>CM073002.1:121169855-121794855 GCA_037038555.1 Rhynchonycteris naso
GCACTATATTACTATATTTTCAAAGGCGATTCTGACTATGTTGGGATCCAGAAAAGGAAAGAGAACCTAGGAGGAGCAGCATTCACTGTCTGGGGGGGGAAATGACAGTGACTGAGACCAGCACTTTGGGATGCAGACTTTAGACGGACTTTAGAACCATTTCGGAGATAGAAGCTGGGGCAACTGGAAGTCTGTGGTGGCAGTCACTGCACCGGGAGCACCAGAGGGGGGCACATCAGGGAAGAGGGTTGCACAGGTTGAATTTAGGTGCCTGGGAGGCACAATTCACAGTCTCCGTTAGGCAGCTTGATATGTGGACAGAAGCAGAGAGAGAGAGCCCTGGGCTGTACTGTGCAAGGAGTAGCAGTCAGAGCAGCAATAATTAGTACAGTCTAAGAAGTGGATTTTCAAAAGGAAACGCTGAGTCCCGATTCAGAGAAAGAGGAATCTTTAGGAAACAAGCAGGAGAAATGAAATTGGAAAAAGAAATTTAAAAGTAACAACTTAAGAAATAGAAGAAAAATTGGGATTTGGGGGGGGTGCTTTATGGGTATTAATGGAGAGTGTGTCAAGAGAACAGAATTGGCTCTTAAGTGTATGAAAAACAACCTACTTATAAGAAAAATTGAAATTAAAATCAAGTTGAGGAATCCATTTTCAACTATTAGGTTGACAAAAATCCAAGTTTGACAACATACTCTGTGATGAGGTTGAAAGAAACCTTCTATTTTCATACATTATAGTTGGAAATAGAAAACGGTACACAATGCCATGGAGGGAAATTTGGCAATATCTAAATACAATACATGCATATAGGGCTATTACCACTTCTAGCAATCTGTGCCAAAGATATATTAAAGAAAATTTTAAAAATGGCATATGACAAAATATTCCAAACTCATTAGAATCAGTAATTTCTCCCAGAATCTCTGGGTTCTTTTATGAAACTGCTATTTAGAGAGAACAATCATTATTCATTGAAAGACTACCTTAAATAGCAAGGCTAGAAACACCCCATAATCCATCCTCAGGGCACTGGCTGAATCAAAAGTATGATACATCCACACAGGGAGTACTATTCAAGTATAGGAAGAAATAAAGACATCTACCTAATACTACAAAGTGGCCTTTGGCTATGTGTATTTTTCACTGAGAAAAGTATAAATAGTAAATTGTTACTACTTAGTACTATATTTATTTACTTCTAGAAGTTGGAAAGATAAACCACACACACATAAATATCACTGATAGGGAGGCAGGAGGCTGAAAGAAACAAAGATTATAGCCATACTTCTTTGCATAAACTTTGTATGTTTGGTTTGGGAGCCATGTAAATATTTTACATGAAATAAAAATAAATAAAACCTTTTTAACAATTGTTTTCTAGAAATATTAAAGTAATATGGAATGAATGAACTTTAGTGTGCCAGCATGGTCATGTTCTGATGAGGACCTTCTCCCTGGTTCATAGCCAACTTGTCCTCACTGTGTCCTCACTTTGTGGGAGATTCCTGGGGCCTCTGGGAGGTCTCCGATAAGACACTAATCTCGTTGATGAAGGCTCCACCCTCATGACCTCGTCACCTTCCAAAGACCCCCATCTCCTAATACTATCTTTTTTGGTAATTAGGATTTCAAAATAACAATTTGGGCAGGGGGGACACAAACATTCAGGTCATGGCAGATTGTAAATTAAATAACATAAGGAAGAATCTTTTAAAGTGTAGAAAGAGTTAATGCTGAGAAATAAGACTTTGAATTAGTCACAAGTGAAATTTAAAAAGTGGCTTCAATATGACACTTACCGCATAAAAATAAGTAGAGCTCGAAAAGATAACTGAAAGAAATGTAAAGGAAAGCCAACAACAAGAAAATTTGGCAAAATAGACATGCATTTTGTACACGCTACTGATCAAGAATTCACATTTCTCACACAAAGATAAAATATTAGGAAAGAAAATCTGTATTCCAGGGGAGAATGTTATGCTGGAATTAGCACACTGAGCAAAATTAATCTAATCTTGAAAGCCGTAGCAAAGTCCATCTCCATTCACTCTGCATAAGTAATGTGATTGCCAAAGAGACATTACCATTTCACACAGTTTTAGAAAGAGGGAACTATGATTTTAAAGATCAAGACTAAAAAAATTTTCTGCACAGGATATTAGAAACATTGCAGTTAAATAGAAAAAGTATATTTGAAGAAAATGCAGTCATTGTCATTTTTTTTTCTGCGATTTGGAAACTTAATATTAGCATTAACTTCATATGTGGTGCTATTTAAACTTTCTATGAAGGTTGGGCAGGTGGAATTTTTGAATTTGGAAAAACTTTAGGAAGAACATTGCACTACATCTGTTGGAGGTTTAGGCTTCTAAATAGTCCCCAAAGAATGGTTTAGTTCTTTTTCTTTTTTAATGTATTTATTAATTTTAGAGAGAGAAAAAGAGAAAGACAGAAACATCAATCTGTTCCTGTATGTGCCCTGACCAGGGATCTAACCTGCAACCTTGGCATACTAAAATGATGCTCCAACCAACAGAGCTATCCAGCCAGGGCTAGAGTGGTTTAGTTCTTGAACACCAAATTGTCACACTGATTATTGGTGGCAAAGGAACCTATTTAATAGTATTATAGAATCTTGAAATTTTGAAATGATTCTTTCTGTTTTTATTAGCTTAGTTGACTTAATAAAAGAAAATAAGTCATTGCATTTTACCGAAAGAGGCAGGTTCTATTTTCTTTTTCTTTTGGTCAGAAACATAAGACAATATCATTAAAGGCATACTTTATTAAAAGTATTATATAACAATTCAACCATTTTTGATAGTAACAGAAGCTTCATTTATCACCTTAATTATCAATGTATTTTAACTTTATGCAAAAACAAGCTAAAGGAAATAAACTATATGACCCTTGCTTAAGAGTAGACCTTTGTATAGAAAAGAGTGTTGTTACAGTTGGTTAGCATACAAGAGAGTCCAAACAAATAGGAGAACAATCAGATGTATGCTAACTGGGGTATGAGGGTAGGTCCAGGAAGGTAAAAAGTGTAGGTCCTCTACCTATCCACGTGGAGGTCTCCCATGTGAGATCTTCCCGTGTGAATTCCCACATTAAGCATCATCTGTCGCCTGACCTGTGGTGGCGCAGTGGATAAAGCGTTGACCTGAAATGCTGAGGTTGCCATTACAAAACCCTGGGCTTGCCTGGTCGAGACACATATGGGAGTTGATGTTTCCTGCTCCTCCCTCCATTCTCTCTCTCACCCCTAAATTGAATAAATAAAACCTCTTTAAAAAAAAAAGTACTGAGCACCATCTGTCTTTTCTTCATATGCCCAACTTCCCAGTCTCTCTAAATCACTGAAAACAAATCAAAACACAGACACCCACCCTTGACCTTTTGCATTTTATATATCTTCTACCTTTTCCCACCAAGTGGCAGTTTTACCTCCTACAGAATACCTTTATCCCTATGATCACCACTTAACCTGCTTCTTTAGAATTTGCCCTGACCTCCTCCTGGACTATTCCAATATCATTATGCCATTTTCATTTCATGACTTTGCTGTTTCAATAATGTTGATTAGTCCCTTGGAACATCCATCTTTAAATATGTTAATGAGACTGGTTTTAAAAGTAAAAAGCTGCATACTTAAAAGTCTACTCTTGGTGATGGTTTTTAAAAAAATTTTTTAATGCATTACCTGAATAAATACTATTGAGTACCAACTCTTACCTTTACTATACCTTAGCACATTAAATTTCGCATCCATCAAGAAATGCTAGAGTTGATGCTTAGAAATTATGAACTCTTGGCTGAATGAAAACATTCATTATTCCACTCAGCTTTTCTGTTTGCTGAGGTTTCGGATAATTTTGTTCCTGTACTGTAGTTTAGCTTAGTGGTTAGACAAGTTATGAGTCTCTGGGCTTTTTATCATTGCATCCAGTTTGGAAAGTTTCAGTGGATTCCAATTAAACATTGGGTTAATATTTATTTTGGTCCTTTGACAGCTTCACAAGGATTAAGGTCCTTGATATTCTTTGTGTGTTTGCCAGCTCAGTCGTTTCTTTAAACTTCAAAAAACTCATGTTTCTTCTGATTTTATTATTGATAATATCCTCTGAATCATTTCTGCACTAGAACTTTTGGGCCCTACAATTTTATTCCTTTATGTTACTGGTCAGGCATATGGCCTGCTTTCTTCCAGGTGCTGGCTGATGGTTATCCTGGACAGCACCCTGGGGTGCTATCATTCAGGAACCTTTCAGGGAACACATTTGATGGATGAAAATCCTTGACTTCCTCCAAGTGTGTCTTGACATTGTATAATCTGTCTAGCGGTTAACAGGCATCTCAGCCCTCTAATGTTTTAACAAAACAGTGAGTCTGAGACTAAAATTGTCTAAGTGACTTAATGGTGATGACTTTACATAATTTAGATAATCTACAAATTTTAAGCAACTCCTGTGAAATCAATAACTAATAAATGTTATCTATTTCAGTTTTACATCCTGTGTGGATCAAAATATAAGATGACTCTCTTGGCTGACGTTTTCCCCCTTAACTGCTAGAAAATAATGATAATTTGAATTTTTACAAATAAAATGAATGAGAAAATTTTGTTTCTAAGGAAAAACTTTAGTTGTTACATTTAAAATGTATTCATTGAAAATTATATATTGAAATAAAAGTTAAACGTGGCAATACTATAGATAATGCAATAATAAAAATACTTTTGTCTTGCCCATCACATTTCATATGTGTAGAATCTCCACTCTTTCTCCATAAGACCGTGGGCTCTTTGAGAGTAGGCCCATATGATTTTGTCTGCTTCCCTAGTAGCTAGCATAATCTTGGCACTTGGTAAATACTGAAAAAAAAAAACCACTGAATTAACATAAAAATGAATAACCTATTGGTATTTAGAAAGGTGTTCATTTAAGAAATATTGTCACAAATATTTAGTTGGCAGTGGTTTTGAGCAGTAAAATTCATGGTCGAAATTTAAAAATATAGTGATTAGAAGAGTGAAGTCAAGCTTTTCAAATTCTATTAGGAGATATTTAAGAACTATAATTTGGAAAAAAATATCTAAGGTAACCATCTAGGCAGGGATAGAGAGGCCTACTAAGTAATTTTCTTATGAAGTAGGTGAGTAGAATTCCCACTCATTTGTGAGACTGCTGAGCAACATAGTGTCTGTCCTTAGCCACCCTTCCACTCAAGAGAGTGTATGCCTGAGTGAGTGAGGGAAGAGGTTCCCCAACAGCCTGACAGTTACCTCTTGGTACCCTGTAGCCTAGTCACATGCAGAAAATGCTCTTTCTAGAGATATCCCATGGGAAACTCTGTCTCTTGTGGGATGTGATTCCCTTCAGAAAAAGGAGGCGTGACTTTTCTAAACCATAGTTCATAAGAGAAATTCCTAACTTGAACGAAAGCAATGGAGTGGGGATGGAAAAAGAAATGTTCTAATAAAGCTTCTCAAAGTAGGTGACCTCCAAGTTGAAGTATGAAAGAGTTAGTTAGGTAAAGGGAGAAAGGGAAGGGCATTTAAGCAAAAGGAACAGAATGTTAAAAAAACAGAAGCACGGCATAGTTGATACTCTAGCTGTGTGACTTTAGAAAAGTTACTTAAACTTTTGATGTCGCAATTTATTCATCTATATAATGAGGATTAAAATGCTATCTCTCTCATAGGGTACGTGTGAAGATTAAGTGAATAATATATGCAAGACTCTTAGAACAGTGACAGGCACAGAGTCAGCACTGTAAAAATAGTAGCAATGCTATTATTATTATTATTATTAGATATTGTTATATTTGCAATTGTTATTTGGATATTAAAGTGATTCAATTGACCTGTAGCAGTGGGTACAAGATGACCAGAAGAGAATAATGAAAGGATGTGTCTGGAAGCAGAAAAGGGACCAGATGGTGAAAGGCAGTCTGCAATGATATGCAACGGAGTGTAGACTTCCTTTTGAAAATGACAAAGGTTATAGCTTATGGAAAAGTGGGGCCTCACTGCCTCTTCCTTGATGGCATGCAGAGTGAGACTGGGCACAAAAGACATCTCACCTTCTCCTCAGGGTTTTGAACCACAGTGTTAGCTAGCATGATGTTCTACATCTGATGACTGCATCATCAGACTACTAGAAATACTGTGTCCCACATTAACCCCATACATCTCATAGATTTCTCCTAGCTCAATATTAGTTGATTGCATTATTAATGAATATTCACAATTCTGCCACATTCAATGGTAACATCTTGATTGACCCAAATGTTTAATTTACAACCCTTCATGAAACTTCCCTCCCAATTCACTGCTCCATTTAAATTTTCAGATGGATCCCAATCATCATGATAAAGATTATAATGATAATAATCATCATCATAATAATAGAAGCTGCATTCAACTGAATTCTTCCATGTGATTGGCATTCTACCAATGATGTCACATAATTCTAAGTATGTTTTTGTAAATATACTGCCATGTGACCCCCATCTTGAATGGATCATGCAGAATTATCTCCTCTGACTTTTCTGTTAGCTTTTTCCCCTTTTTTATTGAATTTTTGGGGTGACACTGGTTAGCAATTATGCAAGTTTCGAGTGCACATTTCTACAACACATCATCTGTACATTGTATTGTGTGTTCACCACCCCAAGTCAAGTTTCCTTATGTTTACTTGTTCCTCCATTGTATATTTAGTTGGACTTTTGTTCTCATCAACTTATAATTATTTTTAAATTTTTGAGCCAAATATATCAAAAGTAAGTTTACAGTTGTAATATAAATACATAATACAATAATTAATAAATAACAATACAAGAATAAATTCTGTGTTTCATGTACTCAAAACTGTAAACCTACTGTTGCCCAGCCCTGATTTTTCCTTCTTCATCCTTCTTTGTCCTAACACACTTCTGTCACTAGTACTTCTAGCCCTCACCCAGAGCTTCATTAGTCTCTTCACACCTATCCTCCTTCCCACGCAAGTTCTGACATCAAAACGGAGATTTAAATATGGTAAGACAAGAAGGAAAAACTCCCATTTGTCTTGAGAAAGCCTATATAAGGATTTTTTTCTTAGTATTTTCTAACACAGTGGTTCTTAACCTTTTTTGAGGTACTGAACCCACCAGTTTCATATGTGCATTCACCGAACCTTTCTTTAGTGATAAATAAAATATGATTTTTTTTCCAAATTCAAGACATGGGTATATGTTTTTTTACTGGTGCACAAAATGAGCCATGCATGAACATCACCTTGCTCAAAGAACAAAACCAACAAAGTGCATGAACTCACAACAAATTACGGTATTACTTTATTCTGGCCTCCGCCGCAAAAGCTTCTCTGAACCCCTGAGACTGACTCATCGAACCCCTAGGGTTCGATAGAACCCAGGTTAAGAACCACTGTTCTAACATCAATTACTTTCACACATTTCTTTAACTATTTAGTATATATCCACACGCTCTTTCTTTCAGAGTAGGATATATCTTTGTTAATTTTTAGTCTATGTCTAATATATGTTAGTTTGCCGATATTACAAACAATACAAAATGAGTAGAGTTTGACCATTATGACAAATTACTACTTTATCAACTTGGGACAATAAAAATTAGGAGATTGTCCTCGTTCTTCTAGTGCTTTGTACAGAATAAATAAGAGTTTTATAGAGGAAAAATAAATATAATTAATCACTGAAAACTCTCATTTTTTTCCTTCCAAAGTAGAGTAACAGGCCCTCCCATAAATTCTGGGGAAACAGACCTCAGTGTTTACTACTGGAAGCTCACCAGCTCTGTGGAAGTTTCTGGAGAGGAATGTTGTGGAATTGGCAGTCTAGTGAAATAGTTTTCTCTCCTGTCCCCTGGTTCATTGGCTTGAACTAAGCCCAAGTCAAAAGTAAGAAGTCTCTTATAAGTTGTCAGTTTCCTTCTCACTTAGGACTTTCCTTAATGATTAAAAACTTAATTTTTAAACCAGATTTCCCTTTTACCACTCTGCCAGGCCCAGCTGCATTAAGAGGAATAATGGGTCACTAATCCAGGAGGGTTTTGCTTGAGACTCTTGGCTTGCACCCACCTATGGAACTTACTTTATGCCTGATTGGTTTGATTTTTTTCTCTCCCTCAATCACCCTCCTTTCGCAAAATTCAGTAAATGAGCTGATTTTCGCTATTCTTTTGCTATAAAAACAGATTTTTTTTTTAACACAGGAATCCATGCACCATCAAGATGAAGTGTGTGTCTTTATGCTTGTTAGTGTCTGTATTTGTGCGACATTGTTTCTGGTTTTCTTTTCTTTCACAGTTTTTTGTGTAAATCTAGATTTTAATAACTTAGAACAGTAATTCTCTTCTCTAAGTATGCACTGTTCCCCAAAAAGTCTTGGAAAACTACCTTCTTAAGAGTAGAAAATGACCATGTCTTCACTATCAAGCATGTGACAAAGTTATTACCAGTTTCTCCCAAGTTGATATCTCCCTAGGTTCATTCTTCCTGCTCCTTTCTTAAATAATCTTCCTAAAATACAACTTTCATTCTGCCATCTCCTTATACTACAACATAAAACAGCGTTTGTATTCTGTGGAATCTTAACAGGCATTTTTAAAAGGATATCCATGATGATAAAACATACAGAATGAATTAACCAAAGTAAACACTCATCTTTAGCAGGGAGGCCTTTTATACTTTCTTTAGGAATGGGCTGGATATGTGACGTGCCAAGACCCCCAACCATATGTAGATACAGGGCTGGTTTTGACCCAAGAATCCCGAGCAAACAGTATTCCTTGGAACAGACCTCTGGAAACTCTGACCTTGCTCCCCTTGCTTTCCTAATCACATCGAACCACCTCAACCTGCTTGTCATGGTTTTCCACCCTTTTGGACAAGCATCTAATCATTAGTCCCACAAGTTCTGAATACTGTCCTTCCGATTTGCACTCCCAGTAATAATGTCAAACGAGTAAACCAGAATAAAATCAGTAAGGATGGAGCCGACTAGACTTGACTGTATCTAGAGAGATTGGAAAAAGAGAGGCTGAAAGGAAGAGAAATTTTAGTGTCCAGAAATAGTACTTAGAGAGGGAGGCGTGACAGGGCTCCAGGAGCCGTGGGGGGAGTTTTCCCTGGAGGCACGGATGGTGCCAGCACCACAGGGAATAGTGATTAAATAAATAGACCACTTATTTTTCTATAAACAGTCTTTATGTCCTTTATAGAATCAAAGTCCGTGTGTGGGAAACAATGAAGAGAGACAACCAGAAAATCTGGTTTCAGTCACAGAAATCAGACCTGGGAAGTACTCTGCAGAGAATGCCCTCATTTTATAGGAAAGAAAACCAGTATCTAGAGGGGAGTGATGTATATATCCTTTAAGTCCCATATTTTTTCCACCTTACGCCGATTGTCACTGAGTCAGTTAGAAATCAGTGTGTTTAAAAAACCATAGGTTTTACTATTTTGAACTGTCTGCTTATTTCTATTTGCCATTTAGTAGTGGACTCAGATGCTAGAATATCTTACTGGGTTTTTTTCTTTTACAGGGACAGAGAGAGAGTCAGAGAGAGGGATAGATAGGGACAGACAGACAGGAATGGAGAGAAGTGAGAAGCATCAATTATTAGTTTTTCATTGCCGTTGCGACACCACAGTTGTTCATTGATTGCTTTCTCACATATGCCTTGACTACGGGCCTTCAGCAGACTGAGCAACCCCTTGCTGGAGCCAGCGACCTTGGGTCCAAGCTGGCGAGCTTTTGCTCAAGCCAGATGGGCCCACACTCAAGCTGGCGAGCTCGGGGTCTTAAACCTGGGTCTTCCACATCCCAGTCCGATGCTCTATCCACTGCGCCACCACCTGGTCAGGCAGAATATCTTACTGTTTTATCTGGTTTAATAATATATCATTCTATAGTCATATAACCATTCTTATAATGTAATTTTAATCAACACCAAACAATCTAAAATGTGAATATAATGTCAATGTCTTTTATTGTATTTAATTGTTCATTGCTTCTTTTTTCCACTGAGCTGAACTTCTTGAGGTTAGTGGCCTTATTTCACATCTGTTCCATGTTCCCCACTGCTTTTAGTCGGAGTGGTAAATGGTTAAGATATAATATAGGCTGATTATGTTAGTGACCATTTACATGTAAATTAAATTAAGCCTGTAGCAATTATATTGCTGAGTAATGATAGGATGAACTCAGAAATTTTATATTTATAATAAGTTTATTTCATTGCTCATTCAGGCACCCAGTGACTGAACTACCCCATGGACCTGCAAAGACAGCTCTGTTCATTATTGATATCTCTGACAACTGCATTCCCCATTTATTACCTTTTTTCTATTCCATAGATCATTTTCCCTCATGTCCAATCAATTGTACACATCTAGAAAGGAACACATAAATGTTTACATAGCAACCTACATGTTATCATTGCAAAACATGCAAGAAGAGAGTAACTGCATATTCTTTTGCACAATCGCTCAAAGTCTATAGTTTACATTAAGGTCTACTCTTAGCCTTGTACATTCTTTGGGTTTGGACAAATGTATAATGACATGTGTCCATCCTAAGGATATCATACAGAGCATTTACTGCCCTAAAAAGCCTCTGTGCTCTGCCTGCTAATTGGTATACCCCTAACCCTGGCAGCCGCTGATCTTTTTACTGTCTGCATTGTTTTGCCTTTTCCAGAATGTCACATAGTTGGAATCATATAGTATGTAGCCTTTTCAGATTGGCTTCTTTCACTTAGTAATGTGCATTTATGTTCCCTTTGTATCTTTGCATGGCTAGATAGCTGATTTCTTTTTAAGTGTGAATTATATTGCATTGTCTTGATGTACTATATAGTTTATGTATGTATTCACCTACTGATAGATACCTTGGTTGCTTCCAAGTTTTGGCACTTATAAAGTTGCTATGAACATCCATCCACGTGCAAATTTTTGTGTGGACATAAATTTTCCACTCCTTTGGGTAAATACCAATGAGTATGATCGCTGGATCCAATGGTAAAAGTATGTTCTGTTTTGTATGAAACGGCCAGACTATTTTCCAAAGTGGTTGTAACCTTTTGCATGCCCACCAGCAACGATGAGAGTTCCTGTTGCTCCACATCCTAGACAGCATTTGGTGCTGTCAGTGGCCAGCATTGTGGCCATTCTAATAGATGTGTAGTGGTACCTCGTTGTTTTAATTTGCATTTCATTGATGACATATGATGTGGAGCATCTTTTCATATGCTTACTTGCTATCTGTGTATCTTCTTTGGGGAGGTGACTGTTAAAGTCTTTGGCCTATTTCAGTCAAACTCTTTGTTTTCTTTTTGTGTGTGTGTGTGACAGAGACAGAGACAGAAGGACAGATAGGGACAGACAGACAGGAAGGGAGAGAGATGAGAAGCATCAATTTTTCATTGTGGCTCCTTAGTCTCTTTAGTTGTTCACTGAATGCTCTCTCATATGTGCCTGGACTGGGGGGCTGCAGCAGAGCAAGTGACCCCTTCCTCAAGCCAGTGACCTTGGGCCAAGCCAGCAACCTTTGGGCTCGAGCCAGTGACCATGGGGTCATGTCTATGATTCCACACTCAAGCCAGCGACCCTGCACTCAAGCCAGATGAGCCCATGCTCAAGCTGGTGACCTCAGGATTTAGAAACTGGGCCCTCCACGTCCCATCAGATGCTCTATCCCTGTGATGGTGAACCTATGACATGCGTGTCAGCACTGACACGCGTAGCCATTTTCGATGACATGCGGCCGCATACCAGAGAAGTATGGGACCACATGCCATGAAGGACATTTCATCCTCAGCTCTGGCACGGCCAGGTGCAGTAGCCAAGGATAAAACATTTGCTATAGTGTAGACACTCTGTGCTGGAGGTCTGTAGGCCAAAACAACAGAACTCCGGCACAAAGCATCTAGTTCTGGGACTTCCAGTTAGGCCATTTTTCTCGAAGTGACACACCACCTGAGTTACACTCGGTTTTTCGGCGAATTTTGACTCACCAAGCTCTAAAGATTGCCCATCACTGCTCTATCCACTGAGCCACTGCCTGGTCAGCCTCGAGCTATTTGTTTTCTTATTGTTTAGTTTTAAAAGTTCTTTTTATATTTTAAATAACAGTCCTTTGTCAAATGTGTCTTTTGCAAATATTTTTGTCTTCTCATTCTCTTGATGACTGTAAATTTAATTAACATTTTTCTAGTAAGTAAAGGCAGTAACCAAAATAATGCTACATTTGATGAATTTTTATTCATTAAGCCAGCATTTAAGAAAAGGTTACTGTGTTTTTAACCTCATGCCATAACCTCTGAAAAGAATAGAAGTGAGACATGATCCCTGCTTGAATGGGTGCATAGTACACATCTTTTTATTCAAGCTTAAGAGTAGAACTTCATTAAAGGAAATATGTTCTTGCCACCTTCTACTATATTGCTTTAAATTATTTTAATTCTAATATAATTTAAATATATTTAGAGAACAAGCTATATACTCCTTGTACTTACTCATTTAATACATACCTGTCGAGGGCTTACTACATTCCTGGCACTGGAGATATAAAAGAGACAAAAGTAGACAGCATCCCTGACTTCATGGGCATGTCCACTCTGGTTGGGGAGAAAAAAACAAAAATTAAAAGTAAAATCAAATGTTATTGAAACTCATTATTCACAGTGGATTGGCAGACACCAAACCATTGCTTCTAGGGAAAATGCAGGATTAAGTTCCTGAGAGCCTCTGGTCACCACATTTTCCTCAACCACAACACATGATCTTGTTCTATGTGTTTTTCTGTATGAAGACACCTTATTTAATATGCATGGTTGATCCATTAACACTGACTCACAGCCAATGGCCCCTGCCTAATGGTCACTTATCTAACATATGTAGTTTCTCCGTAAGCCACATCACAGACTTTTTGTGATAGGAACACTAGTGTAAAGCCAGTAGTCACAGCCATTATCAGAGCCACCTGGCCAATGCAGGTTCGCATTTGATTCGGACAGTCAATAATGAAACAACAGAACCAGGAACTGGTGGGCCATTAGCTTTAATCCACTCATTCAGTGCTCACAAAACTACTGACTTATCCGAGTTTCCTAGAATCAAAGGTTTCTAGCTCACCAGACTTATTCACCTCTGTTTCCCATCTCCTTCTCTCTGCACAAACTCTGCTCAAACTGGCTTCTCCTTCAGCACTCCACCATCTTGGCTGCCTCATCTCCTCCACGTGACCCTTATCTACTCTCCTTTCTCTGCTCTCTCCTCCTAGAACGTAATCCCTCTTCTCGTTAAAATCTTTTGGTGCAAAAGCCCTCTCCTAACACATATTAACATAATCACGTCTATTCCCAAGCAAGAAGGGCAACTAGTATCATCACCTGGGCAATGGGTCTCCACGTGGGCAGCGCCATCTTTAACAAAGTGAGCATAATATATTTTATTTGCCCAACAACTAGATAGCACTTTAGCACTGTGTTTGGGGGGCCATTTTAAACAGAGAAATAGCAGACAAGAAAACCCACAAAAATGGAAAACACATGGCGCCCAGTAGACCACAAAAAGAATGTTTGTTTACAGTTTGAGAGCCGAAATCGGAAGGCAGAGCATCATCTAGTTCAACTCAGCTGGGCATGTGTGGGTCATGGGGACCTAAATTTTTTTCCACTCTGCACTTATCTGTGAATGACTTTGAAATACTGATTTGGGGTTACATGTTAATTAAGAGAGTAGGCAAATGCAAAAAATGTGGAATCCACAGATAACGAGGACTAACTGTACATTTTAAAAAAATCACATAGTGATAGGTATTAGAGAGGAAATGAAGAGGGTTAAGGGTAGAAAGTGAGAGGGCAATGGGGAGAAAATTTAGATTGCCTATGAGGGAATCCTCTCTGAGAAGGGGACACCTGGGTAGACATGAATAATGGAAACAAATGACTGTGAAGGGGAGGGGGCGGGGCTTTGTAGGCAGAGGGAATAGATGTAAGAGTCTGTGAAGCAGGCATGAGTTTGAGTTGGCTTGTGTGAGGAACAGGACAAAGGTCTCCCTGTTTACAGCAAAAATAGACTAGCAGGAGAGGAGTTTGAAAGGGTATCAGAGGATTCTGTTCTCATGGGTTATAAGAAGCCACTGAGGTTCTTAAATATACAGGGGTGGGCGAACGTAGGTTACAGTTGTAATACAAAAAATACACAATAATAAATAATAATATGAGAATAAACTATTTCATATTCTCATAAATGTAAACCTACGTTCGCCCACCCCTGTATGAGCTATAGCCTAATTTCACAGTTCCCCTAAAATTACAAGTAAGTTTTACACCCCACCCCACCCCGTTCATGGTTCCTTGGTGGGTTTTTTTTCTTTTTTTCTTTTTTGTGGCAGAGACAGACAGAGTCAGGGAGAGGGGCAGATAGGGACAGAGAAGAATGGAGAGAGATGAGAAACATCGATTCTTGGTTGCAGTTCCTTAGTTGTCCATTGATGGATTTCTCATATATGCCTTGACCCCGGGGCTACAGCAGACCAAGTGATCCCTTTCTCGAGCCAGCGACCTTGGGCTCAAGCTGGTGAGCCTTGCTCAAACCTGATGAGCCCACGCTCAAGCTGGCGACCTCGGGGGTCTTGAACCCGGGTCCTCCAGGTCCCAGTCCGACGCTCTATCCACTGTGACACTGCCTGGTCAGGCGGTGTGTTGGTTTTGTCCCTGGTCTGTCACAGGTGCAGTGAAGATGCTCTTGCAGACCTCCACCGTGCACAGTGACACGGCGGCGACATGGAGATGACCCAGAGCAGCTTTACATAATTGTTTTGACTCTCACCTAAAGGAAAATGTATTATAACCATTCAGAGAACTCCTTAGGTTGTGCCTGCCCCCCAAGAGTTAAACCCACAGCCCTCTAGGATTGTATGGGAAACTTTTCTCTAACAGCATTTTTAGCGTGGTGAAACTACACTGTACCTAGTCCAGTGGCGGGAGTTGTCATTATACGTGTGCCCCGACTCACAGAATGTGCAACGAACACCAAGTGTGGGGTGGGACCTCAGCACTTGGGTGACACTGATGGCGTGTCAGTGTAGGATCATTGAGTGTAACAAGTGCATCCTCTGACAATGCGGGAGGCCGTGGGCATGTGGGGCGGGGAGTAGATGGCAGCTCTCTGCCTTCCACTCAGTTCCACTGTGAGCCTAAAACTGCTCTAAAATACAACTTCTGCAGCACACACACTCACCCACGTGGAACTCCAAACTTCAGGAGTGCAGTGTGAGTATATTTGGAAATATAAATGCATGAGAAAGATTCCGAGGCAGCCCCAGGGCCCCTCAAAGAAGTCTGAAAGCAGTGGCTGGGCCCGGGGGAAGGAGAGATCCCTGTGTGGTGGGCGGTTGGGCCAGCGTTGAGGGCTTAGGCGGCTCTTGATCAGGACCCCAGGGCTGGACCATTTGGGAGAAGCAGAGGGACCAGCACATTTTCTAACGGTGAAAGCAGAGGAAACGAGGCCGGAGGCCAGAGGGATTGGGTGTGCAGCGGGAACTGGGAGCAGCCCACTGGCTGAAGCAGAGGGTTTTGATTCAGGGGTTTTTTTTTAACCACTTCTGCAACACCTGGTCCTGTCATTTCGGCACTGCTCTGCCCCTTGGGGTCACGGTGGTATTCATGGACCCCAGCTGTCTTGTTGGAGCACAGGCCTAGGAATCCGTGGCATGGAGGTACTTTCTTAATGCGGCTGTTCGTGCTGAGCCTGTCACTAGCTCGGCAGGAGGTAAAAGTGACTTGACAATCTCTCCTCGGGAGTGAAAGAGTGCGAGGGCATCAGAGTGGGTGGGCCTGGGGGAGAGGGAGTCCTTAGGAACTGATGCTTTCAGTGAAGGAGAGTGGAGGGCATTGAGAAAGAAGCTCACCCACCGTTTGGGGACACCCATGCCAGACAAGCAGGCCCCTTCTGCAGGTCCCTGTAAACTCCCATCCTCCCTGTATTTTGCCTTTCATTCTCAAAGTGTTTGGTTCCATATAGAAATTTCTCTCCTTCTCTCTCTGTGTCTTCTTCCCTCCTACCCTCCCTCCCTCCCTCCCTCCCACTCTGGTCCGTCGGTCGCTGCCTCTCTTTTGCATATGCATGCTCACTCGAACCAAATGATTATAAAAAAATAACTCTGAAATTTAAACTCTCAGCAAAGGATCTTTCTCCTAAACAAAAAGCTACATTTGAACCCAGTGTTGCTGGTTTCCTATTACACTGCACATATGAACCACTCACCGAAAGCAGGGCAAGCATTTAAGTCCATTTGACTTCTTCAGGCGAGGGTGATAACATTTTGGATTTCATTCTGTTTGTCCTATAAGCGTCTTGAGTTCTGGCCAAAAACCCAGGCGATGGATGAATGTGCTTTAGACCTCACTTTTTTGTCACAGGGCCAAGTGGACTTGGGAGAGAGGGTGGAGCTGTCTGTTCAGACATGATTTTTAGTTTGCCCTTTGCCTCTGGAGCCAGGGCCCTGGCCCCCGTCCAGCCTCATGGAGAGAAAGATTATGGTATTTTCTAGGTAATTTTAAGGAGCACAAACCAAAAGTAAAGTCAGGTGGTTTCAAGTCTGCACTGAATTTTTCATGTAAAGGATTTGTCCTGATTTGGGTTTTCAGCAGAGCTGTATTTTAAATGATGAAGGGAGAACTGTATTCTTCGGGAGACAGGCATGTTTTGCTTGTTTGCTAATGACCTCTGGTTCTGCTTATGGGGAGTTTTGTTAACAAATGGAAATACAGCAAAATAAAACATTCTCTTTCTGTTGTACATTCTTTCTTTCTTTCTTTCTTTTCCTCCTTTTTTTAAACAATAGAAACCCCTGAGATAAACTGTCAAAACCAGGCTACAGATATTGGTTATTGTAGCGTCATTAATACTGTGTGAAAATAAATTTGTCACTTTGGCAATCAGACACATTCTTCAGGTCTCCTGTCAGTGCTTTTAAACAGCCTTCTCCTGCCTGTTTGATAGATCCTATTGTTAGGGGAAAAGAACCCTAGAGATGTATTCACAAATTCTTTGAAAATTTTCCAACCTCGGGAACCCATTCAGCAGTAATTAGCCTTTAAGGAGACTGATAAGGAGAGCTTGGCAGGGGCTCCCCTGGGCTGTTGAAAGGTCAACCCCAGCCTCTGATGAGGGGGTTCAGCTTTCGGACCCACGTCATGCTCCATGTACTCCGCCTGCACCTGTGTGCCTTGCCTTTTCCTGCCCTTTGACCCCACCCCCCATCTCATCCTCTGACTACCTTTTCTAAGAGAAAGGGAAGTCAAGACTGAAGAGATGCACCAGTGCAGATGGTGACAAAATTCAACCAAAATAATCCTGGACCTCGAGCATGGAAAACTTCTGTCTCAGGGAAAAATAGACCTGTCTTCAGGGAAAAGTGACTGACCGAATTGAGCAGAATCTTAAGTTCTGGTTCAAGTCTAGCTAGGTTCCTGGATGGTTTGACCCCTCTGTATTGAGACAGCATTGAAGTCCACAAGATTTCTACTCTCCACCCTCACTTGTTCCACTCATCTCAACAGCATGGCAAAACTATAAATTTGATTTAAAGCTAAGTTGAAAATTTAAAAGAGACTTTGCTGGCCCCAGGGAGGGGCACCCTTTTACATTCGCTGCAGCCCCTTTTGATGAAAGACACAGTAAAGCACCAGGTGAAGCTGCCATCATTGACTGTAAACGGACGTGCTCAGGAAGGACAGAAACAGCCTTCTGTTGTGCACTGCTGGGGCAATTTCAGAGATGCAGAAGTGTAGGCTGAGTGTGCCCACGTGGGTGTGTGTTGGAGGCCAAGAAAAAAGAACCCTCCTCTTCTCGTTTGAGAGCTGTATTCGTTTGCTAGGGCTGCCATAACAGAGTACCACAGACTGGGCTGTTCAAACAACAGAAATTTATTTCCTTACAGTTCTTGAGGCTAGAAGTCCAAGATCAAAGGGTTGGCAGGGGTGATCTCTTCCAAGGCCTCTCTCCCTGGCTTGCAAATGGCCACCTTCTCTCTATGTCTTCACAGACTCTTCTCTCTGTACATGCCTCTGTCCTGATCTCTGCTTCTTATAAGGACACCAGTTCTTCTCTACCAACTATTAGATTAGGGCCCACTTATATGACCTTATTTAATTTTAATTACTTCTTTAAGGATGCCATCTTCATATATGGTCACATTCTGAGGTCCTGGGGGGTTAGAACTTCAACATATGAACTGTGGGGCTGACATGATTCAGCTCATAACAAGAGCCATGGATACTTCATGACCACAGTTGTCCCTTGGCTGTGGACATAAAAAGTTAATAATAATGAGCTTCCCATGAAGTTCTTTCATATACTCCCCAACTCCTAGTACCTGAAGGCCTCTCATCCATCCGAAGCTGACTCCAAGGGCTATGGACCCTGAAGGTCATGTGGATGTGGAGGGAAAGTGGTAGCAACAATTGATGCAGTGTGACTAATAGGAGAAGTGACTCATTGGTGCTCAATATAAAGGCCCATTTCTTTATTATTATCACGTTCTGAATATACCTATGCACTGGTGCAGGCTGTCTAGTTGCTCTGTGGTGCTGACATGAATTCAGGCTTGCTTAGAGTCAATGTACTATTCTTCTGTTTCTGGGCATCCCTGTTCTTTACCAAATAAATAAACATAAGAATATTTCATGAGAGAGTATGTTAATCTCTCTCTCTGGCACACACACACCAGTTGAAATTTGTGTTACAAAAAATTTCAGATACATACTGATGCTTTAAGTCCAAAGATAAGTTTTGTTTGTTTTTAATGAAATAACATTTATCAGACATTTAATTCCCAATACCTTGTTCCTGTAGTGTGCAGGAAATCCCTGCTTGGATTTTCTATTATCCAAGTCACCAGTAGCCTGTTATTACTATTTATTATATCTCTCTCCTCCTCAAGAACAGTCCCCTGCTCCTGGTTCCTTGCCCACCGTGTTCAAACGCCTCAGATTTTTGCTGTGATGGGACAGCAAACATAACCTTCATCAGAGATTAGATTTAAGCTAACAGAGTGAGGGCATAGCTTCTGAACCAAAGTAGCGTGCTAGGAAAACAAGAGATCGCCCAAGGAAGAGGCTGAATCAGAAATTCACCAGAGAAAGCAGAGGTTCAGCCCCTGGGGAGACTAAGAAAGAATCACAGCCCAAAGAATCAGAAGAAAGTTGCAAGCTCTGCTCACAGGTGTCATGAAGACATGGGACTGGATCCAGATGCTACCTGCTTTGTCATCCACTGCAGTATACCTTGTCTGTCTCCTATTGGCTGGGCTCGATGGCAAGTGTTTGAGAAAGAAATTCACATAGGACATGGTCTGAAAAGTCAAGGATGTTACATCTAAATGGCAAGTTGTTGTCTTGAGAAAAGAAAAGAAGGTAGCTCTGGACACAAACACCAGTACCATTAGGGTCCTTTCAGAGATTGGTGGGTGGTAATTGGACAGGATAGTTTAAGGTGTCACAGACATATCCTAAAATTTGGTTTAGCTTGCTGAACCAACTTAAGAGTCAATGTGCATCCACACTGACCACTACCACAGTCCCAACACTCTTCAACAACCCTATCGTTAGTCTTTTGATACTTCTCTCTCCAAGGCCATCTGGGAAACCCTGACCGCTAAATGCAGTGGCTTCCTTTTAGTACTCATCTTGTATCACACTGTCTGCCACTCATTCTTGTGGCACTCTACAGCGAGTTACGCTCTCTTGGTTCGCCCTGGACCTCTCCATTGGTTCTTTCTCCTTCACTCCCTTGGCCCAGTTTTTCAAAATGTCTATCACAGATCATTTTCTCCTTCTTCCCCACTCTCTCCTCTCCCTCAGCTCCTCTTGTGAATGATTGCTTGGCACGAACTTTAATCCCAGCCTCCCGTTCAATTCCAGACCTGCATTTCCACTGCCACTTAACCTCCGTGTAGTCTCCAGAGGTTCACATGACCCATGTTTAGACTACAAAGCAAATTTTCATCCCCTCCTCTGTTTCTTCTCCTGTATGATTCTGGGGGTTCATCACTCAGTCATTCACACTAGAAAAGCTGAAAACAATCTCATAAATGTTAGATGTTTCTGAATCATTTCAGGCATAGCACAATGGTCTGCACCATTAGTAGCTATTGCATAAAAAATTCTTAACTTTAGCCCTGTCTGGGTAGCTCAGTTGATTAGAACGTTGTCCAGATACCCAAGGTGGTAGGTTCCATCCCCAGTCAGGGCACATACATGAATCAACCAGTGAACAAATAAATAAGTGGAAAAACAAATTAATGTTTCTCTCTCCCTTCGTCATTCTCTAAAATCAATCAATAATTTTTTTTTTTTTTAAAGAGAAAGATTAAATAAAACAGTTTTAACTCTATACTAAAGACCATTCATAGCATGTTCTCCCCACCTTCCGAAACCAAAATTATTTCCTTTCTTAGGACAAATTTTCAGGGTCCACCGGTTGTCCCACTTCTTACCTTTACAGCTATCTGGGACTTCCACGTTGATTTACACAGCCAGGTACTGGCATGTTCTGCTTTCCTCTCCTGGCCTGGATTCCTTACCGTCTATCAAAGTCTATGCATCTTTCAAGGCGGTTCCCATCACCTGTTCTAGATAATACCTTCCTTGACCACATCAGACCATGGTAACCACCAACACACCACCCCCCAAATCTCTGAATTCCTCTGGCACCTAACATCTGTACCACAGAATTTAGCACCTGGCTACATACTTGTTCTCTTTCTCTGGTATAAACAAGACAGAAAACCGGTCTCTT
This sequence comes from Rhynchonycteris naso, assembly GCA_037038555.1. Taxonomy (NCBI): domain Eukaryota; kingdom Metazoa; phylum Chordata; class Mammalia; order Chiroptera; family Emballonuridae; genus Rhynchonycteris; species Rhynchonycteris naso. Next base: position 121,190,696 of record CM073002.1, read on the forward strand.
TCCCAGGGATTTGCAGACATGGTAAATTCCTCCTTGAATTTTCCCCAACAATGTGTCTTTGAGGAGGAATTTATATTCTTTCTTTCTTCAGATGGTGAAATCTACTTACCTCCTTGTGATATGATATGTTTTCCCTTTTGTCTTAGTTATCAGGAAATTTAGAGCCCTTCAGTACCAGATTGTAATAATCAGCTTATCTCAGGATCCTGGTAATAGCTATCTATTCTCTCTGCCTCTGTTGTGTGTTTATTCTTAATTTTGCAGTATATTTAACTTGTAAGACGCCATAAATCCTTTTGGAACAAAGTGAGAAAATAGGCCCCCCTAGTAAATAATATTCTTCTCTTATTATTTTATAATTTTTATTTTCCTATTTGGATTGTGAGTTTTTTTAGAATAGTCATATCTTGTATTTCTATCAATTGCCTGAAGTAGAAAGTATATGGTAGGTCCTTAATAAATCATTGTTGATAGACTAATACTTTGGGATATCCTCAGTGAAATAACCTACTTTGTTAAAGTAAGTTAGATTATTTTAAACTGAGACGGAAACATCTCCTAAAAATAATTCTAAAAAAGGGCCCTGAGCACATCTATTTCAGCTAACATTTTGTTACATGTTTAAAATATCAGAAGACGAAAAACACAATAGAAATAAAAAGTTATAGTTTTAGCTACTACAATATCTAAACATAGTACTTAAAACAGGTGAGAAGATTAACAAAATCAATAGTTTACTTGCAGTAACTCTTACAGGATGACAGAGTGTGTTTGTATCTTCCCACAACCCCAAGCCCTGCTGGCCGCCTTTCTGATAAACACAACATTCAGGTGGTGTCTGATTTACCTTTTTTCTTCCCTCACCCTCATTTTTGCGCCCTGTTTCCCTCCTGTTCTGACACAAAGTAGCAAATATTAAAATAGGCTTTCAATAAAACTACTTGTGCCAGTCATCAGATTCTTTTCTTTCTAACTTTTTGGGGGAAGACGGGGAGGAAGAGGGAAGGAGTTTCTTTTTTAAGCTAACCCGGGGAGAACAACTTTGAAAGAAACCACAAGAATGTAATCATCAAGTCACAGCCAGACTTAGCCTGTGTTCATACTTCCTGTCCTTTAACCCCCCCCCAAACCCAGACTCCCTCCCATTCAGCCCCCGACACATACCTATAGCTGTTATATATTTATACAGGCATGCATGTGTGAATAACCCATATAAGTACAAATACTTTTGAGACTTCAAATTCACCTAGCTGACTGGGCTTTACCATTGTGAAAGAAGCCAGGGTTTGGTGAATCTTACCCTTTGCTCATTTAACCAGAGCGGAAATGTTTGCCTTTTCATTTCAATATGCTGCATGAGTCGCCTTCCCCAACCTTGTCCTTCTGAGCAATAACGTCTAAAGAGAGAAAGAGGGTAACAAATAACAGACCCAACTATCTACATAATTACAAAATTCAAAAATACATTCACCCCCACCTCATGATCTAAACGGTATTCTATATCTGATGGTGGAGATGAACTAAAACTCATCTTTTCCCCGCCAGAGTAACTTTTTTTACACCAGACCAATGTGGGTCCATCTTGGTCAGCCTCATGTGACTTCTTAACCTTGCAAATTGCCCAAGGTTTGTAAATTATACTAGGTTATTTTCCCGTGGCCATTTCTAATGTCCTAAATTACCTCCCTGGTGTTTAAATTGTGTTTGCTTTTAGAATAGAAATTAATTTCAATTTGGTTTAGGCAAAACAGAATAAGATAAGCTCATCTGTTATAAAACAGGAAGCATGGCAAATACGTTCGACATTTGACCAGAATATTTGAATTGCTGCTGTGTGAGATTCTCTGTACCCATTCTTTCCACCATTAAAATAAGTGCAAGTACCAACTATACTGATTTTAGATATATAATAAAAGACACACTGCATTTAATATCAGGAGACACAGCCCTGGCTGGATAGCTCCATTGGTTAGAGCTCAACATGATACACAAAGATTGCCAGTTCAATCCCGATCAGGACACATACAAAAACAGATAGATGTTTGTTTCTCTATCTCTCTCTCCCTTTCTCTCTTTTTAAAATCAACAAATATAAATATATTTTTTTTTAAATCAGGAGACACAGGAGTGCAGACCTACAAAAAACTCCCCTCTACCCTTTGAGAATGAGGCCTTCAAATATATAGGCAATTGTTGAAGCAAGAAATAGAACTGGAAATTTAATTATTTCAATAATTCTCCATTAGATTTTAAAATCTGTTTGATGGAACAAATCTATGTATTTGGGCATATGACTTCTAGAAAAGAAACAGTATTTGTCCAAGTGTTGTATTTACTAAATTTAGTGAGATCACCATGTCAGATTAGCCCTGGGAACTGGCAGATATTAACCTGACAATTTAAAAATAAGTATAAATCAAGGTATAATCGAGGAACCTAGGTTTATAATTTGATATTTAAAAATAAGTTTAAAGAATTATACGTGTATGTGTGTGTGTGTAAATTTATTTATATTGGTGCGACAGTCGGTAAGCCAGATGCTAGAGTAGAGGTTGACAGTTTAAGGACCAGCCTGGAAATGCTCTGCCGCTTAACCTCCCCACTAATAAAGTGCAGTTGTACAAGTTGACATGAAATAATTAAGAAATAGCTAAGCAAAACTGCTCGAGCTTGTGAATACCACTTTACGTGGTCATCCTTCTAACTGCTCAAGTCTAGGCACAACCACAAGCACGCTTTTAGCTGCTTCTAGGTCTAGGCCCTTACCACCCTTCCACACCTCCTAAACCTTAACACCCAGGTCCAGTCCCCGCTGCGCCTGATCGAGCGCTTCTTTTTCTAACTAATATCATGTTGGCCCTGAAACCACTGAGCCATAGTAGAAATAGTTGGGGAGTGGCCACTGAAGAGGGGCTCTCTTGAACTTGCTTTCTGACATCTACAGCCGCATGGTCTTGCAGAGAGAGACAGACAGGCAGGAATCAGTCCGGTGAAGAGCCACCCCCATTGTACTAATGAGCCAGCTGCACAGCGACCCTGTCTGCCTTGCCTTGACTCAAGTAAGCCAGAAGCCAGGACGTGCCAAAGGAGCCCGGAAAGCTCCGATGAATGCAAACGGCGATTCAAGAGAGCACCCTGTTTGCTTAGTTTTCTCATAATAATTGTGGACAGAGCTGTGCTACTAAAACGCCTGTTTTAAAGAGGAACCTTCAGGTGGAGCTGATATTCATAAAAATCATGCCAGTGTCGGGAAATACTCCTTTTATGAATTAGGCAAAGCTTGTAGTTTTCGCCATGGCTTTAAACACTCAAATACTAGTCAAAACCTGTGAATATGTATACATTCTTTTATATGGATAATTATCTTCTTTATTGATGGCGCCTCCTGGATTAGGAGGATTCTTCCATGCAAATAAGCAGTAGAGGAAGGTCGTGCAAAACAAAGAACACCTTTCATGTGGCTTCAGTTCTTACTTAGCAAAACTTCTGCATTTCTAGAGAGGCAAATGCTAAATTCCTTGACTGCTATATCCTTCTTTCTAATCATTTTAAATGAACGAATACAAATAAAATTCTGATATATTCTTGGTTAATGCACACAAACAACAAACGGACCCACCATCTATATTCTGTTCAGAATAGCTCACCCAACGGGTTTATGTCTAATTTTGAATTTCTGGACATGACAGAAACAGGTAAAGATATCATAATTTAGGTGTCATGAGTATTTTCTTAATATCAGCCACAGAAATGAAGATAAATACAGGTTGCTCTGTGCTCCAGGATTAAGTTGCAGCTCATGTTTTTCAGTGATACTACCAAATTTGCAACACCTCTTTTGGGCCAGGATAGTTGGTGTTTTGGTTTGGTTGGTTGGTTTGTTCAAGCACTTTCTCTTTATGGTAGAGGCATCCATTTCTGGTGTGAGCCTGAAGTTTTGGAGTCCTTTGGTGGTTTTAAAAAGGTGATATTGTGGTCTCACATCTGAACATTTCCTGGAAGAACCGGCCGGCTTGTTATATTGATAACTTCATGAGAACCCACATGATGATTTTTTGTGTGTGTGACAGAGACAGAGAAAGACAAAGAAAGGGACAGACAGGCCGGAAGGAAGAGAGATGAGAAGCATCAATTCTTCACTGCGGTTCCTTAGTTGTTCATTTATTGATTTCTCATATGTGCTTTGATGGGGGTGGGGCTATAGCAGAGCAAGTAACCCCTTGCTCAAGCCAGCGACCTTGGGCTCAAGCTGGTGAGCCTTGCTCAAACCAGATGAGCCCACGCTCAAGCCATTGACCTCGGGGTTTCGAACCTGGGTCCTCCGAGTCCTAGTCCGATGCTCTATTCACTGCACCACCGCCTGGTCAGGCCACATGATGACTTTTGACAGGCATTTTCTTATTGCTCATTGTTTAGAACAGGGGTCCCCAAACTATGGCCGGCGGGCCGTATTCGGCCCCCTGAGGCCATTTATCCGGCCCCTGCCGCACTTCCTTCCAGAAGGAGCCCTCTTTCATTGATGGTCAGTGAGAGGAACATAGGATGCATCCGCACCCATAGTTCCCATTGAAATACTGGTTAGTTTGTTGATTTAAATTTACTTGTTCTTTATTTTAAATATTGTATTTGTTCCTGTTTTGTTTTTTTACTTTAAAATAAGATATGTGCAGTGTGCATAGAGATTTGTTCATAGTTTTTTTTTTATAGTCCGACCCTCCAACGGTCTGAGGGACAGTGAACTGGCGCCCTGTGTAAAAAGTTTGGGGACCCCTGGTTTAGAATTTTGGTCATCTTTTTCCTCAACAGGATATAATAATGCTCAAGGTAAGATTCTGTAGGTTTTCCTTGCACTTCAGAATAAAATTGCAGAAATTCCAGTACCCGCTGTCGCCCCCACCCACCTACCCATGTATCCCCCCACCCTACTTCCCCTGCACGCCACAAGAAATTTTTAGGGATTGGGGAAATATTTCTATTGTTAGTCTGCTTGGAAAGCGAATCATTTAGAGGCAAACGGAACCTCAAGAACCACAGTATTTAGAGGTGTTAGGCATTTTTATCGCAAATCTTTTTATCACCAACCTTCAAAATACTGCAGCCTGTTAGGATACTAAGAGGAAAACAAAAAATAGGAAGATAAAGCAAACACTCTATTCTAGATGTGACTTTGGTACATTTTTGACATCAGAAATAGAAATTCATCTCTCATAAAATCATTTTGGAGTTAACTGATTGGAAAAATATGCAGCTCTCTTCATTGTCAGAAGTATATTTATAAAATCAAAGCTCACATCAAGAGATCAAGTCTATTGTAAAATGTTGATGGGTGTTGTACAGTTTTATTTTTTAACAGAATTCACTACCTGCCTCTCTTATGTAAATGTAATATTATTTGTTCCTTCTTGGTCAAATAGGAGGTCTATTACTTTCATCATTTCAAAAATCTTACTAAAAACCAACCTGGCACATTTTATATGTCTACTTTGATGAAATATAAAGTAAAAAAAACAACAATCACTGTGATATGAATTGCACAGAGCATCAAGGAAGATGGCTTTAATTATAATGCTTAGCTTTGAATAACTATAAAAAAACTTGATTCCATTCAGTACTTACTGCACAACAGAGTCAGAATCACAAAGCCAATAGGAACCCTTGAGGGGTCCTATCTTACATATGAAAGAAACTAAGATCAGGGAGAAGTTAAATTTCACAAAGTCTACAATTTTTCTCCTTTCTCCTCTCGCCTTTTCTGCTCTGTGCTTCCTATATGTCCCCATCGTTCAGACAATTTCATTTTAGTCCCTCAACCAAAGTTGCAGAGATATTTAGTGAACTGGAACCCATATCTTTGCCTTCTAGCATCTTGTTGTTCTACTCTAATGTGTGGCCTGCTCTTAATCTTTGCAGGCAAAATGGCCATTCCTGTCCTAGTCCCTAGTTTTCAGGAGAAAAAGATCTCTGTTACTATCACGAGGTGCTAAAGATGCCTGAAATTCTGTGGGTAACATCTTTGGGGTTATTAATAATGGATCCAGGAAATGAAATACCCATTCTGATAATGATCTTGTAAAACTCTACAAGTCACATAGTGTGTGTTCAATAAATACTGGAGGGTTGACTGGGACAGCAAGGAGAAAAGGTCACAGATGTGTTGTCTTTTCTATGAAGACTAAAGACCATCGCTGTGTTTTATAGAGGACCATGTGGTCCCAGCAAATACAGGATGTGCAGAACAGCTAGAAAAACCAGAGTCCAACCCAACTCCACCACTTACAACCTTCATGGCCTTGGGACAGTTACTAAACTTTCCTGAACTATAATTTTCTTTTCTGTAAATACTGTCTACCTTACAGAGATTTTATGCGGATTAAATTACACAATGCATGTATGGAGTCAGGCACACAGCGGACACCCAACAATTTACCCTGCCCTGCCCTTCACGTCTGCCTGGGAAGTGGCTGGTCCTTGCTGCTCCGTTCTGTTTGAGAGTCGAGGTATTAAAACCAAGCCAATCTGCGTCTGGATATTTTAGCATTTTTGGCACAGCCTTGGAAACCTGTCTAAAACACAGGGTGTCGCGGCTTTATTTCATTGGCATGTGTCACACGTGGAATAGGTTGTATAATGGAGCAGTTCTCCTTTTCTTTTTTCTTTAACAGTTCACAGATACTAAACATGGCATTAGAAAAAGAAACAGGTTTTTTTTTCCTCCGGTGAAATTTGATTGTTTTGAAAAAAAGAAAAAGAAACTCTTTCTACAGTAACATGCTGTGGAACAATATTTACTTTACTAAATGGCCTTGAGTATTTTGCAGAGTAAATATTTAAAATCACCAAGCTTCTGTGGCTTTCCTATAGACAAATATTCCAGGATCTTCTTCAAAATCATTGGTCACACACATTTGCCCCCCACAACTCTCCACCTTTTCGAAACCTATGCTATTCTGAAATCAGTGATAAGGCAAGAGCAACTTGTAACAACTTTATAGGTCCAGACATGTATATTTCAAAATTCAAAATCAGAATATTTATACCCAGAGGCTCTTGATATATTTTATGAAAATGTTACTATTGTAGAATATATATATTTACTATAAAATGTTTTATATAAAATGTTTAAAGCAAATTTTCAGTTGAGTTTTCAGGTTACCCTTTGAGTCCCAAATGAAATAGAATGAAAAATTCCCTTATTGAAAGAAGTACAATTAATATCAAAATAACACTGCCTTAGCCTGTGCTTCCGGCATACGCTGTGCTACTTGAGGAAAGCAATGTCAGTCCAGTTGGTACCCTGATAATGGGTTCAATCCTGACCGAAACTTTCCCAGCCTATGAATGCATCAAGGTTAAAACAAAGCCTTTGAAAATATAAGCCTTTCTCCCTTTCCCCAAACATGTACATACTGTAGCCTAGAATTACTTACACAGTGACTTTTATGATGGAAGGTTCAGTCTTGGGGCTTAAGGGTATTAAGGAAGTTGGGAGAAAAAACTAGAAAATAATAATAACATTTCAATGCAATACTATTAAACACGAGAAAATTGGGTTTTGGTAACATGAATAATAACAGTTATTTCCAGATGTTTAAAAAGAGAAGTCTCCAGAATAGACTACAATTTTGACTAAGTTTCCCAGAGAAGAAGCTAGTAAAAGAAAAAAAGAGCGGGGGGGTGGGGGGAGGGAGGGCTGGAGGTGGGGAACAGCCCTGGAGATGAACAGGATAAATTACTGAGAGAATAAACACATCTAATAACATCAGCTCCTTAGAAAATGAGTCTTTAAAGCTGGGTGGTAGTTATACATCCCAGCATGTACAAGTCTTTTCTACCTTTTAACTTTAAGAAAATTGTGCTACTCGTGTTCTTAACAAATAGTAACTGGCTTGCTATAAAATCAAGAATTGGGGCAAGAATAATCTTCCACTGAGAATTGAAATTTAATATTCATAAGTGGTCAATGAAGAGCCAGCTACTCCACACTGCCTTTTTTTCTATGTTCTATAAGGAGAAATGATGCAATCATGCCACTTCGTGTTCTTGGATAGTCACATTTTCTGGAGAAAGTTTGAATCACCTTGTCCAAACAGGAAGAAGAAGAAAAAAGCTATATAAATAGCAAATAACCAAATAATTTTAGTTCCAAATCACTATGCAGACAGGGCATTTAATACAAAATTTGACATGAAAGAATTACAGAATATTGAAATACAAAACTATAAGATTAATGTTCTTTTAATTCTTTTTGAGATCTCAATGTCATACATGTTAAATTACCCCCCCAATTAGATACGTTTTGAGTTAAAAATAAGGCATGTCCCACACATACACTACCAACACACGCACGCACACAATGAACCATCTAAAATCTTCCTGTGTTGCTTTCATGGTACTATAATTGTGTTCATTTATGAGCAATGCCAAAGTAATTTAATTTTTGAAAAGAGAAATCACGTATAGTTGGTACCTTAACAAATTTTTGCATTCGGTTTAGGATATAAAAGTTTCCTCGTTTTCTTACTGATTTTGTTCACTTTCATTTATTTCAACATACCTTGTGAGCCTTTTCCATTCACTATCAGTACACTTTGAGAGTTGGGTCTAATCTTTGGAGCTGATTCCCTCCAGAGACTTCTTTGAACGTTCTATGCAGATTGTTCGTATTCTATGTTATCTTTTTCTGGTCTTTTTGCTCTGGCCTGCACAGGCATTCAGTCGAACCCCTGAGTAAGACAGCTGATTAGATGAAAAAGACATGGGGGGGGGGGGACTTCCATTGTTTAGATTTCTGTCAGAGGATATAAGAATACTTAATTTTTTTTATCTCTAGGGCTTTCATTATCATTTAAATTTCATTTTACATTAATTGATCAGGGATTAGTAAAGTCATTATGCAGAAATTACAATAAGACAAGCCAGATGGAATGAATAATTCATGAAGTCCAATTACGTTTTATTTCTGGTGTACTTTCAAACTTGCCTCTGACTTCTGTGCTATCTTGATGTGACAATATTCACTGGAAATCAAGAGTGCCATTTTAATTTATTGTATCCCTCCGGAGTGGAAGTATTTGTATGCATTGGGAGTGTGGTAATGTATCCCGACAGTCACCCCTCCTTAAAAAGACCCCACCAATTTCAGGGCTCTTGGAAATACTGGGTGATCTAGAAAATGTGGTTTATCTCTGAAGGTCGTAAGCTGAGCCACACCAGTCCACCTGATTTGGGTGTACTGACCCTACGTAGAGAGACTACGTAGAACCGCGAGATGTTTCCCTATAATATGTGTTCCCATTTTCCCGCTGCAAATGAACCTTAATTAAACTATGGATTTGGTTTAGAGTTGGACGGGAGCATAGTTGCAGCTACAAACAATGACCACGAGGTGGCAGGCGTTGTCTTCGGTGCAAAGGGTTCGGGGCCACCGGGACCGCCGGGGTTTGCAGAACATCCCCGCTGGTCGGATCCCGGCAGAAGGACCACAGTTGGGTTCTGGCTCCAAGCGACTCGCAAAACGTAGCCCGGCCGGAATTCCGAGCGAATAAGCAGTCCGGTCCACCTGCCTGGAATGTCTCTGTCGACGGGGACTGAAACCGGCTCCCCCCCCCCCCGCCCCGCCACCACCCCGTCCGTCCAGCCCCCAGCCCCTTAAGAGCAGCCCCCACCACCCCGGGATTTATTTATGCCACTGGACAGTTGTAGTCACATTAAAGCTGCGGTTCACCTTCTCGGGGACTTTCATCTCGGGAAGTTTTATGACACTTTGTGAATGTGCAAAGTTTTTAATTAGGCTCGCTAGACAGCCCGAGGCGGCGGCAGCGCCACAAAGTCTTCACGGTCTCTCTGCTTTACAGCACAACAAGCCGCTCTACTCCTTTGAAGACAATGCAGACTATGTGTACGATGTCATGTGGTCCCCCGTGCATCCCGCGCTCTTTGCCTGCGTGGACGGGATGGGGCGCTTGGACCTCTGGAACCTCAACAATGACACCGAGGTGAGCGGCGGCGCAGGCGCCGGGGCGAGAGGGCTGGGAGGGGTGCGCAGTCGGCCTCTCCGTCTCCCCCTCTCTGCACAAAAAAAGAAAAAAGAAAATAAAAGAAAAAAATCGGCCTTTTTTGGACAGACCCTCCAATTGCAGCTGGACTGCCGACCCCCCATTCTTGACTGCTCTAAAGGGAATTGGCAGATGCATTGGCCAAAAATAATTTAATCTCACTTCATCCCTAAACCGTGGCAGATCCTGGACAATTGACTTTTTTTTTTGTAAAGAGCAAACCGATACTTGTTCATGCTTTTCCCATAAAGGAAAGGACACACAGGCAAATTTCAGAGCGGTGCTAATATTTGGGAAAGCACGCTTTTGTGATCCTTGATTTTATATTGGGCTTTTTAAAAAGGGGCGATTTGTCACTGTTTGCTCCTTGCACAATTCCTGTTTTGAATTCATAAAGATGATTCTGTTGACTGTTTATGTTTGGATCCAGACCCAGCCTCCATTTAATTTTCACAAGGTAAATAATCCTTGTCTAAGATGTTGACCTCACAGGCAGACGTGACTACAATAATTTACAACTCTGAATATGTGTGTTAAACTCAGTAGTTTTAAAAAATGGTATTTTTAACGTCACATATAGAGTACTTGACAAGAAGAAAATAGCCATTTCTTTAAAAAAGCAATTGACAATAAGGGAAAACTCTTTTTAAAAATTAGGTTATATATATTTATGGTTTTAAATTTTTTCTTTTTTCCACTCAAAATTATTGAGGTTCTAATTTGGCTATGTAGGTTTTTGGTTTTTTTTTTTTGTTTCTTTAATATGAATATTAAATAGCTTTCCATTTAATAAAATAAGATGGTTTGTTCACCATTCCCTGGTCTCAGATTCAGAGCAACTCTCTATAAATAAGAATGGACAGGTAAGAGGAACGAGTGTGGCAAACTGTATGTCAAGTGGAGAACAAGAGAAAGCTCTTTTGAAGTGTTTTGAGCAGGAAACAGCTCAGCCTTTTTAATTAGGAAGGCTACAGCTGGAGGATATAGGGAGGAGCAGACTCCCCTAGTATTTTTGTCTGAGGGGCAGGGGGGAAGTATCCTTCAGGTGGTATTATTGAGTCATTGTATCTTGCAAGATTATATACAACTATAACTAATGTCAAATAGCTATCTTTTTGAAATATTTCAATTTAAGTCTATTATTTCCTTTTGGCTGTAAGAACAGTTGTATGTGACAAGGATAAGGGTTATGCAATAAAGCATCTTTGAAGATCATCTAAAGGCATGAATACATGCAATGCCCATCTTTTCGGATATTGAAATGTACATTATTGCTTTTAATAGAAAAATGTTATTACTCCCATTGTAAGTTTTCCAAAGTCTTTCATCACTGTTGATTAAAATCATATTGCCTCTATCTAGAATAAACTCATTCACTTAAAGCACAAAAAATACACACACACACACACACACACACACACACACACATTTTCCAGGTTGACTGAGGAGACCCCCTATAGCAGAAATCAGAAGAGGTGAAGTGTAGGTAATACCCAACTACAATGCAATGGGAGTGAGTGTTCTCTAAATGCCTTCATACTTCCTGTGTAACCATTTTTGTTTGTTTGTTTGTTTCTCTGTATCAGCTTCTTAGGTAAAATGAAATGAATACCTCAAATTGACAAACATCATTCTCCCTTTCTTTTTCTCTAGATATCAAGAGACAAACCACATAAAAGTTCTATAGTTAAACATTTCAAAAAATCAAAACTGGGCATGCGAACCATTTAGTTTTGTGGTAAACATAATTCTGCTTTCACAACAGTGGTCGATCTAGTGAGTCACATTCAAATCCAAAAATGAACTTCGAAAGCCTTCAAGTTAGCAGGGCCTCCGATAGCCCAGCTGGTAGAGCAGAGGACGGTAGTGGATAAAAGCCTTCAAATTATTTTCGCCTTCTATCAAGTTGAACAAGATTTTTCAAATATTTGTGAGATCAGGAATTAGATTTATTAGAACAAAAAGAAAAAATAAAGAACCCTGAAATCCCAGTGTTTTGTTGATACTCAAATTACGGTACTTTTATACCAGGTTGTCCCAACTGCGCCTATACAAAAATTATTTATAGTCACTGACCTCAGTATCATGGACCTCTGCCCAGTGTAGTGATCTATGCTGCCTTTGCAGTTAAAAAATAATGTGAAAAGGCAGAGACAAGTTAGGATTATTTTCGTTATAGATTCACCAACTTTTGAAAGGTCATTACTGGTCAAGCTAATAAAATATATTTTGTCATGCATTCGATAATTTATTAGCACATATCATAGGCTGTGACAGTCATTTTTACTACTTATCTATGATAAGGTATTTTTAAGTGGTTATAATATTAATTGATTTACTTTGCTAAATTACTTAATTCCAAATAAATAAAATTCTCTAAAGTGTATTAGGCATGATTTAAAATGTAACCAAAGATCAGTTTATTCAGAGTGATTAATTTTTTTATTATAGTCATATTAAGATGAAATATTTTTATTTAATTTTTCAAATGTTCATAAATAAAATCTGATTAAATGGAGTGAGGTAAAGTATAATCCTGTTTGATTTCTTTAAATTATAGAGTTAAAAATTAATTCTGAAAACTCTATAGTTGAATCTCAGGTTTGTTTTTTGAATAAGCACACCAATAATAAAATGTATTGACAGAATTATGGCCCATCTAAATTCACATTGTTTTGGCCTTTGAAAGGTTTGGTTAAAAATTCAGTCTTCAGCCTGCACAGCAGGTAGCTTTATTGTAGAAATTATCTTTCAAAATAAATAAATAAATAAATGAGCTGGGGACTTTTGTTTTACATTTTTGCTCACAATGGCCATACTGTGATTTAAGCAGATAAAAGAATTTTTATTGATGTCAAGATTAAGTTTCAACATAGATTCTTACATATGATGGCGTTTTTATTGCTATTTTAAAGATAGATGGGTCAATAATCTCGTATAAACAGATGGTTTCAATTCCTGGAATGCAGGAGTGTACGGCACTGTGTACATCGTGTTTCTATCCTAAACCCACGTGTGTATCAGACATAGGTCTGGAACAGTGGGGAGATGCCCTTGGTGGCCCTGTTTGCACTACATTTCTTTCTTCTTGTCTTAACATTTACCTTTTTTCATTTGTTCATGGCTCGTTGTCACTTCTTGTTCAATACTCTTGGAGATCTGACCTTTAGAGGAATAAATTTCCAACGTTCCAAACAAGAGTATGCACAACCCATAACAGAAGAGGTGCAAGCACACTAAGCTTCTTTTCAAATAACTGAGGGTCTTGGAGCAAATGTTTCTGGTGACATCAGCCCCTCCAGTTCCCTTGAGTAATGATTATTATTTTAATTACCCTCATTGTCCCATTTCAGATGTTTATTAGAGGAGAACTTTTCTTTTTATTTATTTTTTATTTTATTCATTTTAGAGAGGAGACACAGAGAGAGAGAGAGAGAGAGAGAGAGAGAGAGAGAGAGAGAAAGGGGGGAGGAGCTGGAAGCATCAACTCCCATATGTGCCTTGACCAGACCAGTGCAGTGTTTTGAACTGGCGACCTCAGTGTTCCCAGGTCGACGCTTTATCCACTGCGCCACCACAGGCCAGGCTAGAGGAGAACTTTTCTACAAGTCTGTGCCCCCTCTATCCTGCCAGGGTATCACCCTGGGGACATTGCCAAAGGTATAGAGTGCTTCCTCCATCCTGGGGCTGCCCGGAAGAAGGAAAACAGAAAGAAAAGAAGAAAAGGGAGGAGATTTTGAGGTTTTGAAATTTTTCACCTGCATACTTATATTTCTTCTGATCATCCTCTCACTGATGAGGTTTTGGGGGGTCAATATGTATTTTTCCCCTGAAGACTCATATTAATATGACTTTTATTCCACCATACCTCACCCCCTTCCTTCCTGACTTTTAAAGTATCCGTAGTCTTGATACATCCTGAAATCTCTCCATTGATTCGATCCACAAATCATGACCTAATCGCGAAGTACCACATTGAGCTGCTGTGTTTGTTTGTGTGTTGGACGTATGCCCTGCATAATCTGAAGAAACCTTTATGTCACTCACTACCCATTGACTGTGGAAAAGGGTTCTTGCTCTTTTTATTTTTTAATAAAGTGTCTCTCCTCTGTACCCCTTAGTATAATGGAGTGTATGCTTTAAAAACAATGAATCCTTTTACTTCTGCACAGGGATGTATGTTACTGCATGCATACGAATGCAGTGGTGACTCATCCAGTTAAATATATATTTAAATTCATATTCAGAGAGTCTTTCGTAACCTCGTTGGCAGGTTCCAACAGCAAGTGTGACCATTGAGGGGGCGTCTGCCCTGAATCGTGTTCGTTGGGCTCAAGGTGGCAAAGAAGTCGCTGTTGGGGACTCAGAAGGCCGTATTTGGATCTATGATGTTGGAGAGGTATATATTTCTTTGTTCATTTGTTTTGACTTGTATATCTTGTTTAAAGACATAGTGATATTCTTAACAAGACTTTGTGGGTCACAAGAGCCCGCTAGAGTGCGTTTGCACATTTTCATTGACTTCAGTGGGAGTTGGGGGAGCCTTCCTTAGGGAATAATTTGGTCTTGTGTCTCCTCACACAGGACACTTATAGTTCATGATCCAGGCTCTCTTCAGAGCATTCTAGAATTCCCAGCTGTCCTGGGGTAAAGCGTGGCACCTCCCACCAATTGCATAAGAGTGCATATTTGCCAAATTCATCATGCTAACATCAGACCTGAACTTTGTTGTGTCTAAGTCAAGTTTTAGTTGATATGCTCCATAAATGTGAACTAGTGCTCTTTAATTAAAATGTAGCTGATTTAAAAAACTGAAGTGGATCAGAATTTTATACCTTTTCTATGATATTCAAAGTTATTATATGAAATACAGATGTCTCTGGTATATCTTGTTACATGATACAGGTGAGGGTGAAAGTAGGTTTGCAGTTGTGAGTATGCAAGAGGCAGAGCTTATCCTTGGATTATTATTTATTAATTTTTATTTTCCACATGAACAACGGGAAAACTACTTTTGTCCCACCCTGTATGTAAAGTATTCCTGAACATCATGGTATATATCAAAGGGAAAACTACATCTTTTATCTCAAGAAAATCTCCTGGAATTGTATAGACTATATTTAATATCACATGACCAATTAGTTGTGCTGAAGTATATCTGTTTATATTTACCCTATAAGAAAGTGTTAACAAAAGCCTTCATTTCTGATGAGGTTAAAGAGTTTTTGTCCTTAAAGATAGAAAATATTGAACTTCCAAGTAAAATAAAATAAGAGTGTGTGTAATGCTATTTTGGCATAATATGAATCTAACATTTGCATTCCAAGGGGGAAAAATACCACATTCATATGCATAAACGTCTTAGACCTAGGACGGGCTCTGTGAGTGCTTGGGAGGCGGGCTTAGCTGGTTATATTGGGAAGCGTTGTGTATGGTTTCATCACTCAGCATTCTATACATTTGGCAGTCCTAGATGGTTTGTTCTACAATGGAGCTTTTGAAGATATATTATATACTGCTGGATGGTAGAGTTGATTGTGTTGAAACAAACTACATGGTGTTGTTTTTGGAATTTTAAAAAATTCAGCCCGAGACAGAAATGGAATGACTTTAGAAATGGGAGTTTTCTATTTTGGGATGTACGACTCTGAGTGAAAGAACTGGAGGAATCTCTCGGTTTCTGCGTGTTTCTGTTTCATTAGACAACCCCTTAACTGCTCCTGCTGCCGCAAGCTGAGTCATTCCAACAGCAACAAAGGCTCAGTTAATATTTATCTTCAGGCCTGGAGATGCAAATGGTCTGGTGATCACTGACGCAGTTCGGAATCTTTGGGGAAGAGAACACCCTCTAAATCGAAAACATTGCCAATAGTTTTCCAGCGGGATTTCCTTCCATGGCTACTCTTGAATTCAGTATATCTTTTTATTGGGTTGCCTTAAAATAAAACTAAACAGCAACAAAAACAAAAGACTCTTCATTGGTTTATTACTAAAAAATTTGAAAGCTAGCCAAGAAGGAGACTATGAAGAAACAAACAAGGTTTAGATGTGCAGAAAGCTCAGAGGTGAAATGGCAGAAAATAGATGAAATTTTAAAAAACCTTTTTCCACCTTCCTTGCTTACATACAACGTCCTTTAACTCTTGCAAGATTATGTGCAATCTTGTTTTGTCTAAGAGGGCTGAAAAGCAGCATAGTTTAACAACCTAGTTTATTCAAAGACAGGCCTTTTGAAAAGTCCGTATGTTGACCAAATACATATTATATATGTAAATACATATTTAATAAATATACATATATTTGTGGTGTTCTATATTATATATAATACACATATATACATATGCACACTATCTCTATGCAATAAGAAAACAAAACATACGCACAGAATTTTCTGTGATAGTGATTCTATGCTCTGTGCCCAGAATACAACTCATTTGAGGCATATAAATGATTTTGCAAAAGTTGCTTTGGCTGATAGGTGTCTGCTAAAACTTCTTGCTAGGTTGCTATCATCATTTCTAAATTGTAAAGTGTTGTTATACTCGTATTTCTACTATTGTATCAGCAGGTCAGGCTGGTTTTCATTTTTGTATTATTGCCTTTACTTTTCTAAGTGATATTACAGACTATAGAAATGTCTGCAACTATAGACCAGTCTCGCCTATTGTCTGCAGTCTAGACAGGCTATAGAAAAATCTCTGTGACATATAATAGGCCAAACAATTTGTAGGGTTGTTTATCCCTATAAATGCACTACCAGGAGGGGGAAAAAAGGATATACTATTTTATTGAGAGTAGGTAATTTTATAATCTTCTAGCCCTTTGCTGAATGACCAAAAATCAAGATAGGCCGACACATTTGAACAGTTCTTTCAGTATTGTCTGATCACATACAAAAACAATCTACAGCTCAGAAAAACTCAGACTTAACAAGATAATTTTGTCTTAACTATAGTTTTTTTTCCAGTATTTTTGTAAGGTATTTACAAATTTACCTCCCATTTTATTTCTGGGGAAAAATAAAGGAGGAGTGTCTTTTTCTCTTTGCTCGCCTCTACTCTAAATCTCTGAAGACCGACTTTGTGAAGTTTCTAGGTACTAAAAGGAGAGATGGCTTGTCTAGAGCTGAACTCAGTGAAGCCTGCGTCTGAGAGGTGGTAGGTCCCCTCGTGGGCAAATGCAGCCACTGCTGTCGTTACTGCGTTGCCTTCACCAGCCTAGAACTGACACAGCATAACTGTGCTGCTGAAGGAAGAGCCCTCCACAGGGCTGCCCCGCCTTTCTAATCGCTGAACTGCCGAAAGCCCAAGTACCTTCACAGCCAGCTGATAAGAGGGAAGGAGTTTGAGCAGGAAGTGATTTAAAAAGGAAAAAAATATAGAGGAAGGGAAAAAATATGGCATTGAGGATCAAACTGCTGGTGGACTGTGCTAGTAGTAGCTGTATGCAAAACTGGCCCACTGGTCCCTATCCAAACTAGACCCCTCACGAGGGTCATGCTGGCTTTTGGATAGAAAACCGTGTTTGTGGAACCCACTTGGAAAAAAGATGAAATGCTTTTAAATAAACCTCATAATACAATCAGTTCAAGAAAGTAAATGATAGACCCTGGCTGGATAGCTCAGTTGGTTAGAGCATTGTCCTGACGTGCTGAAGTTGTGGGTTGGATCCCGGGTCAGAGCACATACAAGAATCAACCAGTGAATGCATAAATAAGTGGAATAACAAATTGATGCTTCTCTCTCTTTCTTTCTGTCTCTCTCTTTCCTCCATCTCTAAAAATCAAGAAAGAAAGAGAAAAAAGAGAGAGAGAGAGAAAGAAAGAAGGGAGGGAGGAAGAAATGGTAGTTTTTATTTTATTTTATTACTATTATTTTTTTTTACAGGGACAGAGAAAGAGTCAGAGAGAGGGACAGACAGACGGGAACGGAGAAAGATGAGAAGCATCAATCATCAGTTTTTCGTTGCCGTTGCTATACCTTAGTTGTTCGTTGATTGCTCTCTCACATGTGCCTTGACCATGGGCCTTCAGCAGACCGAGCAACCCCTTGCTGGAGCCAGTGACCTTGGGTCCAAGCTGGTGAGCTTTTTTTTTTTTTTTTTTTTTTTTCGCTCAAGCCAGATGAGCCCACACTCAAGCTGGCTAGCTCGGGGTCTTGAACCTGGGTCTTCCGCATCCCAGTCCGACACTCTATCCACTGCACCACCACCTGGTCAGGCAGAAATGGTAGTTTTTAAAGGACACTTTTTTGATCCATTTTCCTTGGACCTCAAACATTGAATAGGTGTGTGCAGAAATACATCTCACATTCCTTCTCTCACAGCTGATTCAACTGAACTCCAAGGAGAAAGAAGCAGGCAACAGGCTAGGCTTTCTTTTGCCCAGGCCCTGTTCCAAGAATGAGGCTGGCTTCATGGCGGGCATTCTCTGCAGTCTCGTCGTCCTTGCGCTTAGAGGAGCCCTGAACTTGGTTTAATGCTCTGTGCTGTTACTGTCTTGCAGTCATTAAGAAAGTTTTTAAGCCTGACCAGGCGGTGGCGCAGTGGATAGAGCGTCGGACTGGGATGCGGAAGACCCAGGTTCGAGACCCCGAGCTTGCCAGCTTGAGCGCGGGCCCATCTGGCTTGTGCAAAAGTTCGTCAGCTTGGAACCAAGGTCGCTGGCTCCAGCAAGGGGTGGCTCGGTTGTTGAAGGCCTGTGGTCAAGGCACATGTGAGAAAGCAATCAATGAACAACTAAGGTGTTGCAACGGCAATGAAAAACTAATGATTGATGCTTCTCACCTCTCTCTGTTACTGTCTGTCTGTCCCTATCTATCCCTCTGTCTGACTCTCTCTCTGTCCCTGTAAAAAAATAAAAAAATATATAAAGAATAAAAAGAAAGTTTTTAACAAGGCACCCTCCACATTTGCATTTAGCACTGGGCCCTGCAAATCCTGTTCATACCACTCAAGATGCAAATCCAAAATGTCAAATTTTGACCTTGACCTTAGGAGGGAGGAGAAATCTTTAGAAATATGGTTAGATGTAGTCTGTGCCATATGTTCCTCTTATTATTACCTATTTCTTAAGGCTATTTTAAAATGTTGAATAAAGCCTGACCAGGCGGTGGCGCAGTGGATAGAGCGTCAGACTGGGATGCGGAAGACCCAGGTTCAAGACCCCGAGCTAGCCAGCTTGAGTGCGGAGCCCATCTGGCTTGAGCAAAAGCTTGCCAGCTTGGATCCAAGGTCGCTGGCTCCAGCAAGGGGTGGCTCGGTTGTTGAAGGCCTGTGGTCAAGGCACATGTGAGAAAGCAATCAATGAACAACTAAGGTGTTGCAACGGCAGCGAAAAACTGATGATTGATGCTTCTCATCTCTGTCCCTATCTATCCCTATCTCTGACTCTCTGACTCTCTCTCTCTCTGTCCCTGTAAAAAATAAAAAAAATAAAATGTTGAATAAAAATAGCAATGATTTTTCATTATAAACATCAGGAGGCCAATAAAAATAGAGCTGAAACCACACTGGATATTCTAATTCACCCCATCGCCCTATTTTGATCACATTATAATTTTAACGGAGAAAGATCTTTGGGAAATATTTCTCTGGTGCCTATACAGTCAGAGTGAGCAGGGACAGCCTTTCTCTGTTCACTCCATTGTCAAGAACTCCCTGATAAGAGAGTCCTGTGGATACCTATGGAGACATAACCATTCAGGTTCCGGTCAATGTGCCTACCACTGAGACCTGACCCTCAACTAGAAGAGCACTGCTGAAAAGGACAGTCCCAGCAGAGGCTGCTGCTGCTGCTGCAGGGAGTCCTCAGCAAGTGTCCCCATGATCATGCTCTCCATTATGTATACTTATTCTCCATGACTTTTAAGATGATGTCAGAAAACAGTGACTTGAATCCAGATTTACTGACACAATTTATTATGAACTTCTCAAAGGGTAAACAGAAGATTGTGTATGAGCTCCCTGAAATCACCCAACTGAGTTGGTCAATCCTTTCCTTCTTTTTTCTTTTTGTTATATTGAAATGTCAAAGGCATGAGTAATATCTCTGTACCTATGACTCAGAAGGTAAAATATAAAACAGCAATGTTTTCAGGTAGGCCACATGATGCTTTGTTTATAGAGCACATATTTTTGGTTGTTTGATTTCAACATTGTATCTAGAAAATATACCACACACATTTATTTTCACAGGTAGGGGTCTATTTTGTTTGCTGAGCAGGTGGTTAATTCCCATTAGCATAACTAAAGGTTATGTGAAATCAATGAAAGACAGAGGAAACCCCTGGTATTATGATTTGACTCTAGTTTTATTCTATTTGTGCATCTTACAAGTTACTTAAATGGACAGTGGTTGTATGCACCATTTAAATGTTCTAAGATTTAAAATAGAAAATGAACTTAGCTCTTGAATGAGTTTTGAGGATTTTTCTGTCCAGACTATGGGATTGCAGCGTGTTGGTTTTGGAGCAGTGTGATTCCATTCAATTAATTGAAATGTGGGTAAGATAACAAATCATAAATTAACTGCAAATATAACCTGAAAATGTTGAGCATATTTTGCTTCAGAATATGCTGGTCGAGAGCTGTTAATCATGGTTGAATTTTTTCTTTAATGATGTGTGAACACACCTATTTTAAAGAATTATACATAAAAATTACTCACTGCTGTGGCTCCTTTACTGAATAACAAGCCTTTCCATGTATGTGGAGCTGATTTTAATAGCACATGGGCCAGTGAGCATAGAATTATTCACGTGTCCTGATGATTGATAGCCTATCTACCTGCCGTCCCTGCAGATGTGTTTTGTAGAAAGCCCGTGGCCATTGCGGCCGCTTGGGTGCTGTCACACAGACGCCACAGTCACGAATCTCCCCTACCCACTATGTGTGCTGCTTACCTGACTTAGTTAGAATGCTGTTTGCAGCTCCGGGTTGGAAAGAAGCAGTTTATCTTCCACCTCCTATTATTTCATTTTTCCATTCACCTCTTCCAGGGAAGATTCTGTTTTCAGTTGTGAAAAACACACAGGAGTTTCAACTCCCTGATTATATTTCTGCAGTAGTCAAATGATAAAATTCCCAAATCGTGTTCAGCTTAAGGAAAGGATTTGAAAAATAGAACGGCAGCTTGAAATCTGTACTTTGGGAGATGGGTAAATCTTTTTGCCCTGTTTTTATTTGCTTGGCATCCTCCTCACTAATTGTCTAAGAAAACATGCAACTTTGGCAGCATTTCAGATTACTTGTTTGGTATGCTGTTTGGGAGCTGGTCATTTTATTACAAATTTCAGTAAATACAATGACTTTGACATTTATTAGTATACTAAAAGGTCCCTGGGAAATTCTTAAACAGAAAAAATGCAGGTGAATATGATAGGTCAAATAGAACTGTTGAAAACATAAAGTGTGACAGAAATGTTTATTTAAATGTATTTTAAAGCTGAAATGAAAACTGAGCATGAAAAGTTTATTAGGAACCCAACAGGAAAAATGATGTATGCAATATGGCTTAGAATGATGGTCAAGGTATAATGTATAAGAACCGTAGAATGTATGCCACCTTGCACAGTTCTTCTCACCAGCTAGAGTGAGAATAAAGGAAATTCAATGAGCTATTTCTCTTGCACCTTAAATAGCACTTTGCTGTGTAGCATCCGAGGAACTGGAAGAGCTGAGTGTTGAGAAGGACTTGAGTGACACAAAATAAATACAATACATTTATGGTTCTAAGTGGATTACACTTAAGCACTCATTATTTGCTTTGTGGAACTTGGCATTTTCCAGTAGGACAGGGCCTTCTTCAATTTTCCATAAGAAGTTTGTGCCCTGAATATAAATAACCCCCTCTCCGTGGGGAAGAGGGTGGACGGAACACAAAATAGAAAGTTAAACTGAGATTTTGTGGTTAATTCAAGTAAGAGTTCCTTAATGAAAAAGAACTGCCAATCGAAATCAGCCAATTTAATTATTGTGCTTTCTGCAGGCCATTAGCCCCTGCTGATGATAGCAGGGCTAAGCTCGCAGCCTCCAGAAGGGAGAGCGCTGGGCTCCGCTTACCTCGTCCAGTTACAGTCACCCCAAACACTTGTGTTTCTCGTTAACTGAGAGCGGCCTTAAGTTGCAAGATGCTTGACAATCTTTGCAGTACTGGCTTGTTCTTCAGTGAAGAAATAATATTTTTTCTTTAGCTGATGAGAAACATTGCTTCTGGTGTTCCCTCCGTGGAAAAGCAGACTTTGACAAAACCCATTCCATAATGGCAAACACCTAGATAAAAACCCAGAATGTCCACACTCAGCTCTGCTGATCGTATCTACACGTTTGACGGCCAGAACACCAAACACTGGAATTTTCAACTGCACTTTTTAGTTTTTACCCGAATTTTTATTGTCATGGCTGCAACACTGTACAGTTCGGTCCAAAAGCACAAGAATGTATTTAGGATGCTAATAAATATAATTTTATAAAATAAGCCACTTTGAAATAATTTATTAATTCATTTTCTTGTCATAATAAATTATATGTATTTGAAATAAAATAGTTTGGTTAAAATGTATGATTGTAATTTTAGTATTAACCTGATTTCTTCTAGGAAAAGTGCTTAGCATAAAAATGAAAAGGAAAAGCACTATTAATTCCAATTAATGTTATAGTTATTCATCTTACAGTGAATATAGTAGCAGTGGCCTTCATTTTGATAATTATATATGTAAAAGATCATAATTAAACTAATTAGTTTATAAATAGTGTGCTTATTCAGGTAGCATTAGTTTATAAAAAATAGATTTATGGGATTAATATCTTTTCAAGGCACTTAATTGATAAGAAAATACTTCTGACTTTAATGTATTATGGAGTAGTTGAGTCAATGAAAAGAAAACCCTAATATTTGATTTTGTAAAAAATCAAATTAATGTGTGTGTGTAGTAATTTGCAATATTCAATGAAATTCATATATTCCCATTTTGGTGGCAAATGGCCTATGAATATAAACTTTCGGAAACAAGTGCCAGTTTGTATAATTAATCATCTTTTATGATTCTTCTGTGGTTTCAAACTGTCATCTTCAATAGCAGTTTGGATTTTGAAGCAGTCACTAATTATAGTGTTAATTTTTTTTTATGACTGACAAAATTGTGTTTAGTTTTAGAATTTCAAAACTGCTAAATTTTATCTTGAAAAATTACTGCTTAGAACTGAAACTTCAATCATAGCTTGGACCAGCCAAGCATGGAGTTGCTTCAGCCATGTGAGAGTCTGGATTAATACTGACCTGGATGGAGATGGGGAGTCACCTGATTCTTTCATGAGTGTGTGGGCCCCTATTGGTATATCTAAAGTATGATAAGAAATCCAAGATAATTTGGGCATGTGTATGTGTAAATATTAATATACAATATAGGTTGGACTTGCAAAGTGAAGAAGTGAATGAATCATTATAGTCTTAATTTCAAGGAAGGTCTGCATGAATTATTGAGAATGTCCTCCATCAGAACATCTTTTACATTCTTTTTTTTTAATTGAGAGGGTAAGAGGCAGATTCCTGCATCTGCCCCGACAAGGATCCACTCAGCAAGCCCACTAGGGGGCAGATGTTCTGCCAGGCTGGAGCCACTGCTCTGTTGCTTGGCAACCAAGATATTTTAGCACCTGAGAGAGGCCATGGAGCCATCCTCAGTGCTCAGGGCCAACTTGCTTGAGCCATTCAAGCCATGGCTTCAGCTGAAGGAGAGAGAGAGAGAGAGAGAGAGAGAGAAGGGAGGGTGAAGAAGCAGATGGTTGCTTCTCCTGTGTGCCCTGACCAGGACTCAAACCCAGGACTTTCACATGCTGGGCTGACCCTCTACCACTGAACCAATTGGCCAGGGCCATCTTTTACATCTTAAAACGAATAATTTAACATTTCAGGAATTTCAAAACTGACCATTATGGGAAAGCTTTGCACTCTTACTTTTTTGACAGGCAAATAAAACTGATCAGTGGTTCATTCCCTAAGATCTGTCTTTTCATGGCCAGCCAACAGTTTCTCAACACGCAGATGAACTCTTTTATGTTTGTTTTAGCATTAAGGACACTTAGGTAAAAAGTGAACATCTGACCTGACCTGTGGTGATACAGTGGATCAAGCATCGACCTGGAATGCTGAGGTTGCCAGTTCGAAACCCTGCACTTGTCTGGTCAAGATACATATGGGAGTTGATGCTTCCTGCTCCTCTCTCTCTCTCTCTCTCTCTCTCTCTCTTCTCTAAAATGAATAAATAATTTTTTTTTTAAGTGAACATCTCCTAGTATCCTAAACACTGGCCACCCTTTTGACTTGGGGCAAAATCACTTCGGCAGATTGCCTTTGGTTAATCACATTCCTCAGTAGAGTTTCCTATCTTTAAAGATTAGAAACACACATAAAGTAGATACTTACAATTGTCTGTTTCAGTAGAATACCCTCCACGGTGCCTGGCACATGACAGGCACCCAATAAATATCTGGGTGAATGAAAGTTTTACATGTGAAAGTTGAAGGTTAGGGGAAAGTTTAGCTTTATGTAGCATTCAGAATGCAGCCTCCAAGTTGGCCATAGATTAATGTACAGAAAAAAGAACCCATTTAACCATATTTGCATGGAAAAGAATATATAGAAAATGCATTTAGAAAAGAGTGTTTGTCTTTCCTTCTGATCTCTATCCCAGTCCTTCTCCCCTCCTTGTAAAAGTGAGCATTTGGCTACTAGCGTAATGAATGCCTCACAGTTGATTCAAATAGTTATCAAACCACTGGAAAAAATGCTTCCTTTTCATTGTGCTTTTTTTGGACACTATAGATATGGTAAATCATGAACTACATTATAAAAATACCTCTTTTATGCCCAAACATTCAGTAGGAGGGAATGACATTTCTTTTATTACCCTGGTAAATGTTTTTAAGGTGTTTAGCAGTAAGCTTTCTCTTTGTCAAAACCGCTTAGATGCAGTGGTTGCTAAGAATTTACTAGAAAACCTATAGTTAATCATATCAGGAAGAGAAGGGATAGATGTTTAGTCAGCTAACATGACACACCAGCTTGAGTAGCACATGCTTGTTCGTTCCCCTGTATTTTCTTGATCTTTTGTGTTACGGAAAAAAAGAGTGGTAATTGCAGTTTTAAAAGTTTATTTTCCATTATTGCCCATCAGCCAATGTTTTTAGCATTTTGCCCATCTTTTGGACAGAGAAAGGGATTGTTCCAAATAATAGGGGGAAAAAATGCTTAAGAGATTTCTGAAGAAAAGAGGGTGATAAGATTTTGAAACAAAAGTGAATAAGGTCATCTTTAAAGCTTGGTGAATTAACTCTTTTCTTCTTTAGCTGTCTGCTGTTTTTTCCTTCACATGTAGAAACTTTGTCATGCTTCCTCTTAGCTACATTGTAACACGAAGACTTAAATTTTAACAGGAATATTTTTAAGGGTTCATTATTTTTTAAGTATAGTGTTTTGCAATTATTTATTTCCTTTGATGTTTGCTGGCTTATTGAAATTGATAGAGACTCATATTTGTTACTATTTACTTTTGACTTTTATGTCCCACCTTTATTTCTTTCCTTAATTGGGTGGTAATGGATTTTTTAAAAGTGTTGTTCTAACAAACATGCTATAAAAGTCAACCACTCATTTTTAAAAATGCAAGGAAGAGATCCTGGGCAGAGAGATCTCAAGCTTTGCGGGTGAAAGAGGGTTCTCTTAGAAGGGATTTCCAGATTAAAGAAATTCTTTCTTTCCTAACCAAATAGAGTCAAGCATTATCTGACTACTCTTGGTTAGCATGCTGCTAAATTTCACAGAAATTTTACCCCACTGACTGGTTAATAACAGATGCTACAGAATGGAGATTAATGTAACTTCTACTTTACCGACTTCTCTAAGCTGCTGTAAATACGAAGTTACCATGCAGTATATCTTTTTGTGGTAGAACACTCTAGTATATTTATGCCCTCTGTGTACTGCGTTCTGGCTTGGAATTTTGGTCCGTGGTTTCATCCATTGTTACCAGTGATGCTAGACTCTCCCAAGAGTTAAATACAGTGGGGCTGTATTTATGTGAAGCAAGTATGCTGGGTCCTTCCAGCCGCTGTTTCATTGCTTATTACCTCCCACTTTGCTCCCATCTGTGTGTGTGGCAAAAGGAATTGCCCTAAAAAATATAGGCTTCCTCTGAACACAAACGTGTATTTGTATACCAGTCACTCCACAATCTCCTAAATCGGGGTGCCATTAATGATTGTACTTTTAAAAAAGCTTTTAGAGCTTAAAAGGGGTTTAGCAGTGGTTCCGTGGAAATCCACATTTGCTTCTTTGGTTTCTGTAAGTGCACTAACAAAAACAAACAAAAAAACAAAAATCAATGTGTATTAAAGTGAAAAGGTAATTTGTAAGATTCCTTTTGAACAGAAACTTTAATATTTAGATTACTATGGGAGATGAATTATTGTATATCTGTTCAAAATCAATGGTTAACATAATCATCCCAGACATTTTCTTTTAATGGCTCCGTTTAAATGAACGATTACAAAGATGCTGATGAACCACACGTCCATGGAATATTTATCCTGAAGCCTAGAATCCTACTCACTTTATTTGTCTGCCATGCGTAATATATCTGAGAAACCAAACTGAAATTACGGAATACTTTTCTGACTTATCAGAAAGAAATTTTTTAAATTAACCTACTTTTATACTAAGTAATGCCTGAGACAGATATTTTTACCATAAAAAAAAAATACAGCATTGCATTGGTTGAGTGACTACAAAAAAGACGGCTATGTAAAATCATCTGCTAGGTACTATAAACCCTTTAAAACTCCTAACAAATGAAGGAGGCTTGACTGAGGACTGTTCAGAATGGTTAGACATGTGCTTATAAAAAGAGACACATGAATGATATTTGTATGTGTAACCCTGGTTATAAAAAGTCATTTGATTTTTATAACAGCATGTTCAGCGGTTACAGAGCCTTACAACTTGAGCTAAAAATGCAGAAGCCCACACTGTAGAAAGTGCTGTGACAAGGAAATAGCTAAATAAGCTGTATTAGTCATATTTAAAAAATAAAAAATACGTATGTGGATGTGGACATTTGTGCGTATTTACAAAAAATAACAACCCTTTAAATTTACTTTTCAGAATGAGCAATGAAAAGGACCGTGACAGAATTTGTCTTGGTATCTGAAAGGACCCTTTTCCCCACACCGAGCTCATGAAATTCAACTTTTATTAAAAGTGTGACGATTTAGGAAATGATTTATGTGGGTTTTTACAAAATCAAAGGTGATAAAATACGAGGAACACTTGTAAAAATGCAGCTCTATCTAAGTGAGACAAAGAAAACTGAAAGAATGAAAAGAGGGAAGGAAGCCAAGAAAAAATAAGAAAGAAAAAGGAAAAAATGGAGGAGGGGAAAGAAGCATTAAGAAGGAAAACCAACATCATCTATTCAGAGTTTATAATATGCCCAGTACTGGGCTAAGCTCTTTTTAAAATTATATTTAATGTTCACAATGTCATAAGAGATGGGTCTCAAAATTCCTTTCTCACACAGGAAGAAGTGAAGATCAGAGATGTTAAAACAAATTTCCTAAGGACACACAGCAAATAAATGGCAGAGCTGTAGGGGACTCAAGATGTGATTGATACCTGAGGCAGAAAAAGTCAACCCTGGTTCCATTCTCAAAACCTAGCTATTCTGCAATCTGTGTGTCCCTTCAATTGCACAGAAGCTTGGGCAAGACGCCCAGTGGTCAGACTGATGATGGTGAGCTCAGTGGGGGTAGGGTGGGGCGGATCTCGAGGAAACTTTTCCTCCACTCAGGCAGAGGGGAAGGGCAGATCCATGACACAGCCTCAGAAGTATTGGGGGAGGGAGGACTAAAATGATCAATTATCCTGAATTTTTCCACCACTTTTGCATTTTGTTAAGGTGACCATTTGTCTCCCAAAAATCTTAGAAGATTCAAAATAATCTTTAGAATCTTTTAGTAGGTGTTTCAAAATACATTACCTGCCTGCCTGGCTCTGCCTCGGTATGCTGGCCTTCCTTAGATGGCGGAGGCTTCTGATGGCCCCACATGACCAGAAGGACATGGGAAAGTCACATTGTCTTAGCAAATTATTCGGCATCCTGTGCTTCTAGCTCCCACCTGTTAAAGAGAGGTCTGTACCCTGGACCGTACGTCCTCACATGGCAAACGTCAGAATGAATTCTTAACAAGAAACAAACTACACAAATGTTATAGAATTGGTGACATTTACTTACTGTACATACCATTTTTAAGAACCTGTTCAGTCTGAGTGACCCTTTCAAGAAAAGGAATGTATGACTGTTCCATGATGAGCTCGTGGTATTTTCTTCACTTAGATGACCGTTCTCAGCCTCTCCATATCCCTGTTGATAAACGAGTCAGACACTGTCATCCCCATTGTCCAGCTGAGGCACTGAGAGTATGTAAGTGCCTGACCGTTGCCGGCAGCAAGATGGGAGCAGCACATAAGTCTCCTGTTCAGATCTGAGGTTTGTTTTACATCCTCCGTATGGCCAGATTGCTACCTCAGAAACTACCTTTGTGGTCTGGGCTGTAAAAATAAGGTCATATCATATCTGTTAAAGGTGGTCACTCTTAGAGCTAAGATTTTGTTATCTCAGGAATCAGAGCCTAAGTGTTTGGGCCGTAATTATGCTTTATACATTTAGCAAAATTTTAGAAAACAGTCATTTAATGGGTGAGGGAAGTGGGGGGTTGGGAGGCGGTAGATTGGCCATAGATGAAGCAGAGGGAAAATCTGAGTCATCCCTGACCTAGGATGTGGACTTCGGCCAATGAATCTGAAGGAGGAAAACATTTCCAGACCCACTCTCATGCAGTACAATACTGGACAATTTTTTCGGGTCCTCTTTATGGTATAACTATGGACTTTTTTCCTCCATAATGCTTCCAATAGATTTTTTAATTGATTGAAACTAATCATCACCATTAGAAACTTGTGAATATTTTTCCTATCACAAATGTAAATTCTTTGAAAATTATTTTAAACTATTATTTTCAAGGGGAAAATAATCCATAGCAATGCTCTAGAGTTAGTCTTCACTGCCTTGTTAGAAACGTGGAGAGATGCTGAAGCCATGTCACTAACATGCCATTTGCTTCCTGCTGCTTGCTTGACACACAGCACATACAACGAAATGTTGCAGTTGTCACTATAAGAGGTAAATTTTAGGCTCCTCATATTTTGAATGACATTGAAGTTAAAAAGGAAATCCTATGCAAGTATTCACACATTTTTTACCTTAGAAAAGATGATAAATGAATGGTCAACTGTATTTCATGGTCGTCATATGGCAAAATGACTCACTGCTATACCTTCAGTTCTTAGCATAGTGCCTGGCATTTGATTGGTACTCAGCCCATGCTGATGGGATAAATTTGTATGCTAGTTAGAAAGACATGAGGGCAGAGTTTTTCTTTAACTAAAAAAAAAACCCATAAGCAAAGATTTTTCCTAGTTTATGTTTGAGGTATTATTGAATTAAAAGTCTCCTAGAGAGAGTCTCAAATGCATTTACGCTTGGGAGACTCCTTTTTAGCAATTTTTAATCAAAGACAACCAGGTGAGAAGAAATAGGCACTGCCAAGGGTAAGACAGACAGACAGTGCTGTCCAGGCAGATGCTGTAACAGCCAGGGATGTAAAATGTAGAATGGTCTTGTTTGTTAGGACACCTGTTTGGTCTTACTTACAAGGAATTCAAATGCCAAAAATGATTACTTTGGGTGTGGAAACAGCCTGTGAATACACATTCACACATTCAAGCTAAGACTATACTTAAAGTGCTTCCTGATGGTGATATTTAATTCTAAAAATGGGGCAGTCTGCAGTTCACCTTCTAAATCTAACATTACAATCATCTTGGGTTATTTTTATAGTCAACTAGATGAAAACATGTAATAGGATAAGGTAGGTCAATTTAAATTACTGGAAGCATCTGTGTTTTTACTGTGTTCAACTCTAGAATTTTTTGTGTGAATCAAGGCAAACTAACATTTCTATGTTATTTATGATATTCTAGAAAGGAAATACTTAATGGAACAGTAATTTTTTTGAAAAAAAATAAAAAACTTATAATATTTTTTTAAACTAAGTGAAACTTTCACAAATCAGACGGAAAACAAGATACGTTAGAATACTGTGAAGCGTAATCTGTATTTTTAATTACATGTGTTAGTATTATGGTACCATGATTCCCTCCATGAAGAAGGTCAAATGTAGTTCTATTGTAGGGTATTTTTGTTTGTTTATCACAAATATTTAAATTGAATAAAATTTATTTGTGAAAAGTTAGATGTGCAACTTTATATGCTATAAATGATAATTCTGTCCCCATCTGTATCTGGGTACACATTAAAACTGTAATGTTTCATAATCATTATTAGTGTTGTTTCTTAAGTCTTGTCATTGCTACTACATGATCCTGCATGAAACTATTAAACATATTTACCTGTTTTCATATTTTAACTTGTAGTTTTTAGATACTGGTATCAATAAGACAGTATATATGGTATGTACCGTATTATTGTTAACTTAAATTTGTATCCGTATAACCAATGATATATTGCTATGTTTAGGAGCCAAACTCCCAGAGTATATTGATCTTTATGAACAATATACTATGTATTATTAATGAGACCTGCTTTTTCTCAACACTTATATTTAGATAAAGTTATAAGGTGCTTTAGCTTTAGCTTGGTTCTCACATTATATGATAAAAAAGTTATAAATACATTATCATGATTATCATCTTCTTGGGACTTTTGCTTTGTGCTTCTTTTTGGAAAGACTCCGTCAAAAGTTGGAGTAGAGAAAAGAAGTAGTGAACCTATTCTCCTTTTGCTTTTTGTTAGCTCCATTGTATCATTTATTTTAAGGGCTTCATTTCCTCAGTGAAGTATTGTCTAAAATTGAAGAGAAAAATGAATAATAGTGGAACCTAAGAAAAAGCTCAAAGTAGATAAAATGAACTGAGCAAAAGGGTAGCAGTGTCATTCAATACTACTGTGAACTTATGTCATTGACTAAAAACAAATTTGGATTCATTTCAGCAGCTAGGGGAGTATTTAACCATTCAAAAATTCAATCATATGACTAAATGAGAATTCTTACTGCTACAGCATTTCTCAAAATAAGTAGAACTTACTTCCCCCACCTGTATATCAATTCTAGAATTATATTCTTGAAACATTTAGCTTTAGGTCTAGAACCCTAATTGAAAGACCTGCTTTGTAGAATGATGATGGGCGCCCTCCAATAAATTCTCTTGGAAAAACAGGATCTGAGAATGTCATCCGCAATAATAAATATCTAAAGTTCTATTTGTTTGGCTCTATACAATGGATTGTTTTTCAGCCATGTAAGTGATCACAACGCTTAGATTTATTTGCTTCCTCATTTTTATTTTTGAAAATATATATTGATTGGGATGAATGTGTTTTATTAGTGTTTATAGATGGATAGCACATGTAGCCCTAGTGCCTGTAAAATGGATTATACTATTTTAGAAAGTAATCCTCCAAGAAAATGGCTCTACACTCCAAACCAATTTTATTCTATATGATAACCATTGAGACTTCTACTTAATCCTGCTTCTCATCTTCAAATAATTCTCTTTTCTATTCAAAACACTTGCCTGGAATCTTTAGGCAATTCATTTTTGGATGCTATGTAGAAAAATTGTTATCCTTTAAATCAGCTAACAAAAATTTCTACATGCAATTCATACTGGGTGGGGACAATTTTCTGTTCACTGAATTGTGCACAGAAGAAGATATTCTTTGGGGAATTTCATAAATCCTCTTTTTTGGTGAATCAGTATAGTTAGTGTACTTGCTAAGGCTGTAAATACTGGAACCAGATGACCTTGGCTGTGATATCTCTAGCTTTGCACTCTTGGTAAGATGATTTAATTTTTCTGTTCCTCAATTCCTTCTTCTGAAAATGAAACACAATTATTACCCTACGTAGGGTTGTTGTAAGAAATGAGTTACTACATGTATAGTACTTAGAACAGAACTCTTGTAAATTTTAGCTGTGATTCGTAAGTATTATATAAGATCTTGCTGGAAAAGCCAAAGCATTATTTTATAGTACTAAGATTTCTTTGTGATGTAGCTAGATTTTCATCATGTCTCCTGGCACATTAGCAACACTATTAAAAGAAGGATCAATATCATTGACTTAGTAAAACAATGCCACAGTATTGCAAAATCCTAGTCAATAAGGTAGTTTCTATTGGTTGTGTTCACTGTAAGTCTGGTTTGCTTATGGTGAATTTCATTACTGAAAGTGCTTTAACGTGGATTGTATACATAATGGTATGGTTCATGTAAGATTTTTAAATATTTTTAAATTACAGGAGTGATTTTGCTTCTGAGAGTGACAGTATTCCCTATGTTGTCAGTTTCAGAGCAACAACACCTCAGAGATCTGACTGGTTCAAGGAAGAAGATTATCTGGTTTCTGTTATGTTCCAAGGGAAACATCAGCCTCAGGAAAAACAGGCATGTGGGCTACAAGGCTCTCAGACAGAAAATATATCTTGTTCACCATTTCCCATTCATTTGCTTTGCAGCTTGCAGTACCCCACAATGACGAATGGACCCGATTTGCCAGGACCCTCGTGGAGATCCGTGCTAACAGGGCTGATAGCGAAGAAGAAGGCACCGTGGAGTTGTCTGCCTAGTGGAATTGAGTCAACCTACCCCATCCCCCATCTTCACCTTCTAGAGCGTCTGCAGTCATCATTTCCACTGTGTTCAGGGTCCGTTCAGTATCAGTATTGCTGTGACATTTTGGGCGCCATATTGTGCCAGCTTTGCTTCAAGTATTCCACATGTCTTCTACCATGCTCTCCACTCACCTTAAATTCACCGGAGCATTTCTATCTTTATATTTCTGTCTCAAAAATAAGGATGGGGGGGTGTCTTTACGGGTTTAGTTGTTGCTTTTAACTACTTAGTAGCTGTATTTAATAGCTGGAAACCTCTGGTTAAATTTGTGCTTACATGCACTTCTGGTATAGTCCTATTAAATCCATATGAAGCCAGATATGATTAGGTGCAGATGTGGTGTGCTCCGTGATATGGTACAGGGCCAAAGACTTGAGATGTGGTGTTTTACATGGTGACTCACATTATGAATGGATTTACTAGAAGAACATTGCTGCTCCTTATTTATTGTGGTGTGCTGCATGGAACATATTTATTTGAAAGCATTAAAATAAACGATCCTAGAGCATGTGCATAATGAGAGTATTGTCTCTGCTGCTGTTGAGGTTACATTAAGTTCCAAATAACAATTACAGTATGCCGGTGCCACCGAGGACGTGAAATCTTTAGAGGTTTGTGGCCGTGAACAAAATGAATTTTAATGCCTATTATTTCCAGGTACTTTAACAATATTTCAAATAGAGTTGACCACTGATACTTGTCATTCAAGCTAAATACAGTCTGACAAAAGTCTGTAGTTCCTGAATATGACACTGGAATTGCCAATAAAATGTTCCAAACCAGGTCTGCAGCAGTGTGGATAAATCCTTCGCGCAGGGACCAAAGCCTGATTCGAATTCGGTGTCAATTGCCTGACCTGTGGTGGCGCAGTGGGTAAAGCGTCGACCTGGGAACACTGAGGTCGTCAGTTCAAAACCCTGCACTGGTCTGGTCAAGGCACATATGGGAGTTGATGCTTCCAGCTCCTCCCCCTTTCTCTCTCTCTCTCTCTCTCTCTCTCACTCTGTGTCTCCTCTCTAAAATGAATGAATGAATGAATGAATAAATAAATAGAATTCAGTGACAAGGGAGTGGGGGAGATGCGTTAGGGCCACGTAACAGAGTGATAATAAACTACAGGCAGCCAGCCTGGCTGGACATAA
This sequence comes from Rhynchonycteris naso, assembly GCA_037038555.1. Classification (NCBI taxonomy): domain Eukaryota; kingdom Metazoa; phylum Chordata; class Mammalia; order Chiroptera; family Emballonuridae; genus Rhynchonycteris; species Rhynchonycteris naso. Next base: position 121,224,701 of record CM073002.1, read on the forward strand.
CCAAGACCAGTCATTTTTATGAGGGACTGTGTGTGGTTTGTCGGGAAAGCTCTCCTTATCTCTTTCTCCAAGCAGCTCTTGTCCCAAAACTATCTCAAACTTTCGAGTAAGAAAAACAGGTTACGATGCACAAGTACCAAATGTTCTATATATTTCATTCTTTTCTGTTTTTATTCAGACCAGAAAATATACGTTTATTACTATTGGACTAAGAAATATGTCTATAAACAACTTTAATAACTTTTTTTTCAAAAAGTCATTTCATGCCTAGAGAGAATTAAAATAAATAGTGGGTGAGTCATGAAAAACATTTGAAAACAAGCTTTCAGCTTTTTAGGAGGAGAATTTCCATGGTCCTTTGTTGGTAGGGATTCCTTGAACTGCGAGATACTTTTTACTTTTAAAACAATGATACAGCCTGACCTGTGGTGGCGCAGTGGATAAAGTGTCGACCTGGGAACACTGAGGTCGCCAGTTCAAAACCCTGCACTGGTCTAGTCAAGGCACATATGGGAGTTGATGCTTCCAGCTCCTCCCCCCTTTCTCTCTTTCTCTCTCTCACTCTGTGTCTCCTCTCTAAAATGAATAAAATAAAAAGAAATTAAAAAAAACAATGATATAATTTTCTCCAAGTGCCTCATGGTATAGAGATACTGGAATTCTTCGTAAACAGAAAATAAAAGATTAACGATTAAATATGAGTGTCTTAAATAGTTTTAAAAGCAATTTAGTAAAATGTACTGGGGAAGAAAAGTTTCTCAAGCATGCTCTGAAGGACCAAGAAGAAATCAGTAACCCATGAGTTGCTATTATAGACCAGACTCTAAATGATTCCACGAGTGAAGACCAAAAAGTGCAACGGTCAAAGTCATTGGTAGTGATGACAAGAGTTAATGTACATTCCATGGCATTGGAAGTGTCACTGGTGGGAAAACCCTGGCAAACCCCGGGAGGGAAATAACAACAGTGGCCATGAGGTTCTGAAGAAAGGCCATGCCATCTCAAGCCAAGAATTATGTGACTTTTGAGAAAGAGCTTATGGCATATTACTGGGTCCTAGTAGAAACACAACTTTTCACCATCAGGTATAAAGATACCAGAAGTCCAAACAGCTCATTGTATACTGAGTCCTGTAAGCCTTGCCAAGTCATCAGGTTGGACAGACCCTGCAGAAACCCCTTATAAAATGGAAGTGGTGCATTCGGATGTTCATCTGAGGAGGTCCCGTGGTGTGAGTAAGCTGCATGAACAAAGAGCTCCGGAGCCCAGAGTCACCCAACAGGATTTTAGCAATACCCTTTTCCTGTGCCTATGTGGTCACATGTGCAGAAGTAGGTTCTGTGTGATCAGCTGAAAAGAGAGAGAAAGGGTTAGAGCCTGGTGTACATGTGGGTTGGCTCTGTTTGTGGGTGAAAATTGAAAATGGATGACAATGACATTATCAAGGGTATTCTTTGTTGTTTTTGTGTGTGTGACAGAGACAGATAGGAAGGGAGAAAGACGAGAAGCATCAATTCTTCATTGCGGCTCTTTAGTCTCCTTAGTTGTTCATTGATTGCTCTCTCAGTGCCTTGACCAGGGGGCTACAGCACAGTGAGTGACCCCTTGCTCAAGCTAGTGACCTTGGGCTTCAAGCCAGCAACCTTTGGGCTCAAGCCAGCAACCCCGCACTCAAGCCAGATGAGCCCATGCTCAAGCCAGCAACCTCGGGATTTCGAACCTGTGTCTTCTGTGTCCCAGTTCGACACTCTATCCACTGTGCTACCATCTGGTCAGGGTCAAGGGTATTCTTGCAAGATAGTAAAGAGGGAAAAACTTTCCAACAGACAAAGCTGTGAATTGTGCATCTAGTCATCTACTATGTGTGGAAGGAGTAGAGGCCAGAAGTAAGTACGTAAAGATACTATCATCTTAACTCACGCCATTGATTATTTCTCTCAGGAATTCTTTTTTTTTTTTCATAATTTCTTTTTATTTTATTCATTTTAGATGAGGAGACACAGAGTGAGAGAGAGAGAAAGAGAGAAAGTGGGGAGGAGTTGGAAGCATCAACTCCCATATGTGCCTTGACCAGGCCAGTGCAGGGTTTTGAACTGGCGACCTCCCTGTTTCCAGATCGACGCTTTATCCACTGCGCCACCACAGGTCAGGCTCTCAGGAATTCTTGGAATAATCTCCAAATTTATCTCCCTGCTTCCACCTTTGATCTCTTCAGTCTCTTCTCAATATAGCTGCTTGAGAGGTGATGCTGTTACAACATTGAACTTCTCAACTCAAAACATACCAAATGACTTTCATACCTCTTTGAGTAAAAGTCAAAATCCTTATAGTGGTACATGGGCCACTATAGATCTTTTTCTGATCTCATGTCCATTGGCTCTAATCTTCATTAACCCACTTAGAGTACTCCAATCTCACTCTTTGTTTGATACACCAGCACATGCAATCATAGGGCCTTCAGACTAATTGTTTCTTCTTCCCAGGATGCTGAAAGCCCTGGATTTTTTTTTTTTTTTTTTACAGGGACAGAGAGAGAGTCAGAGAGAGGGATAGACAGACAGGAATGGAGAGAGGTGAGAAGCATCAATCATTAGTTTTTCGTTGCCATCGCAACACCTTAGTTGTTCATTGATTGCTTTCTCACATGTGCCTTGATCGCGGGCCTTCAGCAGACCGAGCCACCCCTTGCTGGAGCCAGCTACCCTGGATCCAAGCTGACGAGCTTTTGCTCAAGCCAGATGGGCCCGCGCTCAAGCTGGCGAGCCCGGGGTCTCGAACCTGGGTCTTTCGCATCCCAATCCGATGCTCTATCCACTGCACCACCACCTGGTCAGGCAAAGCACTGGATTTTTAAAACCTCATGTACATATATCAAAATTCCACCCTTTAATTGCAGTCCTTTGGACTGACTGGTTCTTTACTTCTTTCTTTCTTTCTTTCTTTCTTTCTTTCTTTCTTTCTTTCTTTCTTTCTTTCTTTCTCTCTCTTTCTCTTTCTTCTTTTTAAGTGAGAGGAGGGGGAATAGAGAGACAGACTCTCACATACACCCTGACCAGGATCCACCCTGCAACCCCCCATCTGGGGCCGATGCTTGAATCAACTAAGTTATCCTCAGCACCTGAGGCTGATGCTCAACCAACCACACCACTGGGTGCAAGAGAGAGGAAAAGAAAGAGAAGAGGGAGTGAGAGGAGAAGAGAAGCAGATGGTCCGGGATGTCCATAAGCCAGGCTGATGCTCTATTCACTAAGCCAACCAGCCAGGTCTCGGACTGACTGATTTTCAAGTAACTTTTATCTAAGTAAGTTTCCCTAAAGGCCAATATGAACAAGTCATTGTTTAAAACAGCAACAACAGTTGAAGATGAACTTAACAGCATCTGCTGTTCCCTATTACAGAGAGCACTGAAAATCAAATGAGAACAAAAATGAGAAAATGTATGTTATTTTGTGTTTTTATTAAGGTGTAATTTACATACAATAAAAAGTGGTTTGTTTAACAAGTTTTAAAAATTATGTACACTCAGGTTACCCCCAGACAGAACAAGATACAGAACATGTTAATAAGCACAGAGCATTCTTTCATCGCCTGTTCTAGCAATCATTGTTTTGATTTTTGTCAACATAGATTAGTTTTATCCATGCTGTTCTGAAACTTTACTTAAGTGAAATCATATAGCAAGTCTTATTTTATGCCTGGATTATTTTGCTCGATATAATTTTTTTGACATCCATTCATGTGCTAAAATGTTTCAGTAATAAATTACTTTATATTGCTGGCTACTACCCCATTTTAGGATTATACTGCAAGTTGTTTATCCATTGACCAGTTAATGAGCATTAGTGCTATTTCCAGTTTTAGGCCTTTTTGTATATATTGCTCTATCTTATACAGTTATTTTGGTGGGCACATGCTTTCTTAGATAAATACTGATCGGAGTTTCTGAATTACAAGGTAATTCTGTTTCACTATAAGAAACTTCAAATGAGTTCTGCCAACTGGCGGCTCCGTTTCACCTCTCTGTCAATGTAGCACCAGTGCTCTAGTTGCTCCGCAGCTCCTCCAATGCTGGCATCATTGGCCTCTTCCGTTTTAGCCTTTCTGGTGAGTATGAAATGACAACCTGCTGTGCTTTTAGTTTGCATATATTTGATGACTCATGATTAAGCACCCTTCCAAATGCTTATTGGCCATTCTTATATGTCTTATTTATCTTCTATAAAATAGCTGCTCAAATATGTTGGCCAGTTTTTAAAATTGGATTTCCTTTTATTATCAATTTAACGAAGTTCTTTAAATACTCTAGATATAAGTTCTTTGTCAGATAATGTGTTGCAGATATTGTTTTCCAGTCAATGGCTTGGAACTTCATTTCCTTAATAAAATATTTTCAATGGAGAATTATTTTATTTTGTTGAAATCCAGTTTACCCATACTTCTCTTTTATGCTGACTATTTTATTGTTCTTTCTAGTAAAACTTGGCCTGCCACAGGTCACAAGAGACCCGTGTTTTCTTCTGGACATTTTATAGTTTTAACTTATTTAGGTAATGATGGATTTTAAGTTAATTTTTGCATGGAAGAGGTAGTGGTCAAAACTGATTTTCTTTTGAAACCTATGGATATGATCTATTCTGGCAATACTTGCTGAAAAAGTTCTTTTCTTTTAGACCATTAAATTGTATTAGCATCCTTGGTAAAAAGTCAATTGACAATATACATATAGGTATATTTATATAGACCACTATATTATTTCACTGAACAATTTGTTTCTCCTTGTACAATACAGCACTACGTTGTCTCAATTGTGATAGCTTTTACTAAGTCTTGAAATCTTGTAGTGTAAGTTTTCTAACTTTTCTATTCATTTTGAAAGATTATCTTAGCTATCTAAGTCTTTTGTGTTTCCATATGAGTTTTAGAATCATTATGACGTTCTTAGAAAAAACCATACTGCTTGTATTTCAATTGGAATTTCATTTATTCTATATACAAATTTGAAAAAATGGGCATCTTAATTTTCAATCTTTCAATATGTGAACAAAGTATACTTTTTCATTTATGGAACCTACTTTACTTTATCACACTATCATTTTTACTGTCCAGGCTGCATACGCTTTTTAGATTTAATCCTAGATATTTTGATTATTATTTTTTGAAAGGTTTTTGCTAGTTTTCAGAAATAAACTTTATTGTTGTATATTTTGAAAATTTGCTAAGTATACTTATTATTTCTAGTGGATGTTTTCCTGCTTGAATTTTATGGTGCTTCTTGAATTTTTAGGTTAATGATTTTCATCAAGTTTGGGAAGATTTTTAGCCACTATTTATTCAAGTATTCTTTCGCTGTCTCCTCTTCTCAAAACTCTCAGTATGTGCATGTTGACATGCATGATGGTGCCCACAGGCCTGTAGGTTTGTGTTTAATTTTTTCCCTTGTTTATCCTTCTTGTTCTTCCAACTACATAATTCCAAATGGCCTTTCTAAATATTTGCTTATTCTCTCTTCTGCTTATTCAAATATGATATTGAGCTCCTCTAGTGAAATTTTCATTTCAGTCATTGTGCTTTTCAATGACAAAATTTCTACTTGGCTTAAAAAAAATCTAACTATTGATAATCTCTGTTTAGTAAGACATCATTCTTGTATTCCCGTTAGTTCTTTAGACATGGATTTTTAAAAATTCATTGAGTATATTTATAATAGCTGGTATAAAGTCTTAATCTAGAAAATTCAGTATCTGGGCTTTCTCAGACACATTTCTATTGATTATTTTACCCTATGTATATGCCAAACTTTGTTGTTTCTTTGTATGTATACATTTTTTTGTTGTTGTTGAAAGCTGAGTATTATAATATATCCAGTGATTGTAACATTAACTGACACCTCCTTAAATGCCTAGAAAAAAAAACTCTTCTAAGCTCATGTGTGTGTTGAAGTGCACTTTTACCCCTTGGCCAGGCAATTTGCAACTTTGCATTAGCCTTTACTTTTTATTTTTTCAGAACTGCAAAGCCAGCAAGAGCTTAAAAGTCTTTTCAGGTCTTTCCTGGGTATATGCACAATTCTGAGTATGTGTGTGTGTCCTTCAGATTCTCAGGAATATGTCAGAGTTATTCAAATCCCTTACAGACATCTCATTCCCTAGCTTGTCATCTCAATTGTTTGGTTACTCTATTGTTTGCTTTACCTGTTATTTATTACTCAGAGAGCAGAAACTAAGATATTAGCCTGTGAATATTACTGACAAATGCTCCTCAGGAAGCAGTTAGCACTCAGCCAGTTCCAAGGGTTAAGTGAAATAAAGATAAGCATTTTGTGAGTCTACCAAGGAGGTACCAGACAGGTCAGAACAAATGACTAGAATTCTTCATGACTGAGGCAAGAATATGAGCTGTTATATTCAGAGCTACTGCTGGACTAGGGAGGGGCGTTGGGACTAGGATAAATTAAAATGCTGTAAAGTTCACTATTCTTTCTGAGAATCAGTATTTTTCTTCAGCCAGTGTTCTCCTGGTGACTGTAAGTGATTATTGGTTCTTGGAGTTCAAGAACAAGAGTTGATTTTGACAGATTGGCCTGTTTTTGTTTGTTTGTTTTTTATTGCTTTTGCAAAAAGGCAAATTTTAGGGTTCCTTACTTTGGTATTTTGGCTGGTATCATTCCCACCCTTTCACTGTCTGTGTTTTATACTTGAAGTTTTTTTTTCTTTTTCTTTTTTGTAAACAGCTAAAACTGAACAATCTCTGCCTTTTAATTAGAGGGTTTAGTTCATATACAGTTAATGTAATTTTTAGCATGGTTGAATATCTTCTTTTTGTATTGGCATTTGTTTTTTATTAATCTCACTCATTCTTTAGTCTTCTTTTTTTTTTTTTTTTTTACAGGGACAGAGAGTCAGAGAGAGGGATAGATAGGGACAGACAGACAGGAACAGAGAGAGGTGAGAAACATCAATCATTAGTTTTTCATTGCCGTCGCAACACCTTAGTTGTTAATTGATTGCTTTCTCACATGTGCCTTGACCGCGGGCCTTCAGCAGACCGAGCCATCCCTTGCTGGAGCCAGCAACCTTGGGTCCAAGCTGACGAGCTTTTGCTCAAACCAGATGGGCCCGCTCTCAAGCTGGCGAGCTCGGGGTCTTGAACCTGGGTCTTCCGCATCCCAGTCCGACGCTCTATCCACTGCGCCACTGCCTGGTCAGGCTCTTTAGTCTTCTGTTCATCCTTTCCTGCCTTCTTTTTGGTAGATCAAGTAATTTTTAGAATTGTACTATATTTTATCTGCTGACCTCCATTATGGTATGCACATTTAACTAATTACATATTACCTTCAAAATATTGTTATATCACTTCTCACAAAAATATAACTAACAGAATAATTCATTTACCATTATTGTCCTTTGTTCCAAAAATATAGCTAACAGAATAACTCATTTACCATTTTTGTCTTTTGTCATGTATTTTACTTCCATATTTGCTATAAATTCCACAAAATATTTTTTGCTTCAGTGAATAGTTTTTTGAGGATTAAACTATATATAATAAAGATAAGTTTTAAAGGTTTTTGGAAACACCCTCATATTTTTCTGTTCTGGTTCTCTTCATTTCTTTCTGAAGATCTAGGATTTCCATCTCATGTCAACTCTGTTTAGCCAATAAAATTCTTTTGGCGAATCAAGTAGTGAGATTCTTCAAGAGAATAAGTTTCTCAGTTTTTGTTTGTCTAAATATATTTTATTTTGCTTTCATTTACAAAGCATTTTTTAAATATAGAATTCTAGTTTGGCAATTTTTCTTTTTTATGCATGTTTTCTAAAATTATGTCTTATCTAAAATATCTTTGCTTAATCCAAGGTCACAAAGATTTTCTTTTATGTTTTCTTATGAAATATATTTATAGTTTTAACTTAGATTTCTTTGTATAATCCATTTTGAGTTGATCCTGTGAAAGTGTTGAGTTAAGCTTAATTTTTTATTCATATGCATAGCTAACTTTCTAACACTATTTTAGAAAAGACCATTGTTCCTCCCTTGAAATACTATGAGATCTCTATTGAAAATCAATTGACTACATATGTGTGGATCTATTTTTAAATTCTATTTCAGTCCATTTTGTCTTGATTAATAATAACTTTATTTTTTAATGTTAGTATTGGTGAAATATTTAAAAAATTTTATTTTCAAATACTGTTGGTAGTAACTAGAAATATAGTGGATTTGTATATATTGACCTGTGGTGTTGCTAAATCCATTCACTACTTTTAGTGGTTATTTTGTAATTTTCTTAGGATTTTCTACAATTACTTCATATGCAATTAGATATTCTTTTACTTCTTTCCCCCCAATCTTTATATTTTTCTCTTATTTACTAATTTTTCTTATTGCACTGGTTAGGACTTCAAGTCTTTCACCTAAAGTATGATATTAACTATAGGGTTGTTTTTTATTATTGACTTTTAGAGAGAAGAGAAGTGGGGGGGAGAGAGAAAGAGAGAGAGGAGAATGTTGATTTGTCATTCCACTTCTTCATACTGTCATTGGTTGATTCTTAGATGCGCCCTGACTGGGGAGATAAAACCTGCTGTGTTGGCATGTTGAGATGACACTCTAACCAATGGAACTCTCTGTCCAGGGCTGCTATGGCTATTTTTTTTTTTTTTTTGTAATGCCCTTTGATTTTTTTTCTTCTACTCCAGGTTTATAAGATTATTTTTATTTGATTTTTTATTGGAATTTTTACATTGTGGGTTGTGGTATTTTGTTATATATTGCTTTAAATAGTATCAAATTGTGTTCTGACAATCAATTGATCCTTGTGAGGTCCACTTTTAAGTTTTGTTAAGGCAGAACAGCCTTTATCATGGTCTAATTGAGCCCTGTCTGTAATATAGCATGTTTCTGAAGATTCCCCCTGATGTTCTATGTATTATGGAGGACTTTATACACTTGCTGGTAAAAACACAAACCATTTCCCCTCTGGGAGCTCCAGAATTTTTCTGCTTCCTTCTTTTTTTTATTTTATTTTATTTTTTACAGGGACAGAGAGAGAGAGTAAGAGAGAGGAATAGATAGGGACAGACAGGAAGGAGAGAGATGAGAAGCATCAATCATTAGTTTTTCGTTGCCGTTGCGACACCTTAGTTGTTCATTGACTGCTTTCTCATATGTGCCTTGACCACGGGCCTTCAGCAGACTGAGCCACCCCTTACTAGAGCCAGCGACCTTGGGTCCAAGCTGGCAAGCTTTTGCTCAAGCCAGATAGGCCCACGCTCAAGCTGGCGACCTCGGGGTCTCGAACCTGGGTCTTCTGCATCCTAGTCCGACGCTCTAGCCACTGCGCCACTGCCTGGTCAGGCTACTTCCTTCTTTCTAATGGTTCTTTCCCAGCTCCTATGTAGTGTCCTCTGACAAATGCATTTAGATCAATATATAAAGATTTGAAAACTCTCTGCAAAACTCCAGAGCTATCTCTGAGAGCTGCTCCCTTCTCTTTGATATTTGTTTTACAAATTCTAACTCTCTCTGCTTCCCTGACTTCTGATCTCCACCTATTGAATTTGGAGATTTTGCTGGGTCCTGCTAGGATTCCCTTCCTGCACAGTGACTGAAAACTGCCTCTAGGCAGTAAGCTGGTGTACTGGTGGCTCTCACCTTGCTTGTTTTCTCTGAGAGTTCATAGTCTTGTTTTGCCTCATACTCTACGTTTTAAAACTATTGTATCATATATTCCTCCCTTTCAGGTTTTACCATAAGGCCAGAAATAGAAATCTCCCCATAGTATAATTTTAAGGTAGAAAAAAGTAGTGTTTTGTATATATAGAGGCCAAGGCTTTTATTTAATGTTGATTTCCGGGCTTTTATGCTATATTACTATGATCATTTTGAAGTTTACTTTTTAACATCATTAATAACAGATAGCAATGGTCCCTTACATCCAACTTATGTCAAATGCTATTCTAACTTTTAACAACTTAGCCTGATATGTGTGGTATTAGAAGTCTTACTTGTTAAAGAAGACCAGTTATTCTAAAATAAATAAAAGGAAAGAATGCCATACTCAACTTCAAGTACCAGAAAGACAAAGAATTGATGGCCTCTCTGCATTCACTCTCACACAAGCAAACTGTTAAAAAAAATCACTTATTGTAAAAGTGGGAGTCCCAGGCCACTGAAAGCTCTTAGATCAAGTGTAAACTCCCTCTTTGGTAGGGAGAGCCAAATACACACACTGCCTCGTGAAGCAGCGGGAAGGCCGAGATGGAAAACCTCTACTTTCCACAGTAACAAATTTCAACCAACTTTAATCATCACTTCACTTTTGTCTTCAGAAGGCTAAAAAAAATGCCTGTTTCCATCTTCCTCGTCCCCTATCTTTTATTTTCTGATCTCACTCTAACAGCATGTAAGCCTTTCATAACAATGGACCTAGCCCAAACGAAGGGGTTATCATAAAAAGAAGCCTTTTACATGGAGTGGCTAATTGCGGGAGACAGAGACCCTCCATTTGATAAAGCATATCTCTCTACTTAGAACTCACTTCTGCTTCAAAACAAAATTTCACACTTTTGTAATATAGCCCTCTTTTGAAAAATAGAATGTGACATTTAATATATATGCTGTATATTTTTGGTGTGGGTCAGTCAGTAATCTGCTTTCGTTTTTATAATAGAGAAGAGGACAGCAAAATGCAGGGGTAGGTATTCTCTTTTAACTTGAAGGATAGCAGGAAACTTGCTGGGAATAGAGTAAGACTTTTCCACCATTAGTGGTGACGGAGATTTTATGTCTAAAAGTAATTCCAGCAAATCCCACATTCTGTAAACTGTCTCCATTCCCTCCAGACACACTTTGAGGCCAAGTACCCATAGATATTTACTTTTAACTTGGTTTTTCATTATTTCCAACTTTTGTCAAAGAATGGCATTTTCTAATTACAGTAGAGATTTTTAAAATGATTCAGCTCAGTTCGCATCATATCACGTTGCACTTGAACAGTTTGCAAATTTACCTCCGCTTTTTCCACATTACCTTCCAATTCTAAACCCGTGGGGCAACTGCTTCAAGTTTACCTTAATACTCTCTTTACTGACTTGAATAGGCTGTAAAATAGTTTAAGATGAACCTCAAAAGGCTTGTCAGGATTCACCTGGGTCCTCCGGGTCTGGGATTCTCTGAAATAAATGCACTGACTCCGGTAAATGATCAGAGATCAATCTTCCCTTGTACCCAAAGCTAGGAATGATACATCTGACCTGATTCAAATCCTTACAACTTCATTTACCAGCTTGGAGACCATGAGCAAATACTTCACCTCTCTGAGTCTTGGTTTCCTCATTTTAGCAAAGGGGAAAGAATAATACTTCAGGTCCTTGAATAATGCTATTTTGTTCAGTGTCATTTCATTATAACATCCATAGGAACTTAACTCTTGTTTTTATCAATCAGCCTTGGTAAAATTGGTTTCATTATATGTCGTTTCACTTAATGTTCATAGAACCTATCGATGTTAAGTGAAGACTTATTTACCTACTTTAAGGGTTGCAGGATTTAGGGAGATCATACCTCACAAAGAGTATCTCACATTTAAGGAGTTCAGAGTGGCCGAAGAGCTTCAGGGTCAGGACAGAATGACTTGCCCCTCTCTCATTTGAAAGCAGCCCAATAAGAGACCAGAGCAAGAACTGGGATGAATAGCAAAGGATGGCAGAGGGAGGCGATGACAGATACGGAAGAGTTTTAATCAGTATTTTTTTCATTAATCTGTATTTCCCTCTTCTCACTGTATGGGACAGACTGAAGCATGCTTGCACAAGTCTGTTCTGAGAGCTTGAGTCTGTGTTACAATCAGCTTAACTGCTGCACTGAAAATCAAGCATCCTCCCAAGGGGCAGGAATCAAAGCAGTGGCGGGCACCGGAGCCCTGGTGGCCAGACCCGCATGCAGTGCGGGGGTGTGTCTGTGACCCGGGAGAAGCCGCCTCCAACAGGCACAATTAGTGTGTCTTCTTAACTTTCTTTCTAAAGTTATTTGAGGGGACTATGGTTTTATGCCTTGAGCAAAAAACCCCCTTAACAGCCGGGAATCTAAAAACAAACATTATTTTATTAGGTTACCCTAGCAGATGAAAGCAGAGTGTTCCATTTGGACTCTTTTGCAGTCAATTAATGCATTAGCTAAAAACAAACCCTTCTGAAAGCGTTCCCGTTGTTCTCAGTAGCTTCTAGAGGAAAGCTTGCCACCGTGCTCCTGAGGACACAAAAATGTCAGGCAGCGAGAGAAACTGATGGGAGGAATCGTAAATAATTAGTATTTGTTGATAAAAAAAATTTTTTTAAATGATATAGCTTAACCCTAGTGTAATGCCAATCTCAAAGAATGTCATTTCTTAAAGTTTTATTTTTAACCATGACCAAGAAATTTAAATATCATAGCATTTGTATGACAGCTCCTGAATCGAAGTAACCAACTAATTAAAACCACACTTAAAGAGCTGTGGTTGCTTTAATAAAAGCTATTCTTTTTAATGACTTTTAAAGTAAGTGAACAACACGTACGACTGTGCTTGTTTTCGTTTATGGTTTTAGCTCGGGAGCAGAAAAAGGCCTGTAAAGTCGAAAAATAATAGAGATTGCTCTTTGAAAAAAAAAGAAATTCTAAAAATTCTCATCCATCCATCCATGCAGCTATCCTTCAAAATAAAACCAAGAGTCCACTAATTTCCAGGCACTATGGGATTAGCATCAAAGACACAGTCACTGTCCTCATGGAACCCAGTCTGCGCTTTCAATCTGAAGATTGCCACTGCTTTTTAAAAAAATAAGAGGTGGCAATGCTTTCAGCTGCCTCTTGACTTTTAAAATGAAGCAGTGAGCCCCTGTGGTCCATAACATCAAATGTACAACTCTTGGGTGAGGGTTGGGTTATCCCCAAAGGGTAAAACAAAAGACACATGCCTCTGTGGGCAGTCACATTTGTGGAAAGAACATTTCACTGTTCTTACCAGGGAACGTGTCTTTTAAAAATCTTTGGAAAAATCCACATCCTGAAAGCATTTGATTACCCTGAATTTAAAATGAGATCTTGCTTAGCGGCAAAGATACAAATTCATCCCACAAGTATGGCTTCTGTGGTAAAAGGCGCATGACTTTTAGAAAGGGTGTATCTAGAAGGTTGATAAACGGGGCAAGACAGGAGTTATCAAGGTCCATTATTGGAGATTTTCCTCCTTCTACCTGAAGAATTCCAAGTGCCTCGCTGAATACCTAGCTGGAGGAGGTTACAAACAGTTTCAAGCACAATTTGTTCCCGTTTTTATTCCCTGCTTGTTATGTGCTGTTAAACATTTCCAGAGGACTGTCAAAATGTAAGCATCCTGAGGTTTACATAGGCCACACCATTAAATAACATATAAGCACAAAATTTTAAACATTGTTTTCCAGCAATGGTAAATATTTTAGCTAAGTAAAAACTGAAGCTTGAAATGCAATAAGCATTTAAATGACTTCTTTCGGTGCCAGAATTCTTACCCCCCCCCCCCCCGGGTGCAACCCTGGACTGCTGGGATTAAGGCGGCTCTAGGGAGCTCAGCAAATGGTTGTGGGTTATGAGGTGTAGCAGGAGCTTGGCGACAGCGCGCCACCCAGCCTCGAGAAACTCAGCCACGACTGGAACCCAAGAATCCGTGTGTTCACTTTGTGGCCAGCTTCACATTTTTTCCTCTCCTTGCAAAAAAAAAAAAAAAAGCTGCTACAAAAGTCAGCCCTGTCCCACCCCCTAAGCAATCACGAGGTAGACCAAAGGCAGGGCTGACAGACTGCAGGTCTGGCAGAGCTTGGAGGCCGCCCCTGCCCACCCGTTGGGCAGGCGAGCACGTGGAGTTAAGCGTCTTCTAGCTCCTCAGCGTTAAGAAGCTGCCGGCTGTGCAAGCAGCCACAGCACTGGCAAAGGATTGTGCTGTCACTTCAGGAAGAAGGAAAACCCAGAACAAATTTGACGTGGTTTTCACCACAGGGTGATTGCAGTCCTATTCAAGGATGTCACAGTCATGCCACCCACTGAGCAGAACCCGGATGGATATTAGGCCTCCTTCAAAGTGTCTCAAGCCACTGCCTATCTCTGAGCAGAGTAAGCCACGGATTTTAAAGAAATGCAGCTCTGTCCCCTCTGCCCTCTTCAGACCCCTGGCCTCTTAGTTACTAAAGAGAACAGCCTTCAGCTACAGGAAGACACTCCCCTACCCAATGCAACAGCTCTTAAAGAAGCAGGAAGAGCAACATGCCCTCTCTTAGATTTGATCTATAAAATAACATGCAAGTGAAGAAAGGAACGCAGACATGAACACTCAGGGGCTGTTCCCCACATTCAGCAGTGCAGAGCTTCCGTGCTTTGTTATTGCAACACCGCCCACATACCTAAGACCTGTTGGCAGTTCTGCGACTTGTCTTTGGGATTAAAATATAAACGTTTATCACTTATCACATTCAGTAGGGTTTCAGGGGAGGAAGACAAAGAGGGGTTTTCTTTTTGGTTTTGCCAAACCAAAACCACAGAGGGAGCCATGTGTGTATGTGTGCTATTTCGGAGTGGGGGTGGGGATAACAAAGGTTTTTGTTCTCTTAAAAAAAGAAATCAGACTTGTGGATGACACTGACTCTTTCCAATTTTGAACAGTAACTGAATGTCAACCTATTGACCTACGATAGCAAGACAGAGACTGAAAAATGGCTGTTTCTAGTGGAGGGGAATGCTGAAACTGAGTACTAAGACATTAATCATAGCCTCTTCGAAAGCATGACTGGAGTATACAATGAACTCTAAATTCTGTTCAAGCTCCTTTCCCCAAATCATTACAGCCTTGGCCAAAAACTACCGAATGTCAAATTAACTGGTATAGGGTTTTGGTATTAGGTAGGGTCAGAGAAAATACAATTGCCATCATTTCATACCAATTTTCATGCCTAATTTCTGGTGAAACTTTGTATCACTTTAATTCTCAGGATAAGAAACTGCAGAAAGTGCTGCGGATAACTAGAACAAAAGTGTCAGTTTACTAAGTTCCATGGTTAAATGTTGTTTCTCTTATTCATGGGAGAATGGAATACTGCCATACTGCAAACAAGGGCACACATTACTCTGAAAACCAGGAGGGCATATCCATGCCAATATGAATACAAACCCCCTCAAAATAAAACATATAGAGTCCAATAATGGTCATTATTCCCCATGTGACACACAAATAGGAATTCAATAGCTTTAAAAATAGTTTATTTCCTCCTTCACAAACACACAGCCTTCTGACCATTAAGCAAGGCACCACAAATTAAATAAAAACTCAGAGTACATTTGTTCTACATGATTTAAGATAAAGTGGATTTTAAAGCAAATGGGTGCCCATTGTGGGGGGTGGGGAAGGGTTTGGGGCAGGTACCGGGAGTGGGGGCATGCATTTTTCTAGTGTTTATTGCAATAGACAGTCACCAGCACGTGTGCACCCTACCAGTAGTCATCCAAGATTAGCACGTCCAGAAGAGGAGCCGCATCTCACGATTTCTCTGTCTACATCACAAAGTGCTGAGAGGACTTCCCTAAAGCACAAAGCCTTCTCACTAGTGGGCTTGGTACCAGTAATAGAGTATGAGTATGATTATGAAATACCTTCAATGTGGTTTTCATTACAAAAACAAAAAACACGTTTCACATAAAAGCTTCATAATATAATCCAGAGGCAGAATTACTGCACATCTAAAATGGAAGACAGGCTACGCTGGCTACTTCTGATCATGTTTTCTTAGCTTCCAGTGCTCTGTCCTTTTTCTAAAGACACACCCAGTTTCTCACCAGTTTAATGTGCATGAGAACTCTTTGCTTTGAACACATGACAGCCTTGCAGTAGCCTCTCTGGGATTATAATCCTAATCCAAGGAGAACAGCTCTAATTTCTATTCCCATTTGCTCTTTCTCCCAAATCACGTGAGCGTGGTTCAACTCCCCGCAAATGTCAGGTATAAACAAAAGACTTGTGAGCAGAGGCTCAAAGAGTAAATATGAATGATTTTACAATGATCTGGTTAAGAAAACACAAAGAAAATGAATGATTTCACCTTATAAAAAAGCCTGGCCTTGAATTTAAACAAGAGATGGGTGTGAAAGGAATGCAATATTGCTTTAGTCCAAGATGGGGCATTCTTTGCCCGGGTAACATCAGAGCTAGCGCAACATTCCGCAGCCAGGCCTCCTAGGGGCCTCCACTGGGAACTTTTGAGGTAGATGCTGATGGCTTGAAGAGAGGTAGGTATAGTCCAAATTTGTTTTCAATCCCTGCGAACGTTGCAACTGCCAGTCTGTAGCCCCCAACGTGATCAGGATTGGGAGCTGGCAGCGTGATCCGGGATTTAGGAACTGGCTCTGATCCCACGGGTTTACTAAAAAAGAAAACAGAATGAGAACCTGAGTTTTATTATTATTATTTTTTAACTTGGTAAAAAAACGACATTTAAAAACTGAAAGTCGGCACCATGAAGGAGTTGTGGAACTCAAGTCAGCTGTGTGCTCCCCTTGGAAATTGGTCTGAAGACGTGATTTCACTATTTTCCTACATCTTCTCAATTTCCTCATAGGGCACAAGCTTGCCTCCATTTCTCCATGGCGACTGAGTCTTAGAAGCAGCTGAAATTTAGCTGCAGCCCTAGCCTGAGGATACTTACACTCCTCCAAAATCAACGTAGAACCATCGCTGTAGCAACTCATACGTCAGCAAAGTTACACCGAACTGGGGTGAGGATCGAAACACGCGAGCTTTAAAAAAAAAAAATTGGGAAATATCAGATATAATTCGATTTTAAAAACTTTACCTGATAGCAAAGGGTGAGTTAAGGACCAATTATTCCCATACCACCGGCTCCTTTCCACAGTGCTTTTGGGCCTTCTTCCAGCAGAATCTTCCGAAAGCAGTCCCTCACGCCGCTGTAAGTGCTTTGGCCGGCCCTGGCAGCCACCTGTAATCGAGTCTTGATAACATCTGCAGGGGTCACTAAAGATGCTGCCGGCATACCTGCAGGAAAGACAACACCATCGCAGTCTGCTCACATTTTCACTATATAAAAATGACTGCTTTGAACTGCTGGCCCGTGGAAAGAAAGTTAAGAATCCAAGGAAATCAAAAGCCTATTTCGCTGTCCCCTCTGGGGAGTACAGCCCTGGCTGTCCTGTCTGCAGTCATTGAGGCTCCCACACACCTCCTGACACCCCCCTTTCCCCAAATCACTGCCACTTGTCATGCTTCTATTCTTAAAGAGTAGTAAGGAATTATTTATCAGTAACACTATTTCAAGTGGGAGAGAATGAACAGAAAGTCTTTGGTTGTTGGTGTGTTTTTTTTTTCCACTTTCTTTTTGAAATCAGAAACCTGCCAACTCATTAGGTCGGATTTTTCAGAGGTGAAGTTTGTCACACGTTCCCTCTGCATGCTTTTCCGCGGCTGGTGCAGTCACGGGAGATGCCTTCTTGCATACATCCAGCCAGCCCCGACCCTCCAAACCCAAACTCTCCAGTTACACCAGAAAAAGACTTCACTGATTGCTAAACAAACACTGTGTGCGTGTGCACGTCTGTGTGTGTGGGGGTGTATATGTTGGGGAGGGGGGTGACCAAAGGAGGAAACACACAGATAACACTTTGAGATTCCTTTTTGATAGACTGACATCGCCCCCAAAAATACTTGACAGAAAGCTTAAAATTTATACTGGCTGATCATCAATGAAAAGAAGAAGAACAACAAAACCCTCCCACAATTACCAATGGGAAATTTTTCTACAGTTATTTTATCCAAAATGGGGCAGCCCATGTTTGGATTTTGTAAAAGCGAGACTGTACTCAGAAGACACTGTCTCTTCTGGTTTTATTACTTTTCCATTATGAACCCCTTCCAAACCAAATTGGTCAAATGCAGATGCATAAATCTCCTTTGCTTTTTTTAAGGCTTAATAATTCTGTAAGAATTTCTGTCCAAACCAGCGTGGTCTGGCTCACAACGGCATCTCATCCTTCTAACAGACAGCTTAAAGTTACAGTGTGCGCATGCGTGTCTGGGGAGACGCGCACAGTACACGTTTGCATTTTTTTTACTAACCTGAATCTCGTCCGCTTCCATCTTGACTGAGCTCCTCAAACCTTCATCATAAGGAACCGGTTTTATAAAAACGCATCGCCTTTTTGCGTGTGAAAAAGCTCCCTTTCTAGCCGATGTTTCACTGGATAAGTCACCCTGGATTTCCTATCAGCTTGGAGGAATTATTTTAACTCAGAGCCAGAACTTGATCCTCCAACATCATGGAAGGAAACATAAAAATGCTTAGAAACCCACTGTGTTCACACCACCGATTTTGCTTCACTTCCCGGTTGAGAGAGAGTTTAGCAAGGCCATTTGCTTGGGACAGCCAGTAAAATCCTCCCTACAATGGTGAGTAGACATGTCAGAGGGTGACTGTGAAAGACACACAACCAAAAAAATGTGTAAAAAGTATCCTTCGGTTAAGATAGCTTTCATAAATAGTTCCTTGTTATGAAAAAAAAAGAGAGAGAGAGATGGATGGGGGTGGGGGGAGCAGAGGAAAGATACTGATTAGTGGAATAAAAATGCGAAAAGAAATGTAAGACATTTAGTAAGCTGCCTGGCAAAACTGGTGTGTGTGTGTGTGTGTGTGTGTGTTGGGGGCGTGCTGCAAACACACTGCCTGCACATGCCTCTCGTCCTCTCCGCCCCAGCTCCCATCTCTCAGACTGGTAGACAGCTGCGGGCCTCAGACGGAGGGGTCTTTGCAGATGGGACTTCCGGTGAACCTGCAGGACAGTCCCAGGCTGCTCCAAAGCAAGGCTGAGGCAGGCTCCCAGTGAACTGGCGGGGCCCCTCCTGGCTTCTCAAAGGCTAGATGGACTGATTAAGAGGTCAAGCTTACTCTACTCCCACAGACAGGGGCGGGCAAGAGGATTGGACATGAAGGCTTCTTCTGGGTTCTGTGATAAACAAATTCTGAGACCTTGGGACCACCCATTAGTGTGACAGGAACAATTTGGGGCACTCTCTGGTTGATAAAAATTCTCTTTAAGGGGGCCCAGCAACTAGAGAGTGGAAGTTCATTTAGAACAAAAAGGAAGCATGATCAGCAAAAGACAACTTTGGGGCAAATCATCCTTTATTTTAATAATACCCTATTAATATTTTTAAAGGATGTACTTACTCTGTGATATATAGAATTAATATCAATTTATTTTGGATCAAGGGTAAGAATTTCAAAAAAATTCCCTTTGCATCCTTATCTAAATTATCTACTTGCATCAGCTTATAGTAAAAGTGTAGATTCTCATTTGGAATGAGAAAATATCATGTTCCTGTCATTCTTTTAAGTTGAGGTTTTACAAGACACATTATGTGGATAATACATAGAAGTTAATGTCAGTGAATTTTATCTGTTCTAAGTGTAAAATATGACTCTGTACTTCTGAATGCTATTTTAAAAACCTGAATTCCATTTAGTCTGATACTGATATTGCTAAACTTGCTTAATGTTGGTATTTGCCTGGTGCAGTTTTCAATCTACTCTTTTTCAATTTTTCCATGTCACTGTTTTCTCAAACTTCAGATGACCAGATTTCTTCTCACAAATCATCTAAAAGTGCCTGTTTTTACTATGGGTTTTGAATCCACTCAGCTGGGGCTATTATTGTGGTTAACGGACTTATTTCTGCCATCCTATATTACGGTTCTTATTTTCTCTGCTTTTAATTGTTTCCCTTTTGATCTCTACCCTTTCCTGATGAATATATTCAAATATCGTGTGTGTTTATTACACGGGTGTAACATTTACAGTGTGTACAGTTAGCGTTTACACCTCTCACCAGCGAGGTGAGGACCTCAGCGTACTTCCTTGTTGTCCGTCCCTTCCCTTATCTGCCTCCCCATGACCCTTCTTGTATAAAAACCTATGTTCCCACGTTAGCAGTTACTTAGAGCAACTCTCAGGTTTCAGTTTATTTGCTCTGTTTTATATATCCCACATTTTCTTTTTCCTTAAATTCACTTCTCGTTTTGACTTGGAGGGTCTGGGATGGATAAACTTTGAGTCCTGGCACGGGGAAACAACCTTGAGCGTGGCCCTCCTCCTGAATGCAGGTGTGCTGGGAATGTGACTGAGGTTCAGGACATACTCCCCTGGCATTTTGCAAGTACCTAGTACTGAAGGTGAGAAGTCAACCCTTCATGACTGGTTCCTGTGCTGTGCTTGTGCCCCCTCCCTCAGTACTTCTCCCTAGGGGACGTCTATGAAATGAATGCTGGACCGCCTGGATTAATCTTACATGGCTCTTAAACTTTCTCATATTTTTCATTTCTGTACTTTTGCTCCACATTACAGAAAGGTTCTTTTCCCCCCAAGAGTTGATCTTCCAGATGCCTAATTTGGTCTTTGATCATATCCATTCTATCATTCAGACCATCTACGGATTTTTAATTTCGGCAATCCTGTTATTAGTTTTTAAGAAAGCTTCTTTACTGATCAGATCATTCCTTTAAAATCTCTCTGAGGATCTTAATTATAGTTCTTAAAAGTTCTCCTCTGTTCCCTGAATTGCCTGTTTTCTCTGTAATTCTGTTTATCTTGCTTTACTGCTCAGTCTTGTCTAAGGACCTTTGTCTGTCTATTGATATTCAAGTTCAAAGGACAGGCTGATTGGTACTGTGGACGGCTTTGACACCCACAGGCCTCTCTCCTGTGTAGGAGGACTGTCTATGGGCTTTGTGACAGGGGTGAGGTCTGTTAACTGGATGGAAGGGGCTAAGTTAGCTGGCGGAGTGGAGACTCTTCCAAATCAGCTGTCATACGGCGTGCTTCACTCTGGAAGTGGAAGAAGTTATTTTATACCTCTCTTGGGAAGAGTGGCCATTCGTTGTTTTTTTTTTTTTTCCTTTTCTGCATCTGTGGAAAACATCTGAAATTATCTTAAGCACTGCCTGCCCTGCTCCCTTTAAGTCCCTTATAATTGCCCCCTCCTAGCAAGTGATCCTTTTCTCGAGAAAAGAGCGTTGCGCTTTTAGCCTGAATGCAAGTGTTGCCTGAAACTCCCTATAAAAGGAGGAGAGAGAGGACCAAGGTGACCTCCAAGCAGTAGACAAAGTTCTCTAGCTCTTGTTCCTTACCTGCCCTGAGACCTCCGCCCCCATACTCCAGACATTCTCTTGTTCTCTGAGTAGGCCAGGTCTCTGGTTCTGCTCTCACCTGAATAGAACTAGTTTCTCCCGCCAGTGTTTTATGCTTTGGTGTCTTTCAGTCCAGTTTCAGAGTCAATATAGTTCTGTTTCCTGCCTTCTGAGGGCTGCTGCTAACATTTCCTAGTGCCAATAGGAGTTTTACAAATGAATTTTCTGACATTTTAAGGTATCTGGGAGGAAGAGAGATGGGTGAATATGCTCAGTCCATTACCTTGATCTAACCTCTCCATTACATTTTTTTAAAAGGATCTAACAATTGCTTTTAAATCAGTATTATTATTTTTTATTTATTTCATTAGGGTGACATGGGTTAATAGGACTATATAGATTTCAGGTGTACATCCAACCCCACAAGCCTCCTTGGAGTTTGTTTCTATATTGTTTTGTTCATGATTCCACATGAGTGAAATCATATTGTCTTTCTCTGACTGGTTTATTTCACTTAGCATATTACTCTAGGTCGGTCCATCTCTGCTGTCGCCAAAAGTAAGAATTCTTTCTTTTATTACGCTGAGTAGTATTCCATTATGCAGCAGTACCAGAGATTTTTTTATCCACTCATCTACTGATGGACCTTTGGGCAGCTTCCAAATCTTGGCTATTGTACAGTGTGTCCATAAAGTCATGGTGCGCTTTTGACTGGTGACAGGAAAGCAACAAAAGACGATAGAAATGTGAAATCTGCACCAAATTAAAGGAAAATTCTCCCAGTTTCATACCTATTCAGTGCAGTTCGATGCGGGCTCCATTTGTTGTCCTACACACATCCAAACAATAGTGAAGTTCTTGCCACACATGGGTAAGGATGTCTGGTGTAACAGAGTGAATAATGTCTGTGATCCTCTGTTTTAAGTGATTAATGTCGTTGATACGTTCAATGTACACATGTTGCTTCACATAACCCCAAAAGTAAAAGTCTAAGGATGTCAGATCCGGGGATCGTGGTGGCCATGGCTTGACAGAACCCCTGCCTATCCACTGCTGGGGAAATGTTCTATCCAGAAACTCACGAACAATGGTGGCGTAGTGTGGAGGAGCGTTGTCCTGTTGAAAGATGACACTTTCTGGAAATTGTGGCACTGCATACAATTCCAACATGTCAAGATAGGTGTTTGCTGTCACAGTCTGCTCCACGAAAAAATATGGGCCTATCACCTTATCATGCATCAGGCCACACCACACGTTCACTTTAGGGGTGTTACGTTCGTACTCAACATAGGCATGAGAATGTTCAGCAGCCAATATTCGGACATTATGGCGATGAACATGTCCACAGATATGGAAGGTCACCTCATCGCTGAACAGTCCTCTGCAAAAATCTTGCATCATTGTCGATCTCATGAAGCATATCTGTAGCAAACGCACATCGTGTGGGTCTATCTGCTGGTTTGATAGCGTGCAACAGCTGCAATTTGTACCCCGTGAAACGGAGACGTTTCTTTAACACCTTATGAACTGTACCCTTGCTTAGGTGTAATTGTAGAGCACACACACGCACAAATATTTTAGGGCTCCTTAGGTAGCTGTCCCGTATAACCTCTACAGACTCATCACTGACTGATGGCCTACCAGAACGGGGTTTCTCCACCAAACTGCTGGTTTCCTTCAACTGCTTATCCCACCGAGTAATGTTATTCTTATGTGGTGGCACTTCGTTATAAACGCGCCGATATTCACATTGCACTTTGGTCACGGATTGGAATTTAGCGAGCCACAGAACACACTGAACTTTCCTCTGTACCGTCCACATCTCGACTGGCATGGCCGTGGGCTGCTCCGCTGTATACACGGTGTTACGTCATCATCTGCACATGCGCACATGCTGCCACATCATCCTACAGAAACTGGGAGGGTTTTTTTTTATTTGGTGCAGATTTCACATTTCTATCATCTTTTGTTGCTTTCCTGTGACCAGTCAAAAGTGCACCATGACTTTACGGACACACTGTAAATGTTGCAATGAACATAGGGGTGCATATATTCTTTTGAATTAGTGTTTCTGATTTCTTCAGATATATTCACAGGAGTGGCATCACTGGGTCATAAGGCAGTTCCATTTTTAATTTTTTGAAGTAACTCCATACTCCTTTCCACACTGGCTGCACCAATCTGCAGTCCCACCAACAGTGGAAGGTTCCTTTTTCTCCACATCCTTGGCCAGCAGTTGTTAGTTGATTTACTGATGACAGACATTCTGACAGGTGTGAGGTGATACCGTATTGTGATGTTAATTTTTATTTCTCTGATGATTAGTGACATTGAGCATCTTTTCTTATGTCTATTGGCCATATATGTATGCCCCCTTTGGAGAAGTGTCTATTCAAGTCTTTGGCTCATTTTAAAATTAGATTGTTTGTTTTTTTGTGTTGAGTTTGATAAGTTCTTTATAAAATTGGTTATTAACTGCTTATCAAATGTATCATTAGCAAATATATTCTTTCATTTAGTGGGCTATCGTTTCATTTTGATAATGGTTTCCTTTGTTGTTCAGAAACTTGCCAGTTTGATGCAGTCCCATTTGTTTATTTTCATTTTGTTTCCCTTGCCCAAGGCAATGTATTAGAAATAAATATTGCTATGAGAAATGTCCTAGATTTTACTGCTTATGTTTTATTCTAGGATTTTTATGTTTTCACAACTTACATTGTTTTATCCATTAAGAGTTTATTCTTGGTATGGTGTACGGAGGTGATCTAGTTTGTTGTTTATATGTATCTATCCAATATTCCCAACCACTTATTGAATAGACTATCTTTACTCCACTGTGTGTTTTTGCTTCGTCAAAAATTAATTGAACTTAAAGGCAAGTTTATATTTTTGGGCTCTGTTTTTATTACAGTACCATGCTGTTTTTATTACTATGGCCTTGTAGTATAGTCAGATATCAGGTAGCATAGCATGATTTCTCCAACTTTGTTCTTCTTTCTCAGGATTGCTGTGGCTATTTAGGGTCTTTTGTGGTTCCATGTAAATATTTGGAATATTTGTTAAAAATCTATGAAATACGCCACTGGTATCTTGATAGGAATTGCATCAAATCTACAGATTGCTTTGAGTAGTATGGACATTTAAAGGATGTTAATTGTTCCTACCCATGAGCATGCTTCCATTTATTTGTATCTTCTTCAATTTCTTCAGTGTCTTATAATTTTCCAAGTAGAGGTCTTTTACATCTTTGATTAAAATTTATTCCTAGGTATCTTATTTTTTTGATGCAATTATAAACATGATATTTAGCCTCCATGTCTTTATGTGTTTTTGTTTTTTTCTTGTGATTGATTTCTAGTTTCATACCATTGTGGTCAGAGAAGATGCTTGATATGATTTCAATCTTCTTAAATTTATTAAAACTTGTTTTGTGCTCTACCATGTGGTCTATCCTAGAAAATGTTCCATGTGCACTTGAAAAGAATGTATATTCTGCTGCTTTGGAGTGAAATGCTCTGAAGATATAAATTAAATCCATCTGTTCCAGTTCGTCATTTAACGCCGCCACATCCTTGTTAATTTTCTGAAGATCTATCCATGGATGTCGATGGAGTGTTAAAAATCCCCTACTATCACTATAATACTGTTGATCTCTCCCTTTATGTCCATGAAGATTTGCTTTATATATTTAGGTGCTCCTATGTTGGATGCATAAATGTCCACAAGGGTTATACTTTCTTAATGAATTGCTCCTTTTATCATTAAGTAGTGTCCTTCTTTGTCTCTTCCCTTTGTTTTGAAGTCTATTTTGTTGGATATAAGTATTGCTACCCCAGCCTTGTTTTCCTTTCTATTTGCATGAAATATCTTATTCCACCCCTGTACTTTTACTCTGTATCTTTTGTTCTAAGGTGGGCCTCATGTAGACAGCATATATATGGGTATTGTTTTCTTATTTATTTGGCCACCCTATGTATTTTTATTGGAGCATTTAAGCCATTGATATTTAAAGTGACTATGGATAGGTACATACATTTTGCCATTTTATTTTTTTAACTATGTTCCTCTGTCCCACCCCTCCCCCCATGTCCCCCATCCCCACTTCATCTTTTGAAAAAGACCCTTTAACATTTCTTGTAGTACTGGTTTGGTTAAGGTAACAAATTCCTTTAACTTTTTCTTGTCAGGGAAGCTCATTATTTCTCCTACAATTTTAAACAATGTTCTTGCTGTGTAAAGTAGTCTTGGCTGTAGGTCCTTATTTTCATTGCTTTGAATAATTTGATGCCAATCCCTTCTGGCCTAAAATGTTCCTGTTGATAAATCAACTGACAGTCTTATGGGAGCTCCCACGTATGTAACTGGTTTTCTTTTGCTACTTTTTTTATTTTTAACCTTTGCCATTTTAATTATGGTGTGTCTTGGTGTGGGCCTCTTTGGGCTCATCTTGCTTGAAACTCTCTGTGCTTCCTAGACTTCAGTGTCTTCTAGCTTCACTAGGTTAGGGAAGTTTCCTGCCATTATTTCTTCAAGTAGGTTCTTGATCCCTTGCTTTCTCTCTTCCCTTTCTCTACCCGTATGATGCTGTTATGCTTCACGTTGTCCCAAAAGTCCCTTCAACTATCCTCATTTTTAAAAATTTTTTTCTTTTTGCTGCACTGATTGGGTGTTTCTACCTTGTCTTCCAAATTGCTGATTTGAACCTCTGCTTCATCCAACCTATTGCTTATTCCTTCTAGTGTATTCTTCATTTCAGATGTTGTATTTCCCATTTCTGACTGGTTCTTTTAAGGTTCCCATGTCCTTTTTCATGCTGTTGAGCATCCTTATAACCATTACTTTGAACTCTATATCTGATAAACTGCTTGCCTCCCTGTCTTTGGGTTGGCTTTATGTAGTAGGGGTCCTGTGGGGTCCAGTGCTGCAGTCTCTGTGATCACCTGAGCTGGCTGCTCCAGGAATGTCCCTTGTGTGGGTTACGTGGGTCCTCTTGTTGTAATTGAGTCTTGACTGCTATTGGCCTGTTCATGTGTGGGACTGATCCTCAGGCTGGCTGACTGTGAGACTCAACCCCGACCACTGGGTGGGAGCTGCTGTGCAGGTGCTGACCACACAAAGCAGAATTTGCCTCAACAGGGTCTAGTGCCCACTGAGATCTCCCTCTGGATATGCTACTTGTGAAGCTTACTGGATCCTGCTCTGAGGTTGTCTAAAGCTGGCCACTGGTTCTGTTGGTTCTGGACCCCTATGGAAGGACTCTGGTACAGGCCAATGTAAGACACTGCCTGTGCCTGGCCCTGGATAACCTGTTTGGAGCCACATGTGATCCATAGTTCGTGGCTGCCTCTGCTGGGCCTGGGTGTGTGTGGGAAGGACCAAGCTGCATACCAAGGTTGGCTTTTGCCAGCATAGGGTCTGGGGGCAGGTCAGCTAAAGTCTCAAGGGACCCTGAGATCCACCTCCACCTGCCTCTGTCTGCTGGCTGCCTGTTAGGCTCAGTCACTGAAAGAGCCCCTGGCAGTATTCAAGTTGTAAGAGGTAGGTTCTCAGTGAGTCACCAGGTAGGAATAAAAGGGTATAAGACTTTCTTCAGCTAACATTCAATCGGTTATTCAGGATGCTGCACTTTTAAATTCTCTTAAGCTTTATGTCCACATAATTAAGAAATCTGTGCCAATAGTATTTTTTTCCTAACTTATTTCTTGTATTACGTTTATAAAATCATGATCATAACTCTTCCATGTATGTGTATGGAACAGTGTTAAATGATACTCAAGATAAAATAGTCAACTACAGTTTGACTTGTTCCTATATATCATCATTCTGAAAATTAAGATCATCCGGTATAACAGATCACCCCATAAAATTTGAGATGCATCTAATATAATTTATATGATAATATTTATAAACCATATTAAAATGTCCTTCATTAATCAAAAAGTAACATGCTAATTTAGAATAAGACTTTGGTTTCTTCATTTCAGGCTCCCTGTTTCAGCCCTTGCCTTTTTACATACTGAGATACTCTGGCTAACGATTCAAATATTGGTTAGTCTTACTGTCTTGTGAATTAATAAAGTAGATGTTTTTAGTATTTAAAGATATTTTAAATTGATAACTAAATATATTTTATTTTAAAAATCATTATTTTCTAAGTTTTGTGCCAACTACAACCACCTGTTTAAAAGCTATGTAGTTCTAAAGCAATCTAACTTCAAACTGAAACAAATTTTTGGAAGTAGGAAGATAGTACTACTCAATTTCTATCAAAACATAGAACACATAATCATATTCATTTAATCCTAGACCCATCTTATTTATAATAGGATTGTTCAAGAAAAATTATGTATTTTATATATAGTTGATCAATTAAAAAATTTTATTGATTGCTTTTTAGAGACAGAGAGAAAAAGGGAAAGATGAAGGGGGGGGAGGAGGAAGAAGAGAGAGAGAGGGAAGCATTCATTTGTTCCACTTGTGCATTCATTATACAATTGGCTAATACTTACTGGGCATTTACTATATTCTAGGCACTGAGTCCTCCACATGGGTGCTTTCACTTGAGCCTCAGAACCATACCCTCTAGTCAGTACAGTAATTAACTCCATTTATAACCAAGGAAACCAAATCTTTGGGGAGATTAAGTGACTTGGGTCAAGGTCATCCATTATTACGCGGATGTCAGTTTTCTCCATTAGGTCTTCAACCTTATTTCAAGTAATTTAAAACAAATTATATTACAACCTTTTGGTTCAAAAAACATCATTTATATATGCAAATTACATGTAAAGGACATAGTGAGTCAATGGCAAGATGGGATTAAAACTAGGAATTTTATATTCTTGTCTTGAAATTGTGATTTTCTGATATAGGTAGAGTGATCTCATTGTTACTCATACAACTAGGGTTCCTGAGCAGCCAGGAAGGGTCAATCCTGCCTTCTATGCCAAATTCACTGCCTTTGAAGAGAAAGAATTAATTAAGAATTAAGGAAGAACTACCTAGGTTCCTCCCCCCAAGCTACAGGCAGGACATGAGCCCACAAAACAGCAAGCAACATCTCAAAGCAGGGGGCTGTTTGAGACTTACACCACATATCTGATGAGAACAGCACCTGTATCAAAACTGTCTGGACTCAGGCACCCCATGACTGCCTTAGGGTTTGTTAACTCATTAAATGTTTGTCACCACCTGAAGAGCTAATCCAGATTGTTCCGGCCTTTAGGGTCTCTGGACCAGGAGTAGCATCAAAGAACAAACTGATTCCTGCTGTGGCTATAATCAAATTTCCTCTAGGGATTTACATTGGGATGTAGAAACCAACCTCCACATCTATTTTTTTTTTCTATTGATATTTTCACTGTAGTACTAAAAAAAGGATGAGTCATTTCTCTCTGGGATTCAATTGACACACACACCCAGCTCCTATAACTTTACACAGTGAGGAGGACTCAGCTATCTAATAGGACCTACTGGTTTTTGGTTGTACTCCGTTTCTTTTCTCTAAATGATAATACTATTGCTTCAATTCTGGACACGCTTTTATACACTATTTTGCTGAGATACTGCTAAGCACAATTATTAAAAAAATATTTTCTTTTAATTTCTGACTTAATTCTCATGCTTATGCTACGAAGTGAAACTATGACTTAAAATGGAACTTGAACTGGAATCCAATAATACCACCAAAGGCATCAATTTTTAATAAGCCCTTTCTGAAATTAAGAAATCAAGTTTGTCCAGTAGTATAATCTGCCAGAAAGTAAGGTTAATTTTCTTCCCTTTCTTTTCAGTAGCTCTTCAAGGCAATATACAGCCATCTTCTATACACCCTGTCAAGAACTAGAAGCAAAAGTCCCAGTGCAAGTGGCACGGGGTTGGGGTGGTGACAGAGCTCTGTGAGGGACACTCACCAGCTATGGCGCCAGCCAAGAGCAGGCTTCCGGGGCTCACCTGCCCGTCTTCATTTGCAAAAGAAGCCTTCACATGAGCATAGCACGGGAAGTAGATGGCCGAGAAAGGAATGTCCCGCAGAAAGCACGCCTTGGCACCCTGTTCGTTTAAAAAGGAAGGAGAAACCACATGAAACACACATCCCATTGAGAAGATTAAGCTTCTTTGGAACTTACCTCAGAACAAAGTATTTCCCGAGAAGACCAAATTGTACTCATAAGTTAAAAGGAAAACGGGGTGGGGGAGGGGAGGAAGAAATCATCCAAATTCTGCAAATAATAAATCTAAATTTGCTTTTTAAAAAGGACAGTAATTTCATGGTGTGCCACGAGGAAGGAGGGCCAGTTCTTGTTTATTCTCACAGTAAAATTTCTATTAACACGTTTTTTGAAATTCCATCTGCGACATCATTTGAAATCCCTACTGATGGCCCGTCTCTGGCATTTCAGGGGGGATTTGTTCTCAGAAGACAGGCAGCAACAACTAAGATACTTCTTTATTTCTACAGTAGGAAGGAGGAAAATTATATAGATGGCAAGGGAAGGTTTTTTTTTTTTAATTGAAATGCTGATGAATGTGTTGGACCCTTTCCCAGGAAAAATTACACATATGTATAAAATTATATACCTTTTCAAGGGGTTCATGGATTCCCTAATTTATTCACATACTTACCCCTACCCCACAGGATTTATGAAACATTGATAAATGCCTGTTTGAAAGCCTTAAAATATTTATTCACATACTTACCCCTACCCCTCAGGATTTATGAAACATTGATAAATGCCTGTTTGAAAGCCTTACGATATTTACAATAATTCCTACACATTTAAGAGCTGTGTGTAAAACAATTAACAACTAAAGCAACGTCTTCACCAAATAATTTTTGGTGCCCGAGTGATGGCATGGAGACCTTGAGAATCAGTGTGTGCCCCCAAATCTGATGAAACAGTTAATCGTCTAATGAAAACCACAAGACATACCTTGTGCTTGAGGTAGTCTAAATGGGAAGGAAGTTACCCTTTTTCAACACTTACTGATTTATAGCATTTCTTGTACAGATTTCTAATACCTAAAGCCTACCACCAAATTCAGAGATTCTTCAAAGAAAATAATGACTCTATCCAGATTCAACAGATGCAGTCAAACCTAGTGACATTTACTGAGGTCCAGTGGTGTTGGATTTTGGGTGTTTTTGGCTGATGCTGGGCTCCGATCTGTCCAACTTTCTTAACACTACACATTTATTACGGTTGCCTTTGCTTTTCCAACACCTGTATTACATACCTGGCTCAAACTGAGCGTGTGGGTAACAAAACCTTTAGTCTTTCTCATAGGAACTGCTAACACAGGTCTCCTGCAACTTAATTAGTGGCCTTAAACAAGTAACGTAAGTAGGACTTAGGTTTAAGCCTATTAAACTCCATAATCGTTTGGCCCACCTTCCAACCTGCACGAATGTTTGAAATCTGGACCCTGTCATATTGCCTGTTCCTCAGTCAGCTCACCCATGAGTGTGTTCAGAGGCTTCTGTCCACTTGGAGCACAGATATTTCAAAAAAAGGAGAATCCAAACCAGGAATCGCCACTCAGCCCACACTCTTCTATCTTGTCGAATACCTGAGAAGAGGAGCTACAAAATCTACCGCACCCAAATTCCTCATTTTACACATGTGCAAAATCATGCCCAGGAGAGTCAGTCTAGCAATTGTATGCCTATTAAGGGCCATGCCGTTGGCTTACTCAGGGGACATCCTTGGAGACAGTGCCAGAGATAGGAGTCTTGATTTCTTTCCTTGTCGCCCAGCTTCTCAGGGGGAAATGCACAGTATAACACCAAATCCATGTGTAGCATGCAATCTTCTCTTTAATTAGTTTTTTAAAAGTTATAATGCAGGTAGTTACTATATAAGGGTAACACTATCACCCACTTGTTTCTCTGTCTTCACTTTTCCCTAATTTTGCCTCCAGACCTTCCTGTAAGCTCTGTTAGCTATTTGCCCACCTGCAGACTCTGTCCAGGAGATATTTAAATTAGGTACCAAGTAACCAACTCAAATTAAGATCAGTAAAATCTTCACATCTGGTTCTCTCAATATAGTAAAATAGCATTGCTATGTTACTGACTTTCTAAAATCACTTTGCAGTAAGTTTTTAGGCTGATATTATCTCTCCTCCCCCAAATCTTGCTTTTTACTAAATCCATTAGTTTTTACTTTTAGTCTCATCTCCCAAATCTTCACATTTGAGAGCCAAACTGCAGTCTCTATATAGACTCTGCTCATTGTTTTGCTGGCAATATTTTCCCCTTTAAAATGGTTTTCTCCTTTGACTAGGAAATATTAAGTGCTTATCACAGACAATACAGAAATGTATTGAAAATTGAAACAGCTCCCAATTTTCACCAGCCAGAGATGAGAACAACTATTGTATGTTTTGGAATCTTCAACAGTAATACTAATAACCATTCCATAGTGAGGACCACGTTCCTGTGGTTCTCAGGTATGCCTTTTCTTCTCTTAAAATTCACGTTGTTTTTTGTTGTTGGTTTGTTTGTTGGCAGTATGGTCCAATGTCTTCACTCTTCAGCCACACTGACTAAATTTTCTTTCTATGTGTTATTTCAAAACCTCTTCTGCCATCTTTGGTCTTGGCTGTGCCATAGATTAGGCCTGGTGTTCTCACCCCTCTCAAAGCTTTGTGATGACTTCACATTTCCATTTCCATTTCCTCTCCTTGGTCGGCTCGCTTCCTCCCAGGTGAAGCTACTCAACGCCCCATTCATCTGATCAATCAAGGTACCTATCACTCCGCATCTTCTTTGATGATTTTTAAGCTGGGAACATCAACCTTTTAAATACCACCCCTTCATTCATTTAAACCCAAATTCCACCCTTTCCACTGAGAATCCTTTAACTAGAAGACAGACGGAGTAGATTCCACCGGGCTCCACACTGTCTACACTGTCAGTGCTGTTCTGAGCTCTCTCTCCTCTTGCTCTTGTATCTGCCTAGGAAAGCGCTGCCTATTTCAGAGTGGAAGCAACCAGGGGCCAGGAACTGCTGTTTAATGTAATCAGAACACAAGACAAGACAAAACAAAACAAAATCTTTGGCTGCCAGTTGGGGCCTAAGACACATTCCTGGTGACACTGATTTAGCTTTGCCAATCCACACAGGAAAAAACCACAGCGAAAAAGAGAAATGAGAGGCTTTGGGTACATTGTCAGGTTTCTCCAAGGTGAACGATTTCATTTCTTGGAAAACTACACTAGAACCCAAAACCAAGACTTTTGTTTTTCAAACAAAGATACACAATTTGCTGAAGACACAAAGGAGCTGAGGAGGAAGCAGTTGATAATTTTTATCACAATGTTACTGTTAAAAAGAAAAGGAGAGAATGACAACCATCAGCCCTCTTGTGCTAGCTATATGGCTTCAGTTGAAGAAGCAGTTGAGTTTTCCCATGAAGAAACGCTCTTTTCTGAAATCAGGAAAATCAATCAAGTACCAGTGTGAAAACAACTGCCTAGTAATAGGTGTGATGTGCTTTAAGAGATGTTTGAAAACAGCCCCAGACGACTGAGAAGAAAATGGCTTAATCTAAACACAAATGAATAAAAAAGAACAAATCTAAGGAAATGGTGGGGCTGCGTTGTGAAGCCCTAAAGGAAAAATGGATAGGAAGATGTTGCATTTTTCCTACCAGAGATCAGACAACGCATAGTAAAAGTAAAATAATATATGCATACTGGAGCAAATATTAGGCTACATAGGACGTCTTAGGTTTTTGATTATCAGAGAAAAAGGAAGAAAAAGAAAAGCCAGGGAAGAAACATAATGTGTAGAACAGCCACCATCTCTTCTCTAGAGGCAGGACAGCCTTACCAGCAAGTTAAAACATTTAAAAACTCAAATTTCCACTGATCGAGGTATGAAGAACCCCTGGTCCAACACTCTCTGCTATCGGTATCCTGTGACGAGCATTGGGAGAATCAAGCTCTAAACCTTCCTCATTTGTCAAAAATACTAAAAGCTGCTTTCTTCTGGAGGTGAGGGAGGGTGCAGGAGTGGGAATAAACGAGGTGATAACGGTGAATGTCCCCGTGTAGTGTCCACTGCAGTATGAAAGCGAAGGGACAGTGGGGATGAGGACGTCCTTCTCCCTGCCTCTCCTGGTGCCTGCATGCTTCCGCAGCCCAGCACCTGCTCAGACATCTCCAGGCAGCAAATCACTGTCCTGAGCCGGGAAGTGCCTCAAGACTCTCTCACACCCCAGGCATCAAAGCCCAATTCCCAAGGAGAGCTAACTTCGGCAAAAGGTTGAAGAAAAAGGCACAGACTTATTAAATTTCCCTGGCCTCCTTTCCTGACCACTTCCTTCAGGTCTGAGGCACAGAGGCAGGTGCCAATTTGTAAGTCTGCCCCAGGCCATACCTGACCTGTTGCTCAGTACAATGAAAAGGGAAGCAGGATGTGAAAAAGGCTTTTAAAGTTCCAACAGTGAGAATGTCTCTCTCCCAGATTCCTTGATAAATCCTTCACTTTGTGGTGAACACCCATTCTCCAGCCCTACATCAAAACATAAACCTGTCTGACTTGAATCCTACTCACCCCGTGTATGGTTTCTGCTAGGTGATCAGCCACTCTGAACAGGTAACTTTATAATAAAGGGAAACATTCCGTGCTGCCCAAGAGCCTGCGATGGCAACACAAAAATAATAACGATGGCTATTAAAAAAAATTAATAATTACAAACACAAAGTGTGTGCCACCTAAAATAAATCTTGACATGTTCTTGCCCCATCAGAAAGTCCCCACATTTTCCTGCCTTAAGTCTTTCTCACTACTTCCCCAGGCAGCCCCCTCCCAGAGGTTCTCCAGTTGGCCCTGAATTTGCTTTGCACACAGTAAAATCACTTGGGGAAAATTAATAAATGCAAAATGCAATCATCTGATCTCTTACTATTCATTAAAGCACTCTTTCTCCAAAGAGGGGAAATTATTGTTTTTTATTTCCCCGGTTAATAAAAGACCCACTAATAACAAGCAGGAACAATAAAAGGGATCTCAGGGGAGGCCTATACATAAATAAACTGGAATCAAAACTCAGATCTAGTTTAATTATTGACTCTGGCTCCATTCCAATTCTGTATTATTCTGAAGTCTCGTCATCATTCTGTGTAAGGTCCAGAAAAGCTTCTTTAAGGGACAGGCCTTACTTAACTTCAACTTAATAGTCCACCATCGACAAGCCATTTAGACTGGCTTAGAGACGCTGGCCACAGAATCACCAGGGCTAGGGAATTAGTTATTTTACTTTTCATGCTTTTTTGGATGTGGACACTGTGTTGAAAGCCCAAAGGAGCCTTAATCAATTCTGAAGTTGCTGGAATCACCCACTCAAGTTTACTCTGGCAGCTGTGTCTGGCATGAAATTGTGAAAAGATATAACACATCCGGATTTGTATCTTACACACATACACACACTGCTATCTCAAATGTCTTTTTTTCTTCTTCTTCTTCTTCTTCAGTTTTTTTAAAAGCTCTTCATCTTGGTTGGTATCACACCTGCCCAATCAATGTGAGGGGTAAGAAAACAACAGCCCTGAAGGACGGCTGCTGATAAAGAAGTCAGGGCCAGGGCAGGGCTTTTCGCATGCTAATTCCTGCTTATTCTAGCCATACCTGCAAACACAGCTCTAAACAGACTATTTCTAATACAGGGGAAGGTAATTACACTCACAAAGGCACCTCTGTGTCAGGGCCGGGCACCCGGAGCCAGCAGGTCTGGGAGACGGAGGCTTAACAGAGACTCCTGCAGTGAATGCACATTGTCTAGCAAGGGGGGGAAATGCCAGACTGGGGGACCCTGCAGCATTCAAGACAACAGTGGTGCACCTTGTCTGGGAAGGTTATCTAATGCTCCTGGCACCTGTAGTCAGAGCCACCCCTCTTTTTCTAACTTCCAGGTTTAGAATTTATTTGGCATGTAGGATTGTATATTTTGATCCTGGAGCTACAAACAAGGAGCAGCATGTCATGTCTTGATCCCTTAGCATTCCCCTCGGTTTCTCCCGAGCGAGTTAACCCTTGTAGTACAGTCTGGCCGTACTTCTCCTGCCCAGTCAAGGCACAGTTAGGGCCACGTGGCTGGGATTTGAACAGGCTGTTTCAGTATTTTGGTGAGAAATATCACTGGTGCCAAGATCTGTTATGTGACTGTCACTGGTGTTAAAATCACATGAACCAGCCAACAGTAGATTTTAATATAAAATATCAGTGCCTAGTATTTGTTTTCTTTAGCCCAGAGACTTTTAGGATACTGGTTTCTCTTTAATTGCATTGCATTTCTAACAAATGCATTTGACAACTGAAGGATTTTGGGTGGGAAACATCATTCCTATGTCAGTGTGATTAGCTCTTCTCTACTATTGTTCTACTATTGTATGCTGCTGCGCCATCAGCAGGGCTCACCAGCCAGTGGCTAGAAACGAGAGAGAGAGAGAGAGAGAGAGAGAGAGAGAGAGAGAGAGGAAGAGAGAGAGAGAGAAAGAACTTAATGCCTTGTTGAGAAGATGCTCTTGATCCATTCTCTTGATAAGTTTCATTCAAATGTGCAATACTGCGTAGGCAATGCCTGTGATTATACCTCTTTTCTACTCTCCTTGCTGGAGACCCAAGGAGAAAGAAAAAGGTAATCCAGTCCCCTTCAGCACACCCAACAGAGGCCATTTCTCTGCAATGTCAACCATTACGGCTGGTTGGTTAGCTGAGCTGGGTACTGTCTTCATGTTCCACCTTTCCAAATACAATTCTTGGAGAGGATGACTTCTCAGAGGAAGCAGACCACATTCAAAGAAGTTGTCAAAATGAATCAGCTTAAATACAACTCTGTACAAATTCTGTCACTCCACACCAACCAGCAGGGCACTGCAGGAGCAGGAATGCATACTTTTTACGCAGAGACCTGGGCTCACACTCTTGCTCTGCCTTAGTGTCTGATGGTGAGTAAAGCTCTTAAACTTTCTGTACCCCCAGTTCCTCATGATAAAATGTGAGTAACATCTATATTGACATAAGGATGAATTTATGACCACTGATTAATATAAAGTACCTAGTACAATACCCAGGACAAGGATCTTTAATGAAAGGCGATGATATATTGGTAATTGCTATTATTAATGAAAAGCACACTGTCCTGTTGGAGCACAAAATAAAAATAGCTAATACATTCTTTAAACAACTAGCAACTGGAGTAGGAATCCTATGTGATTTCATATCTGAATTATAGTCGAGTTCTCCATTTGTCAGACTAAGAGCCAATCTTTTATTTGGAAGAAGACCTAATCCTACATAATTACATAGTTTGCTTAATTAATCATATCCCACATGGGACTCTTTGTCACAGGGCATATCACCTTAATTTTATAGTCAATGAACATTTCTTAAACAGGCCATCTTTTAAATGCATACCTTGGTCACAATTAGAAACCAGAGAAATGTAAGAATAGATTAGTAGACATGTATGTCACTGCTGGAAAATATATTCAGAGGACTCCGTGGACAATGGATTAGCGGAGGTGTGTTCAATACTTTAAACATGAAGGACAGCATATTATAGTATACAAGTGTAGCTAAAATAAAACATGCTGTGTTAAAACTAATTCTGCAGGCCTTAGCAAAATACAAACAAAAGAAACAACAACAAAACACAACTGGATAAAAATGCCCTGTGGAAAGGC
Source organism: Rhynchonycteris naso (assembly GCA_037038555.1). Lineage (NCBI taxonomy): Eukaryota > Metazoa > Chordata > Mammalia > Chiroptera > Emballonuridae > Rhynchonycteris > Rhynchonycteris naso. The sequence continues at coordinate 121,261,588 of CM073002.1, forward strand.
AGGTTACCACCAACGTGGGGCTAGAACACTGGCATTTTATTGTCACACGCTCTTGTAGATCTGAATTCTCTCTCTTTTTTCTTTTTCAAAACGAGACTGCTATTATAATTAACTTTAAAAAGATTTTTATGGCACTGGAATGATATGGTTATATTCTCTCACCTCCCTTAACAATGATCACTTTGAAGGCAACAATAGCCTATTATATCTTTGTAGCTCTAACACTTACTAGATAGAACTAACCCTTAACAAGTACTATTTGGTGAATAATCAGAAGCATGGGAAAAAAAGTAACCGTTTTCTAATATTTTATAGAATCTTTCCTAGTCCCTTCTGCACACTCAACTGCTTTGGGCATTGTTTTATAAAAATAATATTTTTCCAGGAGTCTCTTTTCCAAAGTCCAAAGAAGAATGCATGACCTAGAAAGGACTGTTGACCACTGATTTCAGAAGTGACCCAGGACTGGGCACAATGGAAGGAGCTAGCATTTTTGCAAGAATCCATTAGTTAACACCCATAACTTAAAATTAATAATAAAAGACACATTATGCATATTATGTGCTAAATTGTATCCTATGTCCTTCACATGTGTTAGTAAAACCCCCACAAAAACCTCATGAATACATAGGTATTATTACTATATATTTTTTTCCCCTTACAAATATTGCATATGAAACACAGGGACAGAAAGATTAAATAAAGCCTCTCCTCCCCCAGTTTGTTTTCTTTTAAAACAACCTTCACGCAGAATACTATGAACAATATCAGATGACCTGCAATATTAATCACAAGTTGACACAATTTTAGATACAAAACCTGGCCCCTGGGGGTACTTGATACATTCTTCTTACTTTCTCAAAAACTGCCTTTTAATAAAATGTCCAAAATGTTTATATTATGGCAGATATTTCTGACAAAGGTATCAGGTGGGCATCAAGTTATTCTTCAGTGGCACAAACAGGTATCATTTGGAATAGGAACTGGCTCCCTGCGTAACATACTGGTCTGAACAGCTACACTTGTTACTAGGATAGGACTTGGGAAAACAGAAGGGCCCTCTTGCTTCACCATGGATAAAATATTTATAACTTTCTACGATTTAAGAAGAGTTGATATAAGACGTAAGGTACCAAGTTCTTATTTTATAAACAAAACAAAGCAAAATTGAGTCATTCTCCTATAATATCTAACATTTAAAAATAGCACTGGGTCCTAAAAGCAAGTAGGAAAACCAATCATATACCTATCCTAGCCTAAGCTATTACACATTTGTAATGTTTAGTGTCATGTCAGTCCCTGTCACTTTCCTTTCCTGAGCACGTTCACTGTCAGCAGCGACACCAGACCTTCTTAGCACACAACCTTGCTTTTAAACTGCCTGAATCATCAGGCATGTGCTCTCCCCTAGCTGGTTCAACAGAGCTTTATGTGAAGCTCAGGTTTCAAAGAGACTGAACTGAGTTTGAAACCTAGCCTCCCACTTACTTACAAAGTATATGACCTTAGACAAATTACCTAAACCCATCAAGCCTTCCTTTCCTCAGCTGTAAGTTGGAGCTTAAAAAAAAACCAAACCCTGTCTCATAGTCTACCGTAAGGGTACGCCTGGCCTCTGTCTGTGTCCTTCCTGAAAGTCCTGCCGCCATACTGGATCTTGCTATCTTCAGATGCTTAATGACTCTTTCTCCACTCTGTGGTGAGAGGCATGGTTGTCCCAACAAAATGAAAAGAGACATAAGTCTTTCCACCTCTTCTCCTCCTAACATTATCGCTAGAGTCAACCTTTTCTTTCAGTCGCTGTAGTCTTTCCCTTTTTTTCTTTCACAGTAAAAGTTAGTGGGTTGTAGCTGCTAATATTGTTTCAACTGCCCCCATTCTATTTAAATTGAGTTCTTAAAAATAACCACTGATCAAAAAATAAATAAATAAAATAACCACTGATCTCCACCTTTAAAGTTCAAAGACCTTTGCTTGGCCTTCACTGCCCTTGGTTTCTGTAGCACTGATACAACACTCCTCCCTCTCCTCCCACAGACATCACCTCCCCTGCACCAGCACCCACGCACGGCTGTCTCAGTCTGACAGCTGCTTCTGCTGCTCCTACACCTGTACTTCCTTCTGCTACCTTCATGTGGGTGGTCTCTGGGCTCCGTCACTGGTGTCCCACTCGCTTGGAGATCTCAGCCTCTCCCATAGCTTCATGCATGCAGATGACCCTTCAAAGAGCATTGCTAGTCCTTGTCCCTCGGACAAGGCTCTCATCCTACATTCAATATGGCAGAGTCAGCCAACAGTGGACAGGGAGTCAGGAGAATCTCATCTCAGTCCTGCCCCGGCCTCCCTAACTCACCTAATTAAAGCTCATAAGATTTCTGGGTTTCCACTCCTCAATGATAAAGATTACATCAGATAGAAGTTCTTGTTAGGATTCTTGCAGCTTCTCAAATATTATGAAATGCTAATATTTAAAGGAGCACCATCCATTCAGGGGATAAAGCCAGAAATCTGAGTCATCATTTGAGCTTCCTTTGTTTTTCACTTCCCATAATTTTCTAAGACATTGTGAGACTCACACTCAAACATCCTTCAAATATGTCCACTGCCCCCTCTATCCCCTTCATCACAGCCCTAGATTAGGGCAATGGCATGCCCAGCCAATGTCCTCCAACTGGCCTCCCAGCCTTCAGTCTTGCTCTTCCACACGGCAGCACAAATGCAACCTGCCATCTGCCCCCCCCCCCCAGTTAACTATGACCCATCTCTCAAGACCAGCTCTCTTCAGAAAGCCTTCTGGCCTTCTTGCTATGTGTCAGCTCACCTCCCTTAGAGCCCTTCTCAGCCCCACAGGTGTATTCCAAGGATCTGTGTCCTTTCCTGACTGTCTCCATGAGAAAGTGAACTCCTTACAGAACCACGGTTACTGATTTATTTTCATACCCCCTTGGGCAGAGCTTGCACAGTGAATATATGGATGTGTCTGAAACTGGAAAAGCGACCTCCTGTTTAATTATCTCCTTTCTTTATGTTTGGCTTCCCCAATACCATGGTCTTCTTTGGTCATTACTTGCCCACCGATTCACTTTCAGGGCTCTGACGTTCTTGTCTATAACTTGGAAACACCTGGCTTTTGCTTACCCTTTGCTGGCTCAATACATACTCATCAAATGTCTACTTATGTGCCAGAAACTGTAAAAAGCAGCAGTAACCAAAACATGTCTCTGGAATGAAAGTGCACCCTGAGTAAGGGACACACCCACACAGAAGAAAACATCAGATGGGATGGTGCCCTGTAGAGGATTGAGAGAGGGAATATGACAGCTAGTGACCTGGCTATCTTTCTGAGCAGACATCTGGTGAGCTGAGACACGAAGGGAAGAGCCTTTGGGTGGACTGAAAATCCAGTGGGAATGAGCCTGGTGTGTCCGAGGGCTGGAGAGGCAGCCAGTGCGGCCAGCAGTCGGAGGGGCACAAAATGAGGCTGGACAGACGAGGCCAGCAGGGAAGGAGCTGGGCTCTGTTCTAGGTGCAACAGGAAACTGCTGGATAAGAGACACTGTTTCTGTGGAACACACTGATTTCTCATTTCCTCCAGTTCCTGCTTGAACGCCATCTCATCCAAGAACATTGTCCCTCTCCACCCTCTAAGTGCCTGCCTCCCCCAAGTCTAGCGGGCCGCCAGCCCTTCCACACCTCTTCCCACCTGTCTTCTTCCTCATCGAGGCTCTTAGCACCAGCTGATGTCATGTATTTGTTGTTGTGATGGCTGAATTTTTCTACCCGCCAAAGTGTGAGCAGGGACCTGGATTTCACAGCCACACCCTAAATGGCTAGAACAGGGCATATAGTCAGCTTCAATTAGAAGTGTGTTGACTGAATAAATTAATCTGATTTACATTTTAAATAGATCAAGCTGGCTGTTGTGGGGCTCAATGGATTTTTGAAGTCAAGAGCCAAAATAAACCCGTGAGGAGGCTTTCGCAGCAGTGCTGGTGAAAGTCACACATGGGGAGAAGGGTGAGAACGGCCACTGTGGTGGCTGCAACACCATATAATGTCCCTGGTATTAGAAAGTCAGCATGGTATCATGTCCTCAAAGTAATGACTCAACAGTTGTTTTTGTCATGTGGGGTCATTAGTTCATAAAATGGATACATTTTTTGAAAGCTGCTAAATCAAGAAATGTTTCTTATGTACTTACATGTTACCAAGATAAAACTGACAAACTGATACAGTTTGACAAAATCTTTAAACATTAAAAAATGCACATGTCCCACAAGCTAACATTTTCATTGCTAGGAATTTGTCATTGGTATATACTCACAAAAGTATGTCAAAATATATGTAAGGATAGTCACCCTTGTCTTTACTTGTAAGATTCCCAACCTAGAAACAATATTAATACCCACCAGTAGGCAACTGCTTAAAAATACTTTAAAAAATACTTTCAATATTTTATACAGCTATTAAATAAAATGAGGAAAGAGCTTTAAGATATATAATGTGTTTAGAAAGATACTATTTTTGCTAAACCACACACACACAAGACTGATACTGATATGCATACAGTATTGGTATGGTGATAAAGACAGGGAGGGAGGGAGGAGAGAGGTAAATATTGATCAAAGTAGAAGGTCTTTTTTTAAAAAGATATATAAAAAACAAGGGATTAAAGAGGAAAGAGAATTTTACTTTCAGACATTTCTGAGTTACTTAATATTTTTGAAACATGAACTTGTATTTTAATAAAGAAAAAAAAAGAAAGATATCCCTTTGAGATAAATAGCAGAATAATCAGGAACATATAGCATTACTTGCTTTCTGATTTTATGGACAGTAGTTCCACTGACTCATTTATACACACACAATGAATGAAATGCACAACATGTGTGTATGTGGATGGAAATACATTTTAATACAGTGGGACAAAGACCTGTGATTAGAACACAGTAGACAGGGCCCGTATTCCTGAGTGAATTTCCAGGCTACAGTCAATGTGCCTGCCACGCTGGGGAACAACCCCAAAATGACTTTCAACAATGTGTCATGGATCTCAGCTGTCATTCTGTCCCTGACCATTTTTTGACCTCTCAGAGACGTAAACTGGTCCTTTGCTTCTTAAGGAAGCATCTTTTAGCCTTTATTAGCTGTGCTGGCATTTAATGTTAAATAATAAATTTCATTCCATTCCTAAGGTATAAGTAATCCGTCTCCTCATTAAAGCTTTGTTGGTTCCCATAGAAAAGGTAACATTCACAAGTACAAGCACACCATTTTCTTTCTATGACCATTTATTTTACTTACCTTGTGCGCTCGGGGCTTATGTAATAAAACATAAGTTACTTAGAGAAAGGGAAGCATACCCTCATATATGCTTTAAGAAAACAGTACAGCTGCAGATTTTTAAAAACTGCATTATATACCAAATGCTCTTTCAAAGGCAGTTTTTTTCTGCCTCTACTTCAAGCACCTACCTACTATGCGCTGTAACTAAACCTCTCTAAATGTTACCAAAGGGGAAGCTTTGTTTACAGGGTTCACTATAGCTATTTCTAACCTCAGGAATGTGAAATGTTTACCACATCCACTTTTTTTTTTCAGTTGTAAATGTATTTCTAAAGCAAGTGTTCTAATTACCATTTACTGGGGAGTCACAGAATAGTAGGGGTATTTTGCAAGTCAATTCAGAAGAAAAATAGAGAGCCAGGTTAAGTCCGATTTAGGTGAGGTTAAGCACTGCAGGTCTAAACACACAAGACAGAGTCAAATACGCCCCCTCTTGGGTCCCGCATTGTCATGCTAACGACAGCAAACAAAAGGACCTAGGGAAGGAGAACAAAGATTACCTGTCCCAACTAAAACCGGGACTGGAGCCTTCCTTTCAAAAACCCAGGAGGAGGCAGGCATACAGGTTTAAAGGTATTCGGTCACTCTGGGTCATCTGCATCCTTCGCCCCAACCAGGACAGGGAACAGTGAAAGCATATGACTAAACAGTGCTGTGCTGAAACAAAAACATAATGGACACAGCGAAGCCGAAAGCGTGATGCCCCTAAAACGATGGACGCCGGATTGGGATTTCTGACCAAGGAGGGTGGGGTAAAGCAGGGGAGCCCAGAGAAGAGAGTCGCAGGAAACCAGACGTGAGGCTGGAAGTTGTGATAATTAATCTAAACGGGGATAACAAATTGGGCTGAACAGAGCGGTGAACTAGGCTGATAGCAAATGAAGCCGAGGACATCAATGACCAGCAGAAAGGAGGGGGCTGCCTGATCACTCTCTTGCAAGAAATCAAGCTCCCAGAAGCTCAAAGTGTTTAGCGACTTCACTTGGTAATTACCAATGCACCCAAAGCGGCACCAAGCCCTGAGGAATGCCTCTGAACTCGATTAAGCCACCAGAGTAGTAATTAACCAAACTTTATATGGGAGAGGTCTCTTGCTCAAACTTGAGCAGTCCTGCTCATTTCAGGAAAGCAATTTGAGCACAAAAGTGGAAACAAGAAACTTCTGAGCCTCAATTTCAGTTCAGATACTATGGTTGGCAGCCGCCGTTCTCCTAACTACAAAATCAGGAGACCGACTACTTCCACAGGGTGTTAAAGGGGATTAAGATTATGGAACACGGTGAAGATGAAAAGGACTAAGTCTCAGTTTTGTGTCATTTGCAGGTATTTAACAGTCTCTGTTTCTGTGTCAGCAACCAAGTTTCTGCCATTTTCTCCATGTAGACATTTCAGTAGCAGTCACTGCCACAGTACCTAAGTGTTTTTTGCCAGACAACCTGTTGAATGGCTTCTCGGCAATGTGTCAGAATGACATGCTGCTACATCATGTTACATAGTCTGCGAGTGCCTCAACATTTAGAAAGGAAGATGATTTTTTTCTCCAAATGATCAATGCTATGCCTCATGACAATACTGTTTATTTCTTACAGCTGGATAATAATTTGGTAAATGAACACAGCTAGAATATGTGTCCCACTGCAAACACTCACAGATTGAGCATTTAAAGTGCTACTTTGAAAAATCAGCATGTTTATTCCAAAGCACCAGAGAATCTAAACCAGTGGTTCTTAACCATTTTTGTGGTACCGAACCCACCAGTATCATAAGTGCATTCACTGAACCCTTCTTTAGTGATAAATAAAATATGATTTTTTTTTCCAAATTCAAGACATAGGTATATGTTTTTATGTGCACAAAATGAGCCGTGCATGAACATCACCTTGCTCAAAGAACAAAACCAACAAAGTGCATGAACTCACAACAAATTACGGTATTACTTTATTCTGGCCTCCGCGGCAGAGGCTTCTCCGAACCCCTGAGACCGACTCATCGAACCCCTAGGGTTCAATAGAACCCAGGTTAAGAACCACTGATCTAAACTATAAGGCAAGTACTTCACCCCCTACCCCTTAAAACTAACTCTATAAAAAAAATGTCCATTATATTTGATCCTTACAAAGTCTCAGATCACGGGGTACTCTTCCCCTCACTTGACTTTGAGAAGTACAGATTACCCTTTGGGGAAGGCAAATTTACCTGAAACAACCTCAGTTATCACTAACAGGTATTTACCAAGGTTACCTGCAAACATGAGTTAAAAAGAAACAGGTAGAATTCCTGGGGGAAGGATCTTGCAAATGCTGTGTTGATTATCAAAACAAGGCATTTAACATTCACTCTAAAAAGCAATAAGCTTTTTTATGGGACCAGTTAGATCCATACAGAATGCACTGGGAACAGGAAAAAAGAAAACATCTGTCCTCACGTTAGGGGTCTGTGGGATTAAAACTTCCCGGGACAATAATGCACAGGGCCCAGAAGTGCTGAGTCTTGTCAGCTTGGGATAAAGATGAAGTCCTCTGCAAGACCATAGGAGCAGCCGAGTCACAAAGTAGATTAAGTGGTGATGAGGACACAGGTTCATGGGAGAGGTCTGTGGGGGAGGGGTGTAAAGAGGGACAAGTATATGGTGAGGGAAAATGATTTGACTTTGGGTGATGGTCACACCACACAATCAACAGTTCAAATGCCATAGAAATGTTTACCTAAAACCTATGTACTCTTCTTACTGATCAATGTCACACCATTAAATTTAATTTCTAAAAAAAAAAAAAAAAAGACACTGGTTCAAAATTCCTATGAAAAATTTTAATAAACTATTTCTTGGTATGTGTGTATAGAAGGAAAGCAATATTAGTTCTCTAGAATGTGATTTTATATATTTATATGTAAGTAAATAAAAACAATTCTAAGTAGACATTAGTCCTATGTCCCTAAAGGTTTAGTTATTCAAGCTGGCAGTGAAACATTTTTTTGAATCATCTCATTGAAAAATGGTGAATACATTATGTTTGCTAAAGCAATATACATGAAGAAATTCTAATATATTCCATTACAGCTTCTTTGGTAGAGAAGTGTAAATAACAAATTTTAAGTATTTTCTAAAAGTTTGGTTTCCCAATCATTCTGAAAAACTATTTTCTTAATGAAAAAAGTTAAGATTCAATATAATTATGACAAGCCATACACATGGACAGGCTGAGGATGTACAGGATCAGAAAATCTATTCTTGATCTGGTGAAGGCTTGCTTCTCCTTAAACCAGTGGTTCTTAACCTGGGTTCTATCAGGGGTTCGGAGAAGCCTCTACCGCGGAGGCCAGATAAAGTAATACCGTAATTTGTTGTGAGTTCATGCACTTTGTTGGTTTTGTTCTTTGAGCAAGGTGATGTTCATGCACGGCTCATTTTGTGCACAGGTAAAAAACATATACCTATGTCTTGAATTTGGAAAAAAGAAATCATATTTTATTTATCACTAAAGAAGGGTTCGGTGAATGCGCATATGAAACTGGTGGGTTCGGTACCTCAAAAATGGTTAAGAACCACTGCCTTAAACTGAGCTCAGCATAGCTCCCAGAAGATGGTGCCCTGTGATCCCTGCAACTATGCTTCATGGAGGTCATCAAAAATTAGGTTTTTGTATCAATAACAAACCCAAATAAAGCTCTAGCCAGTGTTATAGTGAAGACCTGGGCACTGAACAACACTAATGGGCATCATTCCCATCACAGTCATGCTTAATTTGTGCATTCCTAAAAAGTTTTTTGGTGGATAGCAGAAAGGGGCACCTCCTTCTAATTGGCATGAAGATGCCCTATGGGCTCCAGCAGAATGTCTTCTACATATAATCTTTATTATGTAGCAAATGCAGCAAGCTAGGTGTAGAAACGTGAGGAACCAATTTCATGCTGATGAGCAGTTACTAGTTTAAGAGGTGAGTATACGGTCAGATGCATGACCGGAATAAAAGTTACCTTGTAGATCCCAAAGAGTCCCAGGTCCCGTACGACAGACAGAGCACTGACTCGGGCACCAGTTGTGATTTCCCCAGCCACTTGCAAACGGATTTTCACGATTTCCAGAGGATTTGTGAAAATCACCTGGGAACCTCCTGCCTAAGGAGAAAAAGGAAAAAAGAGAGAAAAATATATTATCCAGATAGGGTAATAGTAAAATGGTTCAGGAAGAGATGCGTGATTCTCCTCAATGGACCTCTGAATATTCTACTCTCAAGAAACTGCAGTTTCGGCCTGACCTGTGGTGGCGCAGTGGATAAAGTGTCGACCTGGGAACACTGAGGTCGCCAGTTCAAAACCCTGCACTGGTCTGGTCAAGGCACATATGGGAGTTGATGCTTCTAGCTCCTCCCCCCTTTCTCTCTCTCTCTCTCTCTCTCTCTCTCACTCTGTGTCTCCTCTCTAAAATAAATAAATAAAAAGAAATTAAAAAAAAAAAAAGAAACTGCAGTTTCAATCCTTGTCCTATCAATGAAAACAATTAGTGGTTATGAGTTTGAATCAAAATACAGATACTACCTGGGGGGCCTTGGATAAACAGGCCCTATCTCCTTCTTGAAGAGGTTGAAACTGGGCAGACCAGAGACGTTGCCAAAAAATAGAGACTTCTATTGGCCTCAGCAAAGCCCTCACACTAAAATGACAAAGATTCCTTGAAGGGCAATCAGCTGCCACCACAGGGCTCAAAGCCAAGGACACAGAGGCAGCAACAAAATCAAAACCAAAGAGTATGCAAATAAAGAGACACAGATCTGCCTGGCAGAATAGGAGGGAACAGGGAGGACACAGGTTCTCCCGTGATGGGCTTCATGCTTTTGTCAATGATTCAAATCTTGCCAGAAAACATGTAAACTTAGATGAAAGCTATTATTTTTCTTTCCTTCTCTTAAAAAAATCAGGCCGATCATCAAACACTATTTTCTGGAGTTACATATTATTATAATTTTATTTATGTATTACCTGTGTATAGAATTACTCTTTTCACATAAGATGAATGTCAAAGTAGTAAAAATATGCATTAAATCAATTACGGCCCAAACTTTAAACAACGTGTGTTATTTTATTCCAGCAATGGCTGGGTGCCACACCTCCAAGATCATCAGTGGAAATCTTTAAAGTGCACTATAAGGGAAATTTTAAGCTAGCTATTTTGAAGCTAAGCCTATATTTATCTTAAGCAATTACATTCTTTCTTACTGTACTTCAACTTGTTATTCCTTGTCACAAATATATTAAATTTTTATATCATTCCAACTCAGGTTGACACACAGTTACAGTTCAGAATCTTTATTATGCAGTGAATGCCGAGCTAGACCACAGACACGGTAATGACATTTTACAGCTGAGGAAAGGCCATCACAGGAACAGGCGCAATTTGGGTCAATATCATCCCAAACTACTTCTTGCTAGAGGCGTTTGATCCTATTAACCAACGTATGTGCTCTCACAAAATGGCCCGTACTAATCAGAACCAGCTACAAGAATGGTCGTTGAAGTACTGTTTATAATACCTAGAAATAAAAACTAGAAACAACACAAATATCCTATAGTAAGGAACGGATTAAAGGAATTTGAGTATGTCGTACAATGAGATTTTATCTCGCCAATAAAAATACTGTGGAAAATGTTCACTATGTGATGTGAAGGGGAAACTCTCGTATGTTTAAATGCACGTACGCTTTTCCCCAGCGCTGCCCTGACATCACGTGGAGGAGACACACAGGAGTAGTGCTTCTGAGGTGGTACATTAAAAATAGTTAATTTTCCTTTCAGTTTTTACAAAAATTTATTCTACCTAGATCATGTATGACTTCTAGAGGGAAAAATAAATAACTTCTGCATAACTTATTTAACATACATAGCAATGCCAACCGCCCCAGAAAAGAAAAATGTTCATTCATTAACTAAGTCAAACTGATTTTCTATTTTTACCAACTTAATACCTTAATCAAGACATACTTGTCTTAACAACAGACTGAGGTTTTCCTCTTCTCCCGCCTCTCAAACTGTTCAGAAGGCACTGCACTCTACTGAGTCTAGACGGCCACACAGACTGTGTACCTGTCCCTCCCGTCACCTTCATTCTCCTAGGTGACATTAAGAAGGTGGAGCAAACGGTTTTGGTAGGAAAACACCTGGGTTGGATTCATCCAGAGGTCCAAGAAAGACCCTTTTAAAGTAGAAAGGAGGCTGCCGTGTTCTTCTGGTCCACACGGAGACACTCTGCCCCCACTTCTCCCGGGCCCAGAACAGCCTCGCTGCTCCGCGTTACTACACCCTGCAGGAAGCCAGGGAAACCAACCCCTGCCGGTCTACAGCCCTGGAGTATCTCGTGGGTTTGCACCTGCTCCTCTCCACATGACATGCAGGGGGCTGTGTAAGGGTGGCTGGAGGAAGGGATGAAATGGACCTGGTCTAGTAACAGTGCTGAGGGCATAGCAAAGGTCATGTTTGTGCTTCTGGACCTGTGCTCTCCATTGCAAAAATGAATAAAAATTGAAAAAGAAAATCGTGTTGTGGGCAGAATTGCTCAGAAAGATTTGCTGAGTTGGAAGTAACCCGAGGCTGAGTTTTGAAAGCTCAAAAGTGGGTAAGATGGTGCCCACCAAGGGTAGCAGGGGAAGCAGTCAGTGCACATGGATCTTCCTGGAGAACTGAACAGGAGCGCAAGGCATACTCACCAAGTACCACCCACAGCAGGTAAGGAGGCAGTGAGGGTGCGGGTGAAGACTGAGCCTCAGCCCTCATATGTCAAACTATCCACTTCTGAGGACCAAAGAGATGGTGGCTGCCCTGAAGCCAGCACAGTGCCCAAGACACAGCAGTGACTCTGAACACGTTGGTTTCTTTTCCTCTAGCTCCTAAATTGATGATTCTCCTTCCTGGCTGCATGTCAAATCACTACAAGATCTTTCAAAAAATGAGGACTGCAAGACCCTAATCCAGACAAAGTAAATGACAATTTCTGCATCTGCGCTTTGAAAAGTTTCCTACTTGATGAAATGTGCAGTGAGAGCTGAGAATTGTTTTAGTTCACTATGGCGAGTCTAGGATCCCTTTCAACTCTGAGACTGCTATACAGGCTTATTGAAAGCTGTGATTTCAAATTCCAGTCTTCAATGTTCTTCCACAGAGTAACTTTTATATATTTTATACCTGATCTCATAATAAACATTTTATGCATATCCAAGTGGTACCATTATTAAAGGGCATAATTCTTAGTTATAGAACTGATGTCTTTTTCATTATTTTCCATCTTCACTAATGTCTGTAAAACATAACATTATATACAATGAAATAAGAAATTATAGTCAACTCCCTAACTCCAAGCCAAACGATAGATACCACTTCTCTTAGTACAACACAGTGAATTCTAATCGCTAAGGATGATACAAAAGTCAAATCCATCCCAGAGAGCTGCAGGGAACAGAAGCAGTGGGAAGAAAGAGTGTAGAGATACCATGAAACAATAATGATGTACTCGTCACCTCTGGTGGGTTCAGAAAGAAAGAACCTATAGACTCCAAGTGGCACACTGTAGAGGTGCCAGAGATGAATGGGTCCTTTGGAGTCAAGCTGGAAGGAAATGAGACTCCGAGGCACCAGGCAAAGATGCTTATCATCAGATGCGTGGGGTCCGGGCATCACCACCGCTCCATCAAGAAGCAGCACACTGCCGGCTGCTCTTCTGGCTCCTGGTCTATTATCTATTCACAGAAGCTCCCCCAGTATCTCCTTCGCAGAGATCAAAGACAGCCGAATCCACGGACAGGAACACCTATTGTGCACCATGTCTTTGTGTCCCTCATCACTTGAGAGCTCTGGCTGTGTGAAGATACTGGGTTTGTGTGTGTGCGCGCGTGTGTGCAATTTTGTCACAAAACTGTGACTTTCTGAAGTCGGAGGCAAGTAGGACAGGGGAAGATTTTCCATACTAAGACTGGCTCTGTGGGGCTTATTATAGTTACAGCAGGGACACTGACTTCCCTACAGGTTTCTGGGAATATTCTGTTACTGAAATTTTAGTTACCACCCAGTATCTGGATCTGTCTAAAGAGAAATGCACATGCCCCCTGCAGACTCATTTCTGCTACCTAATCATTCCTCCATATGTTTATTCACCAAATATTTATAAGTAATCGTGTCCAAAGTTTGTCCTATCAACTGTAAGGACACAAGATGAGTGAGAAAGCATTTCTGTTTTCAGGGAGCTTGAAAAAGGAGTAAAATAAATAATCAATAAGCATCCATTATGGGCTATTGGGGTATTGTTTTGCATGTATTATATAGATATTCAGTCCACCAAGTGGTATTTTTTCCCCAGATTTTACATAAGAGGAAATTGAGGCATAGAAAGATTAAAGCAACTGTTAGGGGTTTAATTGTGTTTTATCAAAATTTGTATATTGTGGCACCACCTCTCAGAACTTAGGAACGTGGTTATATTTAGAGATAGGGCTTCCAAACAGGTAATTAGGGTAAATGAGACCATATGAGTGGACCCTAATCCAATATGGCAGTGTCCAATAGACAGGTAGTTGTACAGAGAAAAGCCCATGTGAGGACACAGAGGGAAGGTGGCATCTTCAAGTCAAGCAGAGAGGCCTCAGTAGAAACCCACCTTGCTGACAACTTGATCTCCGACTTCCAGCCTGTGGTATTCTGTTACGGCAGCCCTACAGACTCATACAGCAACTTGCCCCGGTCTACATAGCCAGCAAGCAGAGGAAAGAATTTTCTACTGAGTCCAATACATGCCTTAAGGAGATGAAATGGCACACGAGGAAAGAGAATTACATTAAGAGCTAAAGTCAAACTGCCATGGAGAGTTAAAGAATGGCAAGATTTCTGCTGGCCGGGCTAATCTGGGGAGGAGCTAAAACGTACAAGATAACACACCAATGGCTGACTGCAGTGAGATTAGGATTTAGGAAATCCAGGCAGGAAATGGCACAGAGGTACACTGACAAGGGTTTTCCACACTTACAGGTAAACAGAGCCAGCATCACATCTGTCCAGTGAAATTTTAATAAGGATGACAATTATGGTAAGATCAGTATTATCATTCACTAGCATTTACTGAGTGCTTACTATGTACATCAGACACTGTGCTAAGAGCTCTGTAAGAAATTTTTCTTTAAGTCCTCATAATATTGTAAGGTAATGAGTAATATAATTCCAGTATGTGTAGGTGAACAAACTGAGGCTGAAAGGGGAGGAGGTTATATAATTTGCCTGAGGTCACACAGCTGGGAAGGCAGAGCCTGGACTGACCTGGACCTGATAGATGCCGGGCCTGAGACCCACACCACTTATCACAGTGATAAGGGAGACTCACACCACTTATCACAGTGATAAGGGAGACTCGGGTCCTTTGCTCCAGATGGCATGGGAGGGGCATGAAATATATGGTTGACATGAAGACTCCCAGGGACACATTATGGAAGGCTTAGATGCTACTCTGGAAAATGGGGTTGCATTCTGGAGATGGTGCGTGCCTACGTGCGTGCCTGTGGCTGGCCCACAGCTGGTAAAGTTTAGGAGCCGAAGTATCCTTACCTGCATGTCCATCTCAGAGAGAAGACGGCCAGCAGAGGGAACAGTATATTAGGGAGAGCGTAGCCCTGAGGCAGGAATAACAATTAAGGTTTTAGCAACTAGGTGGCCAGAATTAGAACAATTACATGGGTGATGAGGGTGGGGTGGAATATGCAGAATTGGATGCAACAGAGAGAAACAAGGCTTGGCTGCTAAATACTGGACAAAGTGGGGAAGGCCAAAAGTTTTGCACCTGTGTAACAGAAACAAAGGGTATGTACTCTACATGACACATACAGAAGGCAATGGAATGGCGAGTGGGAGTTAAGGACTGAGACACAGATGAGGGCGTCATCCACCTGTGCTAACTGAAGGTTGGAGGCGACACGGCATGGGAGGAAGCAATGTGAAGTCAGCTACACACCAGGGCACAGTAATCCAGTCACGGGAGTCAAGAAAGGGACTTCCGGTGACAGTAACTGGCGCCCAGGGCACCACACTTTATTGGCGTCCCCCTGAGGGCATAGTACGCTTTTCTTGTTTGCCTTGGAGACCATTTGGCGCCCCTCTGTGAGTGGCACCGGGGGCATGATAGTCCCCCTTCTGCCCCCCTCGCTATGCTACTGTCTGGAGAAAGAGGGCCAAGGGCAGAATGGTCAACAACGTCCGCTGACCCGGGGAGGCGAAGTCCAGCACACAGGGAGATCCGCGACTGGAAAGATGGGAAACTGGATGCCAAGGAATGAGAGAAAGTATATGTAATCCACGCTTTCGGGGGGGTGGGGGGAGAACGGTAGTCATTTACAGAAGCAAGCAAAGTAGAATGGAATTGTGCTTAGGGTTACAAGGAGAGAAGATCCAGGGGAGAGTGAAGAGATAAAACAGAGCTGGGGGCGACTAGGTTCTGCTGCAGTGAAACAGCACCCATTCTGAGTGGAGGAGGAGGTGCTGTGGAAGGTGTTGGTGAAGCCTGCAGATTTACTTTCGTTGCAGGATAATTGTGCTTCAGAGCAGACACTGACCACAGGTACTTGTTCTTATCATTTATGCTTTAAAGATTAAAAAAAGAAAGAAGAAAAAGAAAATAAAAAGAATCAAATAGGTCAGGCTTTGGCACAAGGAGCCATGACTAAAGTTTTAAAGCATAAACCAAATCAGTGCCACAAAAGACCCCTCAGAATCAATGGGGACATTATATTCGGGTGCTCCAGAAACGTTAGGGCCAAGGGAGTCTGATCTGCAACAAGACAAGATGAAGTACTTAATGACATCTAAAGATGGGGCCAGCGCACTTGCTCACACATTCCATCCCTCAACTCAAAACAAACAGCTGGGAAGAGACAGCAGTGTGCATATAAACACTGCTTTGGGCTGCTCACCTGCACCTGCGCAAGGGACAGAGCCAAACGCAGCTCCACAGCGGGTTCTCTATTAAAAGCCTACTGTGTGCAAGGGACTGGAGGTGAGGAATAACTAGGGTCAGTGCTAGGTGGGTTTGTACCCAGGCTACTACCAGTCCTAAACAAGAACATTTTATTGCTTACCCTATTAGTCTTACATATTAACATCACTGTAACAAAAGTATATATATATAAACATTTTTATTTTATTTTTAAAATGTATTTATTGATTTTAGAGAGAGAGCAACATTAATATGCTGTTCCACCTATTCATGCATTCACTAGTTGACTCCTGCATATACCCTGATCTGGGATCAAACCCCCAACCTTGGTGCATTGGGATGACGCTCCAACCAGCTGAGCTAGCTCGCTAGGGTTGTAGTATTTTTTTTAAAGGAATCTGACAGTCAAAAACATTATATATCTTTAGAGAAACAATATGGAACTGCTATCCAAAAATATCTTTTTTTGGTAAGTGGCATTAATCATTAATAAGAAATAACCTAATATGAAATGTATACAATTAAATTTTTTAAATGTATAATTTTTTTAAAAAGGGGACATAAGGATTTGAATACTAGAGAAACAACTATTATACTAAGACTGAGAGATTTGATGTTGTTAAGATGTCCATTTGTCAATAAATTAATTTAAAATGCAAAAAATAAAAATGTCAATATTCCTATAAACCTTACAAAGGTGTCCATTTGTCCATAAATTCATTTAAAGTTTAATGCAGTCTTCCTAAATAAAATTTCAACAAGGTTTCCTAAAGATGTTTAAAGACAGAAATGCTCTGAACAAAAAGTCCTGGGTAGAATCTTGTGTCAGTATACATAAACACTTATTTATTTATAGTTAGTGATTTTTTAAAATGTAGTCCAAGACTAGATAAAGAATCGAGACATGCAGGGTCACTGAGTTTCTTGAAAAGGTATACAGTACCAGGAGTGCTGTGCAGTGGCACAGTCAGTGCGAGAGGCCACCTCCTTCCACCTGCGGTATAGCTAGGAGTCCCTTTCTGCCCAACTTGCATATCTGGGAGCATCCGGGTCACTGCTGTTTTCTAATTTTGACTAAGGGAAAGGTTTTGATCCATTTCTGCATCAGTCCTATAGGCTATGAAGCAGAATACAGTAACTACATCTTTCTGGGAGAGTTTCCAGCCTCTATCAACTCTTGCTTCCCAAAGTTGTCTGCTTACCTATATTTCTAGAACGCACATTTAACCAGGAGGTCTTACGAGCTGGAGGAATCTAAGAGTCTGGAAGTTCACTGGTGCAATGGGAGGTCAAGATTTTGTTGCATAAAATTCAATGGTTGGTAAGGGAATTCTCTCTGACCAGTCCTGTGAGGATTTTTTGCAATGTCTCTATATTTCAAATGATGGTTCCTGATCTCTGAGGCCTCTCCCAACAGAGGGAAAGACAGCCCAGGGGAGGACTCTTGTGTTCCTTCCACCTGCCACTCTGGAGATAAGGACACAAAGGTGCAGAATTCTGTCCAGAGAAGAGAGATTTGAGTCCAAGGCTGACCTCATTCCTTACCCAAGTCAGAACCATTTTGTTCATCTGCTGAGTGTCAAAAAGCCTGTGCTTTAAAATATTCATTTCTAGGTTTTTTTGTTTGTTTGTTTTTTTACAGGGACAGAGAAAGAGTCAGAGAGAGGGATAGATAGGGACAAACAGGAACAGGGAAGATGAGAAGCATCAATCATCAGTTTTTCTTTGTGACACCTTAGTGTTCATTGATTGTTTTCTCATACGTGCCTTGACCGCGGGCCTTCAGCAGACTGAGTAACACCTTGCTGGAGCCAGCGACCTTGGGTATAAGCTGGTGAGCTTTTTTTTCTCAAGCCAGTTGAGCCTGCACTCAAGCTGGCAACCTTGGGGTCTCGAACCTGGGTCCTCCGCATCCCAGTCCGACACTCTATCCACTGTGCCACCGCGTGGTCAGGCAGTATTTTTCTTTCTTGTTCAAACAGAGTATCTGCCTGAATTTTGCATTAATCTGATCACTTGCACTAGAATTCCCGTGACTTGAAGAGACTCTGTCCTGAAGAGAGAAATAAATGATTCAGAAACACTAACATACATCAAGAAATATGGAAGAGGCTGATCGGGTGGTGGCGCAGTAGATAGAGCGTCAGACTGGGATGCAGAGGATCCAAGTTCGAGACCCCGAGGTCACCAGCTTGAGCTGGGGCTCATCTGGTTTGAGCAAAGCTCACCAGCTTGGACCCAAGGTCGCTGGCTAAAGCAAGGGGTTACTCGGTCTGCTGAAGACCCGTGGTCAAGGCACATGTGAGAAAAACAATCAATGAACAACAAAGGTGCCACAACGAAAAACTAATGATTGATACCTCCCATCTCTCTCTGTTTCTGTCTGTCTGTCCCTATCTATCCCTCTCTCTGACTCTGTAAAAAAACAAAAAACAAACAATAAAGAAATATGGAAGAGAGTTGTGGTTTTTTTCTATGTACAATATATTAGACTTTCATCAGCTGCATCATGTTGTTCTTTGTAGATGAGACAATAAATCAGAAGAAAGCCCCATACCCTTAGGCAATAAATCCCTAAATCATGCCAAGCTGGAATCCTTAAGGAATAGTTCAGACTCAGACATGTATAACTAGTACATATTTTTAATTTCACTCAAATGAGCTTACAAAATAATTATACTGGTGCAAGTTTTACCTGAAAATAACATACTGGCTCAGGACGGGAGCGACTGCGTCTCAGAGACTTGGATTTAACCCAGGCTTTATCATTTCTTTGTCTGTGACCTTGGGCAGCTCCTCAAACTTGCTATGGCTTTAGATTTCTCATTAGGACCACAGAGTTGATACCAATTCCCAGACTCCTTGTGAGGACTGCATATGGCAGTCTACACCAACTGTCAACACAGAGCCTGACAAAGCACTGGGTGAGAAATGCGGGCACTGCTGGGAGTGAGAAGGGCACCACTGTGGACAGCCTGTGCTTCGGCAAACTTCTTAATCTATCCACTTCCAACTTAGTCATCTGTAAAATGGGCATACTGACATGAATGCTCTTCATGCTTTTCACAAATATGACTGTGTGTCTACTTTGTAGTAGTTGTGAACAAGACGGACAAAGACCCGCACCCTCTTGGAGCACATATTCTAGCTGTTATTTACAGGATTATATGAGGACTAAACAAACACACGGACCTAAAGCACTTATCCCATTACCCAGCATGCTGCAAGGCTCAATCAATGGTATTGATTACTATTAATAAGTATATGACAGAACTGTTTAGGTGAACCTAACTTACCAAATTCCTTTAATGCCAGTACAAATGAGTTCTCAAATTTTTCTTTTCCCCAGAACCCTGTCTGTTAAACTTGCTTTCTGAGGAAAGAACAGTTACATGGAGGACTGGTAGGAAGTAGCTATAGCAGGCAGAAAAGGGGCGGGGGGAGAGAAAGAAGAACACACCTAAGCAAGTGATAGGTGATGTAGTAAAGCTCAACGTAATCAGATAGCTTTCATTTAAATTCACTTAATTTTTTTATTTTGAAGTTAAATTTAATGGGATGACATTGATCAATAAGAGTACATAGGTTTTGGCCCTGGGTGGTGGGTCAGTGGATAGAGCATTGGCCTGGTGTACGAACATCCTGGGTTCGATTCCTGATCAGGGCACACAGGAGAAATGACCATCTGCTTCTCCCCCTCCTTCTCTCCTTCTTCCCTCCCGCAGCCAGTGGCTTAACAAGTTCGAGCGTGGCCCCGGTGGCTGAAGATAGCTCCTGGGTTATGATAGCTCAATTGGAGTTCATTAGCCTCAGGCACTGAGGATAGCACAGATGATTTGAACATCGGCCCCAGACAGGGTTTCCAGGTGGGTCCTGGTCAGGGTGCATGTGGGAGTCTGCCTCACTATCTCCCCTCCTCTCACCAAAAAAAAAAAAAAAAGAGTACATAGGTTTCAAGCGAACATCTCTACAGCATGTGAACTGTTTATTGCATTTAATTAAATTTAAGCTGACATTCAATAAATTGTGGGCATTTTCAATTTTGAAGTCCTTATGTTACTTAGAAATGGTTAATTATGCCCTGCTGTACAAGCTGGTAAAATGACAACGGCCAGATAGATAACTAGCTTGTTTACCACACTATGTTTGTGGGACTGGGCTGTGCTGCTCCCTTCAGGGATGGACTGTCCCAACACTGGCAAATCACTTTGAAAATGTAACCACTGTCACAAAAGGGACTGAGAGGGAGACAAAATTGGGTGTAGCACAAAAGGTTTCCCGCTGTTGAAAACGACGCACAGTCCACATTCTTCTGACCAGGTAACACGGCTGCTAGACGTGAAGGCAACTCAATTACCCTTAATGGTCAGGATCAACTTCTAATTTGGGGAGCTTTTAATGCCATCCCAAGTGGATGCTGGCTGCCTCATCCTGCTACCAATACAAATGAAAGTTCCCATCTCCATATGACAAGGTTAGCTGTTTTGATTCCTGTCTGAAGTCCATGATCTTTATAAAGCCGCCTGTGCATCCTGGAGGGCTAAGAGCAAACAGAAAGGAAAATGGGACAGTGGATGCTACAACTATGTCAGCAGGAAACCCGAGCACCAGGCTTCTCAAATGAATAGGGGTCTATTGACACAAAGCATCATTCTCTTCAATGCTCTAATCTTTCACATGATACAGTTCTCATGGCTAGAAGTAAAATACAGGTTTATTTATTCTTCTAATATCCCCTCTCTGAAATGGACTAGATAGACAGTCTGCAAAGAATCAGAAGTGCGGCCTCTGTCACAGCTTTTGCTCAGTGTCCAGATGCTCCTGCTAACCTTTATTCCTTCTTCGCTTTCTCCTAGTTCTGCCACCCCAGTTCCTCTTGCCATGCAACATGAAGATTTACTTCACTGTGAACCCTTCTGATTCTGCATAGGAAACTTGATTGTTGCAAGTGGTGTACCTATTTCTTTTTTAAAAACAAGAATTTCAAAATATCAAATATTTAGAGCAACATAATCTTAATGTACTGCCCAATTTTTCTACCACAAGAACAGTGACCTTCTCAGAAATGATCTTAACATACTTTAGGTCCAATAATTGTGAACAAGTATGTTTTCAAGTTATACGTGCCTTAAAAATGACTTGCCAAGGCTGTCATTTTCCTTCACCTGTTATGGTGAAGGAAATTTTCCTTCACCTGTTATGGACCAAACAAATTTTTCTCCCGTGCTCTCTACTAACCATAATAGTGTCCACAAACGTTCTTCCTTGGGTCCTGGGGTGTTGAGTCAAACAAACCCACAAGATGAAAAAGCACGCTTTCTTATGATTCCCCAACCAACCCCCAAACCATTCTTAGCAAGTTTTGAGAATATGCAGAGAATAGTTAACAGTTTTACATTTTAAAAATTCAATTTTATCATCAACCTGCTGTCCACAGAAAACAGCAGTTTTTTTTTAAACATAGTGTAATTCCTGCTATTTTTTAAACTAAAAGCATTAAGTATAACTGCAATTTAATCACCTCTCTTTAATTTGAATTCACATGATAGATACTTTTAGCTACTTAAAAAATTAAGTGGCAAAATGTATATGAAGAATATGTATCTTGATATTTTAATTATGCTCAATCGAAAGTACTTAGATTGAAAGTGCTTTCCACAAATGACATGCTAAGAATATCTAATTGCGCACTGACATTCTAAAATGTGTGCTTACATGTGTCAAAAATAAATTAATATGAAATTACGGAATATGACTTTTTTTAAGCTAAAACTCAAACACATTATTTTGATTATTTGGATACAAATAAAATTTAACTGCAAAAAAGGTCTACACTAGTAAATGTCTAATGATTTTCATTATATATACAATGAATAATGAATAGTAGGCCCTGGATAGGTAGCCCAGTTGGTTAGAGCATCACCCCAATATACCAAGGTTACGGGTTCAATCCTTAGCACACATACAAGAAGCAACTGATGAATGCATAAATAAATGGAACAACAAATTAATGTTTCTCTCTCACACACGTCCTCTTTCTCAAAAAGAAAAATCAATAAGCAAAAGAAATTTAAAATAAAACAAAATGAATACTCAAGTGATGACAGTATTTGATTTTTAAATAAATGGGAAAATAAAGATTTAAGAAATCTAACCTTTGACACGTTTCATTTACTCTCTTAGTAACTGATAAATGGAGACATGAAAATAATCTGTATGTACTACAGGTATTATCATCATATATAAAGATCACAGGGACAAAACAGATATTCAGCAAACAGCAGTGGGTAAATTAAACAAAATGCCATGCCCAGCAGTAGTTAACTGATGTTCATGAGTACTACAGACAGGCACTAAACCACCTCACAGAGAAGCTGGCAAATTTGGGCAGCATGAGGCCGAGAGGCCACTCATTCCAACCAGTTCCGAATGGCAAGTTATGGACCCAGTGCACTCACAAGAGCGGGCATCGCGCTTCTGTAATCAGGAATGAGTCTGCGCTGCACGTGAGTGAAACAACATCATCATAACCTTTATCTTTACCCCTAGTGTTTGGGGCTGAATTGTGTCCTTCCAAAATTTGTGTATTGAAGTCCTAACCTTGTATCTCAGAATGTGACTTTTGTTTGGAGGTAGGACCTCTAAATACTGTATTTCCCCATGTATAAGATGCATAATTTTGGGGCCCAAAATTTGAAAAAAAAATGTATTACATAAAGTTATTGAACTCAAGTTTTATTCATCATAAAATTCATACAACTCCTCATCACTGTCAAAACTCCCATCTATTAGCTTGTTCTCATCTTTGTCTGACGACAAATCACTGTCTTCATACATTGCCTCATCCTCAGTTCCATCTATGGCATTTGAAATGCCACAACCACTGTATATAAGAGGCACCCAGTTTTTAGACCCCAATTTTTTCGGAACAAGGTGCATCTTATACATGGGAAAATACGGTAGGTAATTTAAGGTAAAATGAGGTCGTATGGGTGGGTGCTAATCTGATATGACTAGAGTCCTTATAAGAGGAAGAGATTATAGTACAGACAACACACAGATGGAGGGGTGAGCGTGTGAGGACATAACGAGAAGATAGCCACTTGCAAGCAAAGCAGAGCGGCTTCAGAAGAAAACCAAACCTGCAGATACCTTGATCTTGGACATCCAGCTTCCATAAGTGAGAGAGAATAAATTTCTGTTATTTAAGCCATGTAGTCTGTGGGATTTTGTTATGGCAGCCCTAGCAAACTAACACACACCTAGTTAGACCATGAATAAATGCATACATTTGAACATAAAGCAATAAAGGATGTTTTCCTTTGATTTTGAGTGTAAATTAAGTTCTTAAGTTAAAAAGAAATCGGTAATCACGTTTTTAAGAACTTTGAAAACAGAATCAATTGCCACTTTATTGTTTTTGAGACAGATACCAAGTTGAAATGTCCTGTTCTTAGTTTCTTTACATGGTAAGGTAGAAAAAGGTGACACCATTTACATGTTTTACAAGTATTAAGTTTCATATTTTCAACTTTATAGGGCAGTGACTTTCAAGCCTTTCCATGTCATGGTACACATACACTAATTGCTAAAATTCTGCGGCACACCAACAACAAATATATTTTTTGCCAATTTGACACACACACACAAAGGTATAATTTTGATTTATTCACACCATACGGTTACTGTTGTGTTGGCTGTTGTCATTTTTTTATTTGACAATCTGAGGGAAAAAAGAGGTCAGTGCCCCTGACTAAACAGTCAGGTGTTGCATGTTTGAAAAATTCTTGTGGCACACCGGTGTCTCTGCTGTGACACACCGATTGAAAATTGCTGTCACAGGATTTTAATAGACCTATAGAAGCCTGGCCAAGAAACCAAAGTAGAATGTGCTTGACTGACATTAAAAAGCAATTAAGTTACAGACCTGTCAAATATGTTCACATTGGGGCTCTGCCTGTTATACATGTCTATTTTGACTATGACTACTAGAGTCATTTAATGATTTACAGAGCTCCAATGTCTAAAATACCCTAACTGTGTGAAAGCTGTGACCCAATCTTTCTTCATATTTCCATATCATAACAAACCCCTCCCCTATTTATTAGAAAACCAGAAGGATGGCCTGACATTTGAATTGTGATAAATCAAACAACTCTGTGACTTTCCCCAAAGAGGGAAAGAGAGGAAAATAGAAAAGAGTCATCTGGCTGGCTACATGTCCACCACAAGGTGACCTTTCCCCTAATAAGATGACATTTCTGAGCCACTAAAGGCAGCCCTCAGGCAGGTGGGCCATCCCTACAGACGCTTGGTGTCATCGGGTATCTCTTCATTTTCGTCCAGAGACCAAGCCGAAGTCTAGAGAAAGAGCTTTTCATAGAACTCGTATTCCAGCCCAGGGCCTTAGTCCTGCCCCTGTCCCAAAACACTTTCTGGGCAAACTGTGATGGAGGAGCTGCAGTGGCTCCTCCTCAGAGACCTCCACATTTAGACATAGCCATAGTTAACATTTGTTTGCTATTCATTACTCCTTTTTCTTATAAAGACTTTATCAACATCCCCCACCGGAGAGGTACATTTGTTATAACTGGTGAACCTACAGTGACACATCACAATCACTCAACACCCACAGTTTATAACCTTAGGGTTCACTCTTGGTACATTCTATGGGTTTGGACAAATGTGTAACGACATATGTCCTCCAGAGTATTTCCACTGCTCTATAAGTTCTCTGTGCGCTGCTTAGTCCACCCTCCCCGTTCCCTCCTTTCCTTCCTCCCCCTACGCCCTCCCCCCTCTAACTCCTGGCAACCATAGTTTCCTTGTGTCCATAGTTTTGCCTTTTCCAGAATGTCCTACAGTTGAAAGCATGGGTTATGTCACCTTTTCAGATTGGTTTCTTTCACTTAGAGATATGCATTTAAAGTTCCTCCATGTCTTGATAGAGATTACCTCTAATTTTATTTATTTATTCATTTTAGAGAGGAGAGAGAGAGAGAGAGTAAGAGAGAGAGAAGAAGGAGGGAGAAGCAGGAAGCATCAACTTCCATATGTGCCTTGAGCAGGCAAGCCCAGGGTTTCAAACTGGCAACCTCAACGTTCCAGGTCAACGCTTTATCCTGTGCCACTGATAGCGATTTCTTTTTAGGCCTCACTAATATTCAATTGTCTGGATATATCAGTTTATTTACCCCTTCACCTACTGAAGAACATTGTGGCTTCTTCCAATGCTTTGGCAGTTATAAATAAAGCTGCTATAAATGTTCTTGTGCAGGTTTTTGTTGAAAACGTAAGTTTTTCAACCCTTTCAGGTAAATACAGAGTGTAATTGCCAGATCTTACCGGAAGAGTATGTTTAGCTTTGTAAGAAACCTCCAACCTGTCTTCCAAAATGGCTGCACCATTTTGCACTCTTCCTAGCAATGCATGAGGGTCTCTGTTGCTGCACATCTTCATCAGCATTGGACACGGGAAGTGTTTCAGATTTTGGTCATTCTAATAGCTGTGTAGTTGTGTCTCATCATTGTCAGTCTCTTTATGCTTTAAAGCCACTCTTTAATGATTCTTTCATGATTCTGACATAATTCCACGTTATCCTCCAATGAAATCTTTTCTACTAAATACATAAGCAATAATGAATAAGCTACATCAGATGTTTCACCTTATTCTTAAAGTTCTATCTATATTTGGTGGTTAATTTATTTGCCATTCTTAAAAACAAAGACACATAAAATAAGAGATTTTTAAAGGTTAGTTCTTTACTGGGTGATCATGAAAAACATTTCTTGTGAAACATCCTGGATATATATGTAGATGTGCAGACATGTTATAGCTATTCTCTAAAGTCAATCAATTCCTTAACCTTGCTCCAATCTATGGAGTTACTGCCCTCTATATTGGTCATCTGTCTCTAAGTTAATAGCAACATGGTATACCAAGTAAGTACCCTACATTAACTGCCCTCATCACCAACACTTCTGGACAAGCATTTATCTATCTATTCAACAAATATTTTTAAGTCCCTCCCATATGCCAGACACTATGCTAGGCACAGAGGCCCTAACAGTGAGACATTGGGTCCCATCTGCAGCATTTTAGATGTCAGTTCAGTCACAATTTACCCAAGGATGAAAGATGCATCATCTGTGAGCACAAATTTTATAGAAAACCTCCTAATGTGACAGAGCAGGTCCATTCTTAACAAGACCACAAGTCATATGTTAACACCTGAAACAGACTCTTAAGCCTTGGGGTCAACAGAGTTTGAAGACAGGAATAATCCATAAATACAAAGAAAACTAACCTTATGAGAACTGAAGAATTCTGGGCAGTTTATTTTGCTTAGTTTTCTACCACAGCTTCATATGATTATTCTTTTCACAATTATAACATGTTGAAATATAGAAAATGTCTGTGATATAATCTTGACTAATATATGTATAGTTGGTACAGTTATAATCTTGGAAATGAATGAAAAGTGTAAGTAATATAAAGCTTATGAAAGCAAGGCTAATTTAATTCACTTTAATCTTGTAAGTCACCTACTAAAATAGAAATTATCATTGGTGAACTAAAAACACACAAGACAAACAAACAAACAACCCTTACAATATGGTCTTACACGTTGTTGGGGTATGCAAAAATAATCTCTCAGCGAATATTATAAATAATAGCAATAATAAAATTTGATAGAACAATTAGATTTTCATTAAACTACAATGAATTATAAAGATGTAAGCATTCAAAAATAACCTCATTTCCACAGCATCAACACGATACATAATAAATTTTGGCTACTTGACATGCTACATAGGAGCAACCCCATAGAAATTCAACTTAATGACTGAGCCTCCTGTCACTCAATATTTATAATTAGGATATGTGCACAGAGAAAGGAAAAACTCTGCCTTAAGAAAACTGCACCATGAGGCCACATGTCCACAGAAAACCCTGGGAAGAAAAAGATCACAAAAGTGGGAATCAAATCCATTTCCGACAGTCTGACACACCAGCTCTGATTGTCAGAGCATGTGTTCATTATAGGAAGAAATTTTCTCCCTGGTTTGATATGACTGGGCTTGAAATATCAATGGATTCAAGTGCAATCATAAGGAATATGGCTTTAGGTGTATTTCATGACAAAAGTACATACACTACTATTAAAGGAATACTTACAGAATTCAAGCTGAAATCAAAATGGTACAAGAAGGGTTTGAACACACAGATTATTAAAACAATGTGAAGGTACGAATAACTAGGTGGGGTCATGACTCAAGGCTGCTCTGTGGCCTGGCACACAAAGATGAGGCTTGTCTACAAAATTCCCTCTCTCAGTAATTAAATAAAAAATAAAATTGAGCCACTGGAGCTAATAAGCTGGGGCTGCGAATGGAAAGAGGCTGAAGGTCAATACTACGGGAGAGAAGCCAGATGGCCAGCAAGAACGTGAAGGTCATTCTTGAAGAAGTCAATACCATGAGGAAAAGAAGGAATGGACCAGCAAAGTAAAAAGATGCACGGAACACTGACAACAGCAAGTGCTGTCAAGGATGTGGAGCAACAGGAGCTCTCCTTCATTGCTGGTGGAAATGCAAAATGGTACAGCTACTTTAGAAGACAGTTGGTAGGTTTATAATAAAGCTAAACATACTTTTACCATAAGATCAAGCTGCGAAGGTTTGAAAAGCCCAAGGTACACAGAGAAGCCACAACAGGAGCTCTAGACAGTAGTCACGGCTGCTCCTAGCCAACAGTGAGCATCATCACCCGCCCCAAATGTGAGCTGTCTTAGACATCCATCTCAGTGAAGCCTTCAGGGTATACCAGCCCAGCTGCTATCTGCCTAAAACAGTATGGAGATCACAAGTAAGGAGTGCCCAGCTCAACCCAGTCAACCCACAGAACCATGATAATAATAAACTGCCTTTTGAAGCCACTTAGTTTTAGAATGACTTGTTATATAGCAATAAATGACCAGAACACCTCTCCTCTTCAGTGATGGAGAAACACTAATAAAATCATTACAGAAGGAAGGGAAGGAAGAGAAGGAAGGGAGGGAAGGGAGGAAAGGGAGGGAAGGAAGGAAGGGAGAGAGGGAGGGAGGGAGGGAGGGAGGGAGGGAGGGAGGGAGGGAGGAAGGAAGGAAGGAAGGAAGGAAGGAAGGAAGGGCCATAAGGCAGATTGGAGGTAGGTGTGTTGGGAATAGGAAGAATTACAATGTTAAGCTTGGTTAAATAAATACACAGTTCCAACTATATCTATATGAAATCCTGTAAATATACACATCTAACAGACATACTCACTGTATGCCAAAATACAACATCTGAACATGATATTCCAATTACTATTCTTTTCTGACAAGCAAAACATAAGTTGCACTAATGGGAAAAATGCAAAACCATCAGTGTGGGAATCCTCTGGCTTGTCCCTACAGCACGAGGTCAGAATAAGCATCTAAGAGCAAACATTTATCTGGCATAGGGATACACTCAAACGTAACAAACAGTATACCGACATGCATGGAAATGAGAAACACCAATTTCAGGATAGGGTTAGCTCTCGGGAGATGAGGAAGGGAAAGCTATTGGGACAGGTCCATGAGGGACTCCAGTGGCATATGTCAAGTTTGATGTCATGAGCTAAGTAGTAGCACACAGGTGTCTGTATCTTTTCATTTTTCAAAATCATAGGAATCAACTGCAACTGAATGTGATGCAAAACAAGATGAGTAATGAAAACTTGCCTTGAAAATGGTATCTGATACATGTAGTACAATCAGACATAAAATATCATTCACGTGGGAATTAGCATTATAATTAAAATATAGGTGAGGACAACAGGGTTAAAGTTACTTACAGGGATAGCAGTTGAGACTGCTCTTCATGCTCTGTTCACCCCAGTGGTGATATGCTCACCAACCCCTGTCAGCAACAGTGACATGAGCATATCAAGTATTTTCTCCACTTAGAATGAATGTAAACTCCCATAAGCATTGGAAGGAAGGAATAAGAACATGGTAATAAGAACAATGTACTCAGAGATAATGTGTTTTCGAAGTCACTGGGACCCTAATTGAAAATTAGGTGGTG
Source organism: Rhynchonycteris naso (assembly GCA_037038555.1). Lineage (NCBI taxonomy): Eukaryota > Metazoa > Chordata > Mammalia > Chiroptera > Emballonuridae > Rhynchonycteris > Rhynchonycteris naso. Next base: position 121,290,982 of record CM073002.1, read on the forward strand.
ACAGGCCCTCTCTCCTCTGCCCTACTGACTGAGAGTCTCAGTTGTCACTTGGAGTGACTGCCATTCAAGTCTCCCTAGGGGCTGAACTCCACACCCAGAAAGTGGAAGGATGGAAAGAAACAGATTCCTGAGGGTCCAGGTCTCTGTCCAAACTCCAACAACTGCTAGCCTAATTTAAAAAGCAGAAATCCAACTTACGAATAAAACACAGGCCCCAAAGTCTCAGAGTCTAGTTTCATTTTGAACTATGCTGAATATATCACTACTGGTAAGTGTGAACCTATAAAAGTGCTCAGAAAACTGAAGTCAAATTTTTCACAGTGCGGTACACTAAAATTTAATATGCAAAAACGGAGTTTAAGAACAGATTCACCCTTTTACATATGTTAAAGAAAGCAAAGAGTATTTTTTAAATCACTTCAGTTACGGGTATCATTCTATCAAAAATAACTGAATAAGTGGGATGAATTTATTCTCTTTCTCTTCTAACATCTTCCTCCAAATTTACTATCATTTTTGTTGTTTGCCTACAAAATTATAAAATAAAACACTATATTATACCGTTGTTTAGCTCAGTGATATGAAGGCTATGAGAAAAAAACCTCCCTGTATCTTTTCCATTTCTGCAAAAAACAGGTTAGAAAACAGAAAAGGCCTTCTTCAAAGACAAGCGCGGCTTTGATTACAAGTGCAAAAGTCAGCCATGTGTACTAATTCCCAGTAATAATGAAGCAAGGTGAGCTCCCCGGGGACTTAAAAGTCAGCGCCTGGAAATGCTTGGGCGAGCTAAGAAGGGGAACCGCTCATGTGATACAACTTTTCAAAATGCTTTGTGTTCCCACCTGAACACACGAGGCTGCAGGCTCACAAGGACTTTCTAAACGGTGTGACCGGCTCTGGCAATCAGGGAAACTCAGCTGAAGCCCGCGCAGTGACATGCTCCTGTCATTACAAAACCACAATGAAAACGGACTCATCCGTCCCACTGCTCAGAGATCTAAAGGGGCCTGCATGGTTTGCTACCTACAGGACTGCTTACCTGGAAAGTAAACTCTTACTCCTTAGAGCCATGACCGAAAAAAAAGAAAAGAAAAAAAAATAAGGCAAAACAGGCGACTTGAAACACTGAGGACCACTGTCTACCAGCCTTGGGAGATGAAGGATGGCAAACCTCATTTCACAGATATTTTAAGTAGTGTAAAGCCCAGTGGCTCCGATTTTAAGCCTGTGTTTAGATCAGGTTTGAAAAAGGACTGCACCTCTTCGTGATGACGAGGCATCGCGTCTGCTGCCAATCTGGGCTTTGCGTTTGAAATGGGCGACCACATGTGAGCAAACAAGACCACCTAGGGTAGACAGTGCGTGCCACGACCGATCTCCTTGGCACCCAGACCCGTGAGCAGAATGCTTTCATTAAAAAGAAAATAAACCTCTAGATTATTGCCAAAATCTCGAGCAGTATCACATAATTAATTTCACATTTTAAATTCTTACAGAGATCTATAATCATGCTTTTTCAGCAGATTTAAAACCGGACTGTAAAAAGAAGAAAAAAAGAAATAAAACCCCACCCGACCTACGGAAACTCCCTGCCACCGCGGGTCCCTTGGAACAGCCTGCAGGACAGGCTTGATATAACCTATGAATATGTCTGTTTAAAATGAGAAAATCTACTTACTCAAATGGAAACTGTAGTTGTTTTACATGAAGAGCAGTTTCTGCAACTCCTAATGTTCTTTTTAACTATTATTGTGTGTGTGCCCTTTTTAGTTAGGGCATTAAAGCTGCCCTTTTTCATCCTGAATGCTCCTAAAGTTACAGGACAAGGGGATCCTACCTGTGGTCTACGACAGGTCAGTGATCAAACAGAGAGGCAGGCAGTAGCCCAACGCCATCCATCTCTGAAGAATTACCAGGAGCCAGGACTTCTTAGCTCCTGCTATGTTCCAGGAACCCCATTCAATGTCTGACAGGACAATAGGCCCTTTCCAAACAAAGGTTTAATATTCCCAGGTATTTTCCCAGCTTCTAAACTCAATGATTTTCAAGAAAAGGTTATTTTATGAATACCATTGCCTGAACAGAACAAGCTAATTAAAAAAATAAGTGACCTCATCATTCTTACAAGAAAAAAGACATAGGTTTAGACGGAAAATACACCTATATTGTATCGCCCTAGTGATCAAAGCCCATTTATTTAATCAACTTTATCTTGAAATAGCACCGTTCTTTGTTTAAGAGTTTAATTTACTCAAAGTATTTACATTCACGTGAATAAACCTGTAAGTGAGATACAACAAGCCACGTTTTGCGGAGCTTAAGAACAAGATGCAGGTAGTTCATCCACATACAGAAATATCATTCCAAGCATGTTTGACAAGGCAGAGCACACTCAGCCAGTTACTGCCCAGGCTGCTCCTCCCGGAAGCATGTGGAATGGCCAGCACTCATGAGGAAAAGCAAAGCAGGAAGCTATAGCACTGACTTCAAATGACAAATTTTAGTGCCCAACCCAGCAGAGGGTGCCATGAGGAAAGAAGGTACAAAAAATTAATTTTAGAAAAGGTTGGTAAAATTTTTTCGAAGGCCAAACATTTCGGCTCCAAATGACTTCTATTTCTATTACAGAACCAACCACAAGCAAGGACAAGTTAACAGGCGTGGCTTAACAGGCAATAAGATCAGAAACAGTTACCCTTTCACCTCAGGGCTGGATCGCTCGCTAGGAAAAGCCGAGGTGCCCTAGTTGACTCTGCCTGGTACAGGATCTGTGGTTGAACAGAAGCCTTAGTCCATGCTTGTTTACCACAGTGGCGACAGGTATGTAAAACAAATCTTTTCAATGTTGAGATTCAAGAAAGGTACTTACACAGCCTCCGGCAAGAATCTCTGCAGGAAGTGGGACTGAACCATCTTTGTGCATGAATTTATCCCTCACAAAATCATTCACCTTAAAGAAAAATATTGACAGAAGCTGATGAAAAATATAAAGACATTAAACACATAGAAACATAGTAAATATACATTATTTCTGTCACTTTATTAATCACAAACTAAACAAAGGATCTTAAAAGGGTTTAACAAGTACTGTAGAATAGCATATATGCAGTTTTTAAAAGGAAATAGGTACATATACATTAGGAATATATATTTTCCTGGTATTTCAGGGAGAAAATAAATGAAAATATCGATGGTTTACACACCTAAAATTCAAATATATCCTGAAATTACAATAGCATAAAGAGAAAGACATACCAACAACAGAAACATGAAAACATACACTTTATAACTTAAAAGCTGCTTTAAAGGGTTTGATTAAAAATCAGTTTCAAGTCTTCTAACAAGATTTCATCTAAAATAGCACTGCTCATTGAGACAAATTTAGCTGAACAGATTTTTCAACTTAGTCGAATTCAGTATCTAAAAATTTGCTCAAGGATTCTCCAAGACTGTCAATAGCATTAGTTAATTAATTAATGATAAGTCTCAAAATAGTATGCACTACAAGCAATTTTAAGGATCAATTACATGTTTTTGGAGAATATAATAAGCCAGAAAAGACTAGCTCCCCAAAGTCATATAATAATACGGTCAAAGAAGAATTTCAGGTACCAAGGCTACACAGCCCAATCTAATCGTGGACGTTCACCTGTGGACCTCATGCCCTTGGTGGTATAATTGCAGCATCTCTGTATCCCACAAACACTCACTGAGAACCCACCATCTGCCAGACAGGGCCAGACGCTGGAGGAACCATCTAACGAAGGATCAGCTTCAGCTAGAGCTCTAATCTCTCAGCATGTAGCTTTGGCAACTGCTTACAGAATACACCCTAGAATAAAAAATAACCTGACTCTGAATTCTAGTTTTCCTATTCTTAAATGGTGTGAACACCAGTACATATTGGGTTGACAAGAAAGTACTTTCAGTTTTGTAGTGTGAAACAAAACTCAGTTTTTTAATGCTAAGAATAAACTTTAATCAATTATATATTTTCCATTTTGTTCAATGACATTTTGCCATTTTTCTTGCAGCTTCATGATTCTGCACTCATAGAAATTTTGGTTCTTATCAGCAAAAAACTGAACCAAGTGCGATTTAAGGTCATCATCATTTGTGAAAGTTTTACCATTCAAAGAGTTTTGCAAACTTTGAAATAAATGATAATCAGATGGTGCCAGGTCAGGGTTGTATCGGGGATGCGACATCACTTCCCAACCATGCTCCAATAATTCCTGAGTTACTAAAGATGCGTGAGGCTCTGCATTATCATGGTGGAACACAATTCCTTGGTGATTTGCCAATTCTGGCCATTTTTCTTTAATTGCTTCATCCAGTTTCATTAGTTGTTGACAGTAAACTTCTGAATTGATAGTCTGGTTTCCTGGAAGCAGCTCAAAATACACAACACCTTCGTAGTCCCGCCAAATGGACACCATGACCTTCTTTAGATGCAATTCAGCTTTAGATGTGGTTTGCGCTGGTTCCTCATGCTTGGACCACGATCGTTTTCGAATGATGCTACTGTAGATGACCCATTTTTCATCACCGGTGATGATTCTTTTCAAGGAAGGGTCGGTTTCGTTGTGCTTGAGATGCATTTCACAAATATCGATTCGTTGTGTTAAATGAATCTCTTTCAATTCACGCGGACCCCAAATATCGAGCTTCTTAGCGAGTCCAAGACATTTTAAGTGATTTTCAGTTGTTGTGTGTGATACAGTTAACCTCTGCAATCTCTCGGTTATATGACGATTCTCTTTAATTATGGCTTTGATTTGGTCATTATCAACTTCAGTAGGTCTACCAGAACGGTGGTCATCTCTGAGTGAACAATTTCCAGAACAGAATTTTTTTACACCAATTTTGCCACGTGCGTTCTGTTATGCAATCAACACCATAAACTTCACGTATCTTTTTGTGAGCCTTAGCAGCTTTCTTTCCTTTACAGAAATAAAAAAAGTAAAATATGCCGAAATGTTCGTTTCTGCACTCCATGTTAAAATTGACCCTAAACTAAGTAAACATTGCTTCTAAAGTAACCTCAACGTGACTGACATCCAATGTCAAAAGGAAAAAAAACATAACACTGACAGAAGTCCTTCAAAACAATTACAAAGCAATGTGTGGTAACCAAAAATACTTTCTTGCCAACCCAATCCTTAAATCCTACGGGTCTCCCTTTCCTTGTCTGTAAACTGTGGTTCACACTTTACTTGAGGTTAAAACAACAGGTAATGCGTGGAAAGCACCCAATATGGTAGGTATGGAAAGAAATTGAGCTGTTGCCGCCAGTACATGATGACAATGGTGACCATGGCAGCAAGCACCAAAAGTCTCATTTAGATACATTGTCTCATTTTTGAATGTTCAGTGTTAAAGGAGGAAAAATGAAAAGCTGCGTGTGGTGAGCACCCTATGTTCAAATTAGCAGCTCCGAGGGAACACAAACCTGCTGTTTCACATATGAATATCGACTAGAGCAGAGGTCCCCAAACTACGGCCCGCAGGCCACATGCGGCCCCTGAGGCCATTTATCCGGCCCCCGCCGCACTTCCGGAAGGGGCATCTCTTTCACTGGTGGTCAGTGTACGGAGTACTGTGAATACTGTATGTGGTGGCCCTCCAACGGTCTGAGGGACAGAGAACTGGCCCCCTGTGTATAAAGTTTGGGACCCCTGGACTAAGAGTCATGAGTAAGTGCAAACTCCCATCATAGGAAGCATCAACTCAAAAGACTTACTGTAAGTTTTATGGCCTTCTCTGGGGCAACTCCCAATAACTGTGGCAACAGACCTAAAAAACAACAAAAAGTAGAAGTATGTTAACTAAATCAACATTAACTAAACAAATTAACAGCTCTAAAGAAGGAATAACCGTCTAAAAAGTGGGGCTGTCTTTGCTGTGATTTTCTGCTATTACCTTTAATGAGAATACTCAAGATGGAATGTTCGAGCACTAATGTCTAACAGCCGCATCAAGCCCAAGTCAGTTCTCTCTCACATCTGGATCGTTTGAGCATTAGGCAAGTCAACAGTATTAGTGACAGGAAGTATTCCACAGCGAGTTTGCTCTTTTCTCTCTGGCCTTTTAAATGAGTGAACTTCAGTGAATATACGTTTCTAACACTTTTCTCATCTCCTGCCCTGCATGCCACTCAACCATTCATTCATTTAGCAAAGATGACTCAGTGACAAGCACAAGACATCTGATGGGTCTCAGATAGAAGGAAGGAGAGGCCTTTCTAAAAGTAGCCACTGGGAAAACTTCATTCCAGAAAGGGGACAGGACAAAGAGCAGAGTAGAAATAAGCCTGGTGTACTAAAATGAGAGAGGACAGCAGTGTGCCACATCGCAGGAGGCGGGCACAGAGAGAGGCATGGAGGGGGGGCAATGTGCTGCAGCCACTTCGCAGCGGGCAGGCTCAGGGAGGGGGGAGAACCACGTGCTGCCACCACATCACAGGGAGTGGGGGGGGACCACATGCTGCGGCCACGTTGCAGGAGGCGGGCACAGAGAGAGGCATGGAGGGGGGGGCAATGTGCTGCAGCCACTTCGCAGCGGGCAGGCTCAGGAAGGGGGGAGAACCACGTGCTGCCACCACATCACAGGGAGTGAGGGGGGGGACCACATGCTGCGGCCACGTTGCAGGAGGCGGGCACAGAAAGAGGCATGGAGGGGGGGCGACGTGCTGCAGCCACTTCGCAGCGGGCAGGCTCAGGGAGGGGGGAGAACCACGTGCTGCCACCACATCACAGGGAGTGGGGGGGGGGACCACATGCTGCGGCCACGTTGCAGGAGGCAGGCCCAGGGAGGGAAGAGAACCACACGCTACAGCTACATCGCAGGAGGCGGGCCCAGGGAGGGGGGAAAACCACGTGCTGAAGCCACATCGCAGGCCAGGATCCTAAGCCTGGTGTATTCTAAGTTCGATGAGAAGTAACTGGAGGGTTTGACCAAGGAGGAGGGTGATGTGCTAATCTATATTTTTAAAAAGCCACTTCAGCTGATCTATAGAAATGAAATAGGACACACTGATCGTGTGTGTGTGTGTGTCAGGAGAGGAGACTGTGAAAGAAAGAAAACCCAGGTTTAACTGCTATTGCTCAGTTTTTAGCACGACCTCCTGGGTGGAATGAGGAAGCCTGCGGGCAGTCACAGGTGTGGGGTGAAAAGTGACCAGCTATGTTTTGGACACTTTGGGATGAGTGGGAATTCAGTAAGACTCCAGAGCACAAGAGGGAGGCGGGCCCTTGGACAAGAAGGAGCCACTTCTAGGAAATGCAGGTTCAACAATAGTGGACCTGATATCTGGACTAAAAATGTTATCGTTTGTCCTTTCTAAGAAAATAAAATCAAAGTCAGATGCCTTTTCTTGGAAATCCAAGGGAGGCTAACCCTGAGGAGCAGAATATATTGCTCCCGGCGTCATACTGCTGTCCCTGAGGGGCTGCATGGTATCATTCTTCGTAGGTACAATTTTCTATTTCTAGACAAGAAGGTCCACTGGCAGCCTCTTCTGCGAGACCAGCCTGCCCACATCGTCTTCCTGGAGCCACCACCTGTGGCCAAAAGTCACTAGGTCGAGGGCTGTATTAGCTGGAAGATGTGCTGCTTTGATTAGCAGGTTTCAAACAGAACGTGAGCTTTTGGTCAAGACAGATGAATCTGACAGCCCTGGGCCTCTTTCCCACATCACAATAATCTGCTCCAGGTGGGAAGGCTCTGTCCCTAATGGCGACAGGACCGTGGAGACGGGTGCCAGGTGTCCTCCTTGTTTTCCTTGCTCTGCCGGGAACGCTTCTCTGTGCTCATGGCTCTACAAGGGGGAAACTACACAGACCAAGAGAGCCTCATGTTGTAAGAAAAATAAGAGAAAGCTCATTTCACTGTGGTCCTAAATGACAATGAGCACGCTGATATAAATGAAAATATTCTTTAAAAAAAACAGCAAACATCATTTACTATGTGTGGGCCGCCATTGTAAGCACTTGACTAACTCCTTTGGTCCTCAGAACCACCTGCACAGAGGAAAGCGGGACACACAGAGATCCCGCCGATAAATGGTGAGACTGGGTTTCACACCTACGCCTACTCCAGAACCTGTGCTTGCAGACAACACTCAGCTGTAGCCTGTGCCTACGATGCGGACATGTACCTGCCGCTCACACCCAGACTCCTTTGCTCACTTACACAGCCTGCCTGGGTCCTGCTGTCAACACTGGGCTGTGCACCATCTCCTCTGGGCAGCCGCAGTTTGAGCCTGCTTCATCCCAGGGCCAGAGCTGACAGCCCACCGAACCAGGGGAAGACACCAGAAAGACGTGTGGCCAATGGCTTCGGCAACCAGGGCCCTGTGCCCTGGTTCCCAAAGGGAAGCCAGTCAGTTGGGACCCTTCTTCCATGTGACAGAGTCCTCAGAGGTGAGAACCAGTTAGCACAGAGGCACAAACTGAGAAGATCCACATGGAGTGAGAAAGCAGTCAGTGGAAGCCACGTCTGTGCTAACGCCACAAGAAGGAGAAACCATGAATACAAAAAGGAAGTAGACTGGCGGAGTGAAGAGAATGTGGAACAAACGGAGTAAAGATGCCAGAGAGAGAGAGAGAGAGAGAGAAAACACAGCCCATGAGAGGTACAGAGGCAGGGGGTGGGCTTGACCTCCTCTGGTCCTACTTAGGCCAGCTTCCAATGCAACCCATGCCCTGGGATCCCGTTAGGACCTTTGCCTTCTTTCTCTCCAGTGTGAGCTCTTACAAAAAGGTTCCCAATGCTCTGGCAAGCTTGAGGGGAGCTATGCTCTTTATAATCTAAATGAACCAAAGTAGCACAGAAAACATGGGTATGAAACCACGTGGGCAAAACCAGGGCTCTTTTTCAAAGTAAGCACTCTCTTCTCCTTAACTTCACTCTCTTATTAACATGGTACTTAAACCACATAATATTAGACATGACAGCTATAAGATAATAAGAAAGGTTTTCTTACTATTTTATGAAAATACATTAATTTCTACTAGTAAAATGCAGAGATAAGCTGTTTAAACTGCTTCTTAACATTTACAATTTCCATTTTGCCCTCTGTAGTCAGGTCAAATGCCAAATGTGTAGTTAAATATTTACTCGCTGGATGTATTTTTCTCATCATTAAATTGTAGACCAAAACCATGGATGGGTTGAAAGTACTGTGATTTAAATGATGATCTCTTGCCTCTATAACTACCCTGTGACAGTGTTTTTAAATGATTAATAAAAAGCAGCCCACAGAGCCCAATGACTCAGTGTTCGACACAATCACTGCAGCCGGCCTTCTAAGCTTTCGAGGTTTGATGTTCTCACTATACAAGTCATAAGGCACTGTGAACAGCAAAAACAAAACAAAACACAAAAAGGAAAACCATGAATTTAAGACTAAACATGGGGCAGCAAATATTTATTTGTTCAGCAAACATTTACCAAGTGCCTTCTGTGTGCTTGGTAGTGTGCGATGAACACAGTAAGATCTGCGCCATTCCCTGGAAAAGATCTCACTTCAGAAGAACAGGAAAACCCAGGTGCCTGTGTGTGCCAGGAAGGGGACAAGCCGCCCGGACACAGAGTGACAAGTACCATTCCCTGGGACTTCAAAGTACTGTGGGAACACAAGAGAGAACCACTTGTTCTGCCTGAAGGAGGGAGAAAAGCATCAAGAATGAGATATTTGACCTGGATCTTTAAGGATAAGCAGAGATTCACTGGGTAAAAGACATGACTAGAATGAAGGGCAATGTGGTCCCAGCAGAGGGAACAGTATATATGTCAACTCTCAAGCTCGTGGCACATTCAGAACCGGGGCAAGCTCCCTGGGGGCTGTGGTCAGATCACAGACCATGTACTAAGTCACAGCAGCAGGGATGATGACAACAGGCAGTATTGAGGGCCCTTATTACATGCTAGGCACTCCTCTCTGTGCTTTATGTGAGTCAAAACATTTAATCCACACAACAATAAATTAATACCTATAAATCAGTGCATGCTGTTTTTGCCCTATCAACAGATGAAGAAACTGAGGCAGACCAAGGAGGCTGCCCAAGGTCCCCCAGCTGTCAGACAGAGGGATGGGGTTCAACCCAGGTGGTCTGGCTGGCTGCAGGGGGCTCCCACCTGGTACACTGCACTGCTTCTCTCCCATGCCACACTAAGGGGCTTGGACCAAATTCTTTTTAAAGTAAAGGGTAAATTTCAAAAAGTAAAAAATCCCAGAGGCAGGTGAAGGACAGCTGGTAAGGGCAGAGACCCATGGCAGGGAGACTAATTAGAAGGATTAAGTAATATAATCGGAGGCCCGGAGTTTCAGCAGATTAATTGAATAACGTCAACTCAGTAAGAATAAACCGAAGTTGCCTGACCAGGCGGTGGCGCAGTGGATAGAGCGTCGGACTGGGATGTGGAGGACACAGGTTCAAGACCCTGAGGTCGCCAGCTTGAGCGTGGGCTCATCTGGTTTAAGCAAGGCTCACCAGCTTGATCCCAAGGTTGCTGGCTCCAGCAAGGGGTCACTCAGTCTGCTGTAGCCCCCCCATCAAGGCACATATGAGAAATCAATCAATGAGAAACTAAGGAGCCGCAACCAAGAATTGCTGTTTCTCATCTTTCTCCTTTCCTGTCTGTCTGTCCCTCTCTCTAACGCTCTCTGTCTCTGCCACACACACACACACACACACACACACACACAGAATAAAAAAGAATAAACCGAAGTACAAATCCATTCCTAAGCCCTGGGCCAGAGGCTGGCACTCGGGGTTACTGGATAAGTACCATTCTTGTGGAGTGTGCCCTGGCTCTCCAGGGAAACTAAGGTAGCTGTGGATGACGGCCTGAATGCCTCCACAAACGTGGACTCTGCCACCATTCATCCTGGCTGAGTGCCCTTGGGGACGGGTCACAGTCTGTGGGGCAATGAAAAGTCACAGAGGGGGGAATTCCAATGACCTGCCTGGGTCCCTGACTTCAGAGGGGAGGCGGAACGTGGCTCAGTCAGGCCTGAAACAGCCAGTCTTGTGAAGGTGCTTCAACGCGATCACATTGAAGTCTACAGCACATGCATGTTTGCCATCTGGGTAACTCAGCAGAAAAACTGGGCTTCTAATATAAGATGTTTCTGTTGGATTCTGGAAATTCATTTTAACCATTAGAAACGAAGAATGGATGAGTGTGTTGTTTCTAACTTCTCTAAACAGCAGTCTGTTTTCCAACTGCCTCGAGTGAAATTTATTAGTGTGGTTAGTTTTCTAATCTGCTCGTTTTAGTTCAGCTCCATCAGCACATGTGGCAATGCTTCCTTGGCAAACTTTACCAGAGGGCTGCTAATGCGAGAAAAGATTTACAAGGTACAATATTAATACAGTATTTCGTCTTTAAATTTCATGGGGTTGAGATATAAATCACACTATCCCCTCTGACTCCAGTCCCTTGTGCAACCCAAGGAGAACTGAGCTCAAGGTGTGGGGACTAAGCCCACATCAAGAGCCTCCGACTTGGCATAATAGAGCCACTCAAAGCAGCAGTGTGCTGGATCAGAATACTATGCTAGTATTTACTTAAAACCTTTTAAGAAAAATATTCTAGAATCTCAGAGTTGGGAGATACTATGAAAGAAACACATTAACAAAGCTGGCCTAATTAAAACTTGATTTTCTATTTTCAATGGCTTGCAGCAAAATGGTTTGGAGCACGGGCTCAGGAGGTAGCCAGACCTGGTCTGCACCTCTGACCTCTGCCGAGGGATCAGTCTTGTCAAGTGATTTTGGGGATGTTATTCTTTGAATGCTAGGGTCCTCACTGGTAAACCAAGGATGCTAATTATGACTTATTGGTTTATTATGACAACTGTATGAATAAATGTATATAAAGAGCCAGGCACTGTTCAAAACCTGAATTATCTATTATAAAATGTAATGTTTCTTTCTGTTTACCTGTTCAGGGTATATCCCTGCTTCTCTTCTTGCTTACAGGAGGCAATGCAGCCTGAATAATGTTCCCAGTCCAGACCCAGGTATGGGGTACAGATGGTCCCTGACTTAGGACTTTACTGTGCAGGGGAAGCAATGCACATTCAGAAACCAGTGAGGCTCAGCTATGATGTTTGGTAGGTGAGCAGTATGAAATGCACTTTTGACTTACAATATATTCAACGTATGATGGTTTTATCAGGCTGTAACCCCACCGTAACTCAAGGGGCATCTGTATAATGCTGCTCCCATGGCATTAATCCCACCCTAAGAGGAGCTGTCCACAGGCATCTGTGGGGGCACATCTGGTCTGATATCGTCTAGTGGCTCTGCTTACTTCAGGCAAACATAAAAAAGTAGCACAGACATAACACACCTTCAATTATGGTTTAAAGTTAAAATAAAATGTTTCCATTAAGAATGTAAACACTTCTCGCCTGACCTGTGGTGGCGCAGTGGATAGGGCGTCGACCTGGGAACACTGAGGCCGCCAGTTCAAAACCCTGCACTGGTCTGGTCAAGGCACATATGGGAGTTGATGCTTCCAGCTCCTCCCCCCTTTCTCTCTTTCTCTCTCTCTCTCTCTCACTCTCTGTCTCCTCTCTAAAATGAATAAAATAAAAATAAAATAAATTAAAAAAGAATGTAAACACTTCTCAATCTCTGATGCTAAACAACTTTTTCCAATGTAATTCTTACTGAAAGAAGAGCCAGGTGATTAAGAGCATGGAGTCTGGAGCCGGCTGCTGGCTGTGAATTCTGACTCTTATTCATTAGCTGTGCAATTGTGGACAAGTTAGCCAATCTCTTTGTATCTTAGTTTCCACATCTGTAAAATGGGGATAAACGCAGAACCATCTCACAGAGTAGTTTTAAAGATGAAATGAAGCCCTCAGAACTGTGCTAAGTACAGACAAAGTACCACAGGGTGGTTTTATTCTGTTGTTTATTTTTATTTTCATCAACATCACCATCGTCATTCACTATCCTCCTCTCCCTCATGGAAACCGGAAGCTACAGAGGCTAAGCAGCTTGTCCCAAGTCACGATCTGGTGAGTAGGCGGTGGCATTAAGAGCTGAGTTCAGGTCCAACAATCTGCTCAGACCAGGGCTCCATGCCCCGTCATGGTTGGCTCTTCCCTATTCACTCCAGTGGGCTGAATGCTCTCACTTCCTTCTCTGCTCCACAGGCATGTCTTCTAGCCCAGGCTGCTCCAAAGCCTCTCTCTGGGTTGGCACCCTGGACTGACTGGCCCTTTCACACACAAAAGGATGGCGGCTCCGTGCAGATACCCACAGCATGCCTCCATCTCTCTCTCTCTCTCTCTCTCTCCTTTTCTCCAGGTCCTCAATATCAGGCTCTTTAAAACACTGAAGGCGAGGAATAGCAGAGCCAAGATGCAGGCTATGACCTGGTAAACAAGTGAGAGTTGGGATGCACAGAGCACAAGGCTTAGGGAGAGCAGCAGCTTGGGAGCCATGGGGATGGTCCAGGGACCACTGTGATCACAGTGCAGCAGGTGTCCCATCCCAAAGGACCACACGGACCAAGACAAGCAGGAGCACAGATGTTGGGAGACCACAACAGGGAAGGAACTCCCTAACCGATGCAGCACGTGTGTCTCAGGTCAGACAAAAACAAGCTCAGGAGTGGCCAACTCCTAAGAAAGGGAGCTTAGAGCACCTAAAACGGGGCAGAAGGCATTCAGGACAGAGACCAGCAGCAGATTTGGGTAGGGAAATTAGAGCAGAGCCCTATTCCTGTAGCTAAAGCCACATCCAGCACTTTGTGTGTTATCTAGTTTCAAGCCAGAGGCAACGAACGCCTCCTCCAATGTGGAATTCTTACCCTCCTGACCTCACCATCAGGGTCCCTACACTTACCCGCACCTTCGCGGAGAGCCTTCCTGGTTTTCAACATCAGATTAACCTTCATTCTGGAGCTATCAGCACTGGGCGTGCCCGGCCTCACAGCTTTTATCCCTGCCCCTGTTTCCATGGCCTTCTCTCTTCACTTGCTCCAGCATTCTTTCTGCCCTCCGCCTCCTCCCATTTGTCTGTCCGCTTTGGACTCAGATTGCCCCGGCCATGAGGCTTTTTCTCCGTTCCAACACACTATCCCTCACAGCCCTCACTGCAATCCAGTCTTCCACCCCCAGGGACTACGGTGCAGCTGGGGAATGGGGGAGGGGGGCAGGGGGCACAATGGCACATACTGAGATTTAAATGCTTGTTTATCTGGATTAAATGTTTTACCTAAAATGATTGAGAACCATCTGTTATCTTAACTATGGCTCAGGATGCCTCTGGGAGGTGAGTGGTAAAGCATGATTATGGCCTGGGAAAAGGTGAGTTTCTTTGATGCCTCCTCCAAGTGGGGGCGTCCTAGACGTGACAACCAATGGGAAGATGGCTCACACCCTCTCCTTCAGTTTTACTGTGGTCTACGGCAACTTTCAGAGCCCTGGTTATCTTTCTCTTCTATTTACATTATTTCCTTGGTGCTGAGGTCTAATCCCTTTCCCTTGTTCTGGTCTGAGCAATGGCAGTAGCTAGTTATAAATGATCATTGTTGAGATGTGGAACTAATTTGTTCATTAATCTCTTCTCCAGGCTATGTCTAGTTCCTTTCCCAATTTTTTGTCCCCTTTCCCAATTTTCTAAGCTCACCATTGTTCTCATCTAGCCCTCTCAAGCCTCAGCCAATGCTCCGACCCACCCTAGTCCGAGTGTTACCTCATTCCCCCACTTAAAGACCCTGGGCCAGTTCAGCCAGCTCACTGTTGAGTTCGGGAGATTTGATGACCCAACTCAGGGACTGCCGAAGTCTTTTGTTTGTTTCTGTTTGGTCTCCAATGACCAAATACCTGCCTTTTGATCTTTTCACAGCTGATACCGTCAAAGAAATGTGCAGAGATTGGCCAACAAGACAAAACTCAAACCAATCCATTCTACACTCATGAGGAGCTTTGGTGCACACGCATGGACACCTATGACTCAGTGGAGCTCACCAACTCACTGTTGTTTCTTCCAAGATGCATGGGGCTTTAAGTCATGCAAAACTTTTATTCTGGTGCTAGGATTTTAAAATTTATTTCTATCTCTAAGAATTAGGGAAGAAGGAATCTCACTGTGGATCATATAATTTAGATATTCCCTTCTACAGAACCATTAACTGCAATAAGAGACTTGGCAGCAAATAGCTGTCTAACAAACTTCATTCTAGAATGCACACATATCAATGACTTCCTGAGATATCACTGCAATGTCCTCTAGATGTCACCTTGAGAACATTCCAGGATGGAAGGTGGTTGCTTTGACACCACACAGACAACCTGAAACAGATTTATTTAAAACTTTGCAAGCCTAGAGCAATGGGCATATTAATAAGCCTTTTTTTTTTTGCCAATTATCTCAAAGATAAAGTAGTGCTCCAAATTAAATTTGATTCATAAAATAATCAAAATTCTCTTTCTGGGAGATTTTCTTTACAGCGTCTCCCTCTAAAAGAGACAAAAATCAAAGCCTTCCTTTAGAAAGTATTTCTCATGGATCCTGATTTGTGTTGAATCCACCTTTCTCCCCAAGGCTCTTCCCAAAACCTTTTCCAATTTCTAAGGCATCTCATCCTATTACCTAAAGTGTCTAAGGGAGGGGAGAGTAAAGCTTAAAGGCAGAAATTAGTTATTCCTGGAACGTTAAGAGCATTCAATTATGGATGATTGCCCAATCAATTGTTTTTCTTTAAGATGCCAAGTCTAGAGCAAGCCAATAACTGACTCATTTGGTCATGTGATTTATTCAACCCAAATGAGCTGCCAGGTAATTCATTAAGAATTTTAAACACCTGAGTGCATTAACTCAATCCAAAAACTGGGGAGGAAACAGAAAAAGACTTGTACAAGTGACTTCAGAGAGCTAGGGATTATCTCAGGTGCTATTTTGCTTTATACAGATAGACTCAGCCTAAGGGCCTGCTCCTCACCTAGGAAAATCAATCACTTTTAGTAGTTTGTATTTGTAAGGCCAGTGGCTGTGGCTATGCAGATGCAGGTTCTCACTGGATTCGGGAAGATGGTAAAGAAACTGCGGAGCCAGAAAATGGTGGGCTGTTTTGTTGATTAGAGTCTCCTAACGGTGGACGAACAAACAAGTAGGGAAGACCGCTTCCCTCTCTGTCTCTGGACTCCCCCGGACTCACAGGTCCACACCAGCCTCAGCACTCCGCAGCCAAACAGGCCTGCTGAAATCTCAGGGTTCCCAAGCCCCTCAGCACTCTCTCTCTCTCTCTCTCTCTCTCTCTCTCTCTCTCTGGACTCCCCAGCAAAAACAGGCTGGGGGAAAAAAACCTTTCTCCAGCACACAACAGTAAACAATGGTCTCTCCCCAGCAGGAAGGCAGTGTGCAATTTGCAATCTGCCACCCTGAGGGCAAGCCCCTGGAGCCTTCCACAGACTATATACACATGGTGCTGCCCCACGCCAAGTGAGCAAACCTAAACACACTTGTTTACCCAACAGTATTATAGAGAAGGTGTGCAGAGTCAGCCTCAGGATTTCTAAGGGGAGCTTTACTAACAACCAAAACTTAGACCAAGAAATGGCAATATGAAGAATAAGACCTAACCAACCCACAACACTAAAATTCCAGCAGGCACTCTTGAGGCACAGGACTCAACATCTGCTGGAGACAAAGGCTCACAATTCTGTGCTGCGTTATTTATTGGTCTCCTTCCGACTACAAGGCATGGTTCAAACATGTCCCCATTATGCCTGAATAACTTCCAGGAGACTGTGTGCAACTAGATGCTGGCTGGCCACTGCCCGAGAAAGGAAAGAAAAGCGACTCTTGGTAGAGTGCTGAGAAAGTCCTTTAAAAATAACCTTCACTTTCATAGTTTCATGAGAACTTACTTCTAAATACAAAACCAGCTTTCCTTTAGAGAGCTGTCTTCTTTTTTAAGAGAGAGGGAGAGAGATGCTTATTAACCTTCTAATGAGAATACAGGTTGCAAACACCTTCTTTCAAGGCCAGCTGCCAACTTTCTCCAAAAAATATACATAAAGATAATGTTAAAATAGGGAAGGGTCCTGACCTGTGGTGGTGCAGTGGATAAAGTGTCGACCTGGAATGCTGAGGTCATTGGTTGGAAACCCCAGGCTTGCCCAGTCAAGGCACATACGAGAAGCAACTACTATGAGTTGATGCTTCCTGTTCCTCCTCCCCTTCCTTCTTTCTCTCTCTCCTCTCTAAAAAAAATCAATAAATAAAATAAAAATAAATAAATAAATAAAATAGGGAAGGGACCTACCTTACTTAAGCAATGTTCCCAGATTATATTATTCAGGAAATATTAGCAGTTAGACATGACTTGATGCAGAAAATTACATGTTAAGCAAAATTCTAGAATAGGAAAAAGTATATTCAATATTTCGAAATATGTTTATTAATTAGAGATGTACTCTGACACCTTCTCAAATATTGCTAGGTGAAGCGTTAACAGCAGCAAGTTTAAATTCTCAAAATTGAAACTTAACAGTTTTCCCCCAGGAATAATAAGTTTTAAACAATGAAATTACATTTAATAAGAAATTTGTAGCCAAAGCATCACAGATAAGGTGTTTTATATCTTGACTGCATACACAAAGGTTAGAATACTGATTCTCAGAAATACTTCATGGCTTTTTTGTTTCTATTATAATTTTTTGCTAGCTCTGATGGTTTCCCATTGTCATCATATCTTACTCGAGCCTGATGATAAGCATTTACACACATGCATTTATATACAATTATTAACAATTGTGTGCAAGTCATTAAAAGGAACTTGGTCCCCAACTAATCAAGAATAAGTCATTTATGAAGCAAGACTGCAAATCATTGTTTTAAGCCTGAATTGTCAATCACCTTTTTGCTTTCCAGATCCAAATTACCGAACAGAGCTAAACAAAGTTTTATAGTAAATCTTTTGTTTTAAAATCATCTACTAGGAAAAAAAAAAAAAAGAAATCAGGGAGAAATGAACATAGGTGACTTCCAGAACTTACCTTCTTATATTCACACTCTACTTATCTTCTGAGGTACTCAAAAGAGGTTAGATCAATGGCTATTTCTAAACCCAGGACAGAGGGAGGGACAGGACAGGAGCACTACCTCTCTGATATTCAGAGTGAGCCTCCCTCTCTGCAGAACAGGCCATTCACTCCTCCTTCTGGTAGGAGTACCCAGTCACTCCTGTCTCACAAATGTAATAACTCCAGCAGCAAGGGTGTGTGGGCTGGCCCAAGTTAGCCTGGCACTCAGTACTCAGGTATGCTTTAGGCTATTCTGGCCATGGGGTCAAGAGGACAGGTCAAGGAAAAAAATCCACATGCAACCAAGAGTCAAGACCTGCCAGGTGTGGTCAAAGAGCTTGAACCAGAAGGGGACTCCAAATTAAAAACAAACCAGGGTAACAACAAGGACATTAAAGACATTCAGCAGGATACAAAGTATCTCTCACTATTCTAAAGACACCCCTGACATTTAATTCTATACAAGAAAAGCCCATAAAAGTAGTTTGTGAAGCAACCCTAAGGCTCAGACATCTGTCCGACTTAGGTATAAGCTCTACCTCCAGAAAACAACCCAGTGAACAGGGAAGGTGGTCACCTTCGCCTGAATCACTGTGAAGCAGGAACTGTGTGTGACATTAACCTTGTACTACTTGGGAGACTTTTCATTTGCCAGGTTTGTTGTCACCAGGAGGAAAAGTATTTCAAATGGGAGGCAGTGACCCTGTAAGGGTCATCATCAATCACCTGGGGTCAAAGACCTTCCTGATTGTCAGAAGAGGCAGGGGTGAGGGGAAGAGGGCAAAGAAAAGATCAAAAGGCCTTTGATGGGGGTTACCTACTACACAATAGAGCCTGCAAAGGGAACTTCTCTGGAGTTTGAACCTTCCTAGTTTCCAAGGTGAAAGATTTCAAGAGAGGCTTGGCTTTTTTTTTTTTTTCTTTTTAAATGTGGGTGTTTCAGATGAAGACTGGAGTCAGCAGATGGCAGAAGAGGCATACAGGCACAGGTTTACCTGGCTGCCAGTTTCAAGGTCTGTCTCCAAAGAGCACTAATTAAGATTTTCTTCTTCTAGAGCCAGTGGTGGGAGGGAAAGGAGGGAAGACCCCGCCAGTTCTGCACTTGCCAAATGGTAGAGCAGCTTGGATTGAACCACCTTGCAATACTGCCTTTTAGCTGATGAAAACGCGCTTGTTTCTCATCTCTCTGGAGATGGCACTCACAGAGAAAGTGGCTGAGAAGTCAAGCCATGCCTGTTTAGGACAATGCCAACGGAAAAGTAGTCAGGGTCTGTGGGATTCTTTCTGTGGATGATGACATACTCTGCCACTGTTCTAATGACATAAGGAACCTGGGTCCGGAAGGACTACCTGGCTAGAGCAGCGTGTGGCTCAATCCACTGGGTATAGAGTTGTAAGCAGGAAAGGAACAAGCGGAATGCAGAGAGAGGCTGTAAAGGAGAACTCCACTGAATCCTTGGTTACCTGCCCGACACACTTTCCTGTCTAGATTGAGACTCATTAATCCCAGGAGGCTTGTCCCGTCCCCGGGATGCCCTTCCCTATTAGCTGGTGGGTGGAGTTACGTCAAGGACACAAACAATACAAGCCTTTAATAATTCACTGAAGATGTTTATAGACAGAATTATTTTAAGAAATAAAACCCACTAGAGAGCAGTATAAATGCTTTCAGATTCTGGGCTGTTTTGATCGGCCGTGCCGCGATGCCTCCAGCCCACTCCCATGAGCACGGACAGTTGAGAACCCGCTGCATTGCCATTTCAACACAGTCCCTCCCACGCGCTTCAGGCAGGCAGATGGAAAAACCAAGCCCTTGACTGTTATTTCACCTTAAAAGAATTTAGCACATGGCACTAACCTCTGTATAGTCCAAAGAAGCCTTCGTAGCGTAGCACTTTCTTAAAACAGTCAAAGCTGTTTTTGTACATAAGTTCTCCCACGAAAGAGCCAGTTGATCGCTGGTTCTGCATTCGAGTTTTGACGAGATCAATAGGATACACGGCGGTGGCTCCCACAGCTAAAAGCAAATCACACCGACATTTCATAAGGAAGTGAACTCTGCCAGAGCAAAGGGGGGTGGTTCAAGTCAAAAAGAAGGCTGATAAAAGCAAACAAGTAATTCTGCATGGACAACTTTAAAAACCGTACGAACTTGCTACATGTATATATACCCTTAACGATTACGAATTTTCCTTCAAATGAATGAAAGGATAAAGAATGTCATAGTTTTAAAAAAGCGAATCACTACAGTCTAACCTCATTATTAACTGGTCTGTAGAAAAAGAGAAAAAAGCCACTTCTAAGTCCCTGATCACGTGCAGATATGGGGATATGTTCCCTTTGTTCTCGTCCCATTGCACAGACACAGGCTGGTAATGGGCCTAAGGGAACACTACAGGAGGTTTATTTTTAATATTTCGAGATGGGAAACCAAAGAGAAAAGAGGAATAATAAACATGAAACACTTGCACTCATCCGTGGCTCACCTCCAGCAATAGAGCCCAGACCAAACCTGTAGGCCGACTCCGCAACCTGGAGGAGAACTGGGCGCGACGAGTCCACCGAGGCCTTCTTCTTGGCGCACGTGACAAACGGACAGTGGGAAGACAGGAGACAGAAAAGGGGACAGAACAAATAGGCACACATGTTATTTTTTTCAATTACCCACTGGATTCTAAATTCATAATAAAACGAAAATGACAAAGGGTTAGATTAGTTAAGTTTTGCTTAATAAAAAGTTATTGCTGCTAATGTTTAAGACATTACGTTGGGAAGCTAATGACAGCCATTTATGTACCACACACAATGTTATAAACCTACTTTTAAATGTTTGAGCCTCATTAGTGACTGAAGAGATATAAATTTAAAAATACTAATGAGATACCATTCTTTATCAATCATGTTGGTGGGTTTGGGGTTTGTTTTTGTTTGTTTGTTTGTTTTATTGGCAATACTCAGTCTGGCAAGAGTGGATAAAAACCAGGCTTCTCAAACATGGTGTTTAATCAAGTATAAATTGAAGGGAAACTTGGTAATACTCACTCAATCTGTTCAAAGGTATATAACCTCTAATCCTGCAGCTCTACTTATAAAAAGTTAAAAAAATAATTATGTATATAAACAAGGATCAAGGTATAAGAATGTTAAAAAGCAGTACTCTTTTGTAAGAGCAAAAACTCTGAGAATAACCGAAATGTCCAATAATCAAGGACTGAGTAAATATAATGCTATAGCCTTAAAACAAAATGGTATGTCATAAAAATGATATAGTAAAAGAATATTTAATATTAAAAATGTTGATAAGGCATTATAAACAACTTAAAAAAGAATATGGTGAGTAGATAGGCATTTATGATATAATTCTCTTTACCTTTTTTTATTATTCGTTTTAGAGAGAAGAGAGGGGAGAAAGAGAGAGAGAGAGAAAGAGAGAGAGAGGAGGAGGGAGGTACAGGAAGCATCAACTCCCATATGTGCCTTGACCAGGCAAGCCTGGGGTTGCGAACAGGCTACCTCAGTGTTCCAGGTCGCCATTTTATCCACTGTGCTACCACAGGTCAGGCCTAAGTATCGTGATCTTTTTAAATGTTTAAAATATTTCATAAGCCCTGGCTGGCTGGCTTAGTGGTAGAGCGATGGCCCAGTGTGTGGATGTCCCAGGTTTGATTCCCGGCCATGGCACACAGAAGAAGCGCCCATCTGCTTCTCCACCCTTCCCCCTCACCTTACTCTCTATCTTTCTCTTCCCTTCCCACAGCCAAGGCTCCATTGGAGCAAAGTTGGCCTGGGTGCTGAGGATGGCTCCATGGCCTCTGCCTCAGGCGCTAGAATGGCTCCAGCTGCAATGAAGCAACGCCCCAGATGGGCAGAACATTGCCCCCTGTGGGCATGCCAGGTGAATTCCAGTCGGGCGCATGCCGGAGTCTGTCTGTCTCTGCCTCCCTGCTTCTCACTTCAGAAAAATACAACAACAACAACTACACACACACATACACACACACAATTACATAATCTTTCAAAAACAATTTTAAAGACTATGCGCAATGTTATTTTTTTATTAAAATTATTTGTAAGTATGTATATGCACATAAAAATAATATTAACTTGTTGAATACCCCATTACTCAGACACAGTCAAAATGTTTACAGTGGTTATAACTAAGTGACTTATTGTTGTGTCTTTCTCTTGTTTTGTCCAACTTTTCTAAATTCATATTTCAGGTCAGTCAGTGGTCTGTCTTCTCTGGCTACATAAATCAAACAGCAATTTTATGTGTATACAGAGCTGTCAAATGAGGGTGGCATATCGTTAGTGCTTAATAAATACCTGTTGAGTGAATAAAAACATCCAGTAAATTCTTTTTTCAAAAGCCACAATAATTAAAATTGGTAAACAATAAAAATAATTATCAACCCCAGCCATCAACCCATTGAATTTTAGTCGCAGACAATGTAGCACAATTCTAATATAATGAGATAACTTGCAATCTCCTTCAAAGTCATTTCCCTAGAAATAGCTTTATACAGAAATATGCATCTTTAAGAATGTAAAACATTTCTTCTGCAGATAGTATGGCTGTTTCCAACTCTAACCCTGTACTGATGGACATCAACAGTAACTTCGTTTTGACAGATGCATCCATAAGAAAGGTACTGTTTTATTTATACGGACACAAATATGCAATATGAATGAACAAGCAGAACGTAACAGAAACAGACTTATAGAAACAAAGAACACACTGATGGTTGCCAGAAGGGAGGGATGGGTGAGAACTGTGAGGGTTAACCTAGCCAATAAATGCGATAGCCTTGCACCGTGACAGCAGGTTACCAGACTGAGTATGGTGAGCACATCATGATATATACAAATGTCGAATCATATGCTGTACACATAAAACTAATATAATAAATAGTGTATTTTAAAAAAGGACAAAAATATGCAATATATAGAAAAAAGGCTCTTGTATCAAAATAACGAGTGAAAATACTCAAAAAAATAATGGGGCATGGGGAATCTATCACTATTACTAGCTCTTCATTTATAAGACAAAATGAATGAACCCTCAGACTTTTACTTAACTTTTCTGAAGCTAGAAATGTCGCACGCTCATGACATAAGACAAGAAAGATACCAACTCCTGCACATTTCTGTTGAGAATGAATGATAGAGCTGAGACTGCCGAGCAGAGGGTGGATGACCATTGCTCAAGTCTGTCAGTGTCGTCAGGCCCCCTGGGATTCAGAGTAAGGACTATTCCAGGCAAGGCCCTTGGGAATCGCTCTAAACCTCTACAAAGCAGCCAATCATTTCCCACAGTAATCCTCATCGACCTCCTCTAGCCCTTTCATGGCTGGAATGGACAAGCACCCGTCACAAACTCTCCAAAGCTGCAGAGGGTTCCAAGGAAAACTTGTGGGATACCCCAGCCAAATGGAGAACAGGAGGCAGCTAAAACAACAAAAAAAATGTCTCTGCTTTTTCCGAATCCCCAGATTTCTACAACTACTAGTAGCACAGAGACACTGGTAAACAGTGTTCAAAACTCAAAGGGAGGGGAGAGCAACGTTGCTTCCACCTCTGCACACAATTACACAGTTCTCGCTCCGCATTCGGGGAAATTGGCTTCCTCTTTTAACAACAGCCAGCTGGTTTTGCAGAGGTGCCTAGTTAGGATTTTCTGAGCACACACCCACCACTTTGAGTTACACGCTGCACACAAAACTAGCCTCTGCATTTGGGTGGGAAGGAGCTGAAAGGACGGGTCCTGGCTCGAGGCCTGCCAGTCCTAAAAATGCTGCCCGCATCAACCCATTGTGGTCAAACTGGCGTCTCTGTACAGACCCAGAGCTCCAAGCCAAAAACTGTTAAGTCTCACAGGATTCGGAGATGGCTTTGCCTTAAAGGATCTCTTTTCCTAAAGCAACGCTCGTCTGTGAGTGGATTTATTTTACAAACATCGTGTAAGGACAACCCAGCCTGTGAAGGCTTTGATTCTCTAATCAGATCCAAAGACAGTCGAGCAAGAGTTAAAAGAGGAGTCCCTGTGTCTTAAGTTTCTGACTCCCACAACTGCAAGAGATTGGTTTTTGTTAACCATAAAATAAAATTTAGCATTCCTCAAATTGTTTCCACATAACTTATGAATCCTTTCACAGAGAAAAGAGGTCTAAAAGCCTTCAAACTATGACTCCAGACTAAACAAAATTATCTCATTTCGATAGAAAGACGGAAGGCCTAGCACTCAGACAATGGGCTGACAGAGAACCACCCTGCAGAGCAGGGACGGCTCTCACTCCGCCACACGCTGCTTCGCTGGGACAGCGACACAGACAGGACTGCTGCCTGCATCTCCCCACTGAGACTTAGGGAAGAAGTATGGATCTCCCGCCTATTTTTGGAGGGTTAGGTTTCCAAAGCAGTTAAGAAATTTTGGGGGCAGGGCACAAGCAACAAAGCCCACTATCTGTTCAGCTGAACATCCCTAAGTCATTTTTCTTCTCTGCCTTTTGAAATTGTCTGGATTTTGGGTGCCAAATGGAAAAATAGTAGATCAGACACCAAGGTCAGAAAGGCAACTGCAAGTGAAAACAGGCTTGGGGGTACCCCGCCAAAGAGACACCAGGAAGCAAGGCCGCTTGGTATGCCCACCTGCCGCTGGGCCTCTGCCAACTTGAAGGGCAGAGTCCCCTCCTCCAGTGGGGCAATCCGTTCAATGTCTGCCAAGGTCATGCGCCTGGAAGGAAAAACGAAGAAACAAACAAGCACAACCAACAACAAAACACAAGCTGATCAAAATGTACATTACAGAATTTTAAAACATTCCCATTTTCATTTCCCATATTTCAGAATCTTTAATTTGGCTTTTTCTCCAGTTTGCTTCCCTCCTCCTACCCCCATCTCCTCCTAACCTTCTTTTATTAAGCTAATTAAAAGGGGGGGGCAACTTACCCCCGTGGCTCATATAAATCTGCTAACTGAAACAAGATGTCAACTTCCATGGGTGTAACCTGACCAAATTTCTGGGCCGCCAGAACAAACTCCTCTGTGTGGAAAAAGAGTTAAAAAGGGAAAGCGTCAGGAACGAACATCCACTGAGTGCAGCACTCGCTCAAGGCACTGGAAGGAGTGAACATCACAAAACTTCATTATCAGCAGTCGTAAAATTCCTGTCAATCCAAACAGGGTAAGACCTTCTGAAGTGCTTGCATTTGTTTGGAAAGAGTGTGCAAATGAGTTTCTCTAACATTGACTTTAAAAGTCTGGTGTCATCTGAAGACTCTGAATAAATGACCTAGGATGTTATTCCAATTGCAGGAAAATCTAGGAGGTGGCTGGGAAACTTCATAAGGATAGGTTCCAGGAGGTTATACTAATGAAGCTGTGGAATTCCTAAGCAAATTCTCTGTTCAAAGCAAAGTCCCATTAAAATGCTGGTATCTTGTTTGAAGGCTGTAGTTCAATCTACACGGTCACTCGTAGAAGTTTACGGAACCCCTCATATACTTTCGAAGACCGCTTTAGAGGTTGCCAATTTAGTTCAGGTTCTAGAAAGATTTGAAAGCATTTAAGAAACTTTACATGGCTCCCTCACTCAGGACTGTCTTTGGTTTATTTGAAACTTGCTGAAGGTTGTTTAGTTTGCTTTTGTCTAATCAAAGGATGGAGAACACATATATACCATAGAGCTAACATGTCAGTGAAATAAAAAATCAACAATAAAACTTGTTGGTTGCCTTCTTCACCTTAATAATAACACACTAAGATACCTGCAGGTAAAAATTTGGATTTATTCTCACTCACCCTTAGTAACCTCTACATCTTTCTTGTTGCCAGCCAGAGTGCTGTAGATCTTTCTAATGAGTTCCATGTTGTTAAGGAGAGAATTAAATCCATTAAAATAGGAGAAACTGACTTGATGGGATGTGGTACCTCCAGCAGCCTCAAATAAGGTGAAAATAAGAAAGGGGAGAATAAAAATAAATAAAGTATTTATAGAATGAGTAAGATTCAGAAATACATATATCAAAGGCTAGTTTTAGAAATAATCAGGAATGCATGTATAAGAAGAAATAGCCATAAGTATTTTTCTTTCACATTAAACAAAAAGCTATAAATGATTTTTAGAAGTAACTGCAACTAATCATGACCAGAACTTGTACTCTCCACACACAATCTTAGAAAACTAAATAAATACATGTGTAGGGTTATAACAACAGGACCAGTAGTAATTTACAGAGTTCAAATTTCCACTGGAAATGTTTTATAAGTTTGTTTATTTCATCTAATGAGCAATTCTTAAAGGCTTAGACATGCAAAGCTATATTGCACACATGTGTGTACTTATACATGCAAAACTATTATACCAACAAAAACATACTATGAAAAGTGGTCAATCTAACATTAATATCATGATTTGTCATGTTATTTATAACTAGCAATAAATAATCATTTAAGCACAGACTTTGCAGTGGTGGGATTTCTTGCAAATAAGCATATTGCGGTAAAATTATGAGATGTCATATGCTTTGATGGGGGTTAAGACTGGTCAGAATTCTGATAGTCACAATGTGTAAGAAACCATATTTCTTCACGGGGGACAAGGGAAAACAGAGAGCATGTCCATTATGAATGGAACTTCAGTTTGGGGGTTTCAAATTCTATCCTTACCTAAAAAAGGAAAATATTTTTATTAGGAAAGCACTTCTTCATAAGGTAATAACCACATAAATCTTCACTTAGTAATCATTTAGAATAGCTGACATGGGAGTTTAGAACGAAGAAGGGGTTTGGGGTAGGGGAAGTAGAAGAAGCTGGGTTAACACAATGCCAGAGAGGGAAAGGCCTTGTCACAATGCCACATTTTCAAAAGAGGCGCTGGAAGAAAAAAATGGAAAAATGAAAAGCTAGCCTAAGCTCCTGCGTACGGTAAACACTGAGAAACCGAGACGATGGTGAAAACACGGAGAAAAATCTTTCCCGTGAGATGAACAAAAGGAGGGTTACCATTACGTAAGGGTTCTCAAATCTGAGTGACCATCAGAATTATCTAGGAAGCTTTAGAATTAGCTTCTAGGGCCTCACCACCCATAGATGGTGAATCGGTAGATGGAGAAAGAACCTTAGAATCTGTATTTTTTATAATTATCCATGGCAATTCTTATGCTCCATGACCAAGGCTTGGGTACCACCACCACAGAATTTTCCAGGACACCCTCAAGGCTGAGGAGGTAAGGGGAGTGGCTTGATACCCAGTAGGACAGAAACTCCATGACACAGGACAGCAGGGTTCAACTGTCCCATGTGCCACTGTTACCTCAACACATACATGTTGAATGGACAAGTAAATGTAAGATTTACAGTTTGTGTTCTGCTAACCTGTCAAATATATTGATGTACACAATTTTAAAAAATTTCATTTCTACCTCGGGTAATAGATAAAAGCTAAGATTAGCATTTGACATACTTCAAACTATAAAGCAAAACTAATAAGCGGTCATAAATTTGTTTTTCCTTTTATAAAAAACCAGTTAACAAGTTTTCTTTGAGATTTTCCCTAGTGTCCAGATAATGAATTAACTTACCCACTAAAACTAGCCCAAACACACTGTCTGTCACTCTAGTAATATGTGTAATCCCATTAAGAAAATGTTTGTTTTAAACAGAAAAACCTCTACATAAGTAACAGTTGTTCTTATAATCCCTTATTCACTGAGCTCAGACCAGGTAGAATAAACTCCCTCATTAGGGCAAGTTACAACTTACAGCTACTAGACATTCTTCTACAAAAGGTGTCAAGACATGGGGGCGGATGGTGACCATGATGTCTTGGAAGTCAATGGCTGTGACTTTTCCAGTCCTGGCATTGTCCCTCTGCACAAAGGCTTGCTTGGCATGCTCCAACTGTATTTCCTACAAATGAAGAAGGTAACATAATTTATGTTTCTCAATTACTACAAATGACTGCTAAACTTCAAATGAGGACGAAGCAATATAGATTATATCTTGGTTTAACAAGCCGTACCTGCTTGTTAAATAGCACCCCCAAGCTACTGTCTTCCTCCAAAGACTGAACTTTGCTCAGCCCAGTGAACGTGTCTGGGAAGGGCATTCCGCCTTAAACCTCCTACCCAAAGAAACCAAGTTGGTTCCATGCCCTGCCAGAGTCCAAGGTCACCAAACAAGATAATAGAAAGAGGAATGAAGTTTAGTAGGCTCAGAGATCCGGCCAAACCCAGCTTAGGTGATGCAGAGAAAAAAACACCTGCAGGGACATTACTTCTTTCCAAAATAAGAGAAAAATTCTTAACAGTAACCTGGCAAAAAAGAATGTGATGGAACAACCCATTGGAAAGGGCAGTTCTCCTCTGGAACAGGCTACCCCTCTCACACAGGGTTTCTCAGCCTTGAACTACTGGCAGGTCATGCCTTTTCTATGTCCTGTGCATCCCTACCCTCTCTCTTCTAAGATGCCAGTAGCCCCTCTTCCCCAAGGCCATGGCAATAAAAAAATGTCTCTGGAGAGGGCCATAATAAGATCACGGTTCTAGAATTTGGAATCGGATGGTATGTGGACCAGAGGGGGCAAAACTGGAGCAGCAGCATTGGACAGATGCTTTATTTCATACGATCTAAAAGAGGAAGCCCAATTTTAGATTTCAGTTGCCATTCCCAGGCAATAAGGGTATACACAGAATAAATCATAGCCTCCCATCAAAAGCCACCGTGTGCCATGTAGAAGCATCTTTTATGCAGACCACTTTATTATCGTTTTCATGACACTCTGCCCATTTCCCAAATGGGCCCTCAGAGGGAGATCTAATCGCGATGGAATTACAAAGCATCACTGATGTGACTCTCAAAGACTTCAAATTATTTAAATAAAAAGAAGTTTTTCATTAGATAATATTGATTAATTTTTTTAACTTTGGTGACATAATGACTTGTTATATAAAAACAAATTGTCCTTATAAAGTAGTGGCAGACTACTTTATGGGAGAAATGCCATGAATCTGATGATGCTTTAGTGTCTCCCTTCTCTTCCCCCAGAAAGGTGAGGAGAGAAATGCAGGCTGATAAAATGCTGCTAGTAACTGATGTAGGACACCGGGAAGATGGTGGGTCATTATAATGTTCTCCTTTCGTGTAGTTTGAAAATGTCCACAATAAATAATTTAAAAAGATAATACAATGGTAAGAATCAGACCTCCTTATCCTGTTGAAAAGCTTCTCAGCTATTAGTATATGTCAACCCTTGGCCCTCTGTCCTCAGTGAGAAAATCTGAGGAAGAAAGCTGACAAATGTCTCATCTAAGGAGTGATTGGAAGAGGCTAAGACCTCCTGTCCCAAGGTCTCAAAGATTTCTTAGACGGCTGACTCCCAGATCCGAATCTCTCGCTCCTGTCCACTGGACCACAATTTCTAACTGCTTAGAGACTGTATCCACGTGTCTATCTTATAAAAGCCAGAAAATTACACATCACTAAACCAACTATCATGTGTTCCCCTCCCGGCCCTTAACCCTGGTCCCTCTCCTATGTTTGGAGCTAAATTAGTGGCATGATGTTCTTCTGGGCACCCAACCAAGAAATCCGTCAGTTTTAATCCCTCAAGCTTCCGCAGAGTAAAGCACTTACCAAATTATGTTACTCGAACCTTTGAAAGCTCACTCAAATATATATTTTCATTTTCATTCCTGTTTCCAGCCCTCCTCAGCCCATGTCCAAATCACAACCACAGGCCCAACGGTCAGCTGGCATGGCTGTCTGACCTCTGCCGTCTGCCTTGCATGCATTAACAGCTGCCTTTCAGAGTCTCAGCTCTGACCCCTAGCCCCCTCCGTAGAAACCTCCAACAGCCTTGCATCGTAAAGACCAGTCTCCGACATAGCGTTTGGACCCTCTAGGAGCCACTCTTGGCCTATCTCCAGCGACCAGTGCCCAGCCCTGCACACCTTCCCCACATGCGGGTTGTGTCTGCACTCCGCCCTCCACCTGGACTGGACTGTAGCTTTTTTCTCGAGCTCCTGAAATCCTACCACTTCCTCCAGGTTCAGCTCAAATGCCACCTCGTAGATGTAACTAGGCCTCCTACCGAAAACAACTAATCACGTGGCCCCCTCCCTGCTTGAACATCAATGATAAGACCTTTTCCATCCTACACTCCATCTTTCTCCCTGCCTTTCCAGGGAAGAGAGACTACAAGCCCTGCTCATCCCACTTATGGTGTAGGCAGAATGCTTTAGATACAGTGGGCACTCAATACACCACAGAACAAATAAAATCATGATGTAAATATAAGACCCACTGAATAAATACATTATGATCCATTGAACAAGTGCCTCCAATTCCAGAGAAAGAAACAGACTGCGGAGAAGAATGACCACAGTATATATTCAATTGGAAGGAAATGAACACAACGCCCTTTGAACTGCCACACCCACTGCTAGAGCTACCCTAAGCCTCGATCACCCGCAACAATAGTAGAAGGCATGTTCGGTTGTGTCTTTACCCATTTCCCCCAGGTTATAACTCACACAAGAGTCTCAGGGACCCTCAGGCCGTGCTACCCAAAAAGCTTCACTTTCCCTGGCCACCCCATCTCCTCAGAAAGAGGAAGCCGAATCACAAGACCCACCTGTCCAGATTGTCAAATGGGAAATGACCCTGAAGTAGGGGTTGCTGCCCACACTGCAGGACGGGAGTGTAACAAAGATGCTGTCACTGCATTTCTGTGCCTAAACTGCCGCGAGTAAACACTGCCCAGTAGGGATCCCGGATGGTGGAACAAGAAAGCACCTTCACCCCTATTGATGAACAGCCTGAGAATACATTCCGGACAGCTCGAGATTGGGGATATTATAAATTCCATGAAAAAGAGGAAGCTAGGTCTGTGTAGTTCTCTCAATAATGAGCTAGAATGAAAACATTTAGTTAAGTGTTGCCCCACAATGGAAAGCAGCTTACGACTGATGAGGGTTACCTTCAGAAGAACACCTGTTTATGTCATGACTGTTTCTTCTTCTGGGCGAAGAAATGAAACCATTAACCTCAATCGATACAACATCCATGATAACAGCATTTAGTGAGCATAGATTATATGCCAGACACTGTTCTAAAGCACTTTATAGTGATAAGCATTTAGTGCTCACAGCAACCCTACGAGGCAGCTACCATTATGAACCTCAGTGCAGCGGCTGAGGGAAATTCAGGTTTCACTAACATAACAGGAGCAAAACTGGAATTCAAACCCGACAGTTCCGCCCCTCTGAGGATGCTCCTGACTCTTCCCTGTACTTCCTGGGGACCCCGGATAATGATGGGGTCAGGAATTTGATTACAAAAGTTGAGACTTGCTTGACCAGGTGGTGGCACAGTGGATAAAGCGTCGGACTGGGATGCGGAAGACCCAGGTTCAAGACCCCGCGCTCACCAGCTTGAGTGTGGGCCCATCTGGCTTAAGCAAAAGCTCGCCACCTTGGACCCAAGGTCGCTGGCTCCAGCAAGGGGTTGCTTGGTCTGCTGAAGGCCCATGGTCAAGGCACATGTAAGAAAGCAATCAATGAACAACTAAGATGTCGCAACGGCAATAAAAAACTAATGATTGATGCTTCTTACAAATTTCCGTTCCTGGCTGTCTGTCCCTATCTATCCCTCTCTCTGACTCTCTCTCTCTGTCCCTGTAAAATAAAACATAAAAAAAAAAAAAAAGTTGAGACTCAGGAATCTGTAAAAAGATAAAACTCAATGTCCTTTTAAAAAATATTCTCAGTGCTCTAGATTTTTCTGTTGTCTATTTTCATGAAAAAACAATAAGATTCCTGAAACTTTTTCATTAAGGCAAAAGTCTCCTATGCACGCAGAGTGCCAGGACTGTTTGCCCGATAACAGCAGAGACCAGGGAGGACAGAAACCAAATCTGAAAGGCGCTGCCTTGGTCTTGGTCCCTGTTGACTCACTTTCGCACAATCACAAGAGATTGGGGAGGAGGAAGATAAATAAGGAGGCCTGTGGGAGCTAACACATAGGTACTCCAAAATACTTAATACGAGAATGAATGACCTTGGAAATAAATATCCAGGCTTCTTACCCATGGCAGTGACTTAACGCACTCCATTGGCGTCTTTAAAAAGCTATTTAAGAAAAACTTAATGTGGACTGACAGCTACCCTGATGGTTCCTAGAACTGAACCCAGAGTGATAAAACTGGAACAGAGAACTGTTTGGTTTGGTATACACGTAATACAGCATATGTAAGATAAAACAAAAGGGATCAGAATGAGTGAACTCATCCTTGGGAGGAGCAATAGTTACACTCAACTATTTAAAAGGTTAAAAGGCCATCAGGTAAAAGAGATGTGAGACTGGTTCTCTGTAGTGCTTCAAAAGAAATCAATGGAGAGAAAATGTAGGGATCACGTTTTAGCACAAAACACAGAGGTACTTAACCTGTATAAACATTGAGCAATAAAATGGACTGACTACCCGGCAAAGTAGCAGGTTCCCGCTCAGTCACTGGAAATAACTGCCCAGCCAGGGAACATGTTCAGCAATTGACTTTCTTTACTTGAATACAGGGAGTTATGGAAGCAATATGTTCTGATGACAAAAATCTGAAGTTTGAAACGGGAACAGGCAGAACTCAAACATCAGTCACAACACTCCTAGCTAGGAGGGCTTGGGGAGTGTGTCTGCTTCCTAGAACCCCAGAAACATCTACTATACAGGGTTTTAAAAACTAGATGGCGTGCGTGACAGACACATAATAAATGGTAGCTCTGATTTTTGTAGAGGTGAATGGTTTGAAAACCTCTAAAGTCCTTTCAAATATAAGCTCTTTGAGTACTTCAAAAACAAACTATGAGTAAGAAACAGCAGTTCTGCTGAGTCATCTTGAACCAGCCACAGGAACAGAGATGAAGACCAGATAGGGTACGTGGTAACAGTTACGGGTGGATGTTTAAACATTTACTATAGGCTAGAGGCTATGCCAAGAACTTCAAAGAGAGTATTTTATTTAAGGCTTACAGTAATTCTCTGAACTAATAATATCTTCATCTTACAGAGAGACACCTGGAACTCAGGGAGGTTAAGTAACTCATGCAGAGTCACACAGCCAGAAAGCGACAGAGCTGACAAGGTTCTGTCTGATTCTGAAACAGATTTTTTTAACTACTGACTTAAGCTCCCTTGGATAAAATTGTAGTAAAAGAATCATAAATAGATCTGGACAGATAACTGGGAAAGAGACATAGAGAAAAGTTTTGGTGATGACTTGGGGTGAGAGAGTCTCTGTAATAAACGTTAAGCTACAAACAAGAGAAAGCTAGAGATATAGGTGGGAATGAAAATCTGAGAGATGCAAGTAACAGGATTTTAGGGAGAAAAGCAGAAGGCTAACATTTACTGTCATTAGGTGTTGCTATGCTCTGGAAACTGTTGTGCTTTCTTACTTCATCTCTGAATCCTCCCGACATCCTTATAAGGTGGCCCTACCACCGCCTCCATTTTGCAGGTGGAAAAAATGAGGTAAAGGGCAGCGGCGGTCACGTGACGCTAAGGGTGAAACTGGATAGGCACCGTCACTCGGGCGGTCTGCTCCAGAGCCGCAGTCTAACTAACTAAGCTACGCGGGCTGCCTGTTCCTTTCGGGGGGAGCCCTCCCAAAAACCAGAAGAAAAAAGAAAATAATAGTTGTAGAACTAGATGAGATCATCCCACAGTCCATACAGAGAGCAGGCAGACGACAAAAAGGAACTGATCCCTAAATAAGTAAGACAGAAAAAACCAAGGACCTGAGATATCGGGAAACACCCAGAGATCTGGGAAGGTGGCCCCCTCCGTAAATACCCTCTGAGTGCCAGGAAAGGAGGGGCGCTTGCTGAAGGTCGCCAGGGAGACAGCGAGGACGAAGGAGAAAGGGCTCTCCCTCACCTGAGGCCAGAAGTTCCGAGCAAGGAGCTACACAGCTATCTCCTAGGCAGCTCTGCCCAAACACAGGAAAGGAGGTCCAATTTTCCTTTAATATCTGCCAGTGAACTGTTCTGTTCCATCTACGCTGGTGCATAATGATTAACGGAATAGGCTTTTAGTGCCACGGTTTCCAACTACTTCAACACACCCAATTCAGAGTGCTGCTGGAGGGGGAAGAAAAATCAAACTTGTCAAAATTGCTAGCTGTACAGAAATAAACATATATAGGGGTAACACCACTTTAGGTCTAACATTCACGCTTCTAATAGTTCCAGGCCTGTCATTTTCTTAATAATCTCCAATTTTCAAGTGGGTATATTTTGAATGCAAAAATTCTTCCCATCTCTATTCAGACATGCAAGTTTGTGCTTCAGTCTGAGAACAATTTATCAGGAACAACAAAAGTAGACCAATAGACCCTCAAAACAAGCAGCATATCCAGATGATTTATATTATAAAGCCAAGAACACCAACAAAGACCCCTGGCTGGTCTGTACTTTTGTGTTTTATACAGTTTTGAAATTTAAAGAAAAATCTAAAACTTTTAAAAAAGCAAGGAATTACCAATAACAATATGATACAAAAGAATTCCTTTTTAGGGGTGGTGGTAGAAGAGTTCTGGGGAAAATGCAGGTAATTATTTATAAAAACAAGGAACAAAAATGTGCTTATAAAATATGGTATCGCATTTGACCCTATTTCAAATAAATCCTATATTACATCAAGTGTCAGAACTTGTACACTATTTAATAGATAAGTACCCACTTCATTCTCATTATCCTATGCTCATTTGAAAAAAAAAAATTCTACTTAAAATAAAGACCCACATTTTTAAACAGTAAAAATGGAACTTTGCAATGGAATAGGTAGAGAAGTCGTTTCCACTCTTAACATCTTTCTGTGTTCTCCACATTCAGCCCATGCGTCAGTTCACAAGGAAATATTGTCCCCAATTCACTGGGTGGGGCCATTAATTAAAGGGTCTTTCGAAGCTGGCTTGCATGTGGCACTCAGGCAAGCAACACGTTGGTAGAAACCAAAATCAGAGATTTTTCCCCTCTCAATGTCCTTGCTCTTCTGATTTAACACTACATGTCACAGTGGGGAACAGCTGGGGAGACACCGTGCGGAGTGCTCATTTTTACCAGGATGCTACGTAAAAGCCTGCAAGACAGGCTGCTCGACAAAACAGCAAGCTGACTAACGCCATGGACACAACAACACAATAGACGCTGATTTCTTCCCCCCTGAGAGAAGAAAACGCAATGTGAACAAAATGCCCTACATCTAATTCTCTAAGTGACCAGGATATTACCACGTCTCTGGTTACCTGTCGCCAAAGTAGCAATGGCTTCCATTTGGACCCCAAACACAATCTAATCTCTTGGAAGAGCTGAAGCTAAATGGCATTAGGTACTTGTACTTATTATTTCATTTTGGAACTTCAAATGATGCCGTATTGATGACACAGTACCAAAGCTGTGTTGCAGATCCCATCTGGTCCGACTTAAAATTAATATAAGAAGCACTCACGTGTTCAAAATGCAAATATAATCAAGGTCTCCAGCTACTAAAGCTCCATAGTCTAGATCAGTGGTTCTTAACTTGGGTTCTATAGAACCCTAAGGGTTCGATGAGTTGGTCTCGGGTTCAGAGAAGCCCCTGCCGCGGAGGCCAGAATAAAGTAATACCGTAATTTGTTGTGAGTTCATGCACTTTGTTGCTTTTGTTCTTTGAGCAAGGTGATGTTCATGCACGGCTCATTTTGTGCACCAGTAAAAAAACCATATACCTATGTCTTGAATTTAGAAAAAAAAAATCATATTTTATTTATCACTAAAGAAGGGTTCGGTGAATGCGCATATGAAACTGGTGGGTTCGGTACCTCAAAAAAGATTAAGAACCACTGGTCTAGATATTTTAACGAATGCAGACGGCAAGTTAGGGGACAAAGGGGAGGCACAAATGGCTCAGGTTACTCAGTCCAAAGTAAGGACCTTGCTATAGTCAGCCACTACCACCCAAAACCAGTTCCAAAGCTTGAGAATATGATGTTGCCATGGTTGAAGGTTATGTTTTGTTTCGATTGATGATGAGGAGGAACAATTTCTATTTTCACATATTCAGCCTTTTGTGTTAAAAGTTCTGCCTTATGCCAGGATGCCACAACGAATATAGTAGCAAACCATAAGGGATAGTGACTACCCAGTCCAGACCACAGCTTACTAGGAGCAGTGACTGGAGGGACATGTGGCAATCACCAGTGCCTAGGGCAGCAGACATCCAGAGCTCTATTCTCTAGGCCTCAGAACCTAAATAACCAAAATGTCCCTTTTAAACAGGCTAATCTGTAGGCCATGCTGAGCCATAAGCCAAAATAATGGTCAGTTTGACTTAACAAAAAGAGCCAAACTTGTTCAATTGCATTATTTAGCATGAATATACTTTGGCATCCAACAAGGTTGCCATGGGGATCACGTGATCTGACGTCAAAGGTCCCTACCATTATGAATGGCCAGTCTGGGACATGAGACACAGCTCCAGTCGCGGACTCTATTCCGAGCTCCACCCACTATGAGTTGCTTCTCTAGTACATCATCCTCTTCTGACAGAAGGGTGACATAAATAAAGCCATGGTAAACACACTGCCTTTGTGATTCGGGCTCTCCATTGGTTCTCTCCATTCTTAAATGCTATTTGATGAGAAGACATTACAGGTCATTTTTAGCCTGATTCCCTCCACAGTCAGCTATCCTGTTGCTTGGCCTCTCCGTCTCGAATCAGCATTGCTGATTTCTTGAGCATTTCTCTTCCTAGAGCAATAGGAGGAGGGCCTCTGGACACAGAAGAAATGTCCTGGCTCCATAAAGTGGGAAACAGAATTCTCTGGAAATGCCCAAGTCTATGGGGCCACAGGTAGGGCTCCAAGGAACTGAAGAAAGGAGATGGAAATAATCCACAACTTGTGAAAGGCAATAATTAAGCTAAGCTCTGCTCTGCAGCTCCTCATTAAACCCACCCCTCCTCTTCCTCCTGTGCCTCCATCTCAGTAAACCGTCACTATCCTCCCACTTGCCCAAGCCTCAACCGAGGCGTCAGCCATGAGTTCTGCATATCCTCACTGACCTCATCCTGTCACCAAGCCTGGCCAGGCCTATCCCTTTAACGTCTCTTAAACCCATTTACTTGGCTCATCAAGTAATGAGATATATAGCTATGATTATAAAACATCAATAAGCCATTACCATCCAACCCAGGCCATAGTTGTTTCTGTCTTGGCTTGGAAGGGACCAACTGGTCCCCCTCTCCTAGGCCAGATTCCTTTCTATTTGACTTTCCACACAATATCCTGAGTGAGCTTTCTGAAACACAAATCCAGTCCTGTTTGCCTGTTAGAGTCCCCATCAGTCTTTGGATGAACACCTGAAGACCAGGTTCTGTGCTCTAAACAATCAGGGTTTTATAGTCTACTTGAGACCAGCGTTTCTCAGTATATGGACCATCTGGAACACCACATTTCAGGGTGCTTGTCTAAATGGCAATCTCTCAGGCCCTATACTGAAGCAGACCCGTGGTGCGGACAGAGGCCCAGAACTCTGCCTTTTAAAATCATCACTTCAGAACAGTTTCCTACAACATTTGATAAAATACTGCTAGAGATTTAGGAAAATTAAGATACATTTCAATTCCACCTGTTTCATTATGAACAAATCTGGAAAACTATTCCAAGCATCTGTGTGCTCATCTGACACACACAGAAACAACAGCAATGCTTGACACCAAAGGTGACTGCAAGGACGAACACAAGCACTTTCTAAGCTAAAAACTGCTCTTGGAGAGGTGGTTAATAGCAATACTATTCTAGTTGCCAAGTATATTAGATTTGGTAGCAATCCTAGACTTTTCTATTCTGAGACTGGAGCCACTAGAAATGTCTGTGTTGATTATATTTAAATTGTAATAATTAGGTGGGAAATATATAGCTGATTATAAAACATTATCAAAACGTAAATGGAAACAACAATAACACAAACCCCTACTAAGGGCTTTTTTAATGATCATATCTGGCACTTAATGGGTAGAGGCCAGAAATGTTTAATGTCTAGCATTGCCTGACGGCACCTGCCCATTCAGAAGCTCAGCCCCTTCCAGAAACAGAAGCTAACCCTCCATAGCCTTGGCCCTGGAGATGGTATACAGTAGTAACACCATCATAGTTTTAAACCCCTCACATGTCTGGGGTTCTATTATGGAAGAAGCTAAGCTTTAGAACAGTTTTTCTGTAGTCTTCTAGGGTATGCCTTTGGAAACCTAGAAAGCCATGAGCAGTTTTCCCAGAAAATTACCTGTAAATGCAAAATTTTACCCTAGAGTCTGTTTATGCCTTTGCATATAGTAGGGTATAACAGTAATTACCTCTCAGGGTTTTGGGGGATGCCATTATCAGAAATAGACTATTTAAAAGCACTTTGCAAATTATAAAGACTTACTATTATTATTATTATTTTTTATTTAGAATGACTCTTAGTCCTGACTCTACAGAATAATTTGGCAGAAAAATTTAAGAGGCCTTTCACTCTGCTCACAGTTGCCTGCAATGTCCACCCACTAAAAAACAGGTAACGGACCTGAAAAAATCATGTCTCCAGACAAGATATACAAGGGGCCACCAGGGACATGAAAGAGGCTTGCTATCGTTAGTCATTAGTGAGATGCAAGTCAAAATCACAAATGAGGTACCGCGAAGAGCTTCTAAAGCAAAAGGCCTCCATCTCCTCATCTGTGAAATGGGGCAGTTGACTGGATAACCTTCTGCTGGTACCTGCCCTTTAACTTTGTACTCTGGACGGCTGCTCCAACCATACTCTGAATGCTGCTTTTGGGTCCATATCTGCTATAAGGGTTGATGGCACAAAGGAGTACCCTTGGTGGGTGTCCATTTCATCCCTGCTGTGGTTGATCCTTTTGAGCTGTCAGGTAGAAAAACATAGGAACAACCCTTAGACTTACACCGTGTCTTAAAAGTTCGTAACCTCTGCACCTCTTTGGCCCTCGGCCTAAGGCATCATGTGAATCCTTCATCGTCTGCAAACCTTTACTGAATTGTGTGGTTTGTTCCATGTGAATAATAATCGCAGCACAAGAAGTACTTCCAGATAGGGCAGACAGTTTTATGTTAATACCATTCATAAACAAGAATGCTAGCAGATACAGAACAGAAAAATTTCTCCAAATTTCCTTCTAAGTAGACTGTTTTCAGTATGCTAAAATGAATTATTCAACTAGCCACTATAAAATTAGAACTTTGCTCTAGGAGCCGAGAAAGAAGTAGGTGGAAAAGTTTATAGGATGTTTGAAAATACACATGTATACCCACATATAACACTGTATTCACGTCCACACATACCCTCACTCCTGTAGGGGAGGTGACAGAACTGGGCCAAACAGAAACAGCAGCCGGGACAGCAACGGTACTAATGACAGAGTGGCAGGGCTATGCCCCCACCCCTTCTGAGATCCGTCCCTGGGAACAGGACTAGGAAAAAGGACTTGCTTACTTCAATACTATAATTCAGATGAAAAGCATAAGCAAAGCAAGCATAGCTCAAAGAATATCAGCTTCATCATGACTTTATGAATTTTATAACCAAAATACAGAAAACAACACATCAGCTCAGCACTTAAGTGACACTCACGACCAGCAACACCTCGGCTGGTGGAAACTTGTCCAGACTGTACACAGGCATGGTGGCTTATCACAAACTCACACTTGCTTAGACAAAGTAAAACGTTTATTAAAGGAAGAAAAATAATACGACCTTGCAGATAATGGCACTGCCCACCAACCACACCCCTGTACACATACAAAAGCACAGGGAACACACACACACGAGTGAACTAACTTCTGAACTAACTTCTGGGACCTTCAGTGGAATGGAGTAGCACTGTCTCTGCGTACTGCGTAGACTCCCTGAAACCACAAGCACTTCTCAGCTGTCCCTATGGCTGTTCCTCATCCTGAGCAGGTGACAGGCAGCAGCATGCATGGTGACAGTTCTTTCTCAGCTCAAGAAGCCAAGTGTCTGCTTTTGTGACCCTGGTGCCAGCCAGGGAGCTGGTGCCTGTGTTTTTGAGTCCCGCCCCAGAGCAGAAAGGCAGGTGCGTGCTCGACAAACCAAGAACCTGAAACACAGGAGTTAAATTAAGTTCACTTTTACCTGTGAGAAGTCCCCTCCCCTGACTCCAGACAAGAGTTCAAAGGGAGCAAACAAAACATTTAATTAGGGGCAATGGAGGGGTTGGAGGGTGGCCCAGTGGTAGACACCAATACTGGCATTCACATAAAGTCTATCACGATCCATGTCCTTTAAATCTGGGCCCAACCTGGGATAATTATCCACAATATCCACTGTAATCTAGCAAAAAGTTGAGTGCTTGCATTTGGCCGACAAAGTCAGTTATGGCGTGCTGGTTGCTGTGGGATGGGTCCATTTTTCACTCTAGGATGGAGTCAAATTCAAGTGAATGACCTACAAGTTGAAGCTGGAAACCTAATCAGTAACCCTTGAGTCCTCTAATCTCTGACTCTGGCTTCTCCGCGTCTTGAGGAAGGCGTAGAAGCCCCGTGAGTGCCATACAGCTGACTCAATTCAGCATAATTGATACTTGCTTAAGGGAAAATGCGATCAGCCTTTCTACTGCTAATATCCCATTAAGACTAAAGTTAATTAGGCTATATTTCATAAAGTTAATTTGAGGCATTTGTCTCAATAGCATTATTGTAATTATTCCTCATCAAAATGAACACCACCTCCTACTGCGCGCCAATGTCTTGTATAAACAACAGCAAAAATCCAACTTGAACTCCATTCTCCACCTGAGCCATTTACGCAGGTTTATGTGGATAAAGAACTGCACGGGGGAGTCTCAGACATGACCGTGTATTTAGAGAATACTACAAAAGCAGGTTTAAGACATCTTGTTTTAAGTTGCCAAAGGGCAGGAAAAGCAAAGCAAAATAAACAGCATGACCATTTCCTTTATCATGGCGATAACAGTAAAAGTCCAAATGGACGCAGCAAAACGCTAGCTGAGTGAGCACATGGCAGGGCACGTGTGTGTCCCTTGTGTCCTCCACCTCCGGCCCGTGTCTGTGTTTCCAGCCACGCCTCAGAAGGCTCTGACAAGGTTTAGGGCACACAACAGAAGCAGCAACACCAGGGAACCCAATGGTGACATTACCAGTGACAAAGAACGAGAGGTGGTTTCCCTGGCAAATTTTTCCTCAAGACGCTGAATTTAAACATAGCAAACAAATCCCCTTAAATGACTCTTTTAAAATGGTAAAATTTAATAGAGAAACAAAACAAATACCTAAAAAAGCCAAAACAAAGAGTGGTTTATTATATAGACCCATACAGCACGTACACACTGATCTCTAGGGGCTTAAATGTTAAGGTCACAGTTAAAGCATTTTAAAAGTTACGCTTCAGAAGGAAAACTACACTGTAACCACATTTTCTTATTGTTCTTCCACTGGCATATTCTATGGTTCAGTGTTACAATCATAATGGTGGGGGGTGCACAGAGACAGAAAAGAGTGACAGGGCCAGATACACCCCCAAGAAATGTTGACAACTCCCACAGTTTAACCCAAACATAGACAGCAAGTGCCCTTTCAACAGTGGTTCTCAAACTTGGCTGCACATGAGAAGCACCTAAGAAGCTTTTTTTTTTTTTTTTTGCTGACAGAGACAGAGAGAGAGGGACAGACAGAAATTTAGGAAGAGAGATGAGAAGCATCAGTTCTTTGTTGTGGCACCTTAGTTGTTCAATGATTGCTTTCTCATATGTGCCTTGACCAGGGGGCTCCAGCAGAGCAAGTGACCTCTTGCTGAAGCCAGCAACCTTGGGCTTCAAGCCAGTGACCCCACACTCAAGCTGGTGAGTTTGTGCTCAAGTCAGCAACACCAGGGTTTCGAACCTGGGTCCTCAGTGTCCCAGACCGACACTCTATCCACTGCACCACCACCTGGTCAGGCAAGAAGCTTTAAATATCTCAATGCCTAGGCTGCCTGCCCCCCCCCCAGTCCCCAAATCAAATCAATTCTAATCTATAGCGGTAGGATCTAAGCAGAAATAGTTTTTAAAGCTCACCAGGTTAACTCCAATATGCAGTCCAGTTCCAGACCCTGTGCCTTTTCTATGAAAGGCATCAGATGAAATGATGCTACTGTTAGATGCTAATGATGACACCTATCCATTTCTCAGGAGAAAACAAAATACTGGCAAATAGTTGCGGGACTACTCGTAAGTCAAGAGTTCAAGTTCCAATTTGCTCCTCCTGACTTACGTGGCTTTTTTGAGCAAATCACTTGATTTCCTGGGACCTCAATTCCTTTTAAACATAAAGGGGTTCTAAACAGTCTGTAAGAGCCCATTTAATGCAATGGTTTCCATGCCCCAATAGAGAAATACTTCCAAATACAGTGTGTCCGTAAAGTCATGGTGCACTTTTGACCGGTGACCGGTCAAAAGTGCACCATGACTTTACGGACACACTGTAGGATGGTTTGGCCCGGGCTTAGAAAGCCTCAAGTAAATCAGGATCCCAGTTTTATTTATTTACTCTTTTCAGGAGCTTGACGCACCAGCAAAAACTGAGTGAATTCTGCATATGTCAGGTGTCTCTTTCTTTCTTTTCCAAAATGTAGTTGTACAAATTCTGAATCCCAGTTAAATGGAATATGTTGATGAATCGTTGTCTGTTCAAATACTCGCTTAACGTCCTCTGAAAAGAGAAAAGAAAGGTTGATTAAAACAAAGCCAATCGTGTTGGCTTTATATAAAATCTGTTATTAAATGGGTATTGCTACTTTCTTCTTACAACAAAGTAACTCAACTTAAAAAATACACACTGAGCCCAGGCCAGTTAGCTCAGTCAGTCAGAGCATCATCGCTAAATCCCAAGGTTATGGGTTTGATCCCGAGTCAGGGCACATACCAGAAGCGACCAATGAATGCACAACAAAGTGGAACAACAAACGAAGGCTTCTCTGTCTCCTTCTTTCTCCCCCTCCCTTCCTCTCTCTGTCTAAGAACAAAACAGAACACATCGATTATATAACCTGACAGAAATAAAAGTCAGAGTCCTCATGGAATTCAATTAAGAAATTAAAGTTAATAATCCCACCAAATAAAGGGGAAAAAAGAAGACACACAGAGACCCACCCCTAAATGGCAGTAAGACACAAACCAAAGTAATAAGCTACATAGTTAATGTCCTAATTTCATGTTTTGTTTCAACAAATATTATTTTCTAGGCATAAAAGGTAGAATTCAATCTTCAGTAGCTGGAAACATATACCAGGGTAGGAAAGTAGGTTTACCACTGTGAGAACTCAAAACACAGAGCTTATTCTTGTCTTATTATTTGTTAATTGTCATATTATTTATTTGTATTACAACTGTAAGCCTCCTTTTGTCCATCCCTGTACACAGAAAAACACGTATGACACTATACAAATCTTAAATATAGTCCTTTATTGGTTACTGAAAAGTTTTCGAGGATTAGAAACCAGGTAGAGCTTTAAGCACACATTCAACAGCACTAGGACCCTATTTGAGCTTTAGAAATTTCTGCCATTTTCAGGCCACATGTGAAGACGGAGGTGGTGGAAGTTTCCAGCAGCCCAACACTTTAACTTTACATGCATCCGTTTAGCTTGACAGAAGTTCTCAAACAGTCCAAATTACCCCATTTTAAGAAGGGC
Source organism: Rhynchonycteris naso (assembly GCA_037038555.1). NCBI lineage: Eukaryota > Metazoa > Chordata > Mammalia > Chiroptera > Emballonuridae > Rhynchonycteris > Rhynchonycteris naso. The sequence goes on from CM073002.1 coordinate 121,334,782, forward strand.
CACCAAATGTGCTACTACCTACTCTTCACCTCTTTCTAGCCTCTGCTACAAAACTGGAAGAGGGATGACAAGAAAACAGTACCATGAAAAACCTTCCTTTTCTAGAGCTCCATGTTTTATTTACTGGTTTCCTCCTCCCCCCAAAAGTATGTGTGTTTGGAGGGTGGAGGGAATCTGAGTTCTTATTACATTAATGAAGCGTGTCCTGGCCTTCACATTGTCAAATACAGCCACCAAACCTGCTTATTTTTATGAGCAAACTGTGCCTGATACCTTTTTTTTTTAAACTTCTATGTCTCTTTAAAAAAAAAAAAAAGTAAAAAGGACGAAGTTCTTTAGTCCTCTAAAGGGTGCCAAAAACTCTGGCCCATGTTCCCACTGTTTCCCCCAAATTTCCTATTTCCACCCCCATTACACACCCACAAGACTTTATTCCATGATTTTAAAGTTTCCAGAACATTTTAAAGTCTTACCCTGAAGGAGCAGGGGTGTCGCCAACAACATGAGGCTGGGTGTGTATTTGCACAGAGAAGGTAGTAAAAATCAGAATTATGCCAGGCCTAAGTTTTATAAAAGGTGGCAGAACACCTCAGGCTGTATTTTAAAATAAAATATTTTAAAGTACAACCTTGAATTTCTTTGAATTTATTGTCTTCTCTACTTATTTGGGGGGGGGGCGGCAGGGGAGGAGAGATAGGACATAAGAAAAATGAAATAAATCAAGAATTGGTATTTGAGAAAAAGGCCCCCTTCCCGAGGATCTGGGGAGCTTGAGGGGTGGTCTTCAGTGAAATGAGTTAAGTAGAAGGAGGCTCCACAAGTTTCCTTCAGCTCTAAAACACCTGAGAAGAAATTACTGAACTACATTTCCAATAACTTGGGTTCAAACTGTACTAAACAGTAGCTAAAGTTTCTCAGGTACTTACACCATGCCAAGCATCGCTCTCAGGGCTGTTACCTGTGTAAGTCTTCAGTGGTAAAAACAGGTAGTAACCTAGGTAATGTGCAGCTCCTTTCCAGTTCTCAATTTCTATAGTTCTATATAAAGCAGGCCCAACAGAGATTTAAGGAAGGCTCCCACAATCTTCTAATCTAGACCAATAAATTATCTAATGAGAATTGATATGCAAATAGCAAAGATGCAACCAAAAGGGAAAACACAATTTTTTACACTATAAATACAATTGTACATTATAACTTGTAGTGCTGAAGAGAAAAGAGAAAACACAAAATGTTTTAGGCTTGTCGGTTACTTACTTAGTTCCGTGAAAAACAAAATATATCTATATAAATATATAAACTCATAACTCACCAGCTTATGGCTTTCAAATAAGCATTATTTGGCAGACTATCACTAACTTAAAAAGAATTAGAAAAAGGTCTCTTCTAGCCTAAAACACAAGACCTTAAAATCTTATTCCCAGGTTGAGGTCATATAGGCAAAGAAGCCGAGTTAGTATTGGAATATGAAAGAAGCATTAGCTATATATATTTGGACATTTAAAGTTCTATTTTTCATGGCTCACCCAATCCTGAAAATAAAAACAAATTAGAATGCTTATCTCTATAATTGTTGTTATTTTAGTCTGTGCCACACAAATTATGTTGGGAAGGCCTATAGTTCCCATAGCATACCGAGTAATGGTGATAGAATTTAAATCAAGACTCTAGCAAGTAAGCTCAAAAATTCTTTGCATTTATTTGTGGGACTTTGCTTTCTCCACAAAGGTCTTGAGCCAGAAGTCTGCTGTATTTTTCTTTTTAGATTACAAAAAGACAGTTACAAAGTGGCAACTGTTTCCTTTCTAAATATAACCTCAAAGTCAACTAATTGCCCTAAATTAATAAATTTCCCAGTCTACAGAGTATGTTTGTAATAGAAAGACTGTGATTTTTAAAAGTTAGGTTGCAGATGGCATGATCTTATATACTGAAAGTCCTAAGAAATGCACTAAACACTATTAAATGAGTTCAGCAAGGTTGAGGACAAAAGATTAATATATAAAAATCAATTGTATTTCCATACACTGAAAATAAGCAACCCAAAAATTGAAATGAAGAAAATAATTCCATTTATAATAGCTTTACAAAGAATAAGCTACTTAGGGACAAATTTAATGAAAGACATGCTTAAACCTATATTCTAAGAACTATAAAACACTGTTAAAAGAAATTTATGAAGACACAAATAAAAAGAAAGATAGCTCATGTTCATAGCTTGAAAGACAATATTGTTGAGATGCAATGCTCTCCAAAGTGATCTACAGGTTCAGTGTAGCCCTATCAAAATTACAGCTGGCTTCTTTGCAGAAATTGACAAGCTGACCCTAAAATTCACATGGAAATTTAAGGGATCCAAAATTGCCAAAACAATTTTGAAAAAGAACAAAGTTGGCCTGACCAGGTGGTGGCACACTGGGCGGAGCATCAGTCTGGGACATAGAGAACCCAGGTTTGAAACCCAAGGTCCCCGGCTTGAGTGCGGGGTTGCTGGCTTGAGCGCGGGGTTGCTGGCTTGAGCGCAGGGTTGCTGGCTTGAGAGTGGGATCACAGATATGACTTCATGGTCACTGGCTTGAGCACAAAGGTCTCTGGTTTAAGGAGTCCCTCGCTCTGCTGTAGCCCCACTACCACCGGTCAAGGCACATATGAGAAAGCGATCAATGAACAACTAAGGTACTACAACAAAGAATTGATGCTTTCTCATCTCTCCTTTCCTATATGTCCCTATTTGTTCCTGTCTCTGACTCTCTTTCTCTGTAGAAAAACAACAACAAAAAACAGACTACAGAATGGGTGAGAAACTTTGCAAGTCATTATCTGATAAAGAACTGTGGAACATAGCAAGAACTCTCTCAACTCAACAAAAAAGACAAGTTACCCGATTTTAGAAATGGGCAAAAGATTTGAGATATTTCTTCAAAAAGAGGTACAAATGGACAATAAACATGTGACAAGATGCTTAATATTATTAGCCATTAAGGATATGCAAATCAAAACCACAATGCGACAGCTAATAACAAGGGTGAGTGAGGAGGTGAAAAAAATTGAAACCCCTATACATTGCTGAGGGGAATGTAAAATGATGCAGTTGCTTTGGAACAGCTTGGCAGTTCTTCAGAAAGTTAAACATAGTTACCATATGATCCAGCAATTCCACTCCTAGGTACATATCCAAGAGAAATGAAAACATATGTTCACACAAAAACTTATACAAATGTTCATAGCAGCATTATTCATAGTAGCCAAAAATTAGAAACAACTGAAATGTCTATTAACTGAAGGATGGATAAGAAAAATGTGATATTATTCTTAACAATGTTATTATTCATCAATAAAAAGGAATATAGTACTATTACATGCTACAATGTGGATGAACCTTGAAAACATTACGTTAAGACGCCAGTCACAAAAGATCACATACTATATGATTTCATTTATATCAATTGTCCAGAACAGGCAAGTCTATAGGGACAGAAAGTAGATTAGTGATTGCTTAGGATGAGAAGAAATGGGGAAAATGAGAGGGGAGAGTAGACTTGCTAAAGTATGCCGTTTCTTGTTGGGGTGATAAAAATGTTCTGAAATTGACTGTGCTGATGGTTGTACAAATCTGCAAACAGATGAAAAACCATTGAATTATACTTACGTGAGTGCAATACAGCTACTTTTAATTTTTTCTTTTGCATTTTTCTGAAGTGAGAAATGGGGAGACAGACGGACAGACTCTTGCATGCACCCAACCGGGATCCACCCGGCAAGCCCACTAGGGGGTGATGCACGGCTCCTCTGGGACATTGCTGTTACAACCAGAGCCATTTCAGCACCTGAGGCGGAGGCCATGGAGCCATCCTCAGAGCGGGCCAAATTTGCTCCAATGGAGTCTTGGCTGCGGGAGGGGAAGAGAGAGAGAAAAAGGAGGGGGGGAAGGGTGGAGAAGCAGATAGGTGCTTCTCCTGTGTACCCTGGCCGGCAATGAAACCTGAGACTTCCACATGCCTGGCCGACGCTCTACCACTGAACCAATAGGCCAGGGCCAAAGCTACTTTTAAAAAACCTGAGACTGTCAGCTCCGCCTCTTACTAATGAGTAATATTAGGTCAATTATTTCAACTCAACTTACTAACTTACTCAATCTGTAAAATGGGAATAAAACATGTATCTTAGAGGGTTGTTCTGGAGCCAAGCGTGCCTAGCTCAGTGTTCTGAAACATCGTAGGTGACCAATGCTAACACTCCCAAATTTAAAGTCTCAATTATAAGGAAAGATGTTTTCTGGGCACCAAATATTTATGAATGATATAAAAAAAGGATCAGACACAGTGTGATTTGGAAATGTCATAGCTTATACATTTCTCAAAGAGCAATAGTTTTCCTCAAATATCGAAAATCCATCTTTCTCAAAGCTCACATATTAAAATTTTGAACAAAATGTGATCAAAACCTAAGTAATTTTCTTTTATGTTTCTGAAAGTATGAAATTAAGAAAGATTAAGAACCTCCACTCTTTGCTTTGAAGATCTTTCAGATAACTAGAAATATTTAATTGGCAAATTGCTTGCACATGCCACTAAGTGGTTAGACTGAATTTGTTTTTACAAATTCTATGGGCTCTTATTTCTTAACCTCCCCCACACTATAATCTGAAATCATCAAGGTCTTCCCTTATGCAAATTTTAACTTGCTACATTTTTGTTTCCATACAGAATAACTAAATTAATGCACTTTAATTTCCAAACGATTCACTTTTTGAAGCTGCAAATCAACGGAAAAGAGTTTCCCATTAAAATAAAAAAGGTTCATCAAGCTACATTATTTCCAAACACTGAATCATAATCTCTCTCTCCTGGATCCTAAAAATGTCACTAATACAATAAACATAAAGGGGATGTTTCTGTTAAACCTGAAAGTGGTCACTTCAGAGGCAAAGGGAGAGCTGGCTGAACAAGCCGCGCTTGATCTTTGAGCAATTTCAATGGGCCCTTTTTCCATTGCTCAATCCTCACGGAAAGTTGTGGCTTCGCTTCAAGGGCAGTAATATTCCACCCTGCTGATACAGTTAACAACAGCTTATGCGGCCATCGTCTTTTAAGCAGGGAGCAGAGACAAATTGTTGTATTCGTGAGTTAAATAACATAATGGAGTAAGTGGATGCAGACCTATCTCTGCTGCCTCATGCTTCCGATATCAAGGTTGCCATTTCAAGCCCTTCTGACAAGTGTCTTTTTATATTAATCATAGTTAAGGGTCTGAAGAGGAAAGAAGTATCCCGGCTACAATTCAGTCTCTCAAGGAAGTTCCAGGGGTAAATGGGGGCCATTAAAACAGAGTTAGCACACAGTAAGTACTCCATACATGCAGCCCTTCTCATTAAAATGGAGTTCGCTACGAGACCCTGCAAACTTTGTATTAGTCTTATTCTGAACATGTAGGTACAGTGGTGAAAAGCATCTTTCAAAAAACATAAGCACAGGCCCTGGCCGGCTGGCTCAGCGGTAGAGCGTTGGCCCAGTATGCAGAAGTCCCAGGATTGATTCCCAGTTGGGCACACAGGAGAAGCGCCCATCTGCTTCTCCACCCCTCCCCCTCTCCTTTCCCTCTATCTCTGTCTTCCACTCCCGCAGCCAAGGCTCTATTGGAGCAAAGCTGGCTTGGGATCTGAGGATGGCTCCACAGCCTCCGCTTCAGGTGCTAAAATGGCTCAGGTAGCAACACCCCAGAGGGGCTGAGCATCGTCACCCGATGGGCAGGCCAGGTGGACCCTGGTTGGATGCATGCAGGAGTCTGTCTGACTGCCTCCCTGCTTCTAATTTTGGGAAGAAAAAAAAGAAAGAGCGCACACACACATCAACAGGCAAGCGGAGCTGACTCTTGCAAGCGGAGCTGACTATTACATTAAAGCCATAAGTAGTGTTGGCATATGTAAAAATTAATGCTAATTTAAAACTCTTTCAGTCCTGTACTTAGAGAGGGATGGACTACCCTGATGAGATCATGTGATATCCTAAAAAAGAACACTGTCCTTCAGGTAGGGCCAGGGTTTTGTGACCCGTACAAAACCAGTCACCTTTCCCTCTGGTCGCCTGTTTCCAGCTCCATGAGCTACCCCAGCCATTGTTTACTTGCAGTGTGAACCACGTTGCCTTGGAGAGTTTGCTCAAAACACATTCCTGAACCCCACGCCCAAAGATCGTGATTCAGTGGATTTGAGATGGAGCCAGGGCGTCCACGGGTGTAATGAACACCCCCACGCAATAACAATGGGAACCCGTGTTCTGTTTCTTGCTAAGAATCCTTTCTAATCTAAAACCTGATGGACCTATAAATCCTCAAGATGAATACGCTATTTAAGTCATGGTAGTGAATGTTGGTTAACAACAACAAAATAGATTAAAGGCCAGCACGTATTGAAGCATTCGATACTAATCTTCTGCCACATGCCTTATTTAAACCAACAGCAAGAGAGGTCAACAACTGAGATGTATTCAGCCTATCTGCTAGAAAATATTATTTTCAAATGGATAGAATAAATCATTAGCAGAATATCAAAAGTGGGTCACTTAAAATGGTGTTTGGAGGTATAGAGCAGACTGTGGTCATTCGCCAGATGTGTATACTTGCTTTAATCATCTGCTGTGTTAATTATTTTCAACTCCCCTCACCACTAGAGAAGAACACAACCAAAAAAGCGCCAACCCTTTGAAATGCTTAAAGTGGTACAAAGAATACTAATTCACTCACTAAATGCAAGTATAATATCTATATTGTTTTAAAAACCAATTTCCTATGCTAGTTTCCTTAGACGGATGTTATCAAAAATAATTTTCTTGAAGGCATTAACACACATTTAACCCTACTTAAATGCTTTCACGAGCAGAGGTACTACAAATGTATACCCACAGTGATCCCATATTAGTATCAAACTATTTTATTTCAATTAAAATGTCTAACTATCCACCCCCAACATAGACCTAAACTGTAATTTTCTCTGAGAACTACCAGTATGTTCTTGGTTTTGTTTTCTTTACGAACCTATCAAGCAAAAATTGCTTTGCAACTGTCGTTAGAAGCAAGATTACAGTAAATTTTCCAATTTAGAAAAACTGTGTTTTTATCTCTGTCTCACACTGAAAGAATAATAGTATAATTTGACTATTTTAAAATAAGCAGTACACTTTGAAAGAGTCAGATTTTCCCAGTGCTCCAACTTTTAAGATCTGTTAGTTTTCTGTTCTCCACGCCTTTCCTATTCACAAAGTCTCTTCTCCCTTTTTTACACACATACACACACACATACACTTACACACAACAGGGGTGGAGGCCCCAGTGTAGCCTCTCCAACAGTCTACTAAAGAAAGGTTAACTTTCAGGCAGTTGTTAACTAAGAAGGGGCTTCACATGGTTACTGTGACTTACTCTCCAATTGACATTCTCCCACCTTCTCAACAAGCCTTCCCACCATCCCCCCTCTCTGTTTTTAAAACGGAGTCATGAAGTAGCAAAAAGTACAATATTTTAGCGCTTTGAAGCATGGGCAATTCTCAGATTATCCCACCAACTGGAAGTGCTCTCTGATACTATTGTCTTGCAAAATTGAAGCCATTATGGTCAATCGTGTAAATCCGTAGTTAGCTTTTCGTAAATAGTGGAGTTTTGACCCAATGAACTGGAACAGCTTCCGAACAGTCTCTGGGATCTCAGGTATGACACTCTGTACCCTGGCGTGCCACAACTCTTATCTACATAGAGGTCATTCAAAGCTGTTCTCTTTCAGGATTCTTATTCACCATTGGGATGTGTTTAAGGAAATACACTCAGGTCTCAAAATAAGATAAAATAAAATCTTTTGTAGGGTGATACGTTTCTTCCACCAAACTCACCCATTATTTTTGTGAAACACCGAAGTCAGCATCAATATTAACAAAAAACATCCCCCAAATAATGCTCCTTTTGATCTTTAACCATGCCCCCACTCCAGTATCTTTTTGAATATTTCATTTTTCAAGTGTCTTTTCAAAGATAGTAAATAAATGACCCTCTTTCCAGTGAGCTTCAAAAATTAAAGCTAACGTTTTGCTTTCTTCTAGTCCAATACTGACATTCCTCTGGCTTTTAAATTTATTATTAAATTTGGGTGCTTACCTTCAAATCTTCTCATTTCCATACTTTTTATGTCTCATCATTTTCTGCAACTTGAACCAAAATGACTGAAGTGGGTAGTTTCCCCGTATTTCCTCCTGCCATCTAGCCTGTCTGTATTCCCAGAGCATACTAACTTTCTTCTCATCACAGCAGGTGTTCCTGGACAGAACCTAACTGGGAACGCGGAAAAGGGCCCCCCCATCCACGCCAGGGAATTAACGCGAGAAGGACAGGAGAAATTGCTTCATCGGTTCTGTGGATTTGGTTTAGGTCTCACACACAAAAGAAAGGTCCTGTACAAGTGAGTTCAACAAAGATAAATAGATTTATATTTTCTGCAGGACTTCTCAGAACCTTAATAAACTAAAAATTTTAGGTTTTACGATTGTCTAGTGGAAGAATCTTTTTTTATACAATGCTTAATATCATAAACAGGAAACACCATTTTAAAATACACAAGCTTATGATCGCATCCAATAGTAAAGATGAAAGGTTAAAAGTGCATGGTAGTGTCCAATAAAAGCACAAGACTTGACTAGTTTCTTTTGGATGCCAGGCCAACGGAAGCAGCAAGCCAGCCCAAGTCTCCCAGCATGGCAACGGGGCAGACTACATTATAATACTGAAGTTTCTAAAAACAATGCTGGAAAAGTCTTAAATAAGATATATGCCCATGTGTTCAACTGTCTGTCTATAAAAAGCAGTTCTTATCTTTTAGTGGGTCACTGACCCCTTTTGGGATTTGCTAAAAGCAAATGTTCATTTAGACAAAATCCTATTAACAATTACAGCCATTCATGAACTCCCTGACACTTACATAGAACCCAAAGTTGAGAACCTGTCTTGAAAGTTCAATAAAAACTGCAGACCCCCATACATACCGCCACACACAGGTAATGAGGTTGGATGCAGATTTTCATATACTTATATAACAATGGTAACTTTGACACATAACACATTGCTTGAAATTTTGTTCAATATAATAAAAAGGATAAGTTAAAGGAAGAGAAAAATACGTCATGGAATTACGCAAACAAAACCTTTAGGTTTCAAGCTAAGGAAGTGCTGAGGTATAGAACAGACTTGGAATTTTTAGGGGGTCCGATAGTGACTTTCACGAGACAAAAGTAAGATTCAGGTTCTCTATTACTGTTCCGCTACCTTATTGTTGTCTACTGCAGATACAACAGCTGAAGAAATACTGAAGACCAGAAACAGCTCATGTTAAATTGGCATCATTAAAAGACCCATCACTGGTGGGCACACTAAATAGTATGTTAGATGAACAGTTTCATTAAACACACAAACACACACATACTTTCTTAAGGTGTATAATGAAAAGACTTTGCTCTCCCAGCATCATTAAATAAGAAACTGGCAAAACAACTGGGAAACTATCACTCACAACCTGTCCACACTACCTGCCCAGAGGCCAGTAAGTCCTGTAAAGCCCTGACTTGCAGTTCTTCCACTCACCTAATGGGAATGATTCCCTAGCAGCGTCACAGTGGCACCTGGAAGCCTACACAAGAACCCTAAGCACGTCTGCCTCTGGCTTTGCCCCAGTCCAATTAATGCATCAAAACCCATCTTCTCCAAGCGTCATTTGGATCCTGTTCCTGTCCTCTAAAGAACTCTTCAAGACGCCCAACTGCTACTCCTATTGAATAAAGACTCCTCCTCAGAACCTAGGGTGGGGTGCTTCACCCCACAGAGCTCTCTCCCTGAGCACCCATCTCTTAAGCTGCGCATTTCAATCAAGGGCCTTCTCCACTACCCTCAACCTTTACAAACCACCCTCCTCCCACCCCGCTACTCTGATTCGCCTCTCCACTCAGAATTCTGCTCACATGGAAAGATAGCGCTCCCTGGGTAATGCCCCTGTCAAGTGAATTTCAACAAATTATCTGGATGTCTGGGTAACCGAGGCAACTTTCTATGTATACTGAGAACTCTAATCCAGGGAAGCTCTTCCTTATAACTATCTGCCACTGTGGTCATAGAAACAAAACCTTAACTAATGCTGTTGCTTACTGTTCCTTGCTCCTCCGTGAAAAATTATTAAATCTCCTTAATGTGTGACATTGATTGAAACCACTATGTATTAATTGGCACCCATCTGGCTTACAAAGGAAGGGTGTACCTCTCAGAGCATCACACCGCCAAAGGGAGGCAGTAAGGCACAGGGAAGCAGCACATGGCCACCATCAGGCTACTACCTGGCTCTACCACAGGCAACTCCATGACTGTGGACAGTCCCCAAGGCTATTTCCTCAGCAGAAAAATGAGAACTGTAATAGTATGCATCTCCTAGATAGTGAGAATTAAATACTAAACTACATATAAAGTCCTTAGCCATAGGGATGGGTTATACAGTAAGAGATCAACAAACTAAAGAAAAAACATGAGGGTTACTTTCCTTCTATCAGGAGATTACGCAAGTTCGGTCCCTGGTCAGGGCAAATATAAGAATCAACCAAATGCATAACTACCTCGCCAATGCCACATTCATATATCTAAGTGCTTCCTGGACGTTCTCACTTAAGATTTCCAATAGGCATCAAACTAATACACCCCAAGGGAGCTCCTGTTCTCATCCCCACTGCCAAGCCTGCAGTTGCCACCCTCATCTTAGTGACAATTCTACCCTTCTAGTCGACCTGACCAACAACTCTCCAATCCATCAGAGAATCTTATTGGTTTTGTTGGTTCTCTCTTCAAAAATGCCCCTTACTTCACTCTGGCCTGGCCACTGTGATCCCTCAGCTGCACTGTTGCAATAGCCTCCTACCTGTCCTTTCTCTTTCTAGTCTGGCTCTTCTATTTTCCATTCTCAGCATAGCAGCCAGGGTGACCCTGTTAGAACATAAACCAGACCATGTCACTCCTGTGCAAAAAAACTCCTGCAGTGGTTTCCCAGTTCCCTTACCATTGAAATCCAAGTCCTATCCTTGACCTAGAGGGCTCCACTCGATCAAATCTGTTACTTCTCCAAGCTCTTCTCCTACTAGGCTCCCTGCCTAAGAAACTTCCAATAGTAAAGACCAGTTCACCCAGGTCCTTCTGCTATTCCCCAAAGGTACAAACACACTCCAGTTTGCAAACCTGGGCAACGGCCATTCCTTGTGCGCGGGACAGTCTCTTCCCCTCCTCCATCCCTGTATCTATATGATCAGTTCCTTTACCTCTTTCAAATGTGTGCTCCAAGGTAACTTTATCAATGAAGTCAACCAAACCATATTACACACAAACAGAATCTTCTTTGTTTCACAGCTCATTGTAAATACTCAGCTGTCACCACAACATACCCATTCAACGAAGTGTCTTAATCCCTAATCTTAACATCACCAACTTCTATATGTTTCTGCTAATACTCTGATGGTGGAGGTGGCAAACTATATTCCATTGGCTCACCAGCTGTTTTTTTATAAAGTGTTATGGAACACAGCCACACCCATTATTTACACACCGTCCATGGGAACAGCAGAGCTGCGCAGTTGCAAGAGACCCTACAGCCCACAAAGAACAAAATACTATCTGGCTCTTTAGAGAAGCAAGTCTACTGTCCCTGGTCTAATATAAAACGTAATGCTTAAAAAAAAAAAATCATGCCGAGACTCAAAATATGTAAGTTTGACAATTTTATATTTCCTCAAGTGACAGCATAGAGATTTATAATTGATATAATGTTGCTTTAAGATGTTTGATGCAGGTGGCCAATGATCAGAATGAAAAATGTGGATGCCTTCTTTTGAGGGGGTGACAAGTCCTCGTCCGCATGGCCCTCAGGGGTTATGACCTTATTTTGGCTTAGGATAAGGAGACGAACTGAATGCAATAACCATGAAACATGTAACAGCAAACAATCTACAGAGGCTTCCATCATTCTCTTCCTCAACAAGAAAGATCTTTTTGAAGAAAAAATGAAGGGGAGTCCATTAACTCTCTGTTATCCAGAAGACATGGGGTCCAATACACACGAAGAAGCAACTGCTTACATCCAGTGCCAGTCTGCAGATCTGAACAGAAAGAACTAGAAACTTCTCACAAAACTACATACTGAGGAGACCTACACCCCTTTCACCTGTGCCGCACATAGCAAGAACGTGCAGTTGGCCTTTGAGGCTGGCACAGATCATTATTAGAAACAACTTAAAGGAGTGTGGACTTTATGGAAGTGTGTGGCTGTGAATGGAAGTTATTAGAGTGTGAAGTGTTGAGACTGGACTTCTCTTGCGGTCTGTGGGTGGCAGCGAGCAGGAACGGGACCAGAGACGGCGGCAGCATGCAGAATCTTCGCACTCCATAGCACGATATTCTGCGCTATGGGACTTTGTTATTGACACGAGATGCTGAAGTCAGACACTGGAATTAGAATAACCATAGAAGACGAATCAAGACATCACTTGGATTTCATAATCTCAAATGTTTGGGGCAGATGTGAATTGAGGTGCTGCATTCCTGAACTTCAATATGCAGCTTACTCTTTCTTTTCCCTTTTTAACAGACTGAGTAGTGTATTTTTTCCACCAATAATAACTTTACTAAAATTTACTTCTTTGTTTGCAAAAGAATCTTTATTAAAACACAGTCTCAACTATGCACAAGACTTGTGCAGGTTATCTTGAAAATATTCCTATTAGTATGCAATCTTCGCTTTTAACTCTTGGTATGGTCAGAATATACTACTTCTGTAATTATGTAACTCCTCAGTTATTGGAGCTATAATGATGGCTTTCTTGGATGAAATTTGTGTTACTATCCAGTTGAAAGTACCATTATTGTTTCTAAATGATTACGTTGGAGAGTTCTGTAATAAGATTCTAGTTCTGTTTCTTTAAGCTTAGGATTGAAGGTTAACCTGGTTTACGTTGCTTATGTAGTACGATAAAGTCAACTTCTCAGATAGACACACCCAGGCAGCTGCCAATCAGAAATGAAAATCGCTAAATTTCAGAGCCAGTGACTTTGCTGCTATATCCCTACTGAACTGACCACTCTGACTCCTACTTATCTGTCTCAGTCACAGGGAATTTTGTAAAAGCAGCCCCTGATTTTCATCTTCCATACCTTTTCTGTTGGGAAATGTCTAAAGTGTATTTACAAGGGCATGCTTCTACTTTGTGGGTGGAGTGCTAAGTCCTTGTTTGCCACTGTTTTTATGTAGCAGCGTTACTGTAGTAATCCCTAGGTCCTGCTTTTGCCAAAACTATTGCATTTTGGGACCTTTATTCACTTCGTTGTGTGTACGGATTTTAATTTGTTATAGTTGGCAGCAGTATTAAAATGGTGAGTAAAGGGGGAAAAAAGAAAGAAAGAATATCGGAGATTATGTTTTGCCTGAAAGGAAATAGGAGAATAATAAACTAGATCAAAGGAACAAAACTGATCCAACCAAGATCTTTTCACTATAGCAGACACAAGGAGTGAGCGGACATGAAAATATGGTGAACATAAACCAGGTCTCAGAGAAAACGGAAGATTTCACTGAAACGTGACACTTGGTGATCTGCCCCTCGCCCCATCTGACTTCTGTTCGCTGAGCATCAGATCAGCGCCAGTGGGAACTGGAACGTGGCCAGCTGGTTGAACAACACTGGGGCTGCCTGCACTTAGGCCCTGCTTCAGGCAAGCTCTATAATGCAAACCCAGTATGTAAGCAGATGAAGAGCGTAACCGGGCTTCTCCGAGTGAGATGCAAGGCTGGAAGCACGCGGGGTCTGCAGCCACCCACCAGCCCTCCCTGCAGCCGTGGGAAGGCCCCACGTGAACCGCTGTAGTGTGGGAAAAGTGTTCACCCCGTGACCCCAAATGACTGAGCCAAGCTGAGAAGCAAAAACAGAGCCCATCCTCTCTTACCTCCCACCCAAAGATGCACACTCAGGGGGACGACCTTCTGAAATCCAAAAGGGTCATTCTGGGGTGAATGACTGACAAGGGGCAAAGAAGGTGACCAGTGGTGAGTGCCACCACTCATGTGGACAGCCAAGTCACAGGTGACGTTCTCTTCATACTGTGGGTCTAGAAGACCAGGATTGATTCAGGAAGCCCTCCTTTCTTCCACTCAAAAAAAATTTTTTCCCTTCAATCCCATTATGAGTTTCTTGGAAAATATACCATTTGCTAGACTCTTCTAAAAGGTACACATTTCTTTTTTTTTTTTTTTTTTTTTTTTTTTGTGGCACAGACACAGAGAGTCAGAGAGAGGGACAGACAGACAGAAAGGGAGAGAGATGAGAAACATCAATTCCCTGCTGCAGTTCCTTAGTTGTTCATTGATTGATTTCTCATATGTGCCTTGACCAGGGGGCTACAGCAGAGCGAGTGACCCCTTGCTGGAGCCAGCAACTTTGGCCTCAAGCTGGTGAGCCTTGCTCAAACCAGATGAGCCCGCACTCAAACTGGCAACCTTGGGGTCTCGAACCTCCACGTCCCAGTCTGATGCTCTATCCACTGTGCCACTGCCTGGTCAGGCAGTACACGCTTCTGAAACATTCTTTAGGCTGCCATCCCGCCACCCATTCTGTCATTTCCTTGGGCAAAAGCCTGTTACACACAGCAATCCCCTCAAAAGGACAACTCTGGGAATTAGATGGTCATTTTGTTATCTTCTTTGTACAATTCCTATCTCTTTCAGTTTAATCCTAAACTGAGATTAAGAGCTCAAAAAGCCCAGGGGACATTTTATGACACCCAGAGGGTGAGGATCCCATCAGCTCATCATAAATGTATACAGGCTATATCTTGCTTCTGTTCTGTGAGACAGATGTGAAAGAAGTTACCGTGGAAGGCAAGCCCTAGGAGAGGAGCTGGACATTCTCCTACAATAGTCACGTGCAACTAATGACATGGCTAGAATTTCAGCTCCTTGGCAGCCCCAGTTTCTTACTTCAACCTCTTACGTTTTCTGAGATGGGGCCATGCTCAACACAGAACAGATGGCGTGATCACTGGCCGATGGCTAGTGGTTAAACTGCAAGTTAAAAATAAAGGGAGGGTGAAAGAGGAGGAGAAAGAGGAGTAAGAAGAGGAGAAGGAGGAGAAGAAGGGGAAAAGGTAGGAGAGAAGGAAAAGGAAGCAGAGCAGGAGGAAAAAGGGGAAGAGGAGGAGGAAGAGCAGGAGGAACAGAAGGAAGAGGAGGAAGAGGAGAAAGAAGAGCAAGAAGAGGAGTAAGAACCTCCCTTGTTCTTTCAACTTATTTCTTTCAGTGATATTATTTTGTTTTCCAGATGGCACCTTCCGAGTCCTGTAAGGTAGGTTATTACCTGATTTTACAGATGAGGAGAATAAAGATCATCAAGTTGAAATGACTTGTCCATCAACAAACCACTAGTAAGTAGCAGAAAGAGAGTTCTCCTGCCACAGTTCTTCCCACAATTCACAGATGACTCCTTGTTGGGCAGATAAAATATATTATGCTCACTTTGTTAAAGATGGCGCTGCCCACATGGAAGCCTGTCACCCAGGTGATGATGGTTGACCTTCTTGCTTGGGATGGGCGTGATTATATTAATGTGCGTGGGGGACAGGCTGTAAGCAGGCAGAGGCGGTATAGCCCAAGGCTTGGTGTTAAGACTAAGTCTTTCCCACCCTTTTTGATGTAGGGTGGTGCACTCTCATAAGGAATCCCATTATGCTTCAGATAAGTGACTTTGTATCAGAGACTTCCTTGTTTGTACATTGGACTAAAGGTTTTGAATTTACACTATAAAGTGGGGCAGACCAGGAGCTTGCTCTCTCAGTTCCTGAGATTAGCATTAGAGAGGAGAGCAGAGAAAGGCCACGTGAAGGAGGCCAGGAGAAGCAGCCAAGATGGTGGAGTGCTGAGGGAGAAGCCAGTTTGTGCAGAATTTGTGCAGAGAGAAGGAGATGGAGAACAGAGGTGAATAAGTCTGGTGAGCTAGAAACCTTTGATTCTAGGAAACTCGGATAAGTCAGTGGCTTTGGGAGCCCTGAATGGAAAGGGAAGTGTTTTCCCACTGTGTGTATTTTTTGCCCACTGGGTGCAAACTAGGATTAAAGATGATGGCCCACCAGTTCTTGGCTCCATTGTTTCATTACCGTCTGTCTGAATCTAATGTGAACCTGCATGGGCCAGGCGGCTGTGATGGTGGCCGCAGCTACTGCCTTTATACTCCTGTTTTCTTCTAATGACAGTAACACACACACACATCTATCCTGGCACTGGTAAAAGTCTCGTTTCTTTCCTCCCTCAGGCCAGCGGTGGGGCTGGTGGCACCAACATCCCTTGACACCTCATGCCCATGAAGGGAAGACTAATCAGGGTCAAGAAGAACATCGGAAGTCCATTCCTCAGTCCCTAATCTCCAGCCGAGCTCTCTCCCCCTCCAGACTGGCTGCAGAGAGGAGGAAGGTGAGAGAACACGTGGGCGCTGAACTCGCTCCCACTTGCAGGTTCGTCTCTGCGTACCCCAATGAAATGCTGCCACAACATTTTCCTCCCACGGGCTTCCACCAGGCAAATCCATGCCACCATGCGCTAGCGGCTCATTTTTTACTTAAGATTTTAATGGGGACATTTTTCATTGGTGTCCCACTGAAAAGTTGTGTTTACAGTACTGCTCAAAGGAATTAGGTGATGGGGGGGGCTAAAATTATTCAAGGCATTTTTATATATTAAATAATCCCCATGAAGTGTTAACAGACAGCGTGTGAGCTTCCAGATATGAAACAGAACAGGCAAATAGCTGTGTCTGGCCTCTGCCCTGGCGTATCTAGCCTTAAATAAGTGTCATGTCACACGGACAGGGAGGTCTGGGTGGGCACGGGGGAAGGTCACTAGAATAAAGCCATTATACTGTCTTACCTACACTGAGTATAGTTATTATCTTCATTTTTGATCAGGAAAATGAAGACCCGAGAGGATCTTGGCTCAAAGAAAAAGTGGCAGAACTGGAGGTGGCTAAGCCTCTCCAGTTCCAGAACCACTCAGAACCATTCCAGAGTGTACGGCGCTCCGCTACATCTGTCTTCCCCCCATCTGTACGTTCCTCATAATCCATCAGGTAAGACAAGCCCAGAAGGTCTGAATGAACTAAAAACTATGAATAAAGACATTTAAAATGGGCACCGGCCCCAAAAGGCTCCGAAATTCTTCATGGGCAGTGCTGCGTAGAGCAGGTTCACAAGCATGGGCAACTCGCCTGGACACTGCAGTCACGCGGAACACAGCACTCTCTCTCAAACCTAGCTGCAGAAGCCGGTTTCTTTTTTAAAAAGAACTTACTATTACCCCACCACTTCTGGTCTTCCCTTTCTTCTAATACTGAAGAGATTTTAGGCTTTTCTGCAGCTTTGCAGCTAATCCCGTGAATACAGTCCCACCTTTCAGAATAAAGACGGCAGCAGCATACACTGCCCATCCAGCTGTGAGGAGACGGCTGTGCAGAAGAACAAGGTTCTCCACATACAACCCCAGACCACCACCCTGTGCAGCGCCTCTGGCCTCAAGCAGTCCCCTGAGGACAAGGTAAGGACAGTCCTGGGGACATGAGTCTCTTCCTTTCTTAGTCAGCTGATGAACTTCATTTTATCAATGGAAAGAAAGCACTGCTGATGGTGAAGAGAGTGGACAGAGCCCTGTCTAGCTCTCATATTCTACGACTCTGGGATAAAGTTCTGCCACGTTCTCCCTTGACTTAAAACGAAACCGGAGTATTTTCAAACTACTAACAAACTTGTGTTTTTCAAACAGGAAGACAGTTGAACTGTACCCCGCAAACACTGATAGCTTTGTTAAAAGGAATATGCTAATTTTTTAAAAGCACAGCCATACATTTCATTCCAGGAAAAAAGAAGAAAATGCTTACTCAAGCCTGCAGTTACTTAGGTACGCACACATTTACACCCCTTACCAAAAGTCACTTCTCCTTTGCCAGTTTTGTCAAACAGCTGAAAGGCCACCATGAATAACGCATCCGGGGCACACAGGACAGATTCAAATGCTACAAATTCTTGAAAGGATATTAATCTGCAACATAAAACAAGCACAAAGCATAAAGTCAATAGCTTGAAGAAATAAATGCATAGGCAAATATGCACTAAGGAAAAAAATAAGATGTCACCATCAAAAAACAAAATTCAAACCTAAAAACATTTATGAACACTTATAGTTTTCTTTACATGTAGTGGACTGAAATCACAATGTACAGAATCTGAAAGACATGACAGGTTTGAGGACATGGTGGCATATTAGATGCGTTATAATTTCAAATGTGACTGTTTTACCCAACATATCACTTTTGTTTCGGGCATATTGTTAGATTCTAGAATTAAAGCTTAGATAATTTAGACTGTTTCTCAACCGCCAGTCCATGACCTGGTGCTCCAGAAATTTCGTGCTAATTCATGAAAGAGTTAACCACCCGGATATTCTATGAAGATTATAGACCCAGTGATCTTAGTCAAACTCACTTATGCTCAGGGTGATTTCTACCTTAGCGGTCCCCAAAATAATTCTATTTTCACCAGCCCCCAACTGTAGAAAAGGTTAGAAACCAATGCTTTAGATGATAATGTGATGGTACAACAGCAAAACAGAGCAGCTTTGTCATTCATTAATACTTTGCACCGTATAAAAATGGTTCAGAAATTCATTCATTACTGATATCTACTGACCACTTGTGGATTAAACTAGAGATATAATGGGGAAGGGGGTAGAACACAGATAAATTTGACATGAAGTGTGACTCCAGAAACTTCTAGCCTGACGAGGCAGATAACACAAGTGTACAAATAGTATACAGGAAAGACAAATCAGAAGACAGAGACTGATATGAAAGCAGAGTCTAGCAGAAAATCAAAGAAGGCTTCATTGCAGAAATGGAATGTGAGCTGTGTCTTAAAAATGAGTGAAATTCAGGTCTGCAGTCCTGGGTGTAAAATGGAGGGTGCTCTGAGCACAGAAACACCTGCAGGGAGGCAGCTGCCAGACAGTATACAAGGAAAACAGCGAGAAACTGACTTTGCACAGGACGTGTATAAAAGAGAACACTGTGAAGCGAGGCTAGAAGTGTGTAAGACCAGCAGCTTACACACTTCTAGGCCTAGAGACAAGAAAGGGCCCGGTCTTTCCTCTCTAGGAAGCAAGGAGTGATTAACGTTTCCGAGCAACATCATGTGATTCAAGTTTATCTGATAGGAAGACTATGACAGGCCAACGAGGTGTGGCCACAAAAATCTGTTCTTGAAATATTCTTTGTCACAATTTTGTCTTTTCAAATGTCCAATTATTTCAATGATACACTAAGATCATCCAAGTCTCTGGAGGTTAACAAAGGAAGAAGAAAACAGGAGCGTGTTACTATATTTCACAGAACACTTAATTGCTTCTAAACATCTGCTAGAGAGAAGATATTTTTATACAAAGTGTTTCAAAGCTAACTTGGCTGTTCCCAAAATGTCACCTGATTATAACAATGTCACAGAGAAAGAAAAAAGCTTGTAGTATGTTCAATACACTATCTCTATGTCATTCACCACCCACAACCATCCTTACAAGTGCATGGAAACATTTAAAAATAGCGTGTGTTACAGGAGATTTGCCCAGAACATTCTATACTCTACTATACGGTCCGTCTCTCTGAGAATCTATGTTCAAGACCAGAAGTGCAGAGGGGCGGGGAGTGAAGCAAACGAGTCAAACCTTTCTGGCTGGCCCTACGGAACTTACACTCTGGTGGGGTAAGGAGAGGCAGTCATGTGTACACATGCCCACCAGAATGCAAAAGTTGACTGTCAAAGCAAAAGCAGAAATAAAACATTAAGGGACACAAAAGAAGGGGTGACATATTTTGCCTAGAAGAAATGGAGACTGCTCCAAGGAGGTCTGGCATTCGAAGAATACATTATAAAGATGAAAAGATCTTAGAGATCATCTACTTCAACCTCCTCAGTTTACTTTTTTTTTCTTCCTTTTCCAAGTGAGAGGAGGCGAGATAGACAGACAGACTCCCACATACACCCTGACTGAGATCCACCCAGCAACCCCTGTCTGGGGCTGATGTTTGCAACCCCTGTCTGGGGCTGATGTTTGCAACCGGGCTATTTTTAGCACCTGAGGCAGAAACTCGATGGAGCCATCCTCAGCGTCTGAGGCTGATGCACTTGAACCAATTGAGCCATGGCTTGAGGTAGAAGAAGAGAGAGAAAGAGAGAGAAGAAAAGCAGAAATGGAGGAGTGGAGAAGCAGATGGTTGCTTCTCCAGTGTGCCCTGACTGGGAATCAAACCCAGGACATCCACATACCAGGCCAATGCTCTACCACTGAGTAAACCGGCCAGGGCCCTCATTTTACTTTTGGGAAAAGTAGAAGTTAATGACTAGTATAAAGTGAACAACTGGCTTCTGGCATTGGCCTATAGAAATGGTTTCCATTTCCCTGAGAGAATCCCAGCTGCTACTGGAAGACAGAGAGGAGAGAGAAGGGTCGTGGGAGGCATTTCCACACCGAGGAAAGAAGAGCAAAATTACAACAAAAGCTGTGTTTAGAAAAGAACAGCAGCCATAAGGAGTAAAAGAGTGGCTGGAGCTGTAATGACAGCCACCTGTGGAGGACCTTAAACACCAACTTACAGAATCTCAATTTTTTTTGCAGGCAGCGAGAAGGCACTGAAGGTGCGAAGTTGATAAATATCACACTCAGATCTTTGTTTTATAAATGGAACTGGTGTGGAATATGAGTTTAATAGAGGAGAGGCAGGAATGGGCAAACGGCCTGGCAGCTAGAGACAGAGGGACCCCACCACAGCTAGACCACTGGGACCGAAACATGAGGAAAAGGCCCAAGTTACAGTGGAGGCAGGAATGGCAAAACTTGGTAGCAACTGAGCGTCACAGGCTGAAGACCAGGAAATAGGTCACATAACTCCCAAGACTGGTAAATTGGGTAACTGAGTGGGATGATGATATGAGTAACAAAGATAGAGTGAAAAGTTAGAGAGAAGAGACTGTGAGAGAGTAAGACCGATTCTGACTGGGTTAAATTGGAGGTAACAGTGGGACACTGAAGTATGGTGTCCAGCAGGAAACTGAAAGGACCAGTGTGGAACTCAGGAGAGAAACTGATGTGAGTTGATCCGTGCTCCGCTGAACTCCTAACCTCTAGTACTTCAGAATACGAGCCTTTTTTTTTTTTTTTTTTCAGGGACAGAGAGAAAGTCAGAGAGAGGGATAGATAGGGACAGACAGACAGGAACAGAGAGAGATGAAAAGAATCAATCATCAGTTTTTCGTTGCGACACCTTAGTTGTTGATTGATTGATTGATTTCTCATATGTGCCTTGACCGCGGGCCTTCAGCAGACCAAGTAACCCCTTCCTAGAGCCAGCGACCTTGGGTCCAAGCAGGTGAGCTTTTTGCTCAAGCCAGATGAGCCTGCGCTCAAGCTGGCGACCTCAGGCTCTCGAACCTGGGTCTTCCGCATCCCAGTCCAACACTCTGTCCACTGCACCACCGCCTGGTCAGGCAAGAATACAAGCCTATTTAAAGATAGGGCTGTGCAGATATAATTAGTGAAGATGAGCTCACAGCAGAGTAGGGCAGGCACCTGATCCAATATGATAGATAGAGTCCTTATGAAAAGGGGAAGACTGGCACACAGGAAGAACACTGAGGGAAGATGACGGCAGAGGTCAGGGTGACGCCTCTATAAGCCAAGGAACACCAAAGATCACCAGTAAACCGCCAGAAGCTAAAGCAGGAGGCATAGAACAGATTCTCCCTCCCAGCCCTCAGAAGGAACCAACTGTGCTGACACTCTGATCTTAACCTCCAGACTGTGGGACAGTACAGTTTTTTTTTAAGCCACTTAACTTGTGGAATTTTGTTACAGATGCCCTAGCAAACTAATACAGAGGCCAAGATTAGAAACACAGAGCTGGGAGTTCTTAAACCAGTGATGGGCAATCTTTTGAGCTTGGTGTATCAAAATTTGCCAAAAATCCAAGCATAACTCAGGTGGTGTATCACTTGGAGAAAAATGGCCTAACCAGAAGTCCCAGAACTAGACGCTCTGTGCCGGAGTTCTGTTGTTTTGGCCTACAGACCTCTGGCACAGGGTGTCTACACTACAGCAAGTGTTTTATCCTCAGCTACTGCACCTGGCCGTGCAGGAGCTGAGGATGAAACGTCCTTCTCGGCATGCGGCCCCATACTTCTCTGGTATGCGGCCGCATGTCATTGAAAATGGCTACGCGTGTCAGTGCTGACACGCATGTCATAGGTTCACCATCAAGGGCTTAAACAAAGAACTGTGAATAACTGCCGGGAAGCATTTCCATCAGAGATGCCTGTTCACCACTTTCTAGATGACCCAGGATGTACAGAGAAGACATATGTCTCTGATCGTCTGCTTTCTTCCGACCACCCCTCCTCACACCCCACGACCCCTCCTGAGCAGGTACCACCAACCACACAGCCACCAGTTTTACTTGCTGGTAAGAAAAACAGCAGAAAACAATCATTATCTGCTAAGTTACCCCACGCAGACGTTAGGTTAGGTAAAAGTGAATCACAATATGTTATCTAGAAAAGGCACATTTTAAAAAATTTAATAATTTGAATAAAGGCCTAAATAAAACAAAAGGAGCATCTTACTTCTCTCGAAATGGTACAAGAAACCCGAACACTGGGATGTGAGTGAACAAATCCTCTGCTGGCAACATCAGCGAGGTTTCTAAACCATAACGGGCCAATGAATACCCTGGTATTCTAGGCATGTCACAGATACCAAAAAGGTATGTAATTTGGTAATCCTGTTAGATACAAGCACTACACATCTACGTAGGAGGTATATAGATGAACCATGAAATCATAATGTCTTACTTACTGCTCATCAAGATCATTCTGGATTTTCAAGGTAATCTGACAAGAAGGCTCTCAGAGTAATTATACAGTACTATATTCATTTACGGCACGGTATCTAAAAACATTTATGTATGTTTTTCATATAAACAATACTTCAGGCTTACTTTACAGATTTAATGGGTATTAGAATAAATTACAACAAAGAATACAAGCTTAATCAAGTTCAGACCTGGCTGCCCAAGCTCACTGCGTTCCCTGTCGCACCCTCCACACCCGCCACTTCTTTGACGGTGAGATGCCCTTCAAAATAAATGACGCAACTCTGATAACCTCTATGTCCAGTCTCTAATATCTGACATTAATGCTCACCTGCAACAGCTAGTAGTGAGACATGGATCAGCTAACACGGAAGCAAATACAGAAGTCATGTTTTCATAGGCCAACACTGCTCAGAGACCAGGTTTCTAAAGGACTCAGTGTTCAGATTGTGCTGCTACCAGATTTTTTTTTTTTTTAGTAAATCATTTTTGTTTTCCAGACAAGAGCTATTTTTTTTGCCTACTTCAGTAGGCCATTTATAACACCAGCCACTTGTCAACTCCTATAAAGTCCGGGTAGAGCAGCAGAAATAATACATACTACTATCAAATACTAAACCAGAGAGGAAAGGGATTAAAAGTCAATTAAACTTATGACAATATGAGATTATAAATCTACCACATACACAGAAAGATACTGGACAGATACAGACCAAAATGATCACAGGGTTTCTTTGTAGTAGCACAATTTGGTCTCCTGTCCTCACACCCTCTCAAATTTGCAAGGTATAGCTCTTAGCCTGGAGAGACTTGAAATTCGATAGAGAATACAGACTGAAAACTATGATATTACGGAAAAGGTGCTAAGTAATATGAGAATCAGAGATAAATTATTCAATGAATTCAGAGAATGGAATGATGATTGTTTTATTGAGACAAAGGAGGAGATTTGGAAATTAGGCACATGTGACATCAGAGGGAAGATGTGACCATGGGGACATGTAGTAATTAATTAGTCTTGTAGGAGAGGCAAAACATGATCAAGTCAAGCTGAGCGGTGGGAGGAGAGGCCACCAACCTCAGTGGGGCTTTGGTGCTCACTCTCCGCGCTGGGCACAGGCCAGGCCAGGAACACACAGAGGAGACAGCAGCCTCGGCCCCTAAGCACTGCAAGCCTAGGGGGCAGATGGGCGCCACCAAGGAGGGGCGGCAGAGATGAGAGGCCACCAGATGTGCAGGGTTGCTGGAGTGACAGCAAGTGCGTGAACGGCACGGTGCTTGTGTCCTGATGGTAGACAAGGGTCTGAAATTCTTAGTGACAGGACGAATCTGTGCTTCAGACTGCCCAGTGTAGCAGAGGGAATCAGAAACTGGAGGAGAAGAGCCCTGAGAGTCCTGGAGATTTGGGGCTAAGCCCAGGAAGGAGCCAGGGAGAGAGCTGGGCTCCTCACAACTAGGGGAAATAAAACAAACACTGCTACAACTTCCAGGGGACCATCTGACAACACAGCAGGACTTAAAAATACCTCCACTCTTTGGCATCATGACCCCATTCTAGGAATTTATCTTAAAAAATAATTAATGAGTGCACACAAACTTGTACCAACAGAGCTGTTCAAGAAGCATCGTTGATATTCACGAAAAAGGGAAAACAATCTCAGTACGCACCAGTAATGGAATACTATCTAACCACTACAAATTGTTGTCAACAAATTCATGTTATTAAGTAAAAAAACATAAGCTGCACAAATATTGGTATAAAGTGCTTCCATTTTGTTAAAAATATAGAGACTAAAGTAATATTTTATACACACACACAGTTTGAAGGATGTACCCCAAAGTGCTGGTGGTGATTATCTCTCAGGAATTCAATGATTAGAAATGTTTTCTTTCTTTTTGCTTGCCCATGTTATCAAATATTTTCAACAATACACACATTATTTTTGTAATAAGAACATAAAAATGGATGTGAAACAAAACAGCGAGAACCAAGATTTGGGTAATGACAGCAAGACTGATAAGCGGTGGGGGACTGAAAAGAAACCAGGGATTGAAGGGCTCGTCCCACGTCTGGCTAGGGTGGGTGACTCCCAGTTCTTCTGTTCCTCATGGCCGGTGCTTCCTCTCACTTGCCAGAGTCTCCTGCCCCATGCAGTCCCTTTCATCTCCTGCCTGGCTCCTGTCTCCAGGCCAACTCTGCAGCTATGAAAGTTTAAGGGACTGCACATAAGGATTCGATCTGTTCAGACTACAGGAAGTCTGGTTGCAGACAACGCACCATATCAAAACCCAATTGCCACTTTTACTTAGGGTTCTTAACCACAAGAGCGCTGTGCAAGAATAACTTCTCCTTATAACCCCTCTTTTCTGTGTTATAACAGAAGCCAAATGATTGTCCAGGATTAACGGCAGAGATAAAAGTAAAATCTAACTCCAAAAACAGGGCTCTCCAACCACCAGACCACCCAGGTTCAAGTATCCGTGAATGTCAAGAGAAAAACTGTGATGATCAGTTTATCCAGAGCTTTGGCCTCCATTATTTGAACATCTTTATTAGCTTTGGGGGTTTTCCAAGCTCTTTTATCTCCCTCCCAAATGCCTTGCAATATACATTGTTCAGGCTGCCAAGCGCCCACATACCCTATACCTACTACACACCAGGCAAAACCTAGACAGTAAGATACCATGAATATGAGTAAGTCTGACAGACTCTGTGTCCTTAAGGAATCACACTCTTGTGGGGAAGGCAGGCAATGAGCACAAACACACAAAATAAAGATCAGGTGATCCCATAATCTGATCATTGCTGTGCAGAAGGTGAGGATTGCATTAGACCAGTGTTCCTCAGCCCGACAGCCTATTGAGCTCGTTTGAGGAGGACCTGAGAAACCAATTGTTGTTGTTGTTTTTTAACTTCCCAAGTGCTTCTACCATTCGGCCAACCATGAGAATGACGGGGATGGCCGACAGGGGGCTGCCCCACCTAAGGTGGTCAGCAAACACCTCTCAGGAGGTGGCACTAAGATCCCACACAGGAAATAGACATAATCGGAGGAGAGTGATGTTGACTTCATCATATGAATACTCAGGCCCCTGCGGAGCGGGGACTACGGGGCCAACGAACGAGTTCATCCATGGTCAGAAAGTAGCAGCAGGGGACTGGACTGGAGTTGTAGCAGACATAAGCAAGAAGTGGTCAGATCCACTTCTAGACAGAGGTGGGGGGGGGGGGGTTGTCCTAAGAGACCCAGTACACTGCTTTCAAAGCCCAGGGGCAAGACAGGTGCCCACTGGGGACCCCAGGCAGCCTGCGGCTGCAGGGGCTATGCCAGCCAGAAGCACAGTCTCTAAGGCCCTAAAGTTAGATCTGAAAACAACTTTCCAGGCAGAAGATGAAGGAGCTCATAAATAAAGATTCTGTTGAATATGCCAGTTGATGGTCAGTGAGCAAACAATCTAAGCTCACAGCCCCAATTATGTAAATTTCTTAACTGGATCTAAAAAGAGAATGAATTATCACCTAATTTTATATTCTAAAAACCATCAGCTAAAAACCATAAGGTGGACACAGACCCCTATTTTCGGTGACGAGGAGCTTTCTGTGCCCGCTTTGGCTCCCGCACGGGTCTTGGCACTCCCAGGGGTGCACTGCTCTGAGGCCTGCCAGGCTTCTCAGCTCGACCACTCACTCAGGTTCAAATCTCACTGCGGTGTTTGCCAAAAGCCTATTTAAATTCATTGGCTCCAATGAAATCTGGCAGATTGAATATTGTTCAAACAAGTAGGCTACTGCCTGGCTTTAAAAACCTATTAAAGATTTTATTAGCCATTTTACTGTATTGTTATCATGAATTTAGCCTATAAATACCACCTCTGTACATGTCCCTGCCTCCATATTGCCAAAAGAAGATAAATATATAGGCTCTTATAACTGTGAGCTTACCTGTCTCTCTGCTGCCTTGGATTTCACTCCATACAGCACTTGGGCTGCCCATGGCTGACTCTTAACAACCCCTGGGATTTATGGAGCGCATTCTTGTACCTCAAACATTTCTTTCCTTACCAGCAGGATCACACAGAACTAACGGAGATGATTCATCCCTTTTGCTAATAGTTAATTCAATCACACCTTAGATGTCTTTCACCGACATATTCTCTATTCCCCATTCTTTCTTCCCCTCCCTAATAATGATACCCCTCAATGACCTCAGGGGAATGTGTCCCCTTGTCCTGCCATCACCACCACCAATACCCCACCTTTGAGTCATATAAAAGCTCTAATCATGGCCAAGTCCCACAAGGTGACACTGCATCAAGGAAAATAATCACTGCAGCTTTTTAAAACTAGAGATAAATCACATGCTTTAATCTCCATAAGACTCTAGATAGATGTCCTATTATTTAAGTACTAACAGACAGCATTAAAAAAAAATTACTAAAAGGCAGTCTCATCATATCACATTATCTCTACTTTAGAAAATGAACAATATTGAGAGAATTTTAGGCCCATCACAAATATTATGTATCTTAATTACACCATGGGCTAACAAGCATTTTTAAATCTATCCAAAGACTTGGTGGGGTTTTTTTTAAGGAAAAGTATATACTAAGTTAAAAAAACAAATAAACATTTTAAATTGGGGATTGCCTTTAAAAGGAGAAATATCATTGGCAAAAAAGGGGGACAGTAGTTGTAAACCATACTGGAATATCAACTTAGGCAAGTAAAGTTGATTTAAAATAATCTAGGTTTTCTATATCTTCCCTCACCTTTTAAATTGAGGCTGATGAGAAGGCTCCAACTTTCTTACAATGGCATATGAAGAATGATACTGGGGAGATAAAGTGAAGATAAGAAATTGGTAACTAAAAGCCAGCAGGCACACAAATTTGTTAACTAGCATTACTGAAATGATCACTGTATCCTGGCGATCACTGAATAAAGCAGCACATGCGGCCCCTGAGGCCATTTATCCGGCCCCCGCCACACTTCCAGAAGGGGCACCTCTTTCATTGGTGGTCAGTGAGAGGAGCACAGGATGCATCTGCACCCATAGTTCCCATTGAAATACTGGTCAGTTTGTTGATTTAAATTTACTTGTTCTTTATTTTAAATATTGTATTTGTTCCCGTTTGTTTTTTTACTTTAAAATAAGATATGTGCAGTGTGCATAGGGATTTGTTCATAGTTTTTTTTTTTATAGTCCGGCCCTCCAATGGTCTGAAGGACAGTGAACCGGCCCCCTGTGTAAAATGTTTGGGGACCCCTGAAGTAGCAGGTTAGTTGTTAGATTGCCACAGGATAACCAGTTGCTTGATACTTCCCCGCACCCTTTGTTTATTTGATTCAGTCTCCAGTTTGATGGCTCCCTTGGCTTAGAGCTGGAAAGCCCCCAAAGTAGCCTCCACTCAAAATTGCCGAAGGCACAGAAGACAGCCTGAGGAATAGGACTTGCTTATGCATGCTTTTAGAAGGTGTCCATGTTACCCATGTGTGTTCTTTGCTCAAATAGCACTTTAAAATACTAAAAATAAATATGACTGAGTCAAATAATTTTTAATTGGAACACCATGCTTTTCTCAAAGTGTTTTTCTAACTCTCTGAAGCAAGTTAATGGTAATTAAAACAATATCTGAAAATAAAAGGCACCTAAACACAAATACGAAAAACACAGGAGTGATGTGCTACTTCTCTGCATCTGCCGAGGAAACCCCAGCCAGTCACTGTCAAAAAAAACAAACCAACAGACTCAAAATGATATACACAATCAACTACTCTTTAAAAATACATGGAATCAAGCTTTACTGATTCCTCTTTGAAAAACATTATCAATTACTTCAGAACATTTTAACATTTTCTTCCATTCAGTTATAAACCCTATGTTTCAGACCCACACAAAAACCTTTTTTGATGTGACTGTAACGGAAGCCACTGGCAAAGCAAACATTAAGTGACTGAAACAGCCTTTATCATATTTTTAAAAATAAAATTATTCATGGTGTGGGCAAGAAGAAATAGAAGTACAAAGATTTAAGCCAGAATGTCTCTCTCTCACACACACACACCAGCCAACATTAATATCTGCTGTGCCAGCTGAATTCAAATTAACCCAATTTTACATGTTAATTAAACCAGCTATTTTCTTCTTATTGTACTTTTCCTTCTTAAATAGTAGAGTCTCCAAGTGATTCCCAACAGACTTGTTCCAACAACAATGACGTATTCATTTACTTCTATTATGACCATACAATACAGTAACTGAGCAGTAATTTTTCACAGTCAATTACATGTGTGGTTCTTTATGCTTAAAGATGCTGAAATAATGTGTACTACAGAGCCATATGCCTGATTCGCCGGTCTGCCTGAGGCAGTTGCCTGGGTAACACATTTTCCCTCCAGTTCAGCATACCCCTTCATTGAATATCATTAGGGGTCATTAAATAGCAAACATTAACATGAACTTCAATACGCTACTTAGATAGAATCATTTTATCCATGTAAACAAGTGTTCCATCATTTATAAGAAGCTTAAAATTGGTTATGCTTTTCTGTATTGAAGACCATGAAAAAATAAAAAAGTGCCCACGTGTTGATTACAAATTGAATTGACAAAAATTTCTGTTACGGAAAGGGAACTCACACTCAGTTTCAGGGGTAACACTTCTCATCAATAGGGTCATAGTAGTCAAAGTAACATGCATTGGTTTTCAAAATGTATTCAAAGTTATATTTCCATCAATGTTATCTCAGACAATCAAAGACAGTTTCACCCTCTTTTCTAAGGGTGGGGGAAGCATTTGAGTTCAGTGACAATAACTTTATTGAATAAGATGTTTAAAAATCAAAGCACACAGTAATAAACAGAAGGCACAGGACACACCCTACATTATTTAAAATATCTTAAATACTGTACAAAAAAATGTAATGAAGTGCTCTACAGTTGAGATATGGCAATATACAGTCTATGCAGGCTGTTCTAGGGTAATGCCAGTATCAAGACTAGCAGTCATTCCCATAATCCGCACCAGCGTTTCCTCCCATGCCACCTCAAGCAACAGTGATGGGCAATCTTTTGAGCTTGGTGTGTCAAAATTCACCCCCCCCCAAAAAAAACAAAACGAGCATAACTCGGGTGGTGTGTCTCTTCAAGAAAAAAATCATAATTTTGCAATATTTATAGTTTAAATAACAAAAATGTTTTGTCCTACAGACCTCCGGCACAGAGTGTCTACACTAAAACAAATGTTTTGTCCTCGGCTACTGCACCTGGCCGTGCAGGAGCCAAGGATGAAACGTCCTTCTCGGCATGCGGCCCCATACTTCTCTGGTATGCGGCCACATGTCATCAAAAATGGCTACGCATGTCAGTGCTGACACACGTGTCATAGGTTTGTCATCACGGTCAAACAAGCATCTTAGTCTACAAAAACAATGTGTTTGCTCTACAGTCTCAACACTTAAAGCCCTCTTTCCCAACCAGATTACCACTCTGAAACCACGGAATTATAATTTTTCTGAGACACATCATAATTCTATGGAAGCCTAAGCTCCAGGTCTCTAAGTGACTACAACTTGTCCTCTATCATCTGCATTACAACGGGCCTCCAACTTTCCATTGTTAAAGAACACGTACAATACCAAAATGAATCATCAAAAGGCACAGCTACCTCTAATATACTTTCTCACCTTTCACATTACAGGAGAAAGGCAAGCTCCAAAATCCTGGAAGTGCGGTGAAAGGAGGCAACCCCAAAGCTGTCCTAGCAAACAAAAGAATAACTAAAGAGAAATCTCTGCCCGGAACACTAGTTCTTGGTGATGGGGACTGAGATCCCAGATACAGCTATTAGGATGAACTGGGATCTTCTTCCAACATCTGTTTCCTAATCCCAAGTACGGAGGGAATGGCCACAGGAAATGGAGTGACTATGCTTTCCCTCCCACTGCTCCACAAATGTTCACGGAGCTGTTTGCAAAGGTGAGTAAAAACCTCAATCACCGTGTTCACTCCAGGAGCCGAGATGTGGTTGGCAAAGAAAAAATTATTTGATAGTAAATGCATGAATGCATATTCCATTGTGGTTTCAGAACTCTGCTTTCAAGGGAGGTTAATCATGACACACTTATGGCAAGAATAAATCTTTAAGTAAAACTATTTTCAAGATATATTGGCATCAGTATAGATTCAGTCACATCTCTAAAACCTCCGTGACAATTTGTGTTCTGAATGATTATCTAAAACACTGTAATAGTTGAAATAAAATTTTAAAAATTCAAACGAGGCCCTGGCTGGGTGGATCAGTGGATAACGCATCATCGCAGCACAGCAACCATGAGGGTTTGCCTCTCTCTCTCCTACCCCTCTCCCACTCTCCCTCTCTCTCAAATTAATGGAAAAAATTAAAACTAAATTGTATAACTGTCATTACTGGGAAAATTAGCCTAGTAACTCAAGAAACATTATTAATAAAAACTGAAATAAACAGTGATTTCTGCTTACAATATTCTGATTAAATCATCTTTCTGGATTTTACTCCAAATCCACAATAAACAGAATGCTACTTCCATCCTTATCCCCAATACAGATTAGTTAAAAGTGAACTACACAAACATAATTTGCTTGCCTAAGAACTGGCCAAAACCTAATAAAGAAAAGACATACATTTTTCATATTTAACTATGTTTTGCACTACAAATAATCATGAACAAAATATAATGAGTTCAACTATTCACAGAGGCCACCCATGAATGTAGATTCTCATGAAAATAACTAAAAGCATTTATTATAACTGTATGAGCCTGGTCTGCTTAGGTCAATTTTATTTTACAGCCTGCAATTACCTATACAAATGCTGAAAACCAGGTAAGGAAAGAAAAAGTTTCATTCAAATGGATACAACATGTTTTCCCACCCTATTCCCATTATCTCTGCATACATTAGCAAGTTCTGTTTCTTTTTTATTATTATTAATTTTAATGGGTGACATTAATAAATCAGGGTACATATGTTCAAAGAAAACATCTCCAGGTTATCTTATCATTCAATTATGTTGCATACCCATCACCCAAAGTCAAATTGTCCTCTGTCACCTTCTATCTGGTTTTCTTTGTGCCTCTCCCCTCCCCACTCTCCTTCCCTCTCCTCCCCCCCCCCATCACACTCATGCCCATGTCTCTTAGTCTCTTTTTTATGTCCCACCTATGTATGGAATCATGCAGTTCTTAGTTTTTTCTGATTTACTTATTTCACTCCATATAATTTTCAAACAACAACTCAGATAAAGGGTTAATATCCAAAATATACAAAGAAATCATAAAACTCAACAGCAAACAATCCAATAAAAAATGGGAAGAGCAAGTTCTATTTCTAAAGGCCTCATAACAATACCAAGCTTTTTTAAAAAAAAGCAGGCAGTAACACCACAGAACAGCATTTGTGAAGAACAATCAAAATTAGAAACTGTTGGGAGTAGTTTCTATTTTTTCAAAAGCAAAACAAGCTACAAGACTTTGAAGGCTTTACTTTTTTGCAACATCAGAGTTTAATGTTTCTTCCTTCAGTAAATCGGAGGGAGGGAACGAAGGAGGGAGGGAGGGAGGGAGGGAGGGAGGGAGGGAGAAAGTAGGGAGGGAGGGAGGGAGGGAGGGAGGGAGAAAGTAGGGAGGGAGGGAGGGAGGGAGGAAGTAGGGAGGGAGGGAGGGAGGGAGGGAGGGAGAAAGTAGGGAGGGAGGGAGGGAGGGAGGAAGTAGGGAGGGAGGGAGGTACTCTCAAGGGGAATTTTCCCCAGATGGAAAAGAGAAAAGACATGGCCACACTAACTTAACTGTAGCAGAAGGCTACAATCCACCTGACCACAAGCACAGATGAGGTGCCCAGGCAGCGAGCACCTTTTCCTATGGGTGGTTTTCTCGCTATTGATTTTATAAAAATGAGAATGACCCTAGACTATGTGGTACCGGCTGGTTGAGAGAGGATAAAAGCAAAGACCAGTGTCCTAAACATAAACAAAAGGAAGGCGCCAGGAGGTTGATGAAGAAAGACAAAGCCCCAGAGCACAAGTCTGGGGGAATGAGGAAAGATCTAGAGGCTAAGTCCAAGGCCAGCTCAAGCACTTGGCCTTGTTTTGGGTTTCAACAGGGAAGAGAGGGCTAGAAACACAAGGGTTATGTTACTAAGTATTTAGAACCATGAGATGAGATCACCCAAGAAGATGTTAGAGAACACTGTAAGTCCAAGGACTGAGTCCTGAAAATGGGAAATGAGGAAAAATAGAGAAGCGGACTGAGAGAGAACAGCCAGGGAAGTATGCAAAAGCCAGAGAAAGTAGACTGAAAGTGAAGACAGTGCTTCAAGAGGGCGCTACCTTTGGGGCTAATGTTATTGCATTTTCTGGAGGGGGCAGCTATAAAATAATACAAAATCTATGCACTGGTCTCTGCCCCTAGTTCCTGGCACAGAGCCCCTAAAATCCTTACATTTCCCAAGAAATGAGAGCACAGGGAGCATCTTCTATTCCAAAGTTTGGTTTTCAACCCCATTTAGGACACAGGTCCTAACCCCTTGGTTTCCTGGGTGACAGCAGTGTCTTTTCTTCTACTGAGGTGGCTCTGGGTGGGCTCCAGGGCGGGGGCTGGTCACCACAAAGACCAAGCCATGATTACAAGCTTGGAGCCTTTAGCCCACCCCCCATTCTCTAGAGAAGGGAGAGGAGCTGGCAATGGAAGCTAACGACCCGATGAAGCCTCCAAAAAAATCCCCCCAAACATGGGGTTCCGGGAGCTCCCAGGACAGAGAGCATGAGGTGGTTCTGGGAAGGGCGGATCCAGAAGAGGTATGAAGTGCAGTCCCTTCCCATGTGCCTGGCCCGATGCATCTCTTCCATGGGGGTGTCCATCTACATCCTTGTTCATGTTCTTTTATAGTAAACTGTTACAGTAAAGACTCCGTAAACTGTTTTCCTGAGTTCTGTGAGCCACTCTAGTAAATTAATTGAACTCAAGGAGAGCTTGGTAAGAACCTCTGATTTATAGCAGATAAGTCAGAAGCACAAGTAATAATCGGGGCTCGGGACAGACACCTGAAGTGTGGTGGGTGGTCTTGTAGGAATGAGCCCTTAACTGGTGGGATCTGATGCCATTGCTAGGTAAAGTGTCAGAATTGAGTCAATTGTAGGGCCCTCAACTGGTGAAAGCAGTTGCTTGCTATAGGGTGGGGGGGAAACCCCACATTTGGTGACCAGAGGGATCAGAAGGGAGAATCTGCAATCTCTGCCTGACTGGCTGAGCTGGCTCATTCACCTCCTCCCTCCCTCAGTCTGGGACTCACACCGTCAGGTCCTCCGGTTCTCAGGCCTTTGGATTCAGACCGAACTATACCATGACTTTCCTCCATAGTCTCATGAGCCAATTCTTTATATCTTTCCCTCTCTATCCACTCCGCCTCCTCCTTTTCTCACTATGCTGAGTCCCTTACTAATATATATGTGCATATGCATATACTACATCCACTCTCTCATAGGGATATATAATATATATAATATAACATAGTATGACATAATAATGCAATGTAATATAATATAAGCATTTACATAACTGCCTTTCGGGTATGCAGAGGGAGAGAAACATGAACAGGAATATACATACATACCAGTTTACTTACACTTGGGGGAGAAACACCCTATGGAAGGAGAAGCCAGAAGCTAAAGCTAACACCAGTGAGCAGCTCTGAAGGGGAGAGAGAAGACAGAGTGAAGGGGACAGGCACGTTAAGTCAGGTTTTTCTGAGGACACCTTGCTTCTGTTATATAGTTTTGACTTGAGAAACAGGTTTTACATATTCAGAAATTAAATTAAGTCTAAAAGAAAAGAAAGCAATCCCTAAGAATTGAAAACAAACTGAAACAAATGAACCTAACCATATAGCAAGTTGGTGGCAAAACCACACAGAGGAATAAATTTTTTAAAATAACTTTAGAAGACAGTCTTTTCACTGCGTATATTTAGCAAAATACATTCTAAGCACAAACAGAGCTGAAAAAAAATCTTAACCTTCATTCACTATCTAATTGTTAGCAACAACACTGGTGTTATTTTAAATATATCCTACGCCTTACGATATATGTAATTATTTGAATGTTGCTGATAACCAAGACTTTCAATGAAAGAATAAAGAGATAAATAGAAAAACATTTTTAAATAAAAATATTTTGAATTTAATTTTGTTAAGTGTTGCACTTTGAATTTGAAAGAGCAATATGAACTGAAGACTTCCCCCTACTAGCCACTGAAAAGACTTAAAAGCAATGACACCCCAAAACTAAGAAGCACACCTCATCCTCATACTGTGGTCTCTAAACACAACTGCCCATAGGAAAGAATAAGGGCTCCATGGAAGTGTGGATAGTACCAGGCCTGGAGTAAAAAATACATAAAATAGCACCATGTTTTACCAGGAGACAGGTAAGCTTATCACATATTAATGGATCCAATCAAAAAGGGTTATGGAGAAAATATAAAAGGGCTCCCATTGATCAAAATGGGCTAAACACATTTGATTACAACATGCCAAATATATACTTTAAAAACCTATGAGTTTATAATACTCAATATAAAGGCCCCATTTACACACACACACACATACACACACACACACACACACACACACTCACTGAACCTCGAAAGTTATTACAGCACCTACTCCTTATGCTGAAAATTGGCTCAGCTGTCTAACCCAGACTTCTCCCCTAAAATCCAGACCCAACATCTAACAGTCCACCTATCCTACTGCATCTTTAATAGGCATCTCAGTATTATGTATCCTACAAAACTCTTAGTTTGGCTCCCAAACCTATTCCTCTCCCAGAATCCCTTCAGTTGTTTGGAATCCCCTCCGCCATATCTCATATTCACTCTATCAAGAAAACCCCAAATCCAACTACTTCTTACCATCTACAACTGCTAGTCCTGCCATCTTTTGCCTTTCTTCCACTCTTGCCTACTCCATTCTATTCTCTACAAATCAACTAGGAATATCCTTTCAAAACTTAATTCACCATGTCAGTCCTATACAGAAAACTTTTCAGTGACTTCTATTATGCCTGGAATAAAATCGACAAGAGCTATATATAATCTGGCCTCTGGATACCTTTTCGGCTTCTTCCACTTTCCTGCTCATCACCAATCTCTGGCCAAACCCATCTCCTGCTATTCTCAAACACATCAAGCACCCTCCCATCTCTGGCTCTCTTTATCAGTTATTCCCTCTACACCAGTGGTTCTTAACCTTGGTTCTATCAAACCCTAGAGGTTCGATGAGGCAGTCTCAGGGGTTCGGAGAAGCTTCTGCTGCGGAGGCCAGAATAAAGTAATACCGTAATTTGTTTTGAGTTCATGCACTTTGTTGGTTTTGTTCTTTGAGCAAGGTGATGTTCATGCATGGCTCATTTTGTGCACCAGTAAAAAAAAAACATATACCTATGTCCTGAATTTGGAAAAAAAAAATCATATTTTATTTATCACTAAAGAAGGGTTAGGTGAATGCGCATATGAAACTGGTGGGTTTGGTACCTCAAAAATGGTTAAAACCACTACTCTACACAGATTCTCACACAGCTCACTCTCTCAGTGAGGTCTCTGCCCACATGTCACATTTCAAAGACATCTTCCCTGCCCATCCTTATTGCCTACAGCACCCCCACTGCCCACCATCCTCTCCGCTTGCTTTAATAGATACCTGCCACTACATCACACATATCTATTGGTTTACAATGTCAGTTTGCTACAGATGAACACAATGTTTACTGGTTTGTTTAGAACATAGTTGGTGTCAATAAATACTTGTCAACGGAATTATTACTCTGAGATTAACTTGGGTTTTTCAAAATATCGAGGTGCTCTCAATTTGTAACACAAGACCATCTTACTGTATCCTTCCCGTATATCCTTTATTACAGAGACTAAGTTATCCTACAATATCTATAAAAATGAAACCATTATCCTCTTTCACCTCTTACTTTACCAGACTACAGATCTTTAAACCTTCACATCAGATTGCAATGGCAGCCTTCTCCTTAAATACCTCCATTAAATTTAGTCTGCAACTCTCACGCTATTTAGTAGGAAGTGACTCACTGACAATTATTCCATAATCAATGGAAAAGTTAATAGGCACTAAGTCTCCTAATGTTTCACCTCAGGAATGCCTAACGGCTTAGCACAAGACTTAATTTACGTAACTGCCACATCCTGTGACTATAACACTGACATTGATAGAGCAACAGGTTTGAAAGTAGTCAGGAAACAGCGCTTCCATTTGCTTTCCTTTCCTTTAAAATTTTAGATTTGAGTTTAAAACACCTATAGTGCAGCCTGACCAGGATGTGGTGCAATGGATAACATGTCGGACTAGGACGCGAAGGACCCAGGTCCAAAACCCCAAGGTCGCCAGCTTGAGTTCAGGCTCATCTGGTTTGAGCAAGGCTCACCAGCATAAGCACAAGGTTGCTGGCTTGAGCAAGGGGTCACTTGCTCTGCTGTAGCCCCCCACCCCAGTCAAGGCACATGTGAGAAAGCAATCAATGAACAACTAAGGAGCTGCAACAAGGAATTGATGTTTCTCATCTCTCTCCTTTCCTTTCTTCCTGTACCTCTTTCCCTCTCTCTTGTCTCTCTCTGTCTCTGTCATAAATAAGTAAATAAATAAAACATCAAAGATACAGATAAAGCAAGAGCAGACAACCTAAAAAGCAAAAGGGAACAGTATTCCCTCTTTCAAGTGTTTCTGGTGCAGCTTTATAGGCTGGGAAGAATGCAGATGGTTGGGCTAGTCAAGAAAAGTGCTCTGAGAACACGTATGCAACGGTACCTCAAGGTTGAGCCTAAGAATAGAAAGGGAAAAAGCATTCCAAAAACGAGTCCTGGGTTTTGAAAACATTGTGAGGAATGTGGGGACAGTTCTTCCCAAGTCTCTGAGTGTAGCTGAATGGGGGAGCACTTGTGAAGGTTTAGGGCCCACCTTACATTGGCCAAATAGTGGGTCTTAGACGCTAAGAATCTTGCAAAGGGCATCAGAACGTTTAAGCAAAGACAGATGCAAAATTTTTGTATTTATAATATTCTCTATATATATACAGAGTTCATGATAGAGAAGGTTGGGTACAAATTAAAAAAAAAAAAACAACCGCGAGGTCCAAATTCTACTTCCAGAATTTACTAACTATATAACTTTTTAAATGGAAGATAGGTGCATTCAATCTGCTGTAAAATGCTGTGTTGGGTGAAGGAGATGAAGGATTTCAGCCTTACACAGATTCATCGTTAGAAAAGGAAACAGTATTTTAATAGCTTTTATAGATCATCACGAATATTCTTCTACGATACAACACCAAATCCCAACAACTGGTAGTTTCTTAAAGATTAGTTGCAATTAGCTTGACCAGGCGGTGGCGCAGTGGATAGAGCGTCGGACTGGGATGCGGAGGACCCAGGTTCGAGACCCCGAGCTCACCAGCTTGAGCGCGGGCCCATCTGGCTTGAGCAAAAGCTCACCAGCTTGGACCCAAGGTCGCTGGCTCCAGCAAGAGGTGGCTCAGTCTGCTGAAGGCCCGCGGTCAAGGCACATGTGAGAAAGCAGTCAATGAACAACTAAGGTGTCGCAACAAAAAACTGATGATTGATGCTTCTCATCTCTCTCCATTCCTGTCTGTCTGTCCCTGTCTATCCCTCTCTCTGACTCTCTCTCTGTCTCTGTAAAAAAAAAAAAAAAAAAAAAAAAAAAAAGATCAGTTGCAATTAGTTGGCATCAGAAACTCTATCAGTGAACTGTCCCACTGTTCCACTGAAATCCATGGGTCTATCCGGCACTTTGAACAGACCTTTCATCCCAGGGATGAAACTATGTCATGTCTTGGTCAACTGGAAAATGTTCCCTGAAATTATGCAGATCTTCCAAATGTTGGTACATTTCATTACACTATATTAAAAAAATTGTGTCATTAATATCACCAGTAATCATACCAAAAGAAGTCTTTAAGTATTGGGAAGCTCTCACATGAACATTTTAATTCTTTCAAATAAAGCAGCTGTTCCATGAAATGGAAAATGACCAGCTCAGCTCGCAACGCGGCATACAACTGGCTCGCAATGGCTGCTCCCATGCATGTCCTCAGACAACCGTCGCAGGACAGCGAGCAGCCATTGTCACGTGCACTTTTCGTTTAGTCACTGAGAATCCAAAAATGACGTGTACTCCAGATTTAATAGGAATCAATCATTGTCACTGGCACAATCGTCATCACTACCAGTGTTACTGTGAACGTGTGGTGGCGAAGAACATAACGACTGCTCCCACCCAGGTGGTGGCACTGCTTCATCGGTGTTAGGGCACCAGCAGGTCTACCCGCCACTGCTTTCAGAGCCATCAGTTCAAATACAGAGCAGATCACAACTTAATATTATCACAGAAACCGCTTTGATCTCACAGACTCTCTGAAAGGTCTCAGACCCCGGTGCCACTGCCCAGGCTTTGAGAACAGCTGTTTTGTAAGACCACCCAGATTCTCACAAGAGGCCAGCCTCCCTCACAGATGAGACACTAGAATTTCTTCCTTTTCTCTCTGGAGGTGTCAAGTCTCCACTATCCAGAGTCAAAGCCATCAACATATCTTTACCTACCCACCTTAAAAAGGCCCTTCTTTCCCCTTCCTCCCCCCTCCAGCTGCGGCCCCAGTTCTCACCTTCTTTTGACAGTGAAGCCCTCTCCAAAGGGCCTGGCTTGTATGCAGGACAAGGGACAGGAGAAGGAGGGCCACCCCTACACATGAATGAGAAGTGAAATCAGCACCTCTCATTAATCAACCCTTTCTGGAATTAAAAAGAAAAATAAACCTGGCACCTGACATTCCTAAAGGTTGTCTAATATCCCAGTCATACAATACAAACCTTTTTAAGACTTCTTTTTAATTTACTCCTCGCAGACATGTCTAGCCACGACACTGCACGCACCCCCTATGATTTCAGACATCAAACA
Source organism: Rhynchonycteris naso (assembly GCA_037038555.1). Classification (NCBI taxonomy): domain Eukaryota; kingdom Metazoa; phylum Chordata; class Mammalia; order Chiroptera; family Emballonuridae; genus Rhynchonycteris; species Rhynchonycteris naso. Next base: position 121,374,815 of record CM073002.1, read on the forward strand.
TGAACACAAAATGAGTAATGCAAAAAGAAAGGGGGTATTAATCAGACACCTTGAGAGAAAGAAAAAAAAAAATAACACTGATTCGAGGATGGCTGCTAATGAGGCTCTTTGTTTTGCTAGATTAAGTCGGGAGTCTGATGACTAAGAAGAAAATTTAAGCTTTGCAGGTGACTGCTGGTGATTATGATCAAGTTCTTTTTTTTCTTTTAAATAAAGAGATGTCTTTGCTTAATTCTATAGTTTATGAATTTCATGTGTTTACCTGAAATCTGTGTTCACCCCAGAAATGCAGAAAACTTTCCTTACTAGCAGAGGGAAAGACCTCCTCTTATTGATTCTGGATGGTATCTGACAATGAGCCTTTCAGACTGTGAACTGCTGATGTTTAAATACATTACCCTAATGCTCTTTAAGCATTGCCAATTGTAAACCTCATTAACTCTCAGCATGTGGCCAAGGCCTGGATTTCATGGCAGCAGCCTCCCAAAGTGAAAACAGGTATATAAAAATGACTTTATCATCAACAACATCATATGCTCCTCCAAACTTGTGAAGTATTTAAAAGGCCGTATTATTTTCCCAGAAGGATAAACAGCAAATGTGGAAAAAGTGGAGAACATGCTTTCCTTACACAGCCACACATTTTAAAACCCCAGATTTCTTTTTTATCTTTTCTTCTTGGACACCCTATTCCTCCTGCCATAAAAGGGGATTTGTCCCAGGACTGACTGATTCTCTGTACTCGGAATAAAAAGGAATTATTTATGGGTGTTGATCTCATTGCTACTATTTTGATTCCACAAAATGGCTGCTGATAAGGTAGTACATTGGACGTGTCAGCTCATCATTAAGAAATCAGAATTCCTGACATCCCCTTTTGCAAAGAAGAGCCAACTTCTGTTTCGCATGGTGTGCAAAGAGGTTCCACACGTGACATAGAAAACATTTCTATAGTAAATTTATACACAATTCTAGCAAACTATTTAGTTACTAGAACCACCCAGCACCCACTCCACACAGACAGGAGCTGGACCTGTAACAGGCAACCAGCGTCCTGAGCCCAAGAGGCCAGGCACCCAACATCTCTGCTTATCCAGGCCCTACTCAGTCTTCCCAGGTCGGGACATCATGTACTAGTAGGGGAAACAATCTCTGAGTCCAAGGCCTTTAATAAAATATCAATTAGTAACAAAGAACAAATAGAAACAAGTTTGCTCAAAGGGACACACTCAGAACCTTTACTCATACCTTGTTCTTAGAAGATAGCTGTGTGAACAGTGTACAGAAATTACACTTAAATGATAAACAAAGAAAGCTTCAATCCTATTTTAAACAAAACTTAATGGTAACCATATCTAAAAGACACAACAAAAACCATACACACAAATCCAACAGCAACCAAAGAATTCACATTAATCACCTCAGGAAGAGGGTCTGACAAAGCTTTAGACCAGGGGGGCTCAATACGTCAATCGCGATCTACTGGTCGATCGCGAAGGAAGTGTGGGTAGATTGCATGACATTAAAAAGACATTTGTCTTTTGATTGGCATACAGGGTAGCCAATCTGACGTCTGAACTTTTGACACCCTATGCATGTGCGTTAAACCGCGCTAACTTGTTCAATTACATTGCTGCATAGTTAGCCTTCAATTTATTTAAACTAAATACAACAAAGGGTATAAAAAGGAGTGTCGTAGCTGGTCCGAGTAAGAAGCCTAAAACCTACCACTTTCATACAGAATGGGAGGGGATTTTTTTCATTATGTCATATTCTAAGTGCGTTTGCCTCATCTGTCTGTGTGCCATTGCTATTCCAAAGAAGGGAAATGTGGAGCGGCTTTTTCGGACTGTTCAAAAAAACTATGACATTGACTTTCCTCAGAAAAGAGAGCTGAGAAGGAGAAAGGTGAAAGAAGAATACACAATATTAAATAGTAATAATAGTAACTTAAATAATGATAATATAGAAGAAATAAATTTATGTTTTGCATTTTTATTGTAGGTAGATCATCTTGACTTGGTCATCTTATAAGTAGCTCGCAAGCTGAAAAAGTGTGGGCACCCCTGGTCTAAAAGATTACAAAACAGAATTACAATTAAAATGAATTTAAATTATGAAAAATATTGCTGCAGGTTAACAAATCATGGAAGATACTAAAAAGTTCAAAATATCCACATTGAGATGAGAAGACTATAGGTGGTGGCTTCTCATTGGAGACTGAAGCGCTCACTGTCGATACAGTTTTTGCTACTGGAAAAAAAAAAAAGTTAGCCAAAGGGCAACAAATTGAAGCCATCTGAGATCTTCTCTGTCACAGTAGAACACTGGGGTTTCAGATATTACAAAACCTGAAGGAAAAGGAAAAGGTCCTTGGAATCAGAGAGGCCTGGACACCTTTTGGCAGAAAAATCACCTGATTACTGAGTGTCCCATTTATCTTATCTACAAAACCATGGAAACAAAGCCAACATTTCAGCTGCGTTATAAGCTTTTGAAAAATATGTATGTGTCATGTTATATAGTCTACGGGTAAAGGGTATGTTGTTGCATCTAATGAATTCAATGCTATATTTTTTGGAGGGTAGGTATAAAAAGAAATGGGGAAAGTATGAGTATTAATGGGGGTGAGGATGTAAAAGGCAAAGTGCATTAAACGGTATCATAATTACATGAATTAATGTCCATAAATGTATTAATGTAATTAGAAACCAAAATGGTCACCTGAAAGACAAGAAAATAAAAGACAAAGAAAAATTCCTATTAGGTTAAGTTTAAAAAGGAAATGTCATTATGAACTTTTGATTTTATAAAGTACATTTCTCAGCTCTCTCCCCTGAGAAGTCAGAGGAGCAGGAGCACCCTAGAAACAATGAGCCCGTGCTCACTTCTGTTTCTAAGCACCACTCCCAATTATTAGAAAGAATTGGGCATCTTAGAGAAGAGAGAGATTTCCAGGTCCAAGGTGAGCCTAGAACATCTTATTTACCAAAAACAAGGAACATTCAAAGGCTGAGGCTATAAGAGCCAGCTTGAAGGGACATCCACTGACCACACTGGGACAATTTTAGCATATGAGGGAATAAAAGAATAGGTTACAGTACATTGAACTTAAAATAAACTAATACATGAATTTGTACTGACGTGGAAGGTGACGAGAGAAAGAAAAGGTAAAGGAGGTAAGAAAGCTTTTCTTTATGAAGGGATGGCAAATGATTAAAGATAAGATTTTTAAAATCACCATTCTTCAAACCCCAGTGTAATAACTGATTCCGGAAAGGGTCATCTGGATACTAAAACTATTGGCTGAAAGGTTGCTTCAAACAGGACATCCACACATTCTCAAAGTATTCTATCTCCTAATTACAAACAAATATGGTTTTTCTGAATGGAATTCTCTAGTGGATACAACCTTCAGCAAGTGAACAAACTGAGCCTCCCTGGTGCTGGGGCAGCATGCCTCCCGAGAAGACATAACAGGCAGCCCAGACTCTCCTAGCCTGCGCCCCAGAGTTTACCAGGAATCCAGGCAGACATAAAGAAACAATCAGAAAAGTACAGAATGTGGGACCTTCAACAAAATCACTGGGCCTGGATTTTAAAAGTCAATGTCACAAAATAAATAAATAAATAAATGGCAAGGATCTGTTCTAATTTAAAAGAGAAATAACAACTAAGTGTAATATAAAAATCTTGACTGGATCCAGGATTTAAAAAGGGGGGGGGAGATAAGGCATTTGCGGTGGGGGTGGGGAGAGAAGTCTGATACATTTGAATATGGACTGGATATTTGAAGTTATTTGACACGATTGTTAATTGTACCAAACATGCTAATGGTATGGTGGTTATGTAGGAGAATGCTCTTATTCTTAGAAGATAAATGATGAAGTCTCATGATGTCTGCAATTTACAGTTAAATAGTCCAGCCGAAAAAAGAAAGCACGTGTGTGCATGTTTGTGTGTAGAAATTGTGAATGTAGAAAGAGAGAACAAAGGTGGAAAAAATGTTAACAAGTAGTCAGTCTAGATCAATGGTTCTTAACCTGGGTTCTATCGAACCCTAGGGGTTCGATGAGTCGGTCTCAGGGGTTCGGAGAAGCCTCTGCCGCGGAGGCCAGAATAAATAATACCGTAATTTGTTGTGAGTTCATGCATTTTGTTGGTTTTGTTCTTTGAGCAAGGTGATGTTCATGCACAGCTCATTTTGTGCACCAGTGAAAAAACATATACCTATGTCTTGAATTTGGAAAAAAAATCGTATTTTATTTATCACTTAAAGAAGGGTTCGGTGAATGAGCATATGAAACTGGTGGGTTCGGTACCTCAAAAAAGGTTAAGAACCACTGGTCTAGATGAAGGGTATACACTGGGTGTTCACTGTATTCTTCTTCCAATTTTTCTGTAGTTTAAAATATTTTAACTATCAAGTAAGAAAAATACTGTTCTTAATCACTGAGTCAAATAATTTAGTTGCATATGTTGGTCATCCTTCCTCTGAATCATTACCACAGCGGGTGTGGAAGCAACCAAATTGTCTCAAAAAATGTTTGCTAGCATCAATTGGCCCTATCTAGCTTTTGTCTCACTGGACTAGTACGGAATATATCTTAGCCTCTCCGTGCACCACCCAGAGAGCCCTATGAGGGAACAAAGGCCTCACGACATGACATTTTCCTTCCACGCCAAGAGCCCGCCTTGGAGTGGAGGTAAAAGACAGAACTGCAGTGGCCCAAATAACTGCTGCTCCTGGAACAGAGAGAGAAGGCATAACCCAGCAACCTGCAGGATATGCCAGGAGGTGTAGCTGCCAATTTCCTCCCCACTTCCTTCCACTCCGCAAGACCTTCGTTTTAGAGAAGGTGATTTCCACAACAGATTGGACGACAGAGAGGTAACCAGAAAAAGAGAAGCACTGGTATGAGAAGGCCGGCTTGGCTATTAGGACATCAGTGTTAGTATTAGCAAGAGTCCAGAGCCCAAAAATTCTGCACTTCGTGATAAAAGCCAACTGCAATTTTATACAGCTTAGAAAAGATTCATTTTAAAAATGTGAACAGAGAAGACCAGCAGGAAAAACAATCCAAAGGCATTCTGCCAAGTGTCCTATTTCGTTTTCGACGGTTCCTTTCTCTTCCAGCTTGGTGAAGATGCCTTTCATGGGGATTTGGAATCATATTATTCTGTCAGTTACTAGTAGCATTTAATTACATGTCAGATTTAAAAGTTATTTGAGAGGAGAGAAATATTATAGAAAAGTTATCTTCCTAGAGCTATGTTTTATATTTACTCACAATTTTTACAGTTGCCTTGAAAAATACCAACATAAATACAAACACTCGGGTGTATCTTCATACCACTCATCAACTACAATAGTTCTGTGAAACTCTAGTTTTTTAAACTATATACATAAACTATATATATATAAATATATATAAAAACTATATATATATATATAAAATCCCCAACTGTGATACAAACCCTGAAAGAAATATTAAAGTCATTATTTCTAAAATAATGTATTAATTGTAATAGGTAGAGAAAAGACTCTTAAAAGACAGTGACTTCTTAATCATTAAAGCAAAAGAAAGCCGTTTCAAACAAAAATATTAAATGAGATAGTTAAAAATAAACATACCCATCTTTGGTCTGATCCACCACACCACTTAAAAGTTCCACAGTCTTGGGATTAGGTTGGCTTTCTCCAAAAATGTTCAGATATCGAGTGACAAAGTCATTGGGGGACATGAAAAATTCACCGCTTTTTTCAATGCTTGCATACTGTTTAAAATAAAGAGAGAAGAGATTCTTTATCCACAAAAGCATACAGTCATGAGATGAACATGTGAAAAAGCTGAAAATATTCAAAGGATAAAATATCAGATATGATAATATTCTCTTCACTAGTTATGTCCATCAATTCAAAGAAAAAACAAAAGTCTGCCCAGTTTTATGTTTATACCAGTGGTTCTCAGCTGGGGGCAGCTGAGCCTGATCATCCAGCTTCCAAACATCAATGTTCTCTATTAGCCCAGTACAACCAATGAGGAACTAGCCTTCTCTATACATTACCTGACCTTCTGGGATAGAGTTCTCTAGCTCTGAGCTTCCTCCATTTGTCTGGATTTTCCCCTCAGGAGACACATGGCAGTGTCTGATTACTATTTTGACTGTCACAACTTGGGGGTGAGGGATGCTACTGGCATCTATAGGTAGTTGGTTGTACAATGCATAGGATGACCCCCCACAAAGAGTGGTCCAGCCCACAATATCAATATCAATAGTGCTGAGGTTGAGAAACTCTGGTTCACAGAAATTTGGAAAGACAACCTATGTCTTGTTCTTTAGCAAGAACACAGAGCATTTAATAAAAGTAAGATTAATTAGGAAGTCATGGGTGATTACGGCCTAATTCTTTTGTCCATTTCTGCTTCAAGGCATCCACAATACAAGAAAAGATGACAAACAGGCTGAGCTGGAAAAGAGACTGTTAACTGCATGACTTCTTCTTGCAGGATCTGATGGGAGCAGGTCTGAAATGCTGCTCCAGCAGCATCCGCTTCGTTCCAGGGCAGAAACGGTAAGAACTGGGTGGCATGCAGTGCTTTTTCACTGCGTTCCCCAGGTCTGGCCTTTCATGTGACACATTCCAGCTCATAGAAGTGGGACATGCTCATTCCCGCTCCATGGAGCCCCAAGTGCTGGGGGAAATGCTGAGCAACAAGTTGGGGACCCTAACTACACCTGTGGAGCAGCACTGGGGGACACGAGGGCAGGGCTGAGGACACAAAGAACAGTGATAGATGGGGGAGAGGAACCATCCCGGTGGCCACAGTGATAGGGGAGCACAGTGAAGTGAAGTCCAATGACAGCTCCCTCTGTAACCCCAGAGGTAAGCCGATTAAAATTGTTTGAAAAAGTCACTTGTTATTTCTACACTTTAATTCCAATCCAAGATAAGCTCCTGCTTCAATACTCAGTAACAAGCTTGGACGTACGTCCCTAAGTCCTGGGATGCACTCAGTTCTGCTTCTGCCCTGTGTCACCACTTGTGTGACTCCGGCAAGAAACAAGTTTTTAGGGTCCTGGCTTCTCACCTACAAAATGGAGATGGGGAACATCAGCTATTTCATGAGTTTGATGCTAGAAATAAATGAATAATCATGCAAGAGACTTAGCACAATGCCCTACACACAATAAGCAATTTAGAAATATATAAATATTCTATATTACTGGGTTTTGTCTAATATTTTTTAGCCCAGTACAAAAAAAAAAAAGCTGAAAGATGGCCCAATCATCCTACTATTCTTCGGTTAGCATTAAATTTAACTTTTTTGGAAATGCAGAGAATTCTATTTTGATTTTCCTAACTGAGGCAAAAATAAGACTGAAATATAACGGAAATGTCATTGCTAATTATAGCAACACTATGGTTTAGAATTTCACCTCTGTTTGCCTATAATGGGGAATAAATTAATTTAGTTAAAAATACAATTTAACTCTTTTCTCACTAGTACACATTGAGATTATTTCCAGTTTGGGCATTTTTAAATAAAGCTAAGGTAACCAGCCTTGTATGTAACATTTGTCCAAATTCCTGGCAATTTCCAAATGCTACACACACTCCCCTAAGAGAAACTGTTGGGTCAAAGGAGAGACACTTTCAGGCTCTTGATACTTATTATCACACAGCTCACCAGTAAACATTGTACCAATTTACACTCCCCCTTGACAGTGTGCTAGCATGCCCTTCCCCTGCTCTGTCTTATTTGCTGCAAATATCTTTCCAGTTTGATAGTTTTATATAATCGAGTCTGTAGGTTATTTTCTCCTTTGCAATTTCTTCTAGTACTTCTAAGTTTAGAAACTAGGCCTTTCTCATCTCAAGATGAAAGACTCACCACCATGTTCTCTTAGCTTTTTTACAAGTAGGTTTATCATTTACCTTTAAGTGTCGATTCATGGGCACTTTTTGTTTGTGCCTGGTGGGAGGTAAGGATCTTCCACCTCTAGTTTCTTTCCCTTTCTCACTTGGCTGTTCCAAAACATCTTTAAAATGTTTTTTAGTTCTTCTTTGAGTATAGATTTTACAAGTGACCCGAGCCTCTCTTCTTAACAACTACTGGCAGTTTTTTAACTTCCAATAGTTGTAATTTAACATACACTTACAAAACAGAAAGGCTTTTAAGATTTCTTTGCACACCCAGTATAATACTAAATGTGAAGATTAATTTTGTGTCAACCTGACTGGCCACAGGGTGCCGAGATGAAACATGATTTTGGGATGTGTCTCCGACAGTTGTTGGATGACATGTGCATTTGAATCTGTGGACTCAGTAGTAGACTGCCTTCCCCAGTGTCAGTCGGGCACCATCCAATCCATGGAGGGCATCACAGAACAAAAGGTGGAAGAAGACTCTGCTTCCTTTTTCCTGCCTCATTGCTTGAGCTGGCACATATCTCCTCCGGTCCTCAGACTGAGATCTGCATCATCAGCTTCCCTGGCTCTCAGACCTTCAGACTTGAACTAAGTTACACTACCAGTATGCCTGGGTTTCCAGCTTGTGGACATCATGGGACTTCTCAGTCTTTCTAATGGATGGCGTGAGCCAATTCCTCATAATAAATATGGATGGATGGACGGATAGATGGACGGACAGACAGATGGGTGGACATATGGACGGCTGGATGGATAGACGGATGGATGAATATAGCTAGAGATGAAGATATCTCCTATTAGGATCACAAGTTACTTTCTTTCATATACATTTGCTTTTAAAATTTTCATCAATGACTGTTAACTGTTTTGTCATAAGAAAAAAGTTTTACAAAAAAGGAACTACTTTTCCAACTTTGCCTACAAAAATGATAAAAATACATATTATGTTTTTGTTGGCAAGGAATAATTATAAAAACCCAAGTGCACTTCACTGGATATTATCACTACAATTTGTAATGTGTCCACTTCCCTCGTTCTGTCCCTTTGCCCGGTCTTCCCCCCTGTAACACCTCATTCTATAGGCATTCAGCTATTTCCAGCTCTACACTTCTAAACAGTACACATCACCTCCTTTATTCTCTCCTGAGCTGAGTTCCTTCTTGGTTTCCCATCCTTATTAGTGGCAACCTCCCTGCACCCAGGCTATGTATCCAGTGGTCATATTTAACCTCTGCTCTCTCCCATTCATTATACAAGATCAGTCATTTTCATGTAATAGCACTTCAAAACATCCTTAACTTGTCCATTTTCCATTCCCCCTGTAGCCACAACCCTAATCAAGCTATTAGGACCTCACACCTTATACCCACGGCTGCCTAACTCATGGCCTGGCCGCACCAATCAAATCTCAAATCCAGCCTATCACTGGATGACTCAGGAAACCTTCAGTGGCTTCCTACTGTTGAGCAGAAATGCCAAACTCCCAATTATCTTTCTAATTTTGGCACTCAACCCTGTAATAATTGGCAGAGTACTCGGCACAGAGTTGAATTTAAACAAACTTTTGAAGCATGAGCAAGAATCCTTCAACCTAGACACGCAGTCTGCTCCCAAACCATCTCTAGGTTTCCTGCAGTGTGTTCCTCTTCCCGGAGCCCCTGGGCCACCCTGCTCTGTGCCTCTCCAGCTGCCACTCATCCCAAGGCTCCTCAGGCCCCACCTCCAAGGAGCCTTCTCTGCCCACTCCCCACCAGGCGACTGCTCCCTCCTTCCATTTCCTGTGGCCTGGGTTTTAACCAGACCCTGGAACATGCTGACTCGGGATTCTTTTTCACCTGCTTCCTGCCTGTAAATGTGGGCTCCTATATACCATTTGAATTGTAAGGCCTATGTTGTACATCCCACTCACCGCAAAGTTTCATGGTGTTTTATTTAAACTGTAAGCACTCAATACATATGTTTAAATTAACATGAAGCAGCACCAAAAGGGTTAGACAGACAAATAACGAACGTTAACATTTAGGTTAAAAGCAAAACTGACTACACATGGATTTCAATTTCCACTTCCAGAGAACAGCCTGCAGAATGAAGTTCAATGGCCTTAGGCTAGAAATGTCTTACACGAGGTCTCTCGCGATACTAACCATTCCAGTACCCCTGCCCAAGACCCTATGCTCCAGGCCTCCCCCCACACCGGGTATTCTTACAGCTCTTGCTTTGCACATGCTGTTCCTTTGCCTGGCATGTTATTCCTTTGCCCCACCACTCTCCCCTACCTTCTCCATTATGATAAATGCCTATTCATCTTCCAGAGCCACTATAACATCACCACCTCTCTGTAATGTTAATGACTCTAGGATGACTTGATTAGCCTTAGCCCCTCATCACCTTCCTGCTAATTAATGCTAGATAATGCTTATTAACCATAGTATGGCTTTCTTTTTACACTTAAATACACACAGTGAGACAGGTAAGGGCAGGAGCCACGATTAACACATTTCCATACACACACTTCACACTGTACTTAACATACAGTAAACACCTTCAGAAAAGAAAAAGAAATAGTAGAATTGAATTGAACTCATCAACATAAGATAAGCCAGTACTGGGCCCACTTGGTCCTCCAGGACCTGCCTCCTTGTCTGTCTTGGTCCCACGGCTCCACAACAGGGATGCCCTGGCTACCAGCACATCTGCTCCAGAGGAGACAAAGAAGCTTCTCTCCACCTCCCCAAGCTCCAAAAGAACCCTCTAACTAGGCTAGCAGAGAGAAGGCTGGGATATTCATTAGGAAGAAAAATCAAGAAAGAGTCATAGAAAATCAGCAAAGTCGTCAGGTTTGCAGAGTGCTTAAGGCTGATCCATAATTAACTACGAAACCCAGCCACAGCAGAGACGTGCCTGGCACAATCCCCAGGGCGCCAAGCTCCTATTCTTCCTTCACCACAATACCCTCTGCGGTAGATGGTAAACAAGAGATCCTCAGCGTGCTGACCCAATGGTTTGCGTGGGTACCACACTATGAGATCACCAGAACCTTTTTTGCCAGATCCACAATCCCTTCCAGAAACTGCTGATCGCTGTTTTCTTCAGGGACGGTTCCCCCAACGTCATGTCCTCAGACTCTAAGTCACACTGAACTCTCACTCAAAAGTCCTAGCCACCCCAAGGGAAAAAAAACAGCACTTCCCATTCAGGTCCCAGAGATTCTACGCAGCCTACAGAGCCACTTACCATACAGTGAACCCCACAGGTGGCCCTCCAGAACCCTGAAGGGAATTCCTATCCTCCGGGTCTACCTGACCGAGCTGATTTGTCTACAGTTATTTGCCTGCCATTGAGATAACTGCATCTGAAAAGGGCATTTTGTTCCAAAGTAGGATCTTAATCTAGCCTCACCAGCTGCCACTTGGCCTCAAAAGATGGACACAGCTTCTCCCTGGAGCCTTTCCACTGGATTATGCCCAAAGACCATGAAGTATCTAAGATGCCCCATCGACTGAGACATTTGAAGTTGCTTCCCTTTCCTGTTAAAACAGTGGTTCTTAACCTTTTTTGAGGTACCGAACCCACCAGTTTCATATGCACATTCACCGAACCCTTCTTTAGTGATAAATAAAATATGATTTTTTTCCCAAATTCAAGACATAGGTATATGTTTTTTTTACTGGTGTACAAAATGAGCCGTGCATGAACATCACCTTGCTCAAAGAACAAAACCAAAAAAGGGCATGAACTCACAACAAATTACGGTATTACTTTATTCTGGCCTCCGCGGCAGAGGCTTCTCCGAACCCCTGAGACCGACTCATCAAACCCCTAGGGTTCGATAGAACCCAGGTTAAGAACCACTGTATTAAAAGGATACCTGCAATTGCTGCTGGTTTTGAAAGCAGAAATATGTAATAGACAGGTCTTGAGTTCAAAGAATGATTATGACTTTGCCAACTCAATTAATTTTATCTAGTTCTCCAGGCTCTTTGGCAACCCATTCACATGCTCTTCTGCAAGTGGTCTTCCAGAATTACACTGGTCGAGTTTTACAATAAAGACCCTAAATACAAATACTACAAATATCTGAGCTTTCCTGCTACACACCTCATCCCAATCATGTTGGACCCAAATGCAGAACAACAGACACTACTAGTCTAGGTAAGAGACAAAGTATTTCTGTTTCCTGGACTTTCAGAATCCAGAGCCATTTTCCATCTTAGAATCTTGATATTACATTGTCCTTTTTGGGTCAAAAACAAATTTATGAAAGATTTCTTCTTTCTTATATACAATCTAAACTTCCCTATAAATGTATCCTTCTTTACATTTTTATCTGCTCATATTTTTAACCATATTCTTTTGGAGATTTTATCTGTGTTTGAATTCATTAATTTTAAGGATTTACGGACTCAATACCTAATACAAATCAGGTGCTGGACACTTTCACAGATTTTTTTTTTATTGAACCTTTAAAATTTTGTTAACTGATTATGAAAATGTTCAAACATATATGTACAAAGTAGAGAAAATAATATAATAAACCCAATACTGCATTCTCCAATTTCAAAAATTATCATCATACTGCCTAGCTCACACTTTTCCTAGCTCAACAAAACTGGATTGTTGAAAAGCAAGTCTCAGGCATCATAATCTCACTGGGAATCTTTAGTGTATATCTCTAAGAGAAAGACTCGGCACTTCCCATAATCAGAATATCATTACCCAGCAGAAAAATCAATTCATAACAAATACTCATTATCAAATAATCCCATCAGTATTCAAATTCCCTGATTTCTCCAAAATGTGTGGTGAAGCATTCTGATGAAAAAAATAGATGCATAGAGAATTATTAACTCTCACAATTCTATTTTCTCAGCACACAGCAGAACAGCAAGTTTCTCATTTAAAGTCATGGTCCTCTCCACATACAGCACAGTTGCTGTTGTCCCATTTAGAAAAAGAATACATATGTGCTTTTAAAATGATCTTTATAAAAGTGGCCATCTTCCTTTTGAGTGTTTTGATTCCAGCTGAACAACATTAGAAGTGGTTCAGTGTTTGGAACCTGAGGGAGACTTCCCAGAGTAGGAATCCTTCACTGTTACATACCACAAAGTAGACATAACTAGAAGAAACTAAGCAGATATACTTGGGTGGTATCCTACAGAGACCTCTGCACCAGGCAGCGTGGCTGAAATAAAATGATGTTGATGACAACAATGAGGATGGGCTTCTATCAAGGAGAAACAAGGAGAGCCCCCTCTGGATAAATGAAAAGTTACTGAATTGTTTACAAGGAGCTTTAAATTTCTTAGGAGAAAAAACATTACTATTAAACTGCACAAGTCAATCTTGGAAAAATATGTAGACTGTGAGACTAAATACCCTAGAAGTTCCTCTTCAATGCCTGATATCATATGAGAAAAAAAGAAATGAAATAGTAAATCATGTTGCCATCACAAACAACCACCACCAAGTTTCTGACACATTTTTTTAAATAGATATCATTGTAAAGGGTCTCTTTCATACATTTTGTTTGTTTGTTTGTTTGCTTGTATTTTTCTGAAGTGAGAAGTGGGGGGCAGCAGACAGACAGAGTCCCGCATGCGCCAGACTGGGATCCACCCGGCATGCCCATCAGGGGGCGATGCTCTGCCCCTCTGGGGTGTAGCTCTGTTGCAACCAGAACCATTCTAGCATCTGAGGCAGAGGCCATGGAGCCATCCTCAGCACCCAGGCCAACTTTGCTCCAGTGGAGCCTTGGCTGCGGGAGAGGAAGAGAGAGAGAGAGAAAGGAGAGGGGAAGGGTGGAGAAGCAGATGGGCGCTTCTCCTGTGTGCCCTGGCCAGGAATCAAACCGGGACTTCCACACGCCAGGCCGACACTACGGCTGAGCAAACCGGCCAGGGCTGTTTCATACATCTTAAGTAAAGATGGTTTTGAAATTTTTAAAAACTATAACAATGAAATAAAGAGGTGCTTGAAAAAAATCTTTAGAAGTTATAGAACACAAATCAAATAAGAAACAAAATAGGTTCCTTTATACTGACCTTCAAAAATATTGTTCTAAGTTCTGCTGGATCGGCCCTCTTGGTTAAAGACACCTATAAATAAACATAAAAACACTTATATTATTAGAACAAAGCTGAGAAATCAGGCTAGCGACTGGAAGAAAATAAACTCCAGGTCAGAAATTAGTGGATTTCATCTTAGTACTTAAAACAGCAAATTCCCGCAGTATAAAAACTACCCCCTGAATTTTAAATTAGACTCCCCATGTGGCTTCTAGAACACTAACATTCTGAGCAAGTATCCAGTAAAGCTCCCAATATGTAATGTTTATTGTAATCTTTTTTTTCCTTTCAAAAAGAAAATAAAATGTTGAATCACCTGGCATTTTAAAACTATACTCCTGAATGACCCATACTCTTTCATAGGGGAATATTAAATATTAAAGTACAATCTGTTTATTAACTATGCAAGAGAAGACAGTTCTTAAAGAAGTTAGTGAACAAGGCAAATCACACTAACAAGCCGAACGGATTTACTTCCCACAGTTCCACCAGGAGCAGGCATGAATACCTACCTATCTGGGCATGCTAAGCAAAGTCTCCTCCTTTTAATTTAAGAAGACAAAGGTCTCCAAAGGTATGACTATTATTCTCCATATTGTAGAAATAAAGGGGTTATGGTAACCTTTCAAGAGCAAAATTTGACAGATTAGCTCAGAATAGGTGTTGTGCTTAATTCTCCAACCCACAAAGTCCAAAAACATCACCGGGAAAAAGCAAGACAAACTTGAACATGGCTACCCCAGGCCAACACAAGAGTCCTTATGTGGAACCAAACAGTGGGCTTATTCAGCGTCCCATCACCCAATCCTGCTGGCAAAACCATCATGAGACTGAATTCTCACCAAGTTCAGCGTCACCCCATGATACAGCCAAGGAGGGGCTCCTGGAACCACCCCAATACTGGAGCCATGTTGCTATCCACGGGGAGATTTATGCAAATTGTTCTAAATCCCTTCTGTGTGTTTGCAAACTCTTCTGAGATCTTTGGACAATGGGTTCCCTGTCTCTAAATATGAAACTGCCTGAGCTGCTTTGCCTACCACCGTCAGGAATAATTTTATTAACTAATCACTGGAATGAGAGAGGTACTCTTTCAAAATCAGTGGTTGGTCACCTTGCTTCCCAAAGTAAGACTGATAACTCTTTTAATTTCATCTGAGTACTTATAAACACCAGTGCTATTTTTATCCACAAGTATTTGTGATCTTTTTAAAAAATCCTGAATTAGTTAGTGTTCTTTGCTGTCCAATTAAGGAGGGGAAAAAAAATAGACTGCTAACCACCCTCAGACTGATGATCCTGCTAACCTAAAGGTTGCCAGAGAAGATTCCCTCCTTTCAGGTCTGTATTCTGAGAAAGTAGAGCAGAAAGAACACCACGGGAGAAGAAGGGACGGCATAAAAGTGCCTCCATCCTCCTCTTTTATTTTTTTAAACTTTATTTTATTTATTCATTTTAGAGAGGAGAGAGAGAGAGAGAGAGAGAGAAAGGGGGAGGAGCAGGAAGCATCAACTCCCATATGTGCCTTGACCAGACAAGTGCAGGGTTTTGAACCGGCAACCTCAGCATTCCAGGTCGATACTCTATCCACTGCGCCACCACAGGTCAGGCCATCCTCCTCTTTTAAGAGCAAAGAAATTCCCTTCAAGTTCCACATCGCAAGACAGTACATAAGTAACATTTGTTAAAAGGCGTATGGTGACCCTGGGTACTTGGTTGGTTTTCCTTTTGAAAGCAAAGGAATGTTTCCACAAAGTGAACTATTCTTGCCCCGTCTGAATACCACATCCGCTAAACTCTAATTAATTCACTTTGCCATAAAGCCTTCCCTGGGCAATGTTCCTGTTCTAAATTCCCACAGCTTTCTTTTACTTCTTGGCCCCAATATGCACCTTCAGTGCTCACCTCCAGGACTACACACCTCTTTGAGAGAAACAGACAAAGCTTTCACTTTGTAACTCTCCCAGAGTCTCGGACACAGGAGAAAACAATCCATGTAGGGACTCAACACTTGTAAATCATGCCGCCTAATGTGTACAGAACACTAGATAGTATTCAAACCGTGACTGTGTGCTCACTAGAGCCTCACAGCAAACCTGAGACTCCAACAAGAGCATGCGATGGTCCTCACTTTACAGAAAAGGAAACAAAGACTCAGAAAGGGTCAAACATTTCCCGCAAAGGAAGATTAAGCACCAATTTGTACTCACATTTCTGAATGTTTGAACGCAGATCCCAAATCTTCCATTGACTGTTGGTCTTCCCACTGATCCGCATTATCTACAGCTTCAAACTGATGATAACCTACACTACCCACTGACACGATACAGTTCATGCCTAGCACCGCAGACGTTTCCAATTTCTCCTACCACCACCAGTGCGTAGTATCCACCCAAGATTGTAGATGATGGGGAGCAACAGGGAGCACACAACTAAATGGGAAAACAAATGAATGGTTTCTCTTTCTCTCTCTCTCAAAATCAATCAAATATAATAATAATAATAATAATAATAGAACCACAGTATTAGCTAATGTCCAATTCTGTTTCATCAGAACCAAGATTCTCAGCCAAGCTGCTTATACAGGTCACCTGGCGGGCTTGTAGATTTTATCAATGCACAGACCCTGCCAGAGCCCAATTGAGTAAGGGTATCTCTACAGCTTCCCCATGAGATGATAATGTTTGGCTGGGTTGAGAACCACTAAGATAGAACCCAAGGTTCTCACCTAAGCTGGCTCCTTCGCCACCTGCACAACACAGCCTTCAGTCAGCAACACGTCCCCCAACATTCTCCCGAACCTGCAAGGTCTCAAAACCAAGACAAGCACGGGCTTACACTGAGAACTCCACTGTCATGAAGTCATTATTTACCTTAGATATGAAATAAAATCAGAAGAGACAGCTCATCAAAAGCAGGCTACTCTGTGTGTTGTGTGAGAGGGGGAGGAGAAGAATACACACGTACACACGTGCAGGCATGCAGTGACAAGCAGAAAAAGGAGGTGGAGGGAGAAATATTCCTGCATGGACTTCTGTACCTGTGGAAGTAAGTGTAGAAGGTAGACCACAATCCTAAGGGAAAATACCACTGCGCGTGACCTCGCCACTTAGAAGGTTCTTCCGTGTATCTTCATGTACTGCAAAGACTAAAAGGTTAATAAAACTACAGTACCCATATTCCCTTACAGCTATGTGGTCTAGACCAGTGGCTTTCACCCGCCAGTCAGTGAACTGTTGCTGGTCCACTAGAAATTTTGCAAAAAAGGTTAACCACCCTCTATAATCTTCATACATCAGGGTAGTTAATTCATTCACAGACTGGCACAAAATTTCGGGCGGACAGCAACGGTCTGCTGACCGGAGGATGAAATCCACTGGTCTAGTTGCTGTCCACCAGATGAAGCTAGGTAAGATTTGGAAGCCAAAGTTTTGGAAAGCAAAAAAAATTTCAATGTTAAGGACCACACTTCTGCTGTTTCTTAACAAACACCATTGCTTGAAGTGTCTGCTTTTCCTGCAGCGACCTCCTGCCCATGCCAGTGGCAACATGGTTCTGAAACAGTCCTCATTCGGCAGGTAGTTTCACGCCTGCACAAGAGGCAACTGCTCTCTTGATGACCTACTCTGCTTTGAGGCTCCAGAGGTCGTTCCTGGGAACTCAATCTAAAGTCTGTTTTTCACCTTCCCAACTAATTCTGTAAACCGTTTAATACCCTGTAATAAATCTCCCTCTGCTTAACTCAGCTAGAGTGGATTCTGTTCTCTGCAATTGAATCTTGACTGATACAATCAGTAATTGCCAAAGTAAGTTTGGAATTCCTCAAAACCACAGAGTTACCATTTAATGTGAGACAAAGCAAGAAAGAGGTGTCTCATCAAACTTATGAAAAATACTTTTGTATTGAATTCACTGAGTCACTCATTCCTCATCCTACAGTTTCCCTAATTTCTAAGAAAGAAGTGGTAGTTATAAGAAAAGTTACTGAAATATAAATTAGTATACAGACAAGATGCCATGTCAAGCATTCTTCAAACCACAATATTTTTGTGTAATCCACACCAAAAGTTCCTATCATTCAACAGCTGACTTACAAAACACCAGACATCACAAATGTTAACCCACTGAGTAATTACACAAGCAGGTCATTCTGGGGCTGCTGTTTATCAGAAGGATTCAGTAGGTTGTGAAACATGTTGGATTTAACTCTGCGCTACCGTAGACAAATATTAAACAAACTATAAAGCCATCACCATGAAAATTCTGATATTAAGAAGAGTGTAACAGTTAAGAAAGGCTTGGCAGTATTTTAGCTGTGTGTTCTATGATGCCAAAAAAGATTTAAACACACTGATTTTAGACTTTATTACTATTGTTATTAAGCTAAAGCTAATATTCCAGTAAACGTTCCCAAATGTAGTAATTTGACAGGAGACAGTATGAGTTTTTCTAAAATATACATTTTTTTTCTGTTTATATTTTTAACTTCTTACAGAGACAGCTGAAGATGCTTCTTCACCTTGAGCAAGATATCCCCAGCTTTAGATATTTGGGTCCCAGTGTACTGCTGCTAACTTGGTGAATTTGGACAAGTCAGTTAACATTTCTGAGTTTTACTTTCCTAATCTATTAGGTGAGAAAAATGAAAAAATCTACTTATCTATTTCATAAAGTTATCCTGAGGACCAATTCAAATGAAGAAAAAATGCCTTGTGAGTCCTAAAGTCATAGATAATGTTGGTAGTGATTAGCTACCCTATAAAGATGGAAGATGAAAACACAGCTGGGTGATATTTCTAATCTCAAATATGAATGAAAGGCGAGGAGGTCCAGCACGTATTCAACTTAGAAATAAGCAATACAAGATGACAAGATAAGAATGAAACAATTTGTTAAAATTTTATTGGATGCTCACAGTCTTGTTAGAAAGCCTCAGGAAATCAGATTGAGGATAGCTTCCACCAGTGATACCCAAAACTATCCCAGAATCACTTGCTGAGAAATCTACCTCAGATCTCACAACAAAAGGAGGTTGCCTGGACTCCCTGTCAGGTCAGCTGCCATGGAAACGTCATGCACAAGCTGCTTCCCCATGTTGCTCCCTTCCAAGACAAGGTCGCACGTGAGCGTCTCATTGGCACCGCTGGATCACGTGCCTTTGTCCTGGCTGCAAGGCCAGGCCGGAACCAAGCTCTGACTCACCCATCTGGCAGGCAGGCCCCATCGCGTGGGATTTCCTCCACTACAGAAAACTCAGGCAAACTGATGATGCGGAGACTTCTGGTTCCCAGCCCGGCATGAAAAGAGTCTACAAGTTGCTGCTCTGTCTTAACAAGTAAAAAGCTGAGAAATTAAAAAATCAACAACTCTCCCTACATCCTTCAGAAAAGTTGTGTCACCAGGAAAGCCACTGCTCCCGAAATTAAAGAGACAGTAAGCCAGAAATGGAGAATCACAGCTGACCAGAGCAGAAACCCATGAACTAAAACCTCCGTAGGAAGCAGTGTCGGGCTAGGAAAACCTGACTTGCAAATGACCATTGCTAGAAGCTCAAGTGTGGACAAGACAGAGATTTTAAAACTCTAGGGAAACCCAGACATAGGGGGCTCCCCTCATTTTTGTGAGTTTTGCCTCCTGGAACTCCTGAATGAGCCATGGCTGTGGGAGAGGGAGAATGAAAAGATAAGCCAAAGACTCGGAAAAATATTTGCAAAAAAATAGCAAATAAAAGACTGTTATCTGAAATATACAAAGAACTCTTCAAACTCAACAATAAGAAAACAACCTCATTAAAAAAATGATCCAATGACCTAAACAGAAAGCTCATGAAATATATAGATAGCAAACAAGCATATGAACAGATGCTCCCCATCATATGCATTCAGGGAATTACAAATTAGAACACTGAACAACTATTACAATGGCCAAAATCCGGAACACTGACAACACCAAATGCTGGTAACCAGACTGCAGCAACAGGAAGTCTATACATTGCTGGTGGGAATGCAAAATGGTACAGCTATTCTAGAAGACAAATTGAAAGTTTCCCGCAAAAGTAAACACACTCTTACCATACGATCCAGCATTTATACTTCTTTGTATTTACCCAAAAGAGTTGAAAACTTATGTCCACACAAACACCTGCACAGATGTTCATAGCTGCTTTATTCATAAATGTCAAGATGTCTTTCAGTCAATGAATGCCTAGACAAACTGGTGACTCCAGACAATGAAATACAGTGTGTCCGTAAAGTCATGGTGCACTTTTGACTTTTGATCGGTCAAAAGTGCACCATGACTTTACGGACACACTGTATTATTGAGCCCTACAAAGAAATGAGCTATCAAGCCATAAAAAAACATGGAGGAAACTTAATTTAAATGTCTATTACTGAGTGAAAGAAGCCACTCTGTAAAGGCTACATGCCACATGATTCCAACTATATGACATTCTGGAAAAGGCAGAAAAAGATCAGTGGTTGACAGGGTTAGGGTATAGAGAAGGAGACCAGGCAGAGCACAGGGGATTTCAAAGGAGTGATCTATATGGACACATATTATTATAAAATGTGTTCAAACCCATTGACTATAACACCAGGAGTGAACCCTAACCTGAGCTACAGGCCGTGGGTATTAATGATGAGTCTGTGTAAGTTCGTCAGTTATAACAAATGTATCACTCTGACGGGTACTGATAAGGGGGTGGGCTAGGAATATGTGCAGGCAGGTGGTAGATGGGAAATCTCTGAACCTTCCTTTTAATTTGCTGTGAATCTAAAACAAAGTCTATTTAAAAAAAAAAAAAAAAAGATCATGGATAGCCCAGACTATCAGGATGAACTTGATCAGGCAGTCACCAGGCACACACCTGTATACATCTCCCTTTCCTTCTGAGAATCCTTAAAGCGGTTTGGATTCTCTTCCTTTATACTGGAGAACACTGCAGGTCAAACAGGCTGATCTGCTCCGGGCTCAGCCCTGTTCCACAGCACATTACCCAGGCAGTCAGGGCCTCAGATCAGGGTTTCTCAACCTTGGCCCTACTGACATTATGGGTCAGATCATTCTTTGCTATACGCAGCTGTCTGGTGCCTTGTAGGATGTTTTTAGTAACAACCCTGGACTCTATTCACTAGGAGCCAGTAGTAAACCACCACAACGCCCCGCCCCATCAGATGTGACACTGCCAAGCATTTTTGCCCCTGGAGGCAAAAATACCCCAACCCCAGCTGAGAACCACTGCCTTAGACGGTGCTGTTCCACTTGCGCATTCATGCAACACAGTGGCCTTTGGGAAGCTTATGATATGCTAGGCCCAGTGCCAGGCACTAGGAGACGATGCAAATAAACCAGAGAGCTGGGCCTGCAGGAAGAAGGACGGACTTATCAACAAGTGGTTGGTACAAAGTGTGTGGTGATACATGTTTCACAAGTACAGTGGTTGCAGAATTATGATCATAATTCTACTGGGTTCAGGGGCCATGGAGGCAAATTCTTTGAAGCTAGATCATTTGTTACTGATTCTAGCAATTAACACTGACCAGCTAACTTTTACAGGGCTCTTTCTGTGAGGCAAGGCGTAATGCTAATGGCTTTACACCTAATATTTAAAAATTACTAAAACAGAGCCCTGGCTAGTTGGCTCAGTGGTAGAGTGTCAGCCAGGCATGTGGAAGTCCGGGGTTTGATTCCTGGTCAGGGCACACAGGAGAAGCAACCATCTGCTTCTCCATCTCTTCCCCGGTCAACCGGCTCTCTCTCTCTTTCTCTCTTTTCCCTCTTTTTCTCTCCCTCCCTCTCCCACAGCCATGGCTCATTCAGGCAAGTTGGCCACAGTGCTGAGTATGGCACCATGGCCTCATCTAAGGCACTAAAATAGCTCGGTTGCCGAGCAATGAAGCAACAGCCCCAGATGGGCAGAGCATCACCCCCAAGTAGGCTTACCAGGTAGATCCTGGTCGGGGTGCATGTAGGAGTCTGTCTCTCTGCCGCCCCGCCTCTCACTTAACAAAAAAGAAAGAAAGAAAAAGAAAAGATCACTAAAACTGTTTAAGGTGAAGGATCATGAGTATCTCCATTTTTCAGATGAGGAAACTGAGGCATTTGAGCCACTTGGTCTTAAAATGAGCAGCAGTATATCACAGAACCCAAAATACAATATAGCCCAGCTCGTTTTGATACTAATTATAATAGTTGGAGGATGTGTCAAAAATTTGGCAAGCAAAGATGGAGAATTTTAGGTGCCTTATGCATCATGCTACACTGAACAATGCTTTAGCAGAAAGCTAAAATATGTAGATTTCAAATAGTCTTTTTGATTTGGGATTCTGAACATAAATGCCAGCAGTTCAACAGAAGGCAGACTGCCTAATGCAGAATATTATTCTCCAGTATTATATGTTGAACTCTGTTTCAATTTTTTCTTTTAAAGCATCAAGGTTGCAGTATAATTAGGAACCAGCTGCATTTGTAATTACCGCTCCCAACATAATTTGTTACATATTAGCAAGTGTCAAATTACTACCACTCCTTAAATGAATAAAAATTGTGCTGTTCTGAAGATTGGGATGTATGTTCCTGATGGGGAACAAAGGAATATAAAAAGTATATGACATATTTATAAAGTGCTGAAAGGTTCTACTTAGGACATCACAAGTCGCTGGAGCCCAGATAATGCCACAGAAAGTTAAAATGGCTTCAGAGAGAGAACAGCTAACTTAATAAATGAAGGCAAAAGCAGCCAATCAAAGGCAATAGAAAAGTTGCTTCCACTGAATAGTACCTACCTATTCCTAATTCTGCTGTGCATCAACATTAAATACCTGGAGAATAGTCAAAAACCCTGGAGGAAGCCAAAGGTAAAAGAACAGGCGCCCTGTGAACAGCCAGAATTCATCCCAAAGATGGCAGTTTTACTGGAGTAAGCCCCCTCCACCCCTCTCCACAGCACATGGCTTGTGACATGTGAGCAACTTCTCTGGTTCCAAAGCCACAGGTCCCACTTCTGTAAACCTTACTATGGTCCCAGGCAGAGCTCTGAGCTTTATAAACATGAGCACATTGAATGTCCCAATAGCCCAGGACGTAAATACAACTATGCCCTAGAAAGGCATGGTGAGAACACTGAGGATACAGAGAGGTTGGTAACTTGCCCAAAGCTGCAATCTGGACACAGAGTCCATGATTTCAACCACGTTATACCAGCTTTCAGAGGAAAGGAGAGAGGGCGTGAGAGAGAGCAGAGAATCTAAAGATGAAAAGGAAATTCAGACACATCCACCAGTTGCAATGCCTAGGCCTTATTTAGATGGCAATGCAAAAAACCTGGTTTTATAAATTATAAGGCAGTTGGGGACATGTGTAAGAAGTGTACAGAATTAATACTTGATGATATTGAAAACTCACTGACTTTTTTTTGGTGTGATAGTGATATTTCGGTTGTGCATTTAAAAATGTTTTAGAGATACTTACTGATATTTACAGATACAATGATCCAATGTTGGAGATTTGCTTTGAAAAAAATCAGAGGATGGAAGGAAGAAGGGGGTGTGGTACAAATGTACCAATACTGGCCATGAACTGATAAGTACCAAGACTAGCTACAGAAGGACACGAGTGTTCGCGATAAGTCTTCTACATTTGCATATTATAAAAAATTTCCATAATGAGAAGTTTAAAAATGCTGCTATTCTTAAAAGGTCTAAATCAAATGCCAGCTCCTCAAGGAAGATCTTCCAGATTCTTCAATCAGAGTCCCCTCATAGAATGAGCTTTGTACCCATTTTATAGGGTTTGCAACTGGACGTTTAAACTCGCGCTCCATCGCTACCCATCACTATGACTTCCTTTTCTCCTCTCTTCTCACCTGGGGGAGAGAGCGAATGAGGAGTGGGGACTGAATGAAAGGAGCATAACTTGGGGGACAGTTAGCAGGGCCTTACTTCCCAGGGACTTGTGGCCTTTCCATAGTCCCGGCAGCCCAGCTAGCTGAGTCACCAGCAGACAGCTGAGCCCTAGGGGAAGGCTCCCTTGGCTTTCCAAACTACTAATCAGATTTCCTCTGATGAACCTGAACCGATGATGTGTCAAGAGTAAAGGTGCATGACCTCCTGGGGTTGAACACAGCTGCACAAACTGAACTGGCTCCGTAACCTTTCACCTATATCAATATAACTGCAGATAATCAGATATAAGATTTAAAAAGAGGGAGAAGCTAACAAATGGTGGGAAAATACAAGAGGTCTTTTGGTTTTCTTTTAACATAATACTAAGTGGGGAAGCCATGTTTAAACATGACAGAAAATCCCAGTATCCAATAAAGAAAAAGAATAATGTATAAAATAAAATTTTTTAATCAAAAGTGAGTATGAACCAGTCAAACATCAACCAACAGTGGAATCCTCAGGAGCAGAGTCGGCCTCAGCCTGCAAGGAATTAAGTGTGTGACTTGCACAAGGCCACAAGGTCCTTCTTGCCGGTGGGCCTAGCAATCAGATACGAGACCTGACGTAGCTCCAGCCTTTCAAGTCATGTGCATGACCCACGCAGCAAGATTTAAAATACATACCAACCAAAGGCCATGTGTGAACTGTGTCTGAATCTTGGTTAGAATAAACAAACTGTAAAAACTATAAACTTAGGACATACGTTTTTAACATCCTTACAGGTGCTTCAAGGAATGGGGAAACAGAACTAAGAACGATTTTCTTAAAACATTCCTATTTCTGACAACTCTAGTTAAACAAACAGGCAGGCTCCTCTTTCTTCTGCTACACTGTTGCTATAGCTTTACAGCAAGGACTGTGAACAGAGGTTGAATAGGTCCCATTCACAAACAGCTGGGAAGGACATGAGAAGGGAACGAGTGTTCGACAACAGCCAAGGCCAAAGAGGCCTTAGCAGGCTAGAGATTAAATTGCATTCTGTATGCAGCATGAATCCACACTGTGTAGCCAGGTAAATTAAAATGGGCAGCACAGTCCAGTGGTTATGCATATGGACTCTGGAGCCAGGCTGCCTGTGTTCAAACCATGGCTTTGCCATGTAGAAGCAGTGTGACCTTGGACAAGTCACTTAATCTCTCAGTGCCTCAAGAGACTTACCCACTTTGTGTAAATCAGTTTTCTCATCTGTATATTTGAGACAATTTAGCACTACAAGTGATACGAGTGTTAGGAATATTAAATTATTTCAAATACAGAGTGCCTAGAACAGTGCCTGGCTTTTATAAGCGTTCTATAAATGTAAGCTGCTGCTGTTAAGTTTCTCTGTCAAAAGAGGTTACAACACTTCCCCTGCTGCCTTGTAGGTCAAATAATGAGGCTTGGGTCTTCATATTATCTGGTTACTTTAATCCCTGCAGACTGGGGGTTCCTGAAAACAAATCCAACAGTTTACTGTTTTGGGAAGCCTAGCACTTAGTATAGAAGCTGGCTGATGACTGGTACCAATAATACCTTAGAATGTATTTTTTTGAAACACTGTTACAAACATGGCAACAAGAGCCAATCTTATAAGCTCCTTTGACAGTTCGGGGCAGAATGGAGCAGCAGTACAGGGAAGAGACCAAAGGCAAGACCAGCCCAGAAGCTATGGCAATTTGTAGCGAAAAAGTAACGACAACCTGAACATCAATGGGAGAGAGAGGCAAGGACACACCTGCTCAGGGAGGAAGAAAGGTTTAACTCATTCTTCTCTTTGCCCACATCCAAATTCTTGCCAAGGCTCTCCTGGATGCCCTCAGCAGGTACTGAGGAAAACTAAGCTGCAGGCTGGAAGTGAGGCCTGACCAAGAAGATGAACTCCCTCTTGGTGAGCAGGGTTTGAAATGTCTTTGAAATGAACAAGTGGAGATTTTCAACAAACAGCTGAAACACGAGGCTGGCGCCTAGGCAGTGAGGACGGGGCCATCACCCTTTGGGGGGACGAGGGTCTGGGGCAGGGACCGGGGCATGCCAACGTTTCAGGGGGAAGCAGAGGGATGAGAAAAGACTACAACAGAGAACAGAGGCGGAATGTGAGAGTTAAGAAAAGAGCCCGTCAGAGGGGATGTCTTGGAAGATGCCGTTGGGTGTTTAAGGAAGAGGTAGGACCCAGGTCCCATAAGGTCTAAAATAATAAGGACAGGCTAATAGTGTTAGGACTGAGGTCACTGGTACCCTTTAGTAGATAATGCCAAACAAAAGAACTGGCATAAATTCCACTTCAGGAACTTGAAAGTGTGGGCGGGCAGTAAAGAAACAGAGAAAAGCACTACTCCTGTGCAGTCACACATGCCCTTAAATAACAATCCAGAGACGTGATCCAAAATAATGCCCTGGCCCCAATGTGGGATCAAAATGAGCCCCAAACTCCAACAATTTATAATGAATTTTGTCACTCTGTATGTAATTCTGCAAAAAGTTGGACTGATTGACAACCAAGTCAGAAAGGGTTGCACCCTTAATTTAGAAAGTGTAGCTACATTTAATGGCAGACGAATGAGAGTTCCAGACCAACTGTCTTCAAACTTGATGCATATAACAACCTCAGGGGATCTAGTTAAGAATGCAGGTTCTGATACAACAGAATCTTTGCCCTGAAGTGAGTCAAAAGATGCTGCAATTCTAACAAGCTCCCAAGTAAAACCAACGCTGCTGAGCCTGGGACCAAAACTTCCAGTACCAGGATCCAGGAAGACCACTCAGAGAATCTGATGACTGAAGCATTATGGTGAATATTTACTGGATGACAAGCTTAGAAACAGCACACCACGTTTTGTTCAGGTAGGTCAAATAATATCTATGTCCCCTAGTTTTCAGCTAGGTACAAATGCCTCACAGTCTCCAACAGGTAGCTCTTGACAGTCCTATAACACTTCATAACTCCCGAAGTGCTTTTATATGTTATATTTCACCTGCTCATCACAGATGTCATAGGTGGTCACTGTTTTCCCTAAGCAGTCGAAGAAGTTAGACTGGCCTGTGTTTTCGCCATCAGTGAGCCTATAACCCAGGTTCTGATGCCTTTTAGCCCAGGGCTCTTTCAATAACCCAGAACTACTGATTAAAAAAATAAAAAGTTCTCTAAGCCTCTTCCCACATAAGAAATCAGTTCTGAGCTGATGGAACAGTTGCGGGCCCTCTGCAGCTCGGCCCACAGCTGCGGCCAGAATCAGATCAGACATATGCAAATCACATGTCTAACTCAAGGAAAATACTGAATACATATGCACCTGGGTCTACAAGCCTGTTCAAGTTAGGCTTATGATAGGGTTCTGGACACACTACCCCCAAACAGAGCACTGTGGCATATTGAATATCTTAAGCTGAAGGAATTTGAGAAAGCAGCAGAAGTAGCAAGGTCCCTGTGACCTCCCCTCAACAACCAATGCACCTCCTTCACTGAAACTGGTTATAAAACTCCCCAGTTGCCAGACCTGGTGGTGGCGCGGTGGATAGAGCGTCGGACTGGGATGCCGGAAGACCCAGGTTTGAGACCCCAAGGTCGCCAGCTTGAGCGCGGACCCATCTGGCTTAAGCAAAAGCTCGCTAGCTTGAACCCAAGGTCGCTGGCTCCAGCAAGGGGTGGCTTGGTCTGCTGAAGGCCCGCGGTCAAGGCACATGTGAGAAAGCAATTAATGAACAACTATGGTGTCCAACAGCAATGAGAAACTAATGACTGATGCTTCTCACCTCTCTCCGTTCCTGTCTGTCTATCCCTATCTATCTCTCTCTCTGACTCTCTCTCTGTCCTTGTAAGTAAGTAAGTAAGTAAATAAATAAATAAAACTCCCAGGTTAAGGGTACCCTTCTGTACCAGAAGAAGGGAAGACATTCTTAGTACCAGAGATGGGCAACTGGAGGACAAGAGATCTGTACAAAAAAAATTAGGGTACTTAGTTATCTTTCTAGTTACCTCTTCACATTTACTACCCCTAACCTAAATCCCTTTGTCTTGTCAATTCTTCACAAAACTACTGTTTATTTGTCTAAAAGGAATAAAAACTTCCTGCTCTGATCACTTCTTCCAGGACTTCTTCCAGGTCTTCATTCGCTTGTGAAGTCTCCCGTGGAGTTGTAAAAATTCAATGCAACTGGTATGCTTTTCACCTGCTAATTTGTCTTTGTCAGTTTAATTTTCAGACCCAGCCAGAGACCCTAGGAAAGTTGAGGAAAACTTTTTGCTCCTCTACATTTACTTATATTTTCTACACTTACAATTTTCTTACAAAATGTACTACTATACAAGTCTTATGCAAAAGATGTTTTACCATAACACTCTAAGTGTATCTTGAAATATTTGACTCATGTCAACAGTTTTCATGGATAACATGTGGAAGCTGTGACTACATGTGGAAATCAAGACAAAGCAACCAGCCTAATAACAGCCATTAAATAGAGTGGTTTACTTAGGATGAATTGCTAAAAATTTCAACACTGCCTACTTTGCTATGTTGTCAGCACCTAAAGTCAAATGGAACCATCCGGTCCTATTTTCACTCATGCAACTACCCAGCAATTTTCCAAAGAGAACTGTGAGTATGCGTACTCTATCTTTTAAAGGTTTACAATCAACATACCAGATCACCACTCTACAAACCAGCCACTGGGAGTAATTCTGAGCTAACAGACCAAAACCACCATTGACTGGGTCAGTCTGACCCAACAAGAAGTACTGGTTAAACAGGCCATTAAAAAATAGGGAGGAGGGGGGAAGAGGTTGTTCCATTGCTTTTAAATATTTTGCTAAGGAAATTACGTCACTGTGACAAGACACAGCCTCCTGACTTCCAAGCAGAACCAAGACTTACCCGCAGATTCACACATTCCTCTATTACAAGACTCCACCAAAGGGAACAAGAAAACATGGCAGGAAGGATAGGTGCTTAAGATGCGGGAGAGCAGGAAGGAACCACATTCAGCAGGCCTAACAAACAGTGGAGAACACCAGAAAGAATGATACTATTTAAGAACTCAACAGAAGCAGAGGCTGGTCATAGGACAAAAGGTCAAAAAAAGCAGGCGTCCGAGCTCCTCCTGCAATCTTATAAAAGAACTCGATATCCAAAAAGACTTACTCTCTGATCCTCTTACACTACACATTGACTTTCAACCCTTCCCAGCCCCCACTTCTGTATCTGTGTGACCCAACTGGGGAACGCAAACCACACCAAACTAGTCAGGGGCAGGCTGCAAGACCAGGATTGTTCTTGGCAACATTTCCCTCCGGGGGCACCTCTCGTGATCTGCTGAGATCACCGGACACAAAAAGAGCTTCCAATCAATTTGGTGAGAAAACCCATATTCTAGGAAAAGTGTGATGCCTGAGCAACATGGGGATACAGGCAGAAGGACTGAAATTAAATTGTCAAGGAAAAAGAGAACTTCTATGGACCCCTAAATATCCTTCCTTTTCATTGATACACCAGGGATTTCATTTATCTTGCGGCGTTCTTCCTTATCCCAAGAAGGAGCCACCAGAGAATCAACTGAGAACACAGAACAGACAAGCGCAAGGGCCTTGGAGCACATTTGATTCCACTGGGAGCTTTAAGCCACGCTGAAGTCTAATGAAATCAGAACCTCCGTGTAAGGCCCAAGCATCAAAATTTTTATACCTGTCCCTATGACAACAATGCACTGACGAATCCTAGCCTCTGAGAGTACAAAAAGCAATGTCCCATTTGGAACATTAGAAAGAACTCAATACACAACATGAAATGAATCAGTGATGATGGTAACAAGTCATTCAAGAATAGAGTATCAATATGAAATGTACTAGTTCTAAAGAACAAATTTCCAATACAGGCATAATTCATTTTATTGCATTTAAAAACAAACAAAATGAAGGCAAAACCCTCCGTTAGGAAAAAGATGGTGACTGGCTTTACTGAAGTGGTCTAGAACCGAACCCACCATATCTCCGAGGTATGCCTGTGTTATTAGTGCTTTACTTTGTCCTGAATTTCTTTCCCTTAGTTCTAGGCTAATTTCACCCAAACTATTGGTCCATGCCCAGTGTTACACCTGAACAGCTCTCATGCCTGAATTCAAGAGAGTATTCCCTGACTTTTAACAGTTTGATCTAGTTTAAGTTCATCTTTCGGAATTTATAAACTCAACCAATGACCGAGAGGAAATGTTCACCACAACCAAAAAGGGTCAGAGAGTAAGGAGAAGATAACCCCTCCATCACTACTTTTTAAAAGCTCATTTTCATTTTAACACATACAGGGTAGTATTTGGAAGTTTTTAAAAGAAATACCCAAAACAACACAAACAGTACAGGCATACCACTTACCATCTAACAGGGGAAACCTGGGTTATTCCTACACAAGTAGACAACAGGAGAAGGGAAGCCCTCCTTATTCATCTCAAAACATCAGAGTTTTAGGTCAATGTGACTTCATGAAAAAAAAAAAAAACCACACCTCTTGCATCTTTAAGTATTATTCTTCATGCAGAAACCTAAACAAAAAGCAAAGACTAGATTTTCAGCCTTCCTATTTAATGAGAGATAATTAATAATTAGTTGCATCTGAATAAATAAAAGACCAAGGAAACTAAGAATAAATGGTCAAGAGATCAAGAAACTGCTAGTTGTTGCTAGGTTCATCAGAAAAGAACAAATCTGCTTAAACAGTCAAACAATTCACCATAGTGAGTGCTGGCATTCACCTACAATTGTTGAGTTCCAGATTGTTGGCCCTTGGATGTGAGGGCGATCTGGCTGCGACATCTGTCACCCCATTGATCACCAGGGTTGATTCAGCAGATTGTCGGCCCAATTGCTTAGACTGTCCATCGAAGGAGCTTCTCTCCATGTTTTAAGAGGGAATATCAATCCTACCCCAGATGAGACTAAGTCTATGCATCTGTGTTCAACACAGAAACCTGCAAGAACATCTGTGCTTCAGGAAAAAGCGAAAAGCATGGCCATGAACTCAGCCTGCCCACCACTGACCATCAGCTGACAGAATCACCCAACAAGGACAGTACCCAAAGGGGCACACTTGGACTAAAGTACACCAGCACAGCTCATCCTGGGCCCTTTTTATCTTTTTTTTATTATTTATTGTTTTTATAGGGACAGAGAGAGAGTCAGAGAAAGGGATAGACAGGGACAGACAGACAGGAACAGAGAGAGATGAGAAGCATCAATCATTAGTTTTTTGTTGCGTTACCTTAGTTGTTCATTGATTGCTTTTTCATATGTGCCTTGACCGCAGGCCTTCAGCAGACTGAGTAACCCCTTGCTCGAGCCAGTGATTTTCGGTCCAAGCTGGTGAGCTTTTTGCTCAAGCCAGATGAGCCTGCGCTCAAGCTGGCAACCTCGGGGTCTTGTACCTGGGTCCTCTGCATACCAGTCCAATGCTCTATCCACTGCACCACTGCCTGGTCAGGCCATTCTGGGCCCTTTTCAGACTACATTTACTGCACTGCCCTTGAGCCACAATGATGGACATGATAAGAAACGGCCTTATGGAACCCACAGACACGCATTTGTGGTCAAGAGGTAGTGTGTAATGAAGTTCACTCACAGCGTGTAAAAGGATGTGTGGAAACAATGCCCTCAGACAGCAGTACAAGGAGACCTCCCTTTCAAGTAGCTGACCTCACTGATCGTTTTTGCTTTGCTCTGGCCGCTAGAAAATTCAGTCATCTCTAGCAAGTCCATCCATATTTTCCACTAACCTTAAGTCTGGCTTCATCTTACTTTCCGTTTATACTGTTTTTCTCATCTACTCTGACTACATTTTGGTGTCTCACTGGATTGCAAATATACGCATCTATGATGTGAGCCATCAGAAATCCTGAAAAGAGGTAAGTTTAAATGAATTAAAAAAACAAAAAATATGCAAGTTCCCAAAGAGTAAAAATGAAAGGTTTCATCTTCTCTGACTCTCACTACTTGGCTAAAATTCACTGCACTTTCTTGATATGATGTGACCGTTTAATAAAAATGCAACCCAAAAGTTAAACCTGCTTCTATGCAACTTGTTTTACTTCATAAAAGTTAATCAGTCTTATACTCCAATTATACTCATATTCTTCAATTATTTAATCTCCAAAAGAAGAAAAATTATTTAACTCATCAGCATATGTAAAAGTATGGGTACGTACTCCCAGGAAAACTCACTGGAGGGAACTAATTCATACCAAGCCTTATACTCTGATTGCATACAAATTTAACGCAAAGACATGGTCAAGGCCAATTGGGTTTGAAAGGGTTAGCGTAGCTTCCAAAAATGAATCCCAGTGATCCTCAAAGAATCTACCTGAAAATGTTATATATAACCGTGTGTTCATACACAACACACTTGCGCGCACCCCTACAACACACTCCTGAGGAGAGAACACGGAGTAATTACATAAAAAAGAAAGGTAACAGGCCACATAGTCTGGGAATATGAAGAAGCCTGCAGATTTGGGGAGCCTGAAGGAATTTAAGTCATAGAACAGCATTTAAATATATTTGTCTGCTTACAATTTCCATTGCAAATGTGATTAGTTTGC
This sequence comes from Rhynchonycteris naso, assembly GCA_037038555.1. Taxonomy (NCBI): domain Eukaryota; kingdom Metazoa; phylum Chordata; class Mammalia; order Chiroptera; family Emballonuridae; genus Rhynchonycteris; species Rhynchonycteris naso. The sequence continues at coordinate 121,407,316 of CM073002.1, forward strand.
TTGAATAAATAGGAATATGATGTGTTGGCCATGTTTTCCTCTTGAGGGTTATCACAGAGTTTTGATTAAGGACAAATGTTTGAAATGTTGGGTACATTTAAGTTCACCGCACTTAAAATGAGCTAAGAAGTTGTATAGGCTTGATTAAAGGACTGCCTTCCTGAACTTAAAATTAAAAGCAATAAATTCCAACGATTCAAGTGATTGGGACTAAATATGGTATTTTGCCAGAAAAGTTGAAATGGAGTCCAAAGACACTGAAATGGTGTCCAGGTTTCAAGAAATGGTGAAAGAGGAAAGGTCAAGCTGTCGGAGCTGCCTTTCCTCCGGGTGAGTGAATGATTCACATTACGCAGAATTCCTTTTAAGTAGAACTTCACAGGACTTACAGGCTCCCCGGACAATCGGTTCTGTCATTTCTAAAAAGAAGCTCTCAAACGCTCAGAGGCCGGTATGTAAGTGTTGTCAGATGGGGAGAGCGGGGAGAAGGATTAGAAAGGTTGGAACGAGGGGTGGGGGGAGGAGGGGTCCTCTGGAGTCTGTCCGCAGACTCGCGCAGGCCACCTCTCCTAAGCCATCTCTAAAACGGAAGTCAAGGTGACTTCTCCGCCCGCGGGAGGGCGGAGCCTTTGAAACCTAAGAAGATCAGGCTTCAGTACCGGCTGCGTCCCCGGGAAGGAGAAGCCTAGGTCAACTACAACCGGGGTCAGGAGCAGGAGCGCACTGCGGTGGCCCAGGGGACATGCAGACCCCAGGCTTCCCCGCCCCGGGTGCACCCGCTTCTCCTCGATGGCGTTAGCTCAGCCCTCCAGGCTCCGCTCCGGCACCGACTCCGCTGCCGGGCCAAGTGGGAGGACCCAGCCTGCAAAGTTTCTGCAGCAAGATCGGGCCTCGGTCCCCGCACGGGCCGCCTGTGCTGCCCGGGAGTGGCGATCATCCCCCTCCGTCCGCGGCTGCAAGGTGGAACAGCCGCCCGCGCTCCTTTCTCTGTACTTTCCAGTTGCATCCACGGAGCACGTGAGCGCCCGAGCCTGCCGCGCCCCCGGGCGCCATCGGACCGGCGCGCTCCCCGGGGCAACGGGCTGACGCTTACCTTGGCGGCCGCCATGCTGCGCCCGTGTGCGGCCACTGCGGTCCCTCTCACCTGCGCGTGGGCACTGCGGCTCGGGCAGCTCACTTCCCGTCCCGGAGGCGGCGGAGGCAGCGATTCGGCCCGGCGGTGTGCGCGCCCAGCCTGCCTCCCCACGCCCTCCCGCCCGCACGATGCGGGCGTCGCCAGCCCATTGGCTGGGCCAGCCCGGGCCGCTGCAGCGCGCGTGATCCGGTGGCCTCTGCCCTGCGGCCGGGGCGGGCCAGGGTCCGCGGGCGGTGGACTGGATGCGGGCACGTGACCCCGGCCGAGTTGTCCAGCAGCGGTGTCTTTGGTCTGAGTGAGGGTGGCGGGATGCCAGCCGGTCTTTTTTGGTCAGGTGGCCTTGCGGAAGCTGAAGCTGGCACCAGAGGCTACTCCAGGGTCCTCAAGATTTACAGGAGGGCACACAGCCTAGGGAAGTTGAGAACCCCACTGGGTCACATGTTTAACCAGCTTTTCCTTGGAGGTCTCCTTTCAAAGGGGCACCATTCTGCAGTGTCATATGCTGGACCCCGAGACATTGCCCAGTCTAAGGGAAGATAGCCAAGTCATTTTGCTGGCAAGCCTACTTTTGGTCAAATCTGGTAAACTATTATGTACTAAACAGGTTGATATATTTGGTGATCATATACTTGTAAGGGTACTTTATTTCAGACCTGCATATTAGGACTGGGGAAACATAGCCCTACTAAAGCAGGTGAAAATTTTAATTAAAAAATTAAACTTATAACCTCTAGAGGTCTTATTCTTCTTCATCAGAATTTTATTCATCTCTGCCAAAATTTATAGTTAAGGCAATTGTGGTCTGGGAAAAAGGGCTTTCAATGCTTTGTGGATTATGAATAAGACCTATCAGTGAAAGTGTTTTCTTTCTTTTTTTTTTTTTTTTTTACAGGGACAGAGAGAGGGATAGACAGGACAGACAGGAAGGGAGAGAGGTGAGAAGCATCAATCATTAGTTTTTCGTTGCTGTTGTGACACCATAGTTGTTCATTGATTGCTCTCTCACATGTGCCTTGACCGCGGGTTTTCAGCAGACCAAGCCACCCCAAGCTGGCGAGCTTTGCCTCAAGCCAGATGGGCCTGCGCTCCAGCTGGCGAGCTCGGGGTCTCCAACCTGGGTCTTCTGCATCCCAGTCCGACGCTCTATCCACTGCACCACCGCCTGGTCAGGCTGAAAGTGTTTTCTTACTAATCATTTTAATTAATCAGCACTGAGTGCCCACTCTGTGCCAGGCACTGTGTGTGCTGGGAACACCACATGACTTGAGAAATGGTTGCAGCCCTTAAACAGCGGAAGACCTAGCCCTAGTGGGAAGGCAGACACATAAATCGTTAACTTGTATATAATCTATTAAGGCAGCGATTTTCAACATTTTTCATCTTGTAGCACACAAAGGAATCACTAAAATTCTATGACACACCGAAAAATATATTTTTTGCTGATCTGACCAAAAAAAAAAAAAAAAAAGATAGGTATAATTTTGATTCATTCACACCAGACAGCTATTGTGTTGGCTGTTGTCATTTTTTTTATTTGATAATCTAAGAGAAAAGAGGTCAGTGCCCCTGACTAAATAGTCAGGTATGGCATATTTTAAAAATTCTTGCAGTACATCAGTTGAAAATTGCTGTGTTAAGGCAACAACCTGTTCCCAGGGCAGTGTGGAAACATGGAGGACTGGGGAAGCCTCTTAGTGGAGATGATGTGAAAGCTTAATACAGTAAAAGGGCTGCGTTTTAGTTCAGGGAAGGTTTTCCAGCCAGAGAAAATGAGCAGAGACAGGAGGCCAAGAAATTGAGGGTGAGCCACAGACAGTGATGAAAAGTACTAGTCATGAAAGGTAACTTGAGCTATGGGGCTGGTAGAAGAGGAGTCTGGACAAGCAGGCAAGAACCGTGTCATGGAGGGCGTTGGGCTCTATGCTGAAGAGTCTGTACCGTCACTGAAGGGCTTTTAGGCAGAAAGTAGGGTGACCAGGCTTTTCATATAAAGGTTTTTAGGCAGAAAGTAGGGTGGCCAGGTTTTTCATATAGCTATATGCAGTGGGGAGGAAGAGGCAAGACTGAACTATTGGAATGCCCAGACATGACAGGCTGGAACATGAACTAGAGATGGGAGAGGGCTAGAGGGATACACAGGAGGTACAATTAGTCAGCCATCATGACTCATTTTATGCGGGGGTAGGAGAGAGAAAGGAGTCATCCTGTCTAAGACATGGGCCCCTTGTGTGGATGTTGGAAAGACACCAGAGATCAGTTGTGAAGAGTGCGTGTGTGTGTCTGTAAGGAGAATGTACATGCAATACACATATTATTTTGTAAAAGCCAATAAAAAAAAGTTGTTCAAAAAGGAGTATTGATTAACACTCTCAAGACATCTAACAAAGGCCTAGAAGACTTGAATGTGTTGGTAGACAGAGGAAAAAGACCAAGCAAAGAGTGAAAGAATAAAGACAATAACAAAACCAGGAAAACTGATAGAGAAAAAGATGTCAAGGGAGGAGCCTAAACCTTATGAAAAGAGGTGGCCACAGATGCTCTAAAGGGATTTAAAAGAGAAAATACAGCCTCATGTAACCAAAATTATATTATATACTGCATATTTATTTTAAGGGCTTCACTGAAGCGTCCCTTTTATAATATAAACGAACTTTTAAAAAGATGTCAATGTGGTAAAATGCATAATGTAAAATCTACGATCTAACCAATTTTAAGTGTACAGTTCAGTAGCGTGGAACACATTCACATTGTTTTGCAACCTATCTCCAAAATTCTTTTCATCTTGCAAAACCAAATCTCTATGCCTGTTCAACAACCACACCCATTCCTTCTTCTCCCTAGCCCCTGGCAACCACCATTCTACCTGCTGTTGCTGCAAATTTGACAACTCTAGGAACTTCATAAAAGTGGGATCATACAGTATTTGTCTTTTTGTCACTGGCTTATTTCATTCAGCATAGTGTCCTCAAGGTTTATCCATGTTGTAGCCTATGTCAGAATTTTAAGTCTCTTTAAGACTGAATAAGTTCCCCTTACCTATTAAAAAAAATTAAGCATCTGGTAGATTATTTTTTCTTGAAATCTTGGAAAACACTGAAAGTCATAGAAATGACAAAAAAAGTCACTCATAATCTTGCCAACAGTTAGCCACTATTAACATCCTGCTATATTTTCTTCAAGTCTTGATATGTTTCTCTCTGTGTGTAGTCACATTTTAACATTTAAATACAAGGAATTATACCCTGTATACACAATTTTTTGACTGCTCTAACAAAGCCACCACATATTTAATTACAAGAACAGAAATTTATTTTCTAACCTGGAAATCAGAATTCCAAAATGAGCCGTAAGGAGCTAAAATCAAGGTGTTGGTAGGGCCATGCTTTCTCCAGAAGAGTTAGATAAGAATCTGTTTCTTTGGTTTTCAAGAGGCTTGTGGCCCCTTCTTTCATCTCTGAAGTATCTTCTTTCTCTGCTTCTATTCCCCCACTCCACCCCCCACCCATGGTTTCTTCTGTTTGTGTTCTCCCTCTGCTCCTTCTTATAAAGACACTTGTGATGGCATTGAGGGCCCACCCCGATAATCCAGGATAATTTCTCCACCTCCAGATCTTTGACTTAATCACATATTCAGTCTTTCCCTCATAAGGTAACATGCATAGGTTCTAGGATTAGGACGTGGGCAGCTTTGGGGAGGCCAGGAGGCCACCTACCAAACATACACTACACTATGGAAGTGAGTGTCCACAGGTGGATAAAAAAGTGTATTTCAACTTACACTGGGAGTCACACTCCATCAAGCCTCCTCCTTTATTCTAGAATTCCCCAAAACTTAAAATTTCCAAAAAGTTAAATAGTCTTGAGCCCGGACGCAGGAAAGATGCCCCCGACTTTCACATGACCTGTAAATTGTAGTGTGACTTAAAACATCGTCTCAGAGAATAAAATGTAAGTGGGCTGGGCACCTGCCACTGGTTTTGTCCTGACAGGTTAACTTGTCTCCTATGTGTCCCTCTTGTCTGTCCCCAGAGCACTGTATTCCATACCCTTTCTCAGTAGCCAGCACTGAATTTTGACTGAAGAGGTCCTGTTTATGTTGAGTTGTAAAAGTCTTAATCCCCATTACATCAGAATGTGACTTATTTGGAAACTGAAGATGTAATTAGTTAGAATGAGGTCACACTGGAGTAGGTTGGGCTCTTAATCCACTATGACTGGTATCTTTATAAAGACCCAGGGACAGACTGGAAGAGATTTAAAAAGCAGAGATTAGAGTGACACAGCTGCAAGTCAAGGAACACCGAGGATCAAGAGCCACCACTGGAAGCTAGGAAGAGGCAAGGAAGGATTCTACCCAGAGTGTCGGAAGGAGCATGACCCTGCTGATAGCCTGATTTGGGACATCCAGCCTCCAGGACTGTGGGAGAATCAGTTTCTGTTGTTTAAAGCCACCTAATTTATAGCATTTTGTTCTGGCAGCTGAGGAAACCAACACAGGCCCCAAAGCCACCTATGTTTTGTGGTGGCTGGGAAAGCAGCCACCCTGAGTCATGGGGAAGCTCAATGCTAACAGGCACACAGCCTACACGTGGGCACAAGTCCTGGGACTTCAGGAGAGTTAGCAGCATGTCCTACTCCGAACTCTCACCTTGCCCAGAGCAGCCATGCCTCATAGATGCCCTTGGCCATGCTCTTAAACTGTCAGGTTTTCTTCAGCTCTGTGAAAAACAAACACACAAGCAAAAGTCTCTAGGGCCCCCAGCAGCACGGCCCCAGGGCAGATTGCTGGTAAAGGTATCCAGAAACAATGCTTGCAAAGAACATCATAGACCCGGAAGCGTTAGGCGTGTAACTACAAATTGCAATAATGAACCTTGGTGTGGATTGCACTTCCGCAAAGGTCATGCCAGGGGTTGGTAAAGGACGTGTGACAGAGTAAAGGGAGCACCATGAAATAAGTAAATGACAAGCTCCCAAGTTCTGACCTTGCAGCTGAGACTCAGTAACTCAAGGACACAGAGAGCCCTTCTGTGCAGTCATTTTTTTTTCCTTTTGGAATCTTGCCTGGAGTCAGATCAGGCATGATAAGCCTTCTCTGAGAGTGAGCTAAAGGCAGGTCAGAAATGAATATGACCTAGCTTCTTGGTGGATCCAAAGGAGAAAACTATGGCAATTTTTAGAGTTGGGAGGGGAGGGGAGAGAGAAAGTGAGTCAGGACAAAGAAACATAAGACAGACACCTTGAGATACAGTCTGGCTGAAAACAATCCCCGGAACTTTGAAATATTATGCTCTGAGAGCAAGGCCTTGAGAGTAATCTGCTGAGAGTAAAGGAGGTACACACAGCACATGAATGCCTGCCGGCACCCTCCGCAGAAAACAGCTGACCCTTGCCTGACCGCTGGTGGCACAGTGGATAAAGCATCAACCTAGAAACACTGAGGTCCCTGGTTCAAAACCCTGGGCTTGCCTGGTCAAGGCACATATGGAAGTTGATGCTTCCTGCTTCTTCTCCCCTCATCTATCTATCTATCTATCTATCATCTATCTATCTATCTATCATCTATCTCTCCTCTCTCTCTAAGAATGAATAAATAAAAGAAAAGAAAAGAAAAAGAAAACAGCTGACCCTCAGTTTCACCAAACAAAATGTAAGCGTTGAAAGTTATTCGGAAATGCGAGTGGGGTCATAATTGCAACTGCCAGGGGTCTGCTGGGGCAAAATAATGATTATTAATTTTACAATAAAATTCATCATAGCTTCCCAGTCAATAGCCATATACCCCAATTCAGTGATTAATTAAATTCAAAGACACGCAAGTTATATAGAACTTTGCAGGAAGCAAAGAAACCTCTCAAGTCTGATACAGCCACTGCAATTCTGGGATAAATACACGTTTCCAAGTTCGATTCAAGTCCTCAACCAACAGTGTTTATTAGAGAGAGTATTTCAAATTGGTATTGGGGTGACAGATGGCACATAGTACCCTAAAAAGCTAAAGGAGTTATGTGAGTGCTGTATACTGTAGGGACCCTTCAGTGAGATTGGGCGGGTAACTGATTTTGACCCGTATTCCTGGTTGTGTACATTAGTTATATCTCCACAGTGTCTGATCATTGCTGCCTCTGCCAACACAGCCTCCTATTCCAGCACTAAACACTATTCCTGCCCTACATTATAAGGAAGAGACCCCGAGACAGAAGCAAAGGTGAAGGAAACATAGTCCAGTCACAGATCTGTCATTCAGGTCTTCAGTGGATGTCACCATATCAGAGAAGTCTCCTGCACTCTCTCCATTCATCTATCCTTCACAATTTTATCCTACCCTTATAATTGCCTGGCGTATGTTAATGTATTTGCCACCTGTTGATCCCATTAGAATAGAAGGGGTTTTATCTCTGTTGGCCCATTGGTTCATCCCAGGACCAGCAACACTACGAGGTACTTAATAAAAATGTGTTTTAATGTGTGCCCTGAAAACATGAATGCCTGGCATTCCCTGTGGGAAGGTGACTGTAAAGCCAGTAGCCGAGGCTACTATCACAGCAGTCCGGCCCGTGCAGGTTCACATTAGATTTGAACAGTCGGTAATGAAACACTGGAGCCAAGAACTGGTGAGCCATCAGCTTTAATTCTAGCTTGCACCCAGCAGGCAAGCAAAAACACACACTGGGCTCCAAAACCCACACATTCAGTGCTCACAAAGCTACTGACTTATCCGAGTTTCCTAGCATCAAAGCTTTCCAGCTCACCACACTTATTCACCTCTGTTTCCCATCTCCTCCTGCACAAACTCTTAACAAACTGGCTTCTTCCTCAGCACTCATGCATCTTGGCTACTTCTCCTCCACATGGCCTTAATCTGCTCTCCTCTCTAATACTAATCTCAGGAACCCAGGAACCGAGAGAGAGAGCAAGCTCCTGGATTGCCCCAGTTTATAGCATAGAAAATCCAAACCTTTAATCCAATTATACATTCAAGAAAGTCTCTGATACAAAGCCACCCATCTGAGGCATAATGGGATTCTTCCCTACATCACCACCCTACATTATCCAATCAGTCAAGGGTGTGGGGAAAAGCTTACTCTTAAAGCCAAGCCTTAGGCCATAACAACCTGGCCTGCTTACATTACAGCCTTTTCCCCACACCCATCCCAAGCATAAGGGCAAATAATATCACCTGGGTGACGGGCTTCCATGTGGGCAGCGCCATCTTTAACAAAGTGAGCATACCATATTTTATCTGCCCAACAATCCACCCTTATGCTCACTTTACTACCCACAATCTACACCACCGGCATCCCTGTACAAGGAAATTAAGTACATTACACAAATTACAGCAATAGCCCAAATCATACAGTTTCAACAATTACAAAGATACATTTCACCAGTCTCTGAGCACTTTGACAAAAGCGCAAAATGTCCTCGGCCTTTTCTCTAGCCATGGGAAAAGCTTCCCGGGGCAGGAGGGCCTCCAGCAAAGCCACCCCCACCCCCATCAGGATATTTCACATTGTCCAAAATCCGTAAGTCCATTCAACAAAGGAGCCAGTGCTCACTCAGGTCATAGTCCAGGAAATCAGTCCACACACATGGGGTGTTAGCCTCCCCCCTCATCTCTGCCATCCTGGCAGCTCATACAATGTCCCAAAAAGGAGCACGTGGCCATGGCAATCAGAATTTCCATCTCTGCTCTGGGGAGCATGACGGCTTCCACCCCTATGTCCCAAAATCGCAGACCTACCAGCAGCGTAGCTACTCCTTGCTGCTGGGCTCTCACCTTCTGGAGGCTGCGGATCACAATTCCAGCTGGATTCTCCTCATCCTCCAAAGAGGAACTGGAAACATCAGCTCCTGCTGCTGGGCTTGAGCCCCGGGCCACCGTTTCCTTCTGCTCAGCAGGCCTTGCAGCTCCAACCCCGGCCTCAGCCCCGGTCCTGGCCTCAGCTCCGGCCCCGGCCTCAGGCCCAGCCTCATGCCGCTGCTGGCTCTCCACAACATCCAGGGCAATCTCCAACTCACGAACCTGTGATTCCTTCTCCAGCATCTGCTCCATTTCCAGGTGAATCTTGCAAACCTGGTCAGCCTCCTCCTCCAGCGCTTCCTTCAGCTCCAGGGTCAGCATCTGTTTCTCCCACATTTCCTCCAGCTCCTTCCGCTGCTCGTCCTGCAGGTCCTGGGCAGCCTCTTCCATAGAGCTCTCGGTTTCCTCACGCATGGCTGTAAAAGTCAGCCATCCAACAGTCCCCCAAAAAACAGCTATGGGAAACCAAAACAGCAACCAGTCCTCTACTCCACCACCCAAAAATGGTGGTGGCTCCATGCCGAACTGTATCGAATCCTGCCACAGACTACGCCAAATGTAAAGCCAGTGGCCGCGGCCACCATCACAGCAGCCTGACCCACGCAGGTTCACATTAGATTCGAACAGTCGGTAATGAAACACTGGAGCCAAGAACTGGTGAGCCATCAGCTTTAATTCTAGCTTGCACCTGGCAGGCAAGCAAAAACACACACTGGGCTCCAAAACCCACACATTCAGTGCTCACAAAGCTACTGACTTATCCGAGTTTCCTAGCATCAAAGCTTTCCAGCTCACCACACTTATTCACCTCTGTTTCCCATCTCCTCCTGCACAAACTCTTAACAAACTGGCTTCTTCCTCAGCACTCATGCATCTTGGCTACTTCTCCTCCACATGGCCTTAATCTGCTCTCCTCTCTAATACTAATCTCAGGAACCCAGGAACCGAGAGAGAGAGCAAGCTCCCGGACTGCCCCAGTTTATAGCATAGAAAATCCAAACCTTTAATCCAATTATACATTCAAGAAAGTCTGTGATACAAAGCCACCCATCTGAGGCATAATGGGATTCTTCCCTACATCACCACCCTACATTATCCAATCAGTCAAGGGTGTGGGGGAAAGCTTACTCTTAAAGCCAAGCCTTAGGCCATAACAACCTGGCCTGCTTACATTACAGCCTTTTCCCCACACCCATCCCAAGCATAAGGGCAAATAATATCACCTGGGTGACGGGCTTCCATGTGGGCAGCGCCATCTTTAACAAAGTGAGCATACCATATTTTATCTGCCCAACAGTGACCCCACAGGAGCCAAAGAGTAGAAGTTTAAAGTCATTGTGATGATTTGGTTTCATCCATAATTTTAAGGCCTGTTCTGACTTTTCTATATGAAGATATTAGACCAAAACAGTTCCCTTTTCCAATCCTTTATCCCGGCCACCAGTTCAGGAGAAAAATGTCCCTGAGTTCTTCCACAACACTTACAAGCGAAGTGGATGAATAAGCAATAGTAGGCAATTCTAGAGAGCTTCCAATGGTATGAGTATAACAGAGGTGCGGGCCACGCTGAGACGAGGCTCCTGACTTATATCCTGTAATACTTAGGCTGGGAACAACTTGTGTATTAGCTTCCTGTTGCTGCTGTAACTGATTGCCACAAACCCAGTGTTTAAAACAATATAAATGTATTATCTTTCAGTTCTATAGTTCAGAAGTCTGAAACGGGTAAAGTCAGGGGATCAGCAGGGCTGTGTTGCTTTCTGGAGGCTCTCGGAGAGAGTCCATTTTCTGGCTCAATGCAGCTTTGAGAAGCCACCGCATTCCTTGGCTCCTGGCCCTCCTTCTCCATCTTTAAAGCCAGCAACAGTGTGTCCAATTGTTCTCATATCACATCACTCTGATCTCTTCTTCTGCCTTGCTCTTTCACATTTAAGGACCTTGTGATCCCATCAGGTCCACCCAGATAATCCAGGATACCCTTCCAATGATAAGGCCAGTTGATTAGTGGATTAGTTTTCTAGGGCGGTCATCACAGTGTACCGCTCACTGGGTGGCTTAAACCACAGAAATTTACTGTCTCACAATTTTAGAGGCCAAAAGTCTGAGATCAAGGTGTTGGCAGGGTTGATTTCCTCTGATGCCTTGTTCTGTGGTATGTAAACCGTTGTCTTCTGCCTGTGTCTTCACATGGTCTTCCCTGTGTGCATATCCGTGTTGTAATCCTTTCTTCTTATAAAGCCACCAGTCGTATTGGATTAGAACCTCCCCTCAATGACCTCATTTTAACTTAAATACCTTTTTAAAGACCCTATGTTTAAATATAGTCACAATCTGAGGTACCGGGGGTTAAGATTTCAACATATGAATCTTGAGGGGGACACAATTCAGCCCATAACAATTAGCAACTTTAGTGCCATCTGCTACGCTACCTCGATTCTCTTTTGCCACACCATGTGACATATTCACAGGTTCTGGGGATCAGGGCATGAACATGTTTGAGGAGCCATTATTATGCCTTCCTCAATACTTGTTCTGAAAATATATGTATTATTGCTGGTATAGCAAATCTTAGAGAAATAACAGTTCTCAGAGAAGAATATTTGGTACCTTTAATCATAGTCTCATGCAATCCTAGTAAAGCAAAACTGGTTGCTCAGAGAAATGATGTCAAAAGTCTTTCTTTGGCCCAGAACCAGAATACCCACAGTCTTGCACCAAGCCCAAGGGTATGTTTATGAATCTGGCTGAGGTCCCTTGGGCCCAGCAATATCACTCAAAGCAGTGGCAAGTCAAGCTTAGGCCACCCTGGCCCCTCAGAGCACGTGGGAGGAACACATCGGAACAGGCAGGGGCTTGGGCAGGCCTGGGTCTGACCATCAAGAAGAAGCAGCAGCCAGTGAAGTACACAATGAGCTCGGTGGCCCTGGCCAGCCACAGCACAGAGCATTTGTCATAGTGTAGCAGTTTCTTTGCAATAATTACTGAAACTCTTGATCAACAGCTCCATAATTTTTTAAGTAATTAGATCCTCTGAGAAACAATCTTACCAAAACTGGTTTAATAAGACCTATGTATTTATAAAAAAACAAACAGAACAACAATAACAAAAACTCTATTTAGATATTATTTCTCTCTCTTACAGTCTTTAAGATATAGGGGGAAAAAAGAAAATTAGTTGTGTTATGTAAATTCTAGCACTGGTCCTAATTACTATTTCTCCATTAATCTATCTCTCTATTTGTCTAACCAGCTTTGGGTAACATGGTGACATAGAGATCAGACCTTCGGTGTGTCCCAGCTCTGCCACTTAAGCTGTGCAAACTTTGGTCAGTTGTTAACCTCTCTGAACCTCAGTCTCCTGACCTATAAAACAGAGATAAAAATACCCATTTTGTAAGGTTGCTATGACACTAATTTGAATGTATATAAATAATTTATTACATAATAATATGTAATAAGTAATAATAATACTAGAATGAGAAGTTTAGAGCAGCTGTCCTCTGAGAGTCCTTTGAGTTCTAGTGCAGCACTCTGATTCTATTCTAGTGTTATTCCCTCTAATGGTCCCTTTCTCAGGGAAAGATTCTTTATCTAGGTTTACTATCTTAGAATCTTTCAAAGGCTTGGGGATGAGGAAGCGAAGGAGGCAGAACAATTTAGAATTGGAAGATCTGTTCAATTTTGAAGATAGAACTTTAAACACCAATGAGTCAGAGAAGACAAAAGCACTGGAGTATTCAAGAACAACCTATTAATGTTAGTTACAGGTTCCCAATTTGAAAATACTGGGCTAGACCTCATGTCTGAACTAGTTTATCAGTTGGACACAAGCACAATTCCAGCCTCAGGGCCAGCGGGCTCGATGCTTTATCTTAGGTCCTGCTGCTACTGCGGGAGTCCATTAGGGCTCCCCTGCTGGAAGCAGAGGCCAGCACACTTAACCTCCAGGCGCTCTCGCAGGGGACAGAGCTAATTCACTTTAGGTAATAATGCAGCAAAGAAGATCTTTAAACATCAAAGTTTAAAATGAAATTGTTCACTCCCGGACTCAGTGTCTTCACCATTTAATTTTAAAGAGGCTCAGTCAAGTACTAATGTTCTATCTCTCTTCCTGACTCATTTAGACAGACAGCCAGTAGGCCAGCCAGTCAACCTCAGAAGCCATTCATTTGGGTGAGGGTGGGGAGGGTGATGTATATTAAAGACAGTGTTGGCCCCTGTACTTAAGTTGCAAACTGCTCTTTAATAACAGAGCTGACCTCCTCTTGATCCGGTCACCCGCCCTGGCAGGGTTTAGAGGCGAGATAGGTGACTGCCTGCTCTGTATGGCAAAAGAACAAAACCTGATCTCCCTCAGTGTGTGTGTCACGATGTGTGACAGGCAATTTCCTCCAACAACCCTGGTTAAATGTAGATGGAACAGAAGTTGTGGGGGAAAGGATCTCTCCAGACCTTGCCCTCTAATACTGTAGTCACGAGCCCCATATGACTACTGAGCACTTGAAAGGAGGCTCGTGTGAAAATGTAAAATGCACGTTGGAGTGCAAAGATTTTGGTATGGAAAGCAGATGTGAAATATCTCGCTAATTAATGACATGTTGAAATAGCAATGTTTTAGACATACTGGGTTAAATAAAATATTCTTAATTTTATATATTTCTTTTAACATTTTTAATGTTGCTAGTAAAAAATATAAAACTATTTACTGGCTCCAAGTATATCGTCATTGGATAGCACTGATCAAAAGCTAGTGTTATGTGCAAGGGTGTGTGTGTGTGTGTAAAATGGGTGGAGGGTTTGATGTCGCACAGGAGGAGACTGCTGGAGGAGATGGAGTGAGTCAAGAAGACATCTTGCCTGTGTGTCCCTAATTCGTGTGCAATTGCACAATCAGACAGCGAGCTAAGGGAAGCTCTGCAATGTCAGAGGACTGGTTGGAGTTGCCAGGTGTAAACATTTTAGCTATTTTCAGGGTCTATGATTTCACATAATCATAAAGTGTGATAAATTGGGTAAGAGGGGCAGAATGCGGTAGCAAGCTTGAGGAATCAGATAATATTCTATTACTCCACTCTATTCCTTAAAATTACATTGCACAGTACACTTTCTCATTGGTGAAGAAAGTTATAAATGAAAAGAAGGAAAATTGAAACGAGCCCCAAGGTGAATTAAGCAAAAATTAGTTTTCATGCTAGTTATTTGTTTAGGAATAGGATTTTAATTTTAATGCATAAGGGATAATATTTAAAATTATATGGAATTTTGACAATGCAGAAGGCAATGAAGAAGAAAATGAAAGAATCATCCCTATTCCCCTAACCTAGTGATAACTACTTTAATATTTTAAAGTAATTTTCTTCTAGTTCTTTCCCTTGTATGCATGACTGTGTGTTATAATGATGTGTTCTGTTACTGGGATAATGTCATTTGGTTCCCATTCCTCACACGGGTCACCACTTGTCGCAGACACAATGACCTCTCAGAGACCACAGGGCAGGCACTGAGGGACCTAGGGGAGACTGCCTCACAATGGCCTATACAGGTTTCATGAGATGTCCCCAACCCACAGTCCTTATAGGTATTTATTGATACACACAGGATAGAAGAAGGACAAGAATGAGAAAGTCAGGAAGCAAGAAGAAAATGAGGAGAAACCGAGGAAATCAGAAAGGGGAACTTCTTTAGAGCAGATTAAAGGGCAAACAAAGTAGCTCAAATGTCCCCACCTATTGATTAATCAGAATTGCTAATTCTCTCCCTATTGTGCTGTCTTCAGCACTTTTGTCAGTAAAGCCATTGTGGCTTTTGCCTCAGTGTGCTGAACTCTGCCCCTGTTCTACTTTCTTATTCGGGGCCTCTACAGGACAACACAATTCTTGTATCTTAGTATCTCACTTAACAATATGTCATAAGCATTTTATCATTTATTAAGAATTCTTGAAAAACCATTATAAATGGTTACCTAATATTATATCATAAGAATTTACCAATATCTTAACCATTCTCTAGTGGGTGGACATTGAAGTCATTTATAATTTTTATCTCTATTAAGTAAAATGTGATAAACATCTTTGTTTATCAAGTTTGTTCTGAGTTTCTAAGGAAGAAATTTATAAAAGCCATTATGGAGAATGCAAAGGAGGCAATAAGAATGAATCCTCAGATGCCTTTTTTTTTTTCTTAAATGGAAGAAGTCAGTTGAATCAACTAATTTTTAATTTTTCTTCTGTTTTTTTCTTTTAAAGTGAGAGGTGGGGAGGCAGGGAGGCAGAGAGACAGACTCCTGCATATATCCCAACTGGGACCCACCTGGCAAGTCCCTTACAGGGTGATGCTCTGCCCATCTGGGGCCATTGCTCTGTTTCTAGTAAACTGAGCCATGTCAGTGTCTGAAGCAAGGCCATGGAGACATCCTCAGTGCCTGGGGCCAACTTGCTCAAACCACTGGAGCCATGGTTACAGGAGTGAAAAGAGAGAGAGAGAGAGAGAGAGAGAGAGAGAAAGTGGAATGGGGGGAGGGGTGAAGAAGCAGATGGTCACCTCTCCTGTGTGCCCTGATTGGGAATCGAACCCAGGACTTCCACATGCCAGGCTGACACTCTACCATTAAGCCAGCCGCTCAGGGCCTAAGTTTTCTTTCTACTCTGAAATGTTATATCTAATTATTTAGAAAAGCATTATTCTATTTTTTCATTTGGGGGGGTTAGTTGTTAAAATATGGACAATTAATATATAATTTTCTATACCGTGGATGATTTAAAACATCCTTTGACTATTTGGTTTGCCATAGCACTTTCAGAAATATCTTCCCGTTGTACTGACTATGGATCAATTCTCTCTGTCCTAAATTTCAGTTTAGAAGAACTGGAATAACAAAGGCACATTTTAAAGAAACATGAAAATATCTTATATCAAATATTAGACATGCTAGTGCCTGGCCAGGCGGTGGCACAGTAGATAGAGGACAGAGTGTTGGACTGGGACGTGGAGGATCCAGATTTGAAACCCCAAGGTTGTTGGCTTGAGTGTGGGATCATAGACGTGACCTCATGGTCGCTAGCTTGAGCCCAAAGGTTGCTGGCTTGAGCCCAAGGTCGCTGGCTTGAGCAAGGGGTCATTCACTCTGCTGTAGACCCCCGGTAAAGGCACATATGAGAAAGCAATCAATGAACAACTAAGGAACCACAGCAAAGAATTGATGCTTCCCATCTCTCTCCTTTCTTGTCTGTCTGTCCCTATCTGTCCTTCTCTCTGACTCTCTCTCTCTGTCCTTCAATAATAATAATAATAATAATAATAATAGACATGATAAAGTCTAGTATTGAGAACTACAAAGGTCTCATATTCTAGTCTACTTGCAAGCTAACCAGTTTCATGGATGCTGGCAGAAGACATGAGACTCTTGGCTCAGAGACCCTTTAGCAAAGCCAGAATACCAGCTTGAGTTCCCCAACCCCCGGTTCCCACAGGGTGACAGAAAGATGACCAGGTGACACGTGCACAATTACTGCAGTGAGTTGCTCTGCAGGAGATCAATCCTGAGTTAGGGAACCTAAATCTTTCATACGGAACAGTCAGCATGTTGTTCAGTGCCCAGGAATATCCAAAGCTGATGAGATAATTTGGAGCAAAGGCCATCAAAGCAACCTGTTCCTAAGATGAGCAAAAATGTGAGACGCCTCTGGAGAATTATTTTTAATATGAGCATTAGGAATTAGTTACAGTATGTCTGTATATTTTAGTCATGGGCTGTTATTTTCTTCAGGACCGACCTGAAGCCTCTCTTTGTCCTGCATAATCTACTTCCTTTCAATATTCCTTAACCACAGAAGTTCATGTCTGCATGCATAAGCTGAAAAACACCCTCTGCAGAGATCTGTAAGTAGAGCTGTGTGTTCCTTCAGGATAAGAAAGCTACCATATCAGCTTCCACAAGAACAAACCATCCCTGCTCCACCAGCAAGACTGCAAATTTTGTGTGAAACTGAGTGGTCTGCTCTCTACCTCCTGGGGGATAGAAAGGAGTAACACCCCAGAAACCCCATATGCTATCTACAATAACCCATCTGGATATGGTGAAAATGCCACTGATCACCAGAAACAGTCTCAAGAGAGGTCTCACCAAAACAAGATTTTGTTCCCTAAGGGAAAAGTCTTCATAAGGTTGGCATGAATAAGTTATGAAAAGCCTTCCCCACTGAAAGAGGCGTAATCATCATTCATGTAAAACAGATTTGTTTATTCTGTAAAGATTCATTTCAGTTGATTAATTATCAGAACCTGCTGATGGTGGGGGTAACAAGGCTGCTCTGATGATAGAATTACTGAAGTACATGCTTAGAATATTTATCACTGATCACATAATGTATGAACTTAGCATATTTATCACGTTCTTTTGGTGTGGGCTCTTTCTTCCCTAAAATAGAGTCAATAGTACTGCCCATGCTATCGCACTTTCCCCACCAATATGGTACTCTATTCTTTGTAGAGAGATTTACTGTTTTTTATATATAATACCAATAGCCCCTAATATAAAATAAGTATGACTTTGTAAGTGGTTTTTGCATCTTTCTAAGCTTAGGCAGAGGTACTCTGAAACAGAATGCAAATTGTCATCTCTAGCTACACAAAGTTTGATCTTTGGCCAACTAATCCCCAATGGTACAACTATTATTTAAAGGAAAAGTGAAAATTTGTATAAATTAAAATTAAGTAGTTTACCTGAAAGTTGACTGAATTTAAAATGAAATATTAAAATCAATATTTTTCAACATAATCTGTAAGTAATGATCTTCAAAGAAACCTTTTTGTTCTATTTATTAAACATGATAGTAAGAACTACTATCTCTTGCCTGACCTGTGGTGGCGCAGTGGATAAAGCGTCGACCTGGGAACACTGAGGTCGCCAGTTCAAAACCCTGCACTGGTCTGGTCAAGGCACATATGGGAGTTGATGCTTCCAGCTCCTTCCTCCTTTCTCTCTCTCTCTCTCTCTCTCTCTCTCTCTCTCTCTCTCTCACTCTGTGTCTCCTCTCTAAAAATGAATAAAATAAAAAGAAGTTTCATTAAAAAAAAAAAAGAACTACTATCTCTTGATTTCCTATTGTGTGCCACACACTGACTTAGACTCTTTCATTTCATCTCCAATGCCCTTGAAGCTGATATTATTATTATCTCTTTACTATAGAGTTTAAGGAAGTAAAGCATAAAGAGACTTGGTTACTTGTTCAATATCACATGGCATATAGGTGACCAAACTGGGATTTAAATGGCTTTCTGTTTGCTTCTGGATTAGGGTCTCTCAACTACCATGCTGGGTTGCTCTCCCTTTCAGTTTTTAGTCAAAACCATTATACTAGGAATCAGAAGACCTTGTTGGTGATCCCAGCTCCAAGCTCCAATAATACTATCTTTGTGACATTTTTACCCTCTCTGGGTCTCAGTTTTCCCAAAGTTTCATCTCATCTCATCTACCCTCAGAACTTCAATGTCTGACTCAAATATTTACTTCTTTTCTTGTCTCTCTCCTGAGCTTCAGGCTCATCCTAATTACTTATGTATTTGTCTTCTGGGCATAAATATTTTAATATGCTCAAACTGGACACCATCCCAGCCAGCCCTTTTCCTATTAATCTCTGTCTCAGTGAGTGGTACTGTCAGTCACATCACTGCCCAAATCAGAAACCTGGAGGTCATTCTTGACCCCTCTCTTTCCCTCACTGTCTATATCAATTCAATTGCTATAGATTCAAATGCTGTAGATTCCACCATATGAACATATCTTCTGTATCCCCAAGGCAAGCATGATCACCTCTCTTTACGAATTCTAATGTCATCTCTGAACTGGTCTCCCTCCTCCAGCCTCCTTGTCTTCCACACCATTCTCCACCCTGCACCCAAAGAGAATTTTCAAATCCAAAGTTTATCAGCCACTCCTTTACTCTGAATATTTTAATAGCTTCCACTTGTCCGAAATAAATTCCCAAGACCTTAACATCGCGTCAGTGTCATCTTTCTCCACTTTCCTCCCTGAAACCTCTGCTTTAGTCAGGCTGAACTAATTTCAGTTTCTTAAACACTTCCCCCACTCTCTTGCCTTGGTTCTCCTCAAATTGTATTCATCCCACCACGGAAAAGGCGTTCTTTTTTTCTACTATGTATTTTCTTCCAAGATGATGGCCTTCTAATGACATGTGGAAAAAAGATCGCAGAGCTTCACGATCTGGTTCCATTTGGGACCACCCTATGCTTTCTGCTTTCCTATCATGATGGCTGTCAATTTACAGGTACCGATAATACCTACTCTGCTCAAAGAAATCAAGTTTTTTTTGTTTCCCTTGCTATCGAGACTCTAAGGTATTTGAAAATATAATTGGATCATAACAAATATGGAAAATAGCCCTAAACATTCAAATAGCCCTAAACATTCAAATAAGCAGTTTCCCCATAGAAAAATCAATCTCCAATTGATTAGGATGACTGGTCATTTGTGGTTGGGGTGTAGTAGGCTCAGCAGCTGCCAGTGTGCCAAAGTCACAATGGACTCATGACATTAGGTGTTACCATAACCCTGACACTCATATACATATGAAATTGAAAGCTATTATTTAATTTATTGCTATTAAGCTTAGAAATTTATCATGCTTCTAAAACTTGTCAAAGACTCTCAGACAATGTGAGGCTTGACGTAGCCATATGGAGCTACATGAGGTCCCATTGTTTATGGATCACTTTCTCTTCCATTTTCTCCCTCTTGTGA
This sequence comes from Rhynchonycteris naso, assembly GCA_037038555.1. NCBI lineage: Eukaryota > Metazoa > Chordata > Mammalia > Chiroptera > Emballonuridae > Rhynchonycteris > Rhynchonycteris naso. Next base: position 121,427,014 of record CM073002.1, read on the forward strand.
CATTTTCCATAATTTTTCCAGCATCAGAAAAATGCATTCAAAAGATTATAAACAGCAGTTGGTAATCAGTGCATAGCAGCTTTCTGTGTATAATACAATCATTAGACTTACATTAGACATTTGGCATAATAAGAGTACTGTCACCATAACAGAACTCTGTCAAAGTACAAATGCCTCCTACCTTGAAAATACACAGATCAATTTTGAATCCCCAGTGAATGGGGAACAGCATAACAGTTGCATGGCATTACTCCATGACAAAGTTCAACTGACATTGCTTATCAAATTCTGAAGAAATGCATGCAAATGTGTTAATACCACTTTCTCTATTTAACATCCTTCGATTTCTTCCTTGTTGATGCTGTGTTCTTGATGCTTTTAAGCTAAATTTGAGCATGCTTTTAAATAATGTTCATAGCTGGTACTAGAGTATTGGTGGAAGAAACCACCAAATTGTCTTTCTAAATTAATTCACCAATTTATTCTCCTACAAATGGTGTATGACACTATAGATTTCTTCACAAGGTTGCCAACACTTGATAATATTAATCTTGTGTGTTTTTTGATACTGGGGCAAAATGCTCATTATCATTAATTTTTATATTACTGCACTGTTTTAATCATTTTGATATCCTATTGTCATTTGTTTTTCTTTGGGAATTATTTATATCCTTTGTTTATTTTTTTAAAAAGATTGCTTTTTATTTTCTTAATTTATATAATCTTATATAGTTATGCATATTAATTTTTTCCTATTATAGCTACTGTAAATGTTTTTACTAGTCCAGTGCCTGACAATTTACAGCCCATTTGCCAAATCCAACCCCCTGTTTGTTTTTTATTTTGTTACTCAACTTTTTATTTTGAACTAATATATATTTGCATAAAATTGCAAAGATAGTACAGAAAGAAACCATGTACCCTTCACCCAATTTTCCACAAATAATTACAATACAATACCAAAGCCAGAAAATTTCACCTACTCAGAACCTTATTTTCCTTTGCTAAGTGAGAGTTCTTGAACCTATTGAATTCTGTCTTAAATAGTTTTCATCACAGCTTTTCTCGCCCCCTTCTTACATAAAGGATGCGGAAAGTACTGTGGAAGTACATACTTGTGGCATTTCGGAGCTCTATGCTGGCAGGAATGACTACCGAAGCCTAAGGCTCTCTAGCACAGCATTACAGAGAAGCAGTAAAGTGTCGTGAAGTCTGTGGCCCTCAGGAAGGTTTGTTAACCTGTATAAATCTCAGCCTCAATAATTGTAAAATGGGGATCATCATAACTGCCTATGTTCCGCAGTATCTGTTTTTGTTTTTCTCTTCTTTCTCATGTATAAATTAATTTCTGCCTTTTAGCCCGGCATGTGACTGCCCATGATAAAGTCTCCAGTTCCCAGGCAGATTTGGCCATAAGGCTGAGCTTTGGCAAACAGGCTGTGAGCAGAAGAAAGGTGTGTAAGGGGAGGGGCTGTTGTGGGATGGAGGGCCATCCTGGGCCACCTGGGTGAGAGCAACACCCTGGGACGGCTTAGCAACAAGACAGAAGTGCACGGGTCCCTGGGCCAGAATCCTGCAGCACCGACTTCTGGACTCTTATACGAGAAAAGAAATTTTTATTTTATATGTGGAGCAGTATTTTGACTCTCCATTACATGATGTCAATCTTTCATCCAAACCATGCAGCCTATCAGGGTTGCTGTGAGAAACAGTTAAGAAACAAAGCAGATACATAGAGTGGACTCTATAACTGGGCCTTGCCTTTCTAACTTCAACACTCATGTCTGTATTTACCAGAGAAACATGCATAGCTATACGCATAGAAGGCATTCAATAAATAGTTATGATGAATTAAACTGGATTTAGTAGCCTGAGATAGAAACACATTCCAGTCTTCACACACATTTACACACTTGGCAAGTAGATACCATGGTTTTTACTGCTAGATGAGGGAGGCTGACATTCATTCACATGCCCCGACGGGAAGATCCCCACTGTTAAACAGCCTGAATTCTTTTGCAAGGGCTTGAAGTTGGCTTTTGTTACCTTCTGAGGTATGCTCAGGAATGACATAACACCTACTGTGCTTACTAAGGCTCCATGTGGGTCACAGCAGGCAAGCCAGAAAGGCAGGCTTGATGTCACCGTGCATGCCCAGGGAGGCTGTGATGCGGTTAGCTGCAGCCCCTGGCCACTGCCCATCATAAATCATATGAGCTCTGCCAGAGGTCTGTCCTCCCAAGCGTGACTCCACAGACTACTTTTCTTGAATTCCCCATCTCTCCAAAAGGAAAATGACCTAATTACTGATTCCTGGGTAGCTACCATCATAAGTGAGGGAGAGAGGCCATATTTATTAAGACCCCTCATTCAGCGGGAAGGTTACAGATGATAGCCCCCACTCTACAGCTCTGCTTCAGAACTGGGACTGCTACCTGACCTCCTTTTATTTGGGAAACAAAGAAGAGGAGACACATCAGCTTCTACATCAAACTCACCGGTTAAACTTAACCCTCAAAGAATTAAAAGACGTGATCATTCTTAATTATTCTCCCCATTAGCGGATGAGAATTCAGATTATGAGATCCAGTATTTTTGTGTGTCCAACTAAGTGGAAGAGAAGTGAGACAAAGTATTTTATGTATGCGTGTTAATAAAGAGAAAATCTGGCATATGTGTTTAACTTCACAATTAATTTAACCTTTGGGAGGTTGAATCAGCTGCTTTTCCAAACATCATGACAGTGGGGTGTTAGAAAGAACACAGTGAAAGTTGCATTAAGAGAAGTAGGGTAGAAAATAAAAATTGAGGGATTTTATGCTGATGTACAGTGTTGAAGAAGAAGAAGAAGAAGAAGAAGAAGAAATAATAATAATAATATTAATAATAATACAGGCAAACAAAATTGCCCTCACAAATGTACTCATCCATCTTGACCACAAAGAAAGAATCATTGTGTCCTTATATTTCTGCCATGTATGGCACCCCCAAACCACATTTGTGTTTTTAGTTGGAGAGGCTCATCAGTAACCTCCAAAGCCCTTCAGGTCTGGCTAGGGTCCATCCCATGAAGGAAAATAGGCAAAGGGAAACCCTAGCTGACAGAATCGGGTTTGGCCGATCATTTCAGCGCTGAGCAGAAATTATGGATTTGGGACTGGGGAAAAGAGTGGGGAGATGTGGGAAGCAAAGATCTTCGAAAATAAGATCGCTCAGCTCCAGAGGTCCCTGGTGAGAGAAGGTTAGGAAACCATCTAGTGCTATAAAAATTGTTTCTGAATGTTGGGGGATAAATTGGACCCTAAGTTCTCACATACTGAGCTATTACTTCGTGCCAGGCATTACACTAAAAGCTCTTGTATACATTTTCTCACTTAATTACCACAACAACCTTGTGGCATGCAGTCCATTGCCCCCACTTCACTAATGAGGAAATAAGGTTGGGGAACTTAAGCGATTACTAAGGTCACCCTTGGGAAAGCCTTGGCAGAGTGAGGATTGTCTGTTCTTTCTTTCTTTCTTTTGACTATTTTGGGTTTACATGACTTATTCAACAAAGTAGCTAACGTTGGACTTTTTTGTTTTTTTTAATTAAATTTAGTTTTTTATATTTTTTATTTTTTTAATTATAGTTGACATACAATATAATATTAGTTTCAGTTGTACAACAATGTGATTAAACATTCATATAACTTACAAAGTGCTTACCCTGATAAATCTGGCACCCATCTGATATCATTGTTCATTATATTATTGACTATAATTCCTATGCTGTACTTTACATCCCTGTGACTATTTGTAACTACCTATTCTTACTTCTAATTCCCTTTGTCTTTTTCTCCCATCCCCCAACCCTTCAGATCTTGCAACCATCAAAATGTTCTCTGTGTCTGTAAGTCTGTTTCTGTTCTGCTTATTTGTTTGTTTTTTAGAGTCCACGTGCAAGTAAAATCATCTGGTATTTGTCTTTCTCTGTCTGACTTATTTCACTTAGCACAATACTCTCTAGATCAGAGTGAGAATTCTTAACTAAATGCCCTGAGTCTAAAGTTAATGCTCACTTTGCCTACCATATTTTTTTTTTAAAACATGAACTTCCAATACATTGTTGTTCCATTTGCATTTCAATTGCTCAGAAACAATCTTAGAATCAATAATACATTGTTATTCCATATGACTGAACTGAGATCTGGTTTTCAGGATTATGCTTCTCTCTCCATTGCACTTCCCATATTGCTTAGGGTATAGTAGATTCCTAAGAACACATCAGAATAAATAGCAGGCTCCTGGCCTCCGATGTTGTTGACTGATGTCAAACAATTTCAACACCATCATTAGTAATTTATCCACTCAGTATGACAGGCAGCAGGCTCTTTCTGAGGCTACACCTCAGAAATTTATATTCCGGAAGAAGTTGGAATGTTGAGGAACCAATGAACAAACAACTCAACTGAACAACAGAGTTTCAGGTAGAGAGAAGGATGAGAAAAAACAAAAAGAAAAACAGGTGACTGGGTGTATTAGTCTCTGCTACTGTTGTCACAAATTACTACAAATTTCATAGTTTTAAAACAACACAAGTCTGTTACCATTCAATTTTGGAGGTGAGAAGAATTGCAGATTGGGTCCTGTGGGTTAAATCAGGGTGTTGGCAGGGCTGGTTCCTTTGGGAGGTCTCAGTAGAGAAGCTATTTCTTTACCTTTTCCTGCTTCTAGAAGCCACCTACGTTCTTTGGCTTATAGTTCCTTTTTCTATTCTTAAAGCCAGCAGCCATGACATCTTTAACTCTCTTCCTTGACTCTAGTCTCCTGCCTCTTCTTATAAAGACCATGGTGATTATATTGGGTCCACTCAAAATAATCTGTCTTCAAAATTTAAGCACATCTGCAAAGTTAACATATTCACAGGTTTAAAGGATTCGGATGAAGACATCTGTAGGGAGCTCAAAGATATCTTTGGAGAGTTTTTAATTAACCTACTATACCTGGTAAGGAGTTCCATAGCTTAGATAAATAGTCTCCTATAAGAGTTTAATTATCTTTTTAATTATCTACAAATCTCCTACCTTCATGCCCCCCATTTTTTCTGGTCTGGGGAGAGACAAATACAGAGGTTTTGGTCAATAACTGTAACTCGAAATAAAATGAAGAAAAGGTATAAAATACTCAAGGATGAGAAACAATCTTCATTAATAGATTTTCTTATAAATTTCTCCCGCCTCCCTACAAATCCTCATGTTCATGAAAATAAATAAAATTCATTCTCCACAATCTTTAAAAGGAATATGTATGTTTCTCTCTCTTCTTCCTTGTCTAACAAGTGTTTGGGTCATAAAACTCTTCAGTGAGGGATTGAGAATTGAGTTTTGGCAGTGGGACGGTCTACAGACTGTATTTTTAACCACCAAGCTGAATATTTTTTAATTTTTTTTTATTTATTCATTTTAGAGAGGAGACACAGAGTGAGAGAGAGAGAGAGAGAGAGAGAGAGAGAGAGAGAGATAAAGGGGGGAGGAGCTGGAAGCATCAACTCCCATATGTGCCTTGACCAGGCCAGTGCAGGGTTTTGAACTGGCGACCTCAGTGTTCCCAGGTCGACACTTTATCCACTGCGCCACCACAGGTAAGGCAAGCTGAATATTTTTTAGTTGTTTTTGTTGCTCTTTGGCCCTTTGGCCAGATCCTTTGGCCCACCTCACTTGCTTGCACGGTTTCAACTAACATGTGCATCTAAAAGTGATTAGCCTGCAGAAGGGGGCAAGAATTACAAAAGCAGGAGGAAATGACCCCAGACTCAAATCTTAAAGAATAAGGAGGGAGGAGAGAAGGGCAGAGGGAATAGCTGGGCATTGCAGTTAGAATGTTTTGATAACGCAAGACCTATTGGCTTGCATGAATCAGTTCCACTTCCTGCCACAATTGTGACTGATTGAATGTTTCATTTACAAATCATAATCATAAACTTTTATTGACAAGCACTTTATCCACCAGAATTTCATGTAGAGTGAGTGGGTCAGGGAGATTGGCCTGGCCTGGCTGGCTCCCTGGAGAGTTACAATTGCAGAATAGAAAGTGACTTCACCTCTGAGGGTGTGCACACAGCTGCAGGGTCACAGGGTGGGAGCAGGCATTATTGGAAGTCAGTGAAATGTGAAAGGCAGGCGGCGGAGGGTTTGGCAATGCCTGGTGAAGGTGTTCCCACCACTCTTCAAGTCTTTACTGAAGTTACTCAATTCTGAACCATCAGTGTGCTGGGGCTTCCTTATAAAAGGTAGCAGCGTGATTCTAGGCAGCAAGAGGTGGCCCCGATGATGAGGAAGCAGTGAAAAACAAGATCATAAGGTCAAAAATTAGCAGAAATCATAGGGATGCTCTGGATTCGCAGAGGCTGGGCTATTGGGGGTTCAGGATAATTTACATAAATAGCTCAAGGTTAGTGAGTTTCTAAATTGCAGTTGTTTTGTCCATGCTTAGTAATCATCCTGCATGCTGCCACAGTGAGAAGCCAGAGAAAAGGCAAAGGCTGATGAATTCTAGCTGTTCTTACCTTATATTTGCAAGAGAGAAGCTCTCTGCTCCTACATTATTGGTTTGCAAATTCTAACAGCATCATTCATTATCAACCCTTATATCTATCTTAAATAAGAAAAGTAGTCATTACTTTAAAAATTAAACTATAGGAGAGGCCTTGGCCAGACGGCTGGGTTAGTTAGAGCATCATCTGGAAATTCAGAGTTTGTAGGTTTGATCCCTGGTCAGGGCACATACAGGAACAGCTCAATGTTCCTCTCTCTCTCTCTCTCTCTCTCTCTCTCTCTCTCTCCTTTTCTTCCTCTCCCTCTAAAATAATAAAATTAACATTTAAAAAATGAAATAAAAATTAAACTATACGAGAAAAATACAAATGAACTCATCAGAGATAATCTGTTTAATTTTATTTTTATCTTTCAGAATTAACCAAACAAGTAGAGAGTGTGTGTGTGTGTGTGTGGGGGGGAGACACATAATGTTTCTTTAACTAAAAGGGATCATACAATTCAAAGGTCTATAGCTTCTTATTTTATTTAACAACACATTTCTTTATCAATATAGCTATACAAATCTTTCTCATTGATTTTAAGTTTTTCTTGTGAAATTTGTCATTATATAAAGAATATATAAAATGTATGTGAAAGAAAAATTGTCCCAAACCTGGTATGAGAAAGAACCTTTGAGCATGAAGTAATTAACAGCATATTCCAAGGCTTAATATTTGTCTACTTTCTATTTTGAAAACACTTCAAACTTACAGAAAAGTTGCAAAAATAACTTGACTATACTTTGCATAGCCGTTACCCCCATTAACCAACTTTTAAAATTCTGTCACTTTTGTTTTTCATTCTCTCTCTCTCTAGTCTACATAAAATGAACTGCTTCTCTATAATACCTATTTCTTAAGAACGCTTATTTCCTAAATCAAGGATATTTATTCCCTTAGACATCTATTCACAGTTACCAAATTCAGGGCATTTAACATTATTAATATATTAACAATACATAGCCCATACTCCAGTTTTATCAGCTGTCCTTGTTATGTTTTTGATAGCAAACCCATCCCTTAATAATACCAGACCCATCCTAGGGCCACCGACTGTAATTATTTATTGTGTTTTTTATTCTCATTTAATTTGGAACAATTCCTAAGCCATTTTGTTTGTTTTTGCACTCATAACATTAAGGATTCGAAGAACATGAGCCAGTTATTTTATAAATATTCCTCAGTTTGAGGGGGTTTTAGTTTGAAAAACTGAGTTAAAAGTTCAGCAAGGGACACATATTTAGCACCTGAGTAATTAGAAAGAGGAGGAAAATGGGAATTGGGTTGCTAAAGACCAATTTTAGAGTCTAAAATATTTTATAGGATCAGCCCATATTTTTATCCAATAGATTAACCCCAACAGTTGTGCTATTTAGTAACAAAGAGAAAGCTAACAGCTACTGGGTGCATATTGTTTGTTAAGAAGAATGGTCGGATTTTATTTCCACTATTCCTCATAGCAATAGATGTGATAGCTAGTAGGACTTCTTACAGTGGGAATTTGGGTTGAAGGGGTTAAATGACTTTCCCAGATGACATAGTCAGTAAGTGGTGGGGTTTATCGTCAAATCAACCTCCCATTTCCTCCTTCCATTTTCCATTGTACCATGGCCTCTAAAATGCTTTTATTCTGGTATAGTTGTTAAGGGTTGTTAATCCCTGGAACAAACAATACTCAAAATTTTCTAAGAAATAATTGGTCTCAAAAACAATCACTTTCAGCTGCATTTGATTTACTACAAACCGAGTGTGCCCTTTTCCTTGAAACTAGTTTTTCTCTTGGTTTCCAGGACACGTTGCCTCTTGGTTCTCCTCATTCCCTGCTCTCTGTGTGTAGGTGGGACCCAGGGGTCTGCACTCTTATCTAGTCTCACCTGCTCCTCATTGCCCCCATCTGGCCTCATAGATGTATGTGTCTGTCATCTGTGTGCTCATAACTCTTAACTATAGCTCAGATCACTCCCCTGAGCTCCTAACAAGTATATCCAAGGGTCAGATTAACATTTCAACATTGATAAAGGTTAGGTATCCCAAACGTATTGTGTCCAAAAATAAACTCCTAGTTTTGTCCACCTCTAATCTGCTTTTCTCATAGTCCTCTTTATCTTAGAAAATGACTATTTTAATTTCCTAGTTGTTCAGTTGGAAAATTCACTGTTGACTCTCTCTCTTAAAACTCTCATTCAATCCATAAGCAATTTCTGTTGGCCCTACCTTCAAAATATATTGAGAAGCTACTCTCACAACTTTCATTCCTACCATCCTGGTTTAAGCCGCCAACTCTACTTCCCTAGGTTATGTAATAGTCTCCAAACTTTTCTCCTTTTTCCTTCCTTATTTGCCTGCCTTCCACCTATCTTTACCACAGCAGCCAAAGTGACACAAGTCAGATCATATCCCTTTCTTGCTGATAGTGTCTCCTACGCTTCTCCCTGTTGGTTGTGGTCTTCTAGATTCTCTAGCTACCTTGCTCTTTCTTGAACATGTTAAGCACACTCCTACCCCAAGCCTGTATGCTCACTGCTCTCTGTCTGGATTTCTCTTCCTTCAGAAACCCATCAGGCTCCCTACCTCACCTCTTTTAAGTCACCTTCTTGGTGACAACTTCCCTGAATACCTATCCAAAATGCCCCCACCTTAAGCACTCTATTCTTTCCTGCTTTATTTTACTTTTAATTATTTAGCACCATTTAATATATATGATACACAATCTTGATCTTTTTCTTTTGGTCTGTTCCCCTTCTAAAATAAAAGGCCCATAAAGGCAAGAATTTTTATGTCTTGTTCAGTGCTGGATTCCCAGTGCCTAAGTATGCCTGGCACATCAGGTGCTCAATAAATATTTGTTAGAAGAATAAATAAATGCCCGAATGAATTCTTTAGCTTATTCACAAATTGACTTTTTATGTTAAAGGATGCTCATGTGTTGGAAGAAGTTCAAGCATCTGTCAATCCAAGTATTCTGCTTAAGAATGTTTGAATTCCTTTTTTGAATAGGTTGGGAAGTATATATTGCTATAGATGCATTATACAATTTCTGACTTGCAAAGTAACATTATTATTGTAGAAAATGTGGAAAATACAGAAAAAGAAAACACAATTAACTTGTAATCCAACCATCCAGAGACTGGTTACATTTTAGTAAACTTCTTTCCAGGCACATTTAATTTCAATTTCAAGTTTCCTTATCCCCATGACAAGGAATGGAACAAACAAACTGAGGAACTCAAAGCTGACTGTGGTTTCATGCTTCTAGCAAAATGCCATCCTCACAGTTCACTAACAGCCACAAGCACGTCCATGGAATTTTGGGCGCTACTATTTTCCTTTTCCAAGAAAGCATGCTATAATTTGGACATTTAGGTAACCCAAACTTCCACTGAAGGATCTTCCTTGTAAAGCGACCTCAGAATTCCCAGAAAACTAAATATTTGGCATTTGTGAAATTCAGATTGATTACTATTATGATAAGTCATTGGACTAAAGGGCAGAAGCCCGGAGTCGTTGTACAACTTCAGACTGTGAGGCTTTGGGCAAGTCACCCTCTCTTAACTATGAGCTCCTCAATTATAAATGGAGATAGTATCTGCCTCACAATTTATTAGAAGGATCAAATACAGTAATGAAGACATTTTAATACTTATAAATGGATTATAATTATAATTAAAATGTGGTAACAATGATATAATGGGACAGACATGCCACCACTCCTAAGAAGCCCAGGTGGAAGGGCTAATCAGTCCTAGCAGGATTTCCAAGTCTTGCCCCAGAGCTATTTCTAACCATGGGTTTGTGCTTTTTCTACCAGAACATGGACTCCTGAGACATAGCGAGAGAACCTTCCTCCATCCTCAATTAATTGAGGTAGTCTTCGTACTTATCTATCACAGTGATTCTCAACCTTAAAAAATACTCAAATGTCAATGTAAAAAATAATATATACTACAGTATATTAGATAGTGTATTAAGTGCCTTTACACGTATTAATGTAGATACAACAAAATGTAGTAGAAAGTGATGGATAGTGAGAGCCAGGAAAATTGTTCAGCCTGTTGATAACCAAACACAACATGGAATTTGTGTTTGGCTAAGTCAGTCTTTATCTGCTGGTAGGTAGAAAGATACCTAATGTCTCTCTCAAGTGCCAAATTTCCATGAACTTTGACCTTGCAATGATAGATTCAGTCTTTGATGAAAGTATTTTTTTGAAAAAAGGGATTGAGAAATCACTTGTTTAATCTTTACTTGCTTTGAAAAAACAAGCTTCAGTATTCTGTCCTATGAAATAACATTTGGAATTTGTTAAATCATTAACAATTCTTGTTTACTGTTTAGAATGTAACAATATTCTTTGATGTTCTCTAATTATCATGCATGTTTTAAAATGAGTTCTGAAAGCTTGTCTGCTTAATTAAAACTCATTCTAAATTTGTTGAATTTTAAAGAAACATTTGATTTGCAAAAATAAATCATACATCAAGTAACCTTCAGTATTTTACAGAGGACCCATCAGACATTTTAAAAAACAATAAGGTAATGAGAATGAGAGATGAGACTTGAACTACATATGGGGAACATTTGAAAAACATCATTTTTTTCCTCATAAATTCCTACTGATGGAATTTATTCTGGTATTTTTAGCAGCCATTATTCTCCTATTTTAAGTCTATGAGATATCTATAAACCCTCAAAATTAATTAAGTCACTTTGGTAATCATGAATAAATTATTCTGTGGTAATGTCAACTGGTTGAACTCACCAGAAAAAGCAGTGAAAAAAAATTAGTAATGTGTTTTCATACAAGGTCAGGGTTCAATCGATATTTATCTTTTCCTACTAATAGGTTAAATGTTTTTAGAGTTATTTATTTAGATAATGACATTACCCTCTGGATAACGTCTTTAAAATGACAAGTCTGACTTTTGTACATCAGAAAAAAGAGAGTGTATGAATTGGTGAAAGCACACTCTCCTTTGAGAAATTTTTCCTACTGATATATAAGTGTGCAAAAATAGATGCTCCATTACAGCATTACTTATATGAAAAGATTAGAAATAACTTTAATACATATAAAATGGTGAGGCTGCCTCACCTGTGGTAGTGCAGTGGATAAAGCGTTGACCTGGAATGCTGAGGTCGCTGGTTCGAAACCCTGGGCTTGCCTGGTCAAAGCACATATGGGAGTTGAAGCTTTTTTTCTCCCCCCTTCTCTCTCTCTCTCCTCTCTAAAATGAATAAAGTCTTTAAAAAAATGGCAAGGCTGGTTAAATTAAGATCCATTCATACAAAAAGATATGACACAGATGTTAAAAAGATTTATGTATTAATGGGAAGTGATCTCTAAAATATTTTGCCAAGTGAAAAAAGAAAGGTATAGTATGTTCTCATTTGTAAACAAATAGTATATACTTGTTTGCACACATTTCCTCTGTAAAAATACACAAGAAATTGGTGGTAATAGTTGCATAATTTTTTAAAACCACAAGCATAGATTGGTATTTCAATAAAAAGTGGTTAATTAAAAAATGTATCATTTCTCATTATATCATATTACCAATTGGTATTCCTCTTTTAAAGGTTATTACGATAAAATTGGCTATTCTCTGTGCTGTACATCAAATCTTTGTGATATTGATTTTTTAAAATATATTTTATGAGATAATATTAATTTATAACATTAAATGTTTCAGGTGCGCAACATTATAAGTTCACATCCGTATGTACTTTATACTCATCACCGAAAGTCTAATTTCCACCTGTCGCCATACAATTTAGCCCCTTTACCCATTGTACTCTCTATAATCTCCTTCTACCTCCCTAACTCCTTTCCCCTCTAGTAACCACTAAATGTTGACTCTTCTATAAGTTTGTTTTTATATTCCATAAGTAAGTAAAATCATATGGTATTTGTCTTTTTCCATGCAATGTATTTCACTTAGCATAATACTCTCATGGCCCATTTATGCTGTTGCAAATGGCAGGCTATATATATGTACACACACAGATGTTTATATAAAGACAGATGAGTGGATAAAGAAGATAGGTAGATAGGTGAATAGATATAGATGAACACAGCTTGTTTTCATTTTTTGGCTATTGTAACTAATGCTGCAACAAACATAGAGATGCATATGCCTATTTGAATTAATTTTTCATATTCTTTAGATACATACGCAGAAGTGGAATATCTGGATCATATGGTGGTTCTATATTTAATTGTTTGAAGAATCTCCATATTATTTTCCATAGTGATTGTACAAGTTCACATTCCTCCCAGCAGTGTACAGTTTCCCTTTTCTCTGCATCCTCTACAACACTTACTGTGTCCCGTCTTTTTAATGATAATCATTTTTATAGTATCTCATTGTGGTTTTGTTCGCATTTTCATAATAGTTAGTGGTGTTGAACATTTTTTCACATGCCTGCTGTTCACCTGAATGTTTTGTTTGAAAAATTATCTATTCAGATTCTCACTTTTTTTATTTTTATTTTAATTTTTATTTTATTCATTTTAGAGAGGAGATACAGAGTGAGAGAGAGAGAGAGAGAGAGAGAGAGAAAGAGAGAGAAAGGGGGGAGGAGCTGGAAGCTCAACTCCCATATGTGCCTTGACCAGACCAGTGCAGGGTTTTGAACTGGCGACCTCAAGATTCTCACTTTTTAATTGGGTTGTTTGTTTTTGCTGTTGTTGAAATGTGTGAGCTCTTTATATTTTTTGGATATTAACTCCTTATCAGATATACGATTGGCAATACGTTTTCCTGTTTAGTAGCTTGTCTTTTTGTTCAGTTGGTAGTTTCCTTCTGTGCAGAAGTTTGATGCAATCCCACTTGTTTTTGTTTGTTTCTCTTACTGTGAAAGTTGGATCCACAAAAACATCTTAAAGACCAGATGTCAAGAAGCTTACCACCTATGTTCTCATCTCTATATTTTATTCTTTTAAGTCCTACATTGAAGTCTTTAATCTATTTTGAGTTAATTTCTGTGTGTGGAGTAAGATAGTTTTCTATTTTCATCCTTTTGCATGAGGCTGTCCAGTTTTTTCAACACCATTTCTCAAAGAGACTTTCCTTTCTCATTTGTTCTTGATGCCTTTCAACAAGTATTTCTTGAGCCTTAGCCAGTATAGCAGATACTGTGACTTGTAAGGCTTGATTTTTATCCTCAAAGAGTTTATAATCTGGTTTGGGAGTGATGGATTTCTTCCAATTGTTTGTTAGGTTGTAATATAAATTCATTGCATTAAAATTCTTAAGAAAGACTCTGAATTGCCTTTTATTCAATGAGACTATATAATAAATGCAAAAATATGTCATTTTAAAATACCCATGTTGCACTTTAGATAGTTAAACTATATTCTTAATTAATTTAAAATTTAAATAATTTTCAACTAATAATTTAAAGCAAATTAAAATTTAAGATTATTAATTTATAAAAATTCCATGCTGTAATTATATTATCTACTACCTGTTACAAATAAATAAATTAAACAGGAACAGTGTCTGACAAGAAGATAACATACATGGTAATTGACTGATGTCCATACATGAATAAATATTTTAGCCAAGTAAAACAATAGAGCCAAACACATTTGAACTACCATACAGAAAGTATGGAAACCTTGATTAAAGTATTTATTGTCTTTCTCAGGCAATATACAAATATATATTTGTCAATATACAAATACGCTCAGATTATTATTTATCCTGGATTAAAATTTTACATGATTTTACCTTTCTTCTTTCTGTTTACAATACATAATGAATATATTTTATGAGGCCTAAATAAGAAATACATACCCTCACGGTTGGCTCAGTGGTAGAGTGTTGGCCCAGCGTGTGGATGTCCTGGGTTTAATTACTGGCCAGGGCACACAGGAGAAACACCCATCTGCTTCCCCACTCCTTCCCCTCTTGCTTTATTCTTTCTCTCTCTTTCTCTTCCCCTCTTGTAGCCATGGCTCAATTGGAGTGAGTTGGTCCTGAGCTCTGAGGATGGTTTCATGGCCTCTGCCTCAGGCACTAAGAAGAGTTTGGTTTCTGAGCAACTGAGCAATGCCCCAAATGAGCAGAGAATTGCTCCCTAGTTGGCTTGCTGGGTGGATCCCAGTAAGGGTGCATGTGGGAGTCTGTCTCTGCCTCCCCTCCTCTTACGGAATAAATTTTAAAAAAAAGAAAAGAGAAAGAAATACATAACATAAACTATCACCAAAAAAGCAACTATTTTTAAATTAAAAATTTGGAGAAAATTAATGGCTCTGGAATGCTAAAAGCAAATTGTTATATTTGTTAAGATAATTATATGATACAATTCTTATAACTACTAAAATACTTAAAAACAATCATTCCTACGTAGGTATACATACTAATAGAGATTATTTACTATTAATGGAAATCATTGTGGTTGACACCCTAATATTAATTTTATCCCAGATCATTCACCTACATCAGTCACAAAAACTCCCTCCCTCTTGCCAGTGAATGGTTCAGAAATGGGCATGTGACACAATTCTAGGTATAAAGGGTTTCCCTTGGACTGTGTCAGAGAGTTTCCCTGTTCTTAAAAAAAAGCTATAAAAAGGTGCTTTTTCTACTTCATATATGAATATAAGTCCTAGAACCACTACATCTTGTAATTAGTGAGAAACTAAAGTTAAGAGTGAAAGGTGGGAAATTTTGAGTCTTTGATGACATAATTGGCTGCTGAGTCAATCTGCCATGAAGTAGGTTGTACCCCTTATCTCAATATTTGGATGAACTGGGTTATACCCACCCTGCTAAATAAAAAACAATCTGCAAGTCTTTGTAGCTTAAACTAAGAAGGATTTAATTCTTGCTCATACTTACATGGGTCAGCAGGTCCTCTTCTCATGACCTTCTTCACTGAAGGAAGAAGGCCAATGGAGTCCTCTTTCTTCTGAATGTTTTCTTTCTGGTGCTGCAGCAAGCAAATGGAAACATGGTAACTAGCTCCCAGTGTTTAAAAGCTTCTACCTAAAAGTGATGCATGCTACTTCTGCTCACATTTCCTTATCCAAAAGAATCAACATAGCATTTCTAACCTAAAGGTATAGGTGGAACATTTCAACCATGTACCGGAAAGAATGAAGCAGTTAATGACAAGTCAAATGGATGAAAAATATGTATGTGAGTATATGTAAAACTAAAACATAATTACCAGGGTGGGTCTGATATGTATGCACACATAGATGCAAAATCTGTACCCTGAAAATAGGAAATATCTGGATATACATCAAAAATTATATGTTAGGTCATTTAAAACAAATAATAAGATCCAAAATGTAGAAAATATACAGCTAATATTATATATACAATAACATAAAATTAGAAACTAATTCATAAAAACCAATTTCTACTACTAGAATTTAAAATGTTCTCTTTTAAACAACTTCTGGGTCAACAAAGAAATCCAAACTAAAATTGCAAAATTTCTACAAAAGCATAATGATGAGAGTACTAAATATCCAGACAAGTTGGCTAGAGCTAAAGCAGCCATTAGAGAAAAATCCAATAGCATTAAATATTTTTATTAGAAGAGTCCAAAAAGTGAATAACTAATAAAGTTTTAGCACCTGGCAGAAAAATTAAAAAAAAAAATAAAGCAAAGCAAACGGAAGAAATTAGTAACAAAATAGTGATTTAGAACATCAAAAACAGAGTACTAATAAAAAACATTAAAGGTTATTTAAAATAATGAAAGAGATAAAACACCAGGTAAGTTAATCAAAAAAGACAAGAAATAAATAAAAGAAGAAATGATAATAGGGAAATAATGGCAAAAACAGAGGCAATTAAAATGCAAATAAGAGAACACTTCACTTAGCACTGTGAAAATACATTTGAAAACCTGGATGAACAAGATGACTTTTAACTAAGAAAATATAAATATCAAAAGTGATATCAGAAGACATATGAAAAGCTAAACAAAATTATGTCTTTAGAAGAAGTAGAAAAAATTAATAAAGAAAAGCACCAAGTCCATTTGATTCTATGGAATACTGTACCAAAACTTTAAAGAGAATACAATACCAATTATATTTAGACAGCCACAACATTTAAAAAGTAGTATTCCTAATTATTTTTATGAAGTGATTGATACTGATTCCCAAATCTGACAGATTATAAAAACACCCTAAAGACCCGTTTTTCTTACAAATATGAATACTAAACTCCAAAATAAACACTAGCAACAAATTTTAAGATTAAAGTATCATTAGCAAAGGGAGTTTCTTCCATGAATCATTGATACTTCTATATTAAAAAGATTATTAATTGGGCCTGACCAGGTGGTGGTACAGTGGATATAATGTTGGCCTGGGACATGGAGGACCCATGTCGAAAACTCTGAGGCCGTTGGCTTGAGCGTGGGGGTCACTGGTTTGAGTGTGGGATCATATACAAGACCCCATGGTCACTGGCTTGAGCCCCAAAGGTTGCTGGTTTGAAGCCAAAGTTTTCTAGCTTGAGCCCAACCAAGGTCGCTGGCTCGGCTGGAGTCCCCGGGTCAAGGCACATATGAAAAAGCAATTAATGAACAACTAAGGTGCCGCAACAAAGAATTGATGCTTCTCATCTCTCTCTCTCCCTTCCTGTCTTTCTGTCCCTCTCTCTGTCTCCCTCTAACTAAAAATAAAATAAAATAAAATAATTAATTGGGAAAACATTAGAAAAATACATAAATGCTGAACAGACACTGACAAATTCAGCAATGATTTTTAACAGAAGCACTCAATTAAATATGAATAGATGAATATTTTCTTAATGTGATATAAATGTACATTTCAACCCAAAAGACAACGTTAGGATTAATGGAAAACCTTGGAATCATTCACTGAAGTTAGGAAGAACTGACTTTCAAAAGTCAGCTCTCCAATGCCATTTTAGTGTAAAGTTGTAATGGAAGTAATAGTGCAATCAGATAAGGTTTAACATTTGGAAAGAAGAGGTAAAATATCCAGCAGCACAATAACGGATAAATAAATCTTGGAGTATCTGTACAAATGAATACTATACAGCAGAAACAAAATGGATGAGTTACTGCTGTACATACCTTTATGGCTGACTTTCACAAAAGAGAATGTTGTGAAACAACAATAACAAAAACACAGAAGAATGCATATGGTGTAATTCTGTTTGTATAAATATCACAACAGACAAAACTATTGTGTCAGGCAGTGGAACTGTATAATGAAGAAAAAGAATAATGAGAACAAAATTCAGCATACTTCTAGGGGGCAGTGTGGAGGTATTGATACAGATGGAAGCAAACAGGGATATTTTAGGGGTACTGGTAATGCCCTACTTCTTAAGCTGGGTGGTGGATGCATAAGTTTTCACTTGTTATTCTTTAAGCTCTACATTCACCATATACTCTTTATATATGATATTTCACAATAAACCAAACTTAATGTTTGATATTTTGCTTGTAATTAAAATACAACTTATATTGAATATAGCTGTGTTTGGCATTTTAGTACTGTGACATTTCAAAATGTCAAAGTAATGAGGAAATCAACACACGCATACTCTGGATTCTAATAAGACTTATACTGGCACCTATGCAAAGAGAATTTGACCATGAAAATAATGGCAATGGCCATTTCAGATTTCTAAGAGTTGAGTCATCAGCAGGGGAAAGAAGGATTTTAAGAACTCTAGACAGATGTATTAAAGATAAAACAGGTGAGAATAAAAAAAAATTCTTGCTGGAGAATAAAAATTAGTGAAGCTATTGAGAATTACAGCATTAATACCTTTATTTATTTGTTTTACTCCCTCCTCCCCAATTTATCTATACATATTTCACTATGCACATCTAAAATAATTGCTCTTTTAAAGAAATAATACCATTGCCCTGTCCAGCTGGCTCAGTGGTAGAGTGGCGGCCCTGCATATGGATGTCTTAGGTTAGAGTCCCTGTCCGGGCAGACAGGAGAAGCAACATCTAGATTTACTTGCTTCTCCACCCTTCCCCTCTCCTTTCTCTCTCTCTCTCTCCCCCTCCCTCAGCCAAGGCTCCATTGGAGTAAAGTTGGTCCAGGCACTGAGGATGGCTCCATGGCCTCTGCCTCAGGCCCTAGAATGGCTCAGGTTGCACCAGAGCAATGTCCCAGATGGGCAGAGCATCGCCCCCTGGTGGGCATGACGGGTGGATCCTGATCAGGCGCATGCAGGAGTCTGTCTCTCTGTCTCCTTGCTTTTCACTTCAGAAAAAAAAAAAGAAATAATGCCACTAACATATCTAAAAATATCAACCATAATTCATCCAGTCAATGATTACATTTCTAATTCTCATAAATGTAATAGAAATGCTTTAAAAAACTGTTAAATAATAATTCAAATAAAAATGTACATATTGCAATTGATTGGTATATCTTTTACATTTCTTTTAACCTATAGATTCTTCTTTCATCTTTATTTAAATCACAATTAATTTATTTAACAACTAGAGTATTTTTTTCCTTTACTTTCCCACAGTCTGGATTTATTTGACATGTTTCTCTGTTATCTGTAGTTCCAGTAAATTAGTATGTAGATTGAGAGCTTGTTCCTAAAGGGTAGCCCTGGATCACAGTCTCAGCATTAATGGGGAGCTTGTTAGAAATGCAAAATTTTGGATCTTATCCCCTCCTACCGAATCAGAAATTCTGGGCTGGCGGTTCAGCAGTCTGTGCTTTAACTAGCCTTCCAGATGGCTCTGATTCTGCTGATGTTTGAGAACAGCTGACCTAGAGGTTTCCTCAGTTTTAGGTTTGGCATTTTTGTCAAGACTCTCTATAATAGTGGTGTGTCCTTTCAAAAGTCACATGGAATCTGGCTGTTTTTCTCTTATGGCCTTGAGGCTTCATGCTTAGATCCAAGAGTGTATTCGCAATTACAAAATGGAGATAGTCTAATTCTATCGTTCCTTCTTCATTTGGGACCTGAAATAGTTCTAAAAAGAGAACTAGACCTTAACTACTATTTAGTAATAATACCAAATCCACTAAAAAGTTGAAAGAATAGTGTAATGAAAGCTTATATATTCTTAACCTGGATTTACCAATTGTTAACATTTTGAAACATTTGCTTTTATTTCTCCTTGTCTACACATACACATACACACACACAAACACACACACTCTCTCTTATGTGTGTATCTCTCTATATATTTGCAAACAACCTGACACTTTACCTGTAAATACTTCAGCAAGTATTTCCTAAGAATGAAGATATTTTCCTACAAAACCACCCACAATATTGAATATTGATTCAATAACATCTAAAAAAATAATTCCTATTCAAATTTCTCCAACTATCCACAAAATACCCTTTATTGTGGTTATTTTTTATTCAAGAGCCAATAAAATATTCTATATTACATATGGTTGTCATATCCCTTTAGTTTCCTTCAATCTAGAATGGTACCCGCTCCTCTTAGTCTTTTATGTCATTATCATTTTTGAAGGGTCAGAGTCAATTATTTTAGAAAATGTTCCATAATCTAGATTTACTTGCTCGTTTTCTTGTGATCATAGTCAGGTTAAAGATTTGTTTACAAAATCATATATATATATATATATATATATATATATATATATATATATATATATATACTAGATATTTCACATAGTATCACATCAAGAAGTACTAAACAATGGTTCATCCCCTTACCAGGGATGGTGTTACAATTGAGCTTTCAGTTAAAGTGCTAATTTCCAGGTTTTTCTATTGTAAAAAAAAGGAAAGTTTAGTTTATAAGCTTATTTAACTTAATTAACTGCATATAATGACAACACTTAAAGTGACTTTATTAACATACATTGATTTAAAATTTAGCCTACAAATTTCCAAACAGTATTATTCTACACAGAACATGCCAAAAATGCCTCAGCTGACATTTTTTTGCTGTCCTTTTCTCTCCATTAAACATATGTTCAATAGTGTAAATGTTTACAGTCTGTTTATTAAAATATTTACAAGAAGTTCAAATAATTTAAAGATCTTAAGGTAAAGGTATATATGATATAAATGTGCTGGGTAGATTTTCAAGCTTTGGAGTAAATAACCTCTCTTTTCTTGAATTCTCAAATTCACAACCGAAATTCTTTCCTTCATTCTGTATATGTTTCAAGTAATTTTTGTTATGACTAGTAAGGAGGACTAGTGTTGTGTATATTGTTGTATTTCGTACAGTAAAATGACTTCCTTATTCTACATGGTGCTTTGGAAAGCGTTCCTGTTCTTGCATTACTTTGAAGTGTGAGGGCCATTCTTGGCAATTTAATCACTTTATTTCAAGTGTAAGTTTGTTTTGATTTTCGGTTCTGCCCCCACTTTTTCTGACTCATTTCTCCTCACTCATCTTTCTCTTTTTAGACCTAGTTGAGTGCTCTGTGTGTGCATGTGTGCTGGGGCACATGCATGCACAGGCCAGAGAAGACGACGATGACTGCTTTCCCGTTGAATTACCTGCCAAGAGTATTTTGCATCAATTATTTGTGACTTGATAACCTTCATTTGTAACTACTTCTGTTGATATGCCATACTACAAGAAATCAGGCTGCATTGTAACTCTTCTTAATAATACACACTAAATACTACTCTTTGGTATAGTCAAATTTTACAGACTCAACATAAGCAGGGATTTTATGTATAACTAACCTCACCTCACCGTTTTGTGTCATGGAAAAGTCTTTATTATAGCCCAATGCCTTCAAGATCTAACGTCGGAGTCACGTCTTCTAATCAGGCTCTTATATAACTCCTTTTCCTGGTCTCCACCATATTGTAGTCTATACCACCCCATCCTGTGGTCTTTTTGGTTTCTTGCAAGTTTATAGGTTGGCATTTGAAATTACAAGCAAAACAATTAATTTTCTTTTGACTTAAGAATACCAGACTAGTCTTTGCAAACAGGGTGTAATATTTGGTTAGCAGAACTATTTTTCATGCCCCCTCACAATTTTCTAAATGGCAATGGGAAAGGAAATGTAGCAGGAAATGATTGGGACCAAAGCTACTGAGGACAGCCATGGGAGGGCTGAGGAACAGTTCACTGGGTCTCAGCACCGAGCCTTGTTGGTTGACAGACACAGGTTGAACCAGAGCGCGGGAGGCTGAGAATGGACCTTGCTGATTTGCGAGTCTATTTTAGCACGGAGGATCCTGACGCCCCGCGCCCATTTCATCCTCAGGAACCACTGTGTCCGATGCCCCAGGGTGGCTTTCCTCCCTTCCTTCCGCAGACCTTGCGATGGTCTTGAGCTACACAGAACTCCATGGTGTTTGCTCAGCTGTGGTGGGAATACTCGCCCAAGATACCTAGGCCCCACAGCGAAACCATGTGACAGTTTTATCCAATGGGATTTCTCGGTCCGCAAGGCAGCAAACACATTTATATTCTGTGAATGTGAATAGTATGCTTTTTTTATATTTTAATTTTCTGAGTTTGGGTAAATATGCTCATTTATAAGCTGACTTTTTATTTTATTTTTTTTGCCTGACTTCCTATTTATATCTTGGAAATGAACACTGATCATCCTTTCAGTCATTTTTTATAAAGGAGCCGGAGACCTTGAAATAATTTTATTCTTAGCAGTCTCTCAAACCTTTTCTGTTAAATGTCTTGCACAATGCACTATAAAAATAAAAACAGTCACCACTGTTTTCCGGCATATGCCAACACATTGCTGTGTTTTTATTTTTCATTTTTTGGCCAATTGAAAGTCACTACTTATGAGGGGAAAAGGCTTTATTTTTATTCAGAAGGAAAACCAGCATCAACAAAAATGGAACACAAGAGAACACATTCCTTTGTTTATGTTCTAAAGCAGGGATCCCCAAACTTTTTACACAGGGGCCAGTTCACTGTATCCTCAGACCGTTGGAGGGCCGGACTATAAAAAAAACTATGAACAAATCCCTATGCACATTGCACATATCTTATTTTAAAGTATAAAAAACAAAATGGGAACAAATACAATATTTAAAATAAAGAACAAGTCAATTTAAATCAATAAACTGACCAGTATTTCAATGGGAACTATGGGTGCAGATGCATCCTGTGCTCCTCTCACTGACCACCAATGAAAGAGGTGCCCCTTCCGGAAGTGCAGATAAATGGCCTCAGGGGGCCGCGTGCAGCCCGCCGGCCGTAGTTTGGGGACCCCTGTTCTAAAGTTTAGTTCTCTCTACAGAAAGGACAGCCTGACATCAGTGTAGTAACATGACTGCCAAAAGGCATTAAAAAATTAGACCTTTATTTTCCATCCTTGACTTTGTTTTGAATAAGACAATTGTATATACAAAAAACAAACAAACAAACAAACAACCTTCAGATTCATTTATTTGACCCTTGATAGAGAATTCTGTATGCTTTACCAACTTTGCCCACTACACATGACATGTAAACATAGTCACCATGCCATGATTAAAAAAATAAAAAAAGAGAGGGACAAATTTATAGAGTGAAGAGGTAAGTCAATTTATGGGTCACATTTTAAACTACAGGGTAATAAAATTACCAGTTCGTGGTCTATTTTTAAGCTCATAAATGAAATTTAGGGGGCAGACATTTAGGATAGCTGAGCCACAGCCTGGGTTTCTGAGTAACCATCATGCAGCAAAATTACCCACTGGCAGTTCTCACTCAGGCTGGTATCTGTCAAAGAAGTCTATTTATTTCTTTAAGACACTAAGATTTTTTTCTTTTTTTTTTTCCCGGGATCTCTTTGAATGAAGCAATTTAGCTTTAAGCTTATTAACATAAATGTATATAAGCACCTAGCATTCCAAGCTTATCTTGCAATAAGCATACTTAATATTATTTAATAGGAAGTATCATGGTGTCCAAGCTTTTGAAAATTGAAGAGATGTCAAGTAGGAAGTAATTGCTCCACAACCAATGTGAATTTAGACCTTCCTTTCCCACCGATGTGTAGTGGAGGTGACAACCCTGATATGACTGAAGGCTAGACATGCTGAACCCTGCAACAGAGCTGGGTGACAAGTAATAAGTGGATTGAAGAAGCACTCTAGGTACTCCAGGTATCACAGATCCTGAAAGTGGAAGAAATAAAAATAATTATCAGAATGTACTGCGTGATATGTACTCCCTAGTTCAGTGAGATCTATATAGTTCTCTTTGCAGAATGTGAGTTAGGTCAAAATTTTTATTATATTTATAAAGCCTATGTACTGTAAGATTACATACATATTATATACAATATATATTATATATAATACCTTTTGACTCCTATTCTATTTTCATTAGAATGTAATGTAAAGTGAGGGTGAGAAAAACAGTAGCATCTCTTACTGATTTCTCTTTTAACCTGGTGTATTTCGTAAGTAGCATAGTACAGATAATCTTAGAATCATTGCTCTTTTAAGCGCAGAAAGGACTAGATTATCTGGAGTACTTCCCTCTTCCTTTCTTTGTTTATAGATAAAGAAACTGAGGCAGGGTGGGGGCGTGGGCAATTGCCCAAGTCTCCTAACGCACCACAGTGGAGAAGAGGCAAAATAAGCTTCAGCATGTTACCAGGGTTGAATCTACACACAGTTGACATAGAGAGCTGCCAACGTGGTATAACATGAAATGATCTTGAAGGGCCAATATTCTCCTAATCATTTTGCCAGGATAGCTGAAGTATCTGATGAAAGGCACACACACCACCCAAGAAAGAGATCACATTCAACAATAACCTGTTGATGACACATCCACGTACATAGAACTTTTTGTGTTAGTGTGGTAAAGCTGAGAAAAAATAGCTCATAGAAAAGATAAGTTTTGATGGTGGTGAGGCAATGTTAAGAAATGTTCGGCGTCTGGAGTAAGGATGGGAGTATCTTCAAAACTAATGGTATCAAATGTACAGCATTTTGTGAGGCTTTGTACCCTTGGAAGTTGGGGGTCCCTACACAGGGCACCATTGATAAAAGAGAAGTGAGATGGCAGTGTGCTAAATACACAATTTTCCTTAGAGACAAGTTTTTATAACCAAACACTATTAGAGTTGCTATAAATGTATTTTCTACATTTCTTGTTGAACAAAACACAAAGGGAGAGTGGCATTAACCATAACTTATGACATTTGTGAATCCAATACATTCACTTGTATAGGATTTATGAGTTTATGTTTTGACATGGTATCTTAAATAATCCTTTCAATAACCTTTGAAGTAAGCATTGTAATTATACTTATTTGTGTTGCATTGATTCATTGATTTACTAAACAAACTAATTTTTGAACACCTATCATGTGCCAGGCTGGAGACACCACCACGCACAAAAGAAACAAATACCTCTGTCGATAGGGACCACACAAAGGTGTGGGGGTCATCTTATTTATAACTTTGGAAGCATTTAACTTCCTGGCACTCA
This sequence comes from Rhynchonycteris naso, assembly GCA_037038555.1. Classification (NCBI taxonomy): domain Eukaryota; kingdom Metazoa; phylum Chordata; class Mammalia; order Chiroptera; family Emballonuridae; genus Rhynchonycteris; species Rhynchonycteris naso. The sequence goes on from CM073002.1 coordinate 121,451,978, forward strand.
AACACTATGAGGACATCGGAAACAGAGCTTGGTATGAATAACTTCCATGTAGAGGATGTTCTGAAGACTAGTTAGGAGCATACATCATCTAAGTCAATCTGGAAATCTTCATAGTTAGAGGAAGTGGATGTGGGAAATGCCAGTGAGGCTGAGGTCTTGAATTCAATTCTGTCCAAACTAAGATTATTACCCTTGAAACAGATTTGTTGCAATATGGTTTAATTCATATGCCAGTACTAATAATGTCTGATAGCTCCCTATTTCTGTTTTATTATTATTACCAAACTTAAGTTACCATTCAGAAGCTAGTGTTACACCATAGAATCATTTGTAAAGCCAAACTGAAGGTCTTTAGACACACGAGACCTAGGAATGTGAAAAGCCAACCCCAGTCTCCTGGAACGAAATAAACCCACAACTGAGCTCAGATTTGCAAAACCCAGCAAGCAGAGCAGACAGCGTAGATGGGGAGCGGGCCAAACACATCTCTCAAACCTGCAAAAGGAGCAGCCATTATCCATCTGCAGAGAGCGGCTTGGGTAAAACAGATGGTAAGAAAACAATCAGAAGCTCCTTGGTCCAGCAAGATCTAAACAACACCACCCTCCATCTCTAACTATACAGCTGCGGTTCCAGGGTGACCTGCTTACTGAACACAACTCGGTTCCTAGGGCAGCTCACTTTAATAACAGAGTTTAACACCAGCAGGCTCTGGTTCTCACCAAGATTCAGTCACTCCTGGTCGTTAAAATTAGACTGACTGCGGTGTCTCAGAGGCTAGGAGACAGTTAGGGACTGACAGGTGGCACCGGGGCATATACAAACATTTTGCAAAAGAGAAAACCAAGATGTATAGCATGAGTGTCAGTTTTGTAGGGGTCATTTGCTGTACCTTTTCCCTTCATTTCCCTCATTTGCTTCAAGGGTTCCTGGAGTGTGTGTGTATGATGTACCATGGGCCTCTTTGAAATCTTACGAAGCATATGGAACCGTTTTCAAAATAATATTTTAAATTTGTCAAGTAAAACAGCATTACAAAGGTAGCTAAATATGATGAAATAGTTATCAAAATAAATGCAAATTCATGATACCATATTACATGTACTTCTTTATAAGATACTTGAGATGCTCTAACACTGTAATGTGATATAAAAATATTTTTCATTTTCATGGGTGATAGTTACAGGTACTCCAAACACTACTTTGGCATATTGTTGATACTCATAATTTAGGAGATACTAAATTTCTTTTAGAGATTAATAAAATTAGAACAGATAATTTATTTCCACTTATTCATTATAAGGAGATAAATAGATACATAAAAGATATGTAAATTATATAAATAAAAATAAAGAGGTATGTTTTCTTCATTCTGGTTCACAGACTCCTGAATTCTTTCCTGAACTCCAGGTAAAGAATTGCTTACTAATTAGTCAAATCCTCTCTTCATGTTAGACTAGAGGTAGCAAACTAGCAACCTATGGGACACATCTGGTCCACAGATGTTGACAGTGTAAAAGAGTTAACAGTTTACAATTTTTGATATTTTATATATAAATATTGAGATCTGCAGCTTCACTAGACAAATGGGAATAAATGACAATACTGTACTAAATCCAACATGGCTATTCAGCAGACCCTGTGATGTGGAGATTATCCTGCACTATCTGGGTCAGCCCAATATAACAGCAGCATCTTAAAGGGTGGAAGAGGGGAGCAAAAGCTAGAGGATCAGGCAGATGACAGTGTGAGAATGACTATGCTTGTCATTGCTGACTTTGAAGCTGGAAGAACGGGGCCACAAGCCAAGGAATACAGGTGTCTTCCTCTGGAAGTTGGAAAAAGCAATGAAACAGATTCTACCCTAGAGCTTCCAGAAGAAACCAGCTCTGCTGATACCTTATTGTTAGCTTGGTGGGACCCATTTTGGACTTCTGACCCCTCTATAATAGGGTTGTGATGATTTAAACTACTAAGTTTTGACAATGTGTTACAGTAGTAACTGGAAACTAATATAAATGCCAACTATGTGCAGGCACTGTTGTAGCAAACATAGCAAAATTATCTACTTAGGTCACCCTTTAACACAACATTGTAAACTTCTTGTGGTCAACACTATGTTCTATTCAATTATAAAGTCAGCACCTACAAAGTGCTTACTACAAAAGAAGCAATTAAGAAAATAGTTGTGGAGTTTTACTGAATTACTCTTTTTTAAATCCATAGGTCATATTGGTCTGAACGATGATTAATTGGTTGATAGTGGTTTCACACTATTTGTCTTTTGCTTTCAGACAATATAACTATGATCACTGTCAGGTTTCTTAGAAGGGAAAGGGAATTAAAAAGAAAAAAGAATACCTTTTAAAATCAAACAAACTACTTTATGTTATAAATCTCTCTAAAAGTAACCTGATTTTTTAGTATTACTTTTGAGCAACCACTGTTTTAGTTCTTGGAAATTTTATCTGGAAAAGGATTATTTCTTATCTATAGCCAAAATTTATTTTGTTCTTACTTCTTTCAAGGTCCTAACTGAGGTAAATTAAGCTAAGCTTAGTTAAGCCAAGCCCCCTAGAGCAACCAAGTATAATTTGAATCTTTTTCGTATATGGTAGTTTTTCAACATGTGAAGGTAGCTTCATGAAGAATCCCATTATCACCCCCCACTCCTGCATAAATTTTGTTATGTAATCTGAGCGAATAATCTGAATGTCTTTACATTTTCCTCAGAGGAGCCCCTTGCCATTATGCCCATTCTAGTCTGGACACAGTCTCTTGATTAATGATTCTCTTAAAATGCAGTGCCTAATATGAAATCCTGTTTCCAGATGTCTGAATACCACCACAGCAAGCAGGCTCTTGTTTCCCTTGATCTGATTATGATGTTATGTTGCCTGAATTCATTTTGTAGGGAGAGGGAAGCAACCTAGTAGTTCATACTTGGTTTGTAGTCAACTAAATCCTATTTTTTTTTCACATGTTAAATTAGGCTTTCTCTATCCTACACTTGTATCATTGATTATTTGAGCACAAAAGTCATCCATCCTCTTTCAATATTATTGTACTCATATTTTTGCTTCCTTTTTAGCCTAATGAACTAATTTAAAACTGTGATTCTGCCATGTAAAATATCAACAGTTTCCTCTCAATTAAATTCAACAAACATTTATTGAGCAATTACTTAGTGCTTACTATTGCACTAGATGCACCGGGTCATCTGCAAAATTAATAGCATATGTTGCTACCCATGATTATAAATTTGATGTACAGGATGGGATTAAGACTAGAGCCCTTTTTACAAAATGTCAGTGATTCATTGATCAATGCCCTCTGGGTATTGTCAAATTTGAATCATGTTATCCACACAAACTTATCCAGTTCCTATTTTTTCACATTGTTTCTTATCCTGAAACTTTGCCAAAAAGTTGTTTTGAAATCTAGACACACAATCTTGCTCTTATTCAATACATGGTGTCATATGTTTTGACAAGGAAATACCTTTAGATTTGGTACATGGATGTCTCTCAGCACCTCGCTCTAGAGACGTATATTAGATCAGATGCATTCTCTCCCCTCCTTTTCTACTCCTTTCTTAGATTTCAGATTAATAGAACAATAACAATTAAGGTCTGTAAAGATCAGAAAATAAAATACAATTTGATGGGAAAGTCTATGTTTCTTTTCAAAGAAGAGAAAGTTGGGGGCTGGAGATGCTGATAACAGAAATAAAATGATTGATAGAAAGCAGGTATTCTAAGTGAGATTTTTAAGAAAGATAAGAGAAGAAGCAGTCTCGCTAGTTTTTGTTTGTAATTTTTCCAGGCAGTCCCAAAGGATTAGGCAGACAGTGCAGAAGAGGCTAACGCAGCATGGAGGGCCTTGTGTGGAGTTGTCTTGGGAACAAAGCCCTTCTGCTGCGTGACTCAGCCAGGCAGGAAAGTGAGAGCAGCTTTGAGGAATGTGCTGAACTTTGCAAGAGGTTGGTTTCCTGCTCTCGGGAAAGTTAAATTAAAATTTCCTCAATGTATGTGATATTCTCATTCCTAAGCATTTTGGTTTTAAAACATTGGCTCAAGCAATGTTTTGAAAAAAAAGGGGTGGTGAGAGACCTTAATGACATAACCAGGCAGTGCAAACATGCGTGCTTTCTCCAGTTCTTAAAAGCAAGCCTTGGTTACAGTGCTATGCATGATGGGTCCACCTTGCTTTGCTACCCAACTGCAATGGGATGTTGACTGGTCTCCTTACCTTCAGTCCACCTACCATGCACCTCTTTCTTCAGGCTGCCAAGTGACTCATCTACAATGAAAGTTTGTTCCTGTAATAAGATGCCTTCATGACTCCAGTTGTCTTTAGGACAAAAGCTTTGTTTTGGTAACAAAGGTGTGATAATATTCTGTGTTATTTCTGAAGCACATTGCTGGCAGAAAAGCACCTTGGACTTCAGAAGAACAATTACTATGTTTCCCACTTCCTGAGGCCCAGCTTCCCATGGGTTCCAATCCGTTCCCGAAACCTGGGTTGCTCTTCCACCCTTACCGCCCAAAATCTCACATAGACTTCCAAGCCCAGGGCGCATGCGGCCCCCTCTACGCTGCTTTCTTTAACCTTCCCGAAGAAATCCTTTCTTGCTCCCATAGCACACCACCTAAAACGTTCTTCAGGTTGTATGTAATGCCTTAGAAGGTGTGTCTCATACCTTCTTTAAGAGCCTGCACAAATTTATGACATTTTGGCACAGTAAAGATAAAATAAGCAAAAGCTACTCTAGAGAATCAAAGCAGTTAACCCACAGGTTTCTCACGTGCTGTAAAGATAAGAAGACAAGGAAGCAAAATCGGAATGAAAATGGTAGGAGTGTTTTTCCCCACCTTCTGGCCTGACAACGGGTAAACCTTAGTCTATGCTAATCTTAGTAATCCCATTCCCCTTGATAGAGTTTGTCATGAAAGGGCTGAGTGAGTCACTTCTGGCCAATTAGATGTGAGAAGTCTGCTGAGAGGGACCTTATATGAAAGGTCTCCTTTCCTTTCAAGAGATCAAGAGGGGAAGAGGTAGATGCTCTTCCTTCGGACATTGTCACTTCTGCCTGTGGTTCCCGGGATTGTAGCAGCCGTTGCCAAGAAGGGAGTTAACCCCAGAGCAGAATAGAAGGGCACAGATGGTGGAGTGGCTTGATGAGAAGGGCTTTTCCTTTTATGATATGTTTGTAGGCGCAGCGGTTCTGTCTCAGGACTTGTTGGTAAGCAAGATAACTGCATTCCTTAATTTATTTATTTTTATTAATTTTAATGGGGTGACACCAATAAATCAGGGTACATATGTACAACGAAAACATCTCCAGGTTATCTTATCATTCAATTATGTTATGCATTCCTTTATTTTTAAAAACCATTTGAGTAGGGATTTTTGTGATTTGCAGCCAAAAGTTGCCAACTGAAACATAGAAAACTCAAGAAATTCAACCATACACAGATCCTTTTAGAGAGACTTTACTGAAGTAAGAAGACACTTAAATTCAGGAGAAGCAATGAGATAGGATAACAATCATGAGCAAGGAAACGAGGGAAATTTAAGGCAAACGCATAAACAAGAATGACCGTAAAACAAATGTTTGTGAGCAGTTTAATATCTGGCAGAATTAAAGAAGGGCTAAACAGGTTTTAGGTGGTGTGCTATGGGAGCAAGGAAGGATTTCTTCCGCAAGGTTAAAGAAAGCAGCGTAGAGGGGGCAGCATGCGCCCTGGGCTTGGAAGTCTATGTGAGATTTTGGGCAGGAGGGGCTGAAGAGCAACCCAGGTTTCGGGAACGGAGTGGAACCCATGGGAAGCTGGGCCTCAGGAAGTGGGAAACGTAGTAATTGCTCTTCTGAGAAGTCTCAAGTCCAAGGTGCTTTTCTGCCAGCAATGTGCTTAGAAATAAAACAGAATATTATCACACCTTTGTTACCAAAATGAAGCCGTGAATATCTTTTAGTGTGGCAGTTCTGGTTTCTGTGTATACAGAAAAAATAACAGCGGTGGAAGAGGGCAGGGAAAGGGCACCTTAAACCATCCAAAGGGCAGAGGCACTCTGGGATATGAGGAGAGAGAGGAAGTGAGGGGTTTTCCAATCTTACTGAAAAGAATAGCAACAGATTTTTTTTTTGAGAGACTTGCTAAATCTCAAAGGAGTGTGGAAAAGGTAAATATGAAATATTTCACCAAACCGGTTTTAGTTCTAATGAAGTTAGTGAACTAATGCCTAAGCATTTACTGAATTAAAAGTAAAAAAGCAAACAAAAAACAAGTAAGAAAATCGAAGTCTGTGTAATTTTCCCAAGTCTACTATTTATTAGCTGTGTAATTTTGGTCAGTCGATCAATATCTCTGTACCTCAAAGACCTCAGTGATAAGATGTCATCTCCCCGGTCTATAGAACTTTCTTTAGGATCTGAGCAGATCCTATAAGTGATGGAGAAAAAAAAAATATTAGACTTTATGGAGGCCCAGAAGAAATTTTCTGTTTTAGAACAAATTTTTGGAATGGGCAAGACTGACCACTCAGGAGAGATGACCTGGGACACTGAGGTGTTGGACAGCGGAAAGCTCAGTTTCCAATATGACTGGGGCACAGAACGCAGGAAGCCACCAAGTTTGGTTGAGGCAACTACGAGAACATTGTGGGCGTGAAACCAAGTTGGAGGTGGGATTGGAGACACACACAGAAAGAAATTATTAGTTTATTTTAATGGTACGCAAGTCTTGCCAAGACTTGCAGCTTGGGTTAGGAGGCTGCAATTAATGGTGAACTTAGAAGGAAAAAATGAAATAGAGGAAAGAACCTGAAACTTTTTTTGATGCTGTAAGGACATAATTTGCATGTTCAACCCCAGATGTTCACCGCGCCACGGTAAAATAGTTTATGTACTTTCCTTTGTTTATGAAGCTTGGCAAAGGTGGTAGGCGGAGAGTCCAAATAGAAAGGCAGAGGAAAAGACCTCAGGCCCATAGTGTGGGCAAGGACACGAGAAAATGACTGAAAAAACTGCAACAGTCCAAGCAGCCTCCCAACCTGATTGGCCCCTGGAGTCCTGGTATCTCCAGAACCTAGGACCTCCTAGAGGCACTTATAATTATCTGCTGGCTTCCCACTGCTGAAAAGACTAAGACCAGTTATACTTCTACCTCTAGGTTAGTTTTTCAATTTGTGTCTTTTTTTAAATTTATTTTTCAATTACAGTTGACATACAATATTACATTAGTTTCAGGTGTGCAATATACTGATTATACATTAAATACTTTATGAAATGATGGCCCCGATAAGTCTAGTACTTATCTGACACCATACATAGTTATTATATTATTGATTATATTGTTTATGCTTTACTTTACATCCCTGTGACTATTTTTATAACTGGTAATCTGTATTTCTTATCTTTTTTCTTTTTTCTGTGACAGAGACAGAGAGAGGGACAGATAGGGACAGACAGACAGGAAGGGAGAGAGGTAAGAAGCATCAGTTCTTCATTGTGGCACCTTAGTTGTTCATTGATTGCTTTCTCATATGTGCCTTGACTGGGGGGTTACAGCAGAGTGAGTAACCCCTTGCTCGAGGCAGCGACTTTGGGCTCAGGCTGGTGAGCCTTGCTCAAACTAGATGAGCCCACGCTCAAGCTGGCGACCTTGGAGTTTCAAACCTGGGTCCTCCGCATCCCAATCCGACACTCTATCCACTGTGCCACCGCCTGGTCAGGCGGTAATTTGTACTTCTTAATCTCTTTTATATTTTTCACCCATTTCTCCAACCCCCTTCCCATCCATCTGGTTATTATCAATTTGGGCTCTGTATCTATGAGTTTGTTTTTGTATTATTTATTTTGTTTATTTTTTTAGATTTTACATATAAGTGAAATCTTATGGTATTCATCTTTAATTTCAGTTGACATAGTATCTTCTAGGTTCACCAATGTTGTCACAAATGGTAAGATTTCACTCCTTTCATTACTGAGTAATATTCCCTTCGTTTTAATGGCTGAGTAGTATTCCATTGTGTATATGTATCACTTCTTCTTTATCCATTTGTCTATTGATGAACACTTAGGTTGCTTCTATATCTCGGTTATTGTAAATAACACTGCAATAAACAAAGGGGTGTATATGTCTTTTCAAATTAGTGTTTTGAATTTCTTTGGATAAATACCCAGAAGTGGAATTACTGGGTCATATGGTAGTTCTATTTTAAAATTTTTGAGAAACCTCCATACCTTTTTCCCTAGTGGGCTGCACCAATGTGTAATCTCACTACTAGCACACGGGGGTTCCCTTTGCTCCACATCTTCACCAAGACTTGTTTTTTAATTTATGGATGATAGCCATTCTGACAAGTATGATATAATATATCGGTGTGGGGTTTTTCCCCAACTGCTCAACTCATCCCATTGTGGTTTTGATTTGCATTTCCCTGATGATTAGTGATGTTGAGCATCTTTTCATGTGTCTACTGGCCATCTGTATGCCATTTTTGGAGAAAAGTTTATTCACCTCCTGTGTCTATTTTTTAATTGGATATTTTGGGGAGGTTTAAGTTATATAAGTTTCTTATATATTTTGAATATTAACCCTTTCCTAGTTACTGCAATCAGACAAGAGAAAGAAATAAAATTCATCCAAATTGCTCAAGGAATTTAGTTATCTTTATAATACATTTGTCTTGGTTTATATTTGTAGTGACTGAATTTGTAGGGGATTCTCCATCTAAATGCCAGCTTCTGACTACTTCATTATGTCTTTTCATGTCATTATTCCAACGTAAATTGAGATACGTATTATTGGAATACATATTATTTTATTAGACATCATTTTTTTATTATTTTTAATTTATATCATGCTTAACACATTAGTTTGACTTTAGGAGGCAGCCTGGCCTGTGAATGTGCAGAGGATAGAGCATCAGCTTGGAACCGTAGGTCGCTGATTTAAAACCCTGGGCTTTCCTGGTCAAGGCACATAAGACAAGCAATCAATGAACAACTAAAGTGATGCAACTATGAGTTAATATGTATCACCATCCCGCCTCCTTTCTCTGTAAAGTCAATAAATTAAAAAATATATTAAAAAATAAGCAATGGGGTACATAGATTATATCACCTATGAATTTCATTTTAAGATTTTAAAGGGGGATTAACAAAATATTTGTAAAAAGGTGACATTAGCTCATTAGGGTTGGGGAATATTGTACTAAAAGGTGATAAAAACGTGGGGTTGTAATCATGGGAAGGCAAAGGAGGGTCCACTCCCCCAAAATGCTTTGGGGCTGTCTATAAGTACCTCAATGCAAGGTTTCCTGTCCTTTGGTTTTATGACAGGAGTTCATTATTTCACAGTACCAGATCATCTGAAAGAAAGATTAAAAACAATATCCAGAATGTCTTTGAGATTCTCAGGTAACAGGGAAGGACTTCTCAGTGCTCAGAAGACTGTGAATGGAGCAAAGCCAGGTAAGACCAGGGTCCTGTTTCCTCTGTGGAGAGTTAACAAGCTCCAGAGAGCAAAGGCTGCAAATAAGAAGAAAATAAATAAAAATTCTGATTCTGTCTAGGTAAAAACATTTTTTTTTAGAAATATATATATATATTTTTTTACAGGGACAGAGAGAGAGTAAGAGAGAGGGATAGATAGGGACAGACAGACAGAAACAGAGAGAGGTGAGAAGCATCAATCATTAGTTTTTCGTTGCCATTGCAACACCATAGTTGTTCATTGATTGCTTTCTCACATATGCCTTGACGGCAGGCCTTCAGCAGACCGAGCCACCCCTTGCCGGAGCCAGCAACCTTGGGTCCAAGCTGGCAAGCTTTTTGCTCAAGCTAGATGGGCCTGCGCTCAAGCTGGCGAGCTCGGGGTCTTGAACCTGGGTCTTCCGCATCCCAGTCCGATGCTCTATCCACTGCGCCACTGCCTGGTCAGACTAGGAATAAAATTTTTATACATGCTACAACATACATGGACCTTGAAAATACATTTGGTAAAATAAATCAGACACAAAAGAACAAATATTTTATGATTTCAACCTCATGAGATACCTAGAATAGTTAAATTCATAAAAAAAGAAGGTAGAATAGAGATTACCATGGGCTGAGGGGAGAAGGGAATGGGGAGCTATTATTTAATGGATACAGATGTTTTATTGGAGATAATAGTTTTGGGTATGGATAGTAATGATGGTTATGCAACACTGTAAATATATTTAATGCTACTTAATGGTACAGTTACAAATGGTTAAAATAATGAATACTATGTCATATATATGGACATTAAATCAAAAAAGAAAAAATTTGCCTTTTAAAGTTCAACCTCCAAATATAATTTTATTTCTAGAGTCTGTAGATTTAACAATCTTTATGCCTTCCCACTCACATCATTTCTTTGTAACTCTGTCTATTAAACCGTAAACACCATTTTATTGGGTTGGGGGGGGGGGGGGAGGAACAAGGAAGTCCTGTGAAGGAAACTTTCCTATCGTTGTTTACTGTCAGCTCTTCAAATGCTGCTTTTAAAACAAAGCAGAAAAGACGACTGTTTGACATATATGGAAGATTTATCATGTTCCAAATAAATTTTAATGAATGTGAAAGGACGTAAACTTCTTTTTCTCGGGCTGTCTAGCCTGTTTTCCCCTTTGACAGCAGTTTAATTTCTGTGAGCACTCAGAAGCTGGGGCCCGGGCTCGCTTACACAGTAACACACAACCATTTCCTTTCGGCAGAAATAAAAAAGGTCATTACAATATCTAATTTGGGGGTTTGGTTTGGTTTGCTAGCTAATTTTTTTTTAAAGTGAAAGCAGTGTTCTAAAAATTATTTTTCCAGATACTTTCCCTTGTGATCTTTTATACCTAGAGCAGATTTTCACCCTGCGGATAGAAAATATAAAAGATACAGCCTAAACAGGGCCTTAAAGCTCTGTGACCAGATTTGGAAGGTGGAGGGCCAGGCTGACTTGTCCTCCCCACGTCCCTAATGGGACTTCAGTCTTTCCAAGCCCACCATCTCTTACTTTCTGGTTGACTGACTGCTTTGAATGAGATAGATTTGATACCCCGTGAATGAAAAATGTGTATATACACATATCCACCTACAGTATATGTAAATGTGTATATAGATATATACCTATACAAATGTACATATGCCTATGTATAAGTATATATGTACATATACCTATGTATAAATGTATCTACCTATGTATAAATGTATATCTGCACCTATGGAAAATATGTATCTATATATACCTATGTATGAATGAATGTATATCTATTCTGTGTATATATCTATATTTATATATACCTATGTATAAATGTATATCTCTACATATCTTTATGTATATGTAAATATATCGATATATTTACCAACATATAGATGTGTATGTCAATGTATAACATTAGCCAGGGGTTTAAACAGCTCCCTGTTTGGCTGACCAGCTACCCGGTGGACCATGAATGTGCACGGAGGGTGGATTGGTATGCCGAGCACCGCACAGAACTGCCGACCCGGCAGTTCTCCACCACAGGTCAGAGGCCACTCAAAGCCGTCAGCCCTCTGGATCACCTGGGTCAAGCAATATAGAAACTTCAAAAAATCCCTGACTTCTTGGGGACATCAAAGTTTTTTCTTTTCTTTTTTAATTTTATGGGTAAGGCAAATAATAAAGTCTTTGTGTTTTATCAGAAAAGTTAATGAAGTTTACTCCTTTATTTAGAACTTAGAGTGAACAGTAAACAAAATTATGTTGTCACTCTTTCTAGAGGACCTTTGTGCCATCACATTAAACAAACTTATTTCTTTTCATGGGAACCAGAGCTTGATGGTTCGTGCAGAACAAGTTGAAAAATAGAATACCATAATGCGTTTTGGAGCCATGTGTGATGGAAAGACAGGCAGCATCAAGTTTTTAAGTGTCTGAAACTTTTTTTTTTTTTTTTTTTTAAGTGTCTGAAACTTTTAAACCTTTAAGGGGAACTGATTTGGGACCATTCTGTATGTCAATGGGGACTTTGTTCTTGAAATATAGTGGAATAGCTTTAGTTCTCAGGTTTCTCACAGGCAGAGGACAAGCGCTGGGCACTGAGGCAGGTGCGGCACTTTCCTGGGAGGGCAGTTACATTTTGGGGAGACGTGGGGGAATCTCAGCCGACCCCGCATGCTTGATCTGGACTGCGCAGGTTTAACAAGGCCACAGGGCGGACAGGAGCCTGGAGCGCCCCTGAACCACACCCTACCCTGCCGTGGTTCCACTTCTGTGCTGCTCCGCGCTTCAGGCAAAGTCATCCCGGAGCACAAGACCAGCGGCCAGCGGAAGGAGAGGGGGTATGGAGCAGGCTGGTCTGAAACTCCACTCCAGAGTTTGGAAAGTTGTCTCTACTAATATGGCAACAGGTCTGTGGGAGCAAACAGTTCAGTTTACTTTGAGGAAGAAATATTTATGATCAAACATGACGGGTATAAAACGCTGGGAGAAACAACTTTATGGGCTGCGAAAAAAAGAGGGGGAGTTTACCCAGGGGCCTGTCCCTCTACTCAGTGTTAAAAGCCTTTCTCCCAGCCTGTGGTCTTTGGCAGGAGATGGTACTCACTGGCAGGATACCCGGTTGTATTGCTTTTCCCTTGTCTCCAGTAAAGTTGCTCTGGACTCTGGCTGGCGCCCTGTTGGACCGTCACCTCTGCCTACATTTCAAGTGGCATGTGGGGGTGTAGCTGGCAGGAGACCTGGGTTCTCTGTGGTAAAGGAGTATTCCAAAGAGCAGTGGAGGGAACAGCCACGTCAAGGCCTGGCTTGTCCGTGGGACGTGCCTTTGCCCGGAACCACGGACGCCCGACCCCAGTACAAGGAAGGCCACATGGAGAAGCTGGCAAAGGAACTGGCCATCGGCAGGGCAGAGGAAGCAGCGTCTGTGGCTTTTTGAAGCAACCACATGCCAGTGTTACACAATGTGATACGATGGAAAAAGAAAATAGTAGTCTTTCTTGCTCTTCCAAATTAAGAGAGCATTTCTTTGAAAAATTAATAAAAAGTAAGTTTTTTAGAGTGAAAAATGATCTGGAGCGACTTGCCCATTAGCTGATGAAATAAATGGCATATGAATGTTTGAAAGGGAAATGGATAAATTGCATTTTCACTCAGCTCCCACTGAATGCTGAGACAGGCATCCTGGTCAGGAGTGTGTGGTTTGATGGTCAGAGGACGGGGGAGGGAGTCAGAAAGTCTGAGTTGCATTCCCAGCTTTGCCGCTGACTCACTGGGTGACCTTGACCAACGGTTGCACCCTCTGCATCCACATCTAGAAAATGGGGATTTAATGACAGTCCCCAGAAAGAAATGGTTGAGCGGTTTCTAGGTATATGGGGTTAGATATTTTGAGGTCCTAGGCAGGCAAAGATGGCAAGAATTCCAAATTTAGTTTTCTTGCACAGGGAAGCTTTAGGAAAAAATTGAGGTTGAGAACACGATAAATCCCTGTTAACTGTCAGAGGTAACCATTGATAGATGGCTTTAAAAACTCACATCTCCAAAGCCACCACACCTTCCAAAGTTTCATGCTACTGGATCCTGTGCAGTTATTTGAAAACAATTTAAAATTAAATTCCATGGCACTGCGTCATCCCCTGCCAGCCACTAAATACTAAGATGAAAATCTCTTGTGACATTGAACACAATGGTTGTTCAGAGGTCTCGCATTAGATACTTGAAAGAATTTTCTATTTTGGTTTGCTGCCTTCCATAGAACCTTAATAATTGGAAACACCGTTAATTACTTCTCAGCCAGAAAATGAACACCTCAGATTTGGGACAAGGACACTCTTTCACTGGGTCTGATTGGTTGTGGCTTGTTTCATAAGATGCTTTATGCGGGGGACCGACACGGTACTGTGGAAACAGTAACTAACAAAAAAAGCGTCAGGAAGCCTGCATTCTGGCATTTCCATTCTGATGTATAAATAACTTAGTCTCCGTAGGCATCAGTTTCCCTATTAGTAAAATGAGGGTGTGTCTCACAGCTTGCTGCTAGTAGTGGTGTTGCTATGAAACCCTTCTTTCAAAAGCAGCTTTATGCATCATTCCAGGATGAAAAAGATGGAGGACAGGTCCTCAGTCCACCTCTCCTCTGCTGACAAGCCAGTCAGCAATTTTGTGAAACTCGCATGAACACCACTGGCTTGAGTCGGTCAGGCCATTTTCAGTCCAGGAGAGTGTGTGGGTGAGAAAAGGGAGGAGAAATTGAGTCTGTTTACAACCAGGCAATGCAGGTTAGTGATGATGCTGAGTCCAGAGATGCTTACTTTTGGTTTTGGTCCAGTCATTAAAAATAGAAGGTCTTAAAAGTTTGGATGAAAGCCACTTTGTAGTGCCCCGTTTGATGTGGCCTTAGCCGGTACCCACATGGAGTCCACATAGTTATAGCTACTCTTAATTAACTGCTATGCCCCATTCCTTAATCGCTTCTGATAAATAAAATTGACTATGTTTTGTGCATAGAATTTTTCCTCACAGGAGTGGTTTCCTTTGAGGAAAACAAAACTCTGATAAAAATATTTTGTGATGTTAAGAGTTACATTTTCCCCTCAAAGTGAAAATAACTTTTAAAACTATGAAAGATGTGCATTGTAAAGCCAGTAATGGCGGCCACCATCAGAGCCGCCTGCCCAGTGCAGGTTTGCATTAGATTCGGACAGTCAGTAATGAAACAACGGAGCCAAGAACTGGTGAGCCATCAGCTTTAATCCTAGCTCGCACCCAGCGGGCAAGCAAAAACACACACTGGGCTCCAAAACCCACTCATTCAGTGCTCACAAAGCTACTGACTTATCCGAGTTTCCTAGAATCAAAGGCTTCTAGCTCACCAAACTTATTCACCTCTGTTCCCCATCTCCTTCTTCCGGCACAAACTCTGCACAAACTGGCTTCTCCCTCAGCACTCTGCCATCTTGGCTGCTTCTCCTCTCCTCCACGTGGCCTTAATTTGCTCTCCTCTCTAATGCTAACCTCAGGAACTGAGAGAGAGCAAGCTCCTGCCCTGCCCCACTTTATAGAGTAGAAATCCAAACCTTTAATCCAATCTACAAACAAGGAAGTCTCTGATACAAAGTCACTTATCTGAGGCATAATGGGAGGATTCCTCATGAAAGTGCACCACCCCACATCATCCAATCAGTCAAGGGTGTGGGGAAAAGCTTACTCTTAAAACTTGCACGTGGGCAGTGCCATCTTTAACAAAGTGAGCATAATATATTTTATCTGCCCAACGTGCATACATATTGAATATATATATATATATATAAATTAGAAGAATAAATTTACTTGTGATCTTAGGCACTAAGATACAACTGCTTGTATACAACACCAGGTACAACTGCTGTTAACATTTTTACATATTTCTTTGAAGGCTTTTTCTGTAGACACACTGTCTTATACATTATGCAAAACACTTTTTAAAGAAATGGCCTCATTTGTTTATGTAACTGCAGATGTTCCAAATACATGTGTATCAACAACATACACACATGTACATATATACACACATATACATATTTTACTGTCCATAGAGATACATAGATTTCATCATTTTTAGTGGTTACACAGTATTATAATTCACGAATGTACTACTAGTTTTTTCATTGAGGAACATTAAGTTTTCCCAGTTTTCACTTTTATAAACAATAATGTGATAAAAATCTTTTATATTCAGCATATGCATCCAATTTATTTCTATTGAATATATTTCTTAAAGTGAAAAACTGTACACATATTTATAGTTTTGATTTGGCCATCAAAAAGGTTCGTATGACCTACCTTAGTAAAATTTGCTATCTGTTATGGGAATATTGAAAATGTTCTTGTATTTAACTAGAAAATAGAATGGCATTGCTTTTTTTTTTAATATTTATTTTATTTTATTCATTTTTTTTAGAGAGGAGACATAGAGTGAGAGAGAGAGAGAGAGAGAGAGAGAGAGAGAGAGAGAGAAAGGGAGGAGGAGCTGGAAGCATCAACTCCCATATGTGCCTTGACCAGACCAGTGCAGGGTTTTGAACTGGCGACCTCAGTGTTCCCAGGTCAATGCATTATCCACTGCGCCACCACAGGTCAGGCAGAATGGCATTGCTTTTTAAAAATACTTTTTTTAAAATTTATTTTTCTGAAGTTAGCAGTGGGGAGGCAGAGAGACAGACTCCTGCATGCGCCTGACCGGAATCCACCCAGCATACCCACCAGGGAGTGATGCTCTGCCCATCTGGGGCATTGCTCCGTTGTGGTCAAGCCTTTATGGCACCTCAGGTGGAGGCCATGGAGCTGTCCTCAGTGCTCAGGTCAACTTTGCACCAATAGAGCTTTGGCTGCAGGAGGGGAAGAGAGAGATAGAGAGGAAGGAGAGGGGGAAGAGTAGAGAAGCAGACGGGTGCCTCTCCTGTGTGCCCTGACCGGGAATCAAACTCAGGACTTCCACACGCTGGGCCAACAGTCTACCACTGAGCCAACTGGTCAGGGCCTTGGAAATACTTTTTTATTGACTTTAAAATGCATGGTTTTTGTTGGTAAATGACCAAAGTGAATGTTCTGAAACGAGTAATAATTGGCTAGAAAGGTTCATTTAAAATATTGTTAGAAATTCATGTGATTGAATTCCCAGCTGAAATAGTGGGTTTTTAAGATTCATGACTATTTTGAAAATCAAAGAATACAGGTTCATCATCCATACTCATTTAGAAATAAGTCCTTCCCTCCCTTCTTTTATTTTTTTTAAATTTTCACATGACCCATTTTTAAAAATAATGATTCGATACAGACAAGAGTAGGGTGACATTAATGGATAGCAGTAGAACTTTTAACTGGGAAGCAGTTATACCACAGCCTATCGCTCTCTTAAAAAACAGTAGGCTCAAGAATGACTTGCCCCTGAAGGATGAAATTAAATTGTTTGAGACCATCACTTTCATTTTACTGAACCAGTTAAGGAAGAAATACTATTATTTTTGTGCTATGCATTGATCTATTGCACTGCACAATGTTGGATCACTCATGGTGACAATATAAACAAGAGATCACTGATATTTAGAAAGTTCAAGTTGCAGGCAGGAATCAGTGTCATTAATAGAGTTTCTTTCTATTCCATACTTGGGGACACAGAAACTCCAGGACAGGATAAAAACTTATCCTATGCCAAATGGGATAGATACCTTCAGCAAAATGCTCTTCTATGTAATAAACACCATTCAAGATACGTGGCTGACTAGAGAATACTTATTTCTATAAACATTGTTGTCATTATCTTAAAATTTCACATCTTTTTCAGAAATTAGAAATGTAAACCAAGGGCTTTTGGTTAAGTTTAAAACCTATGACTGTTGCCTGACCAGGCAGTGGCACAGTGGATAGAGCGTTGGACTGGGATGTGGAAGACCCAGGTTCAAGACCCCGAGCTTGCCAGCTTGAGCGCGGGCCCATCTGGCTTGAGCTAAAGCTCGCCAGCTTAGACCCAAGGTCACTGGCTCCAGCAAAGGGTTGCTCAGTCTGCTGAAGGCCCGTGGTCAAGGCACATGTGAGAAAGCAATCAATGAACAACTATGGTGTCGCAATGGCAACGAAAAACTAATGATTGATGCTTCTCACCTCTCTCTGTTTCTGTCTGTCTGTCCCTATCTATCCCTCTCTCTGACTCTCTCTCTGTCCCTGTAAAAAAAATAATAATAAAAAAATAAAACTTATGACTGTTAATGAGAAAAGTTAGTGAAAAAATTAATTAACCACTGCCCACAAATATTCAAATCACCCTGCATTCTCTCTGGAACAAACAGAAAGGATAACAGAAAGCACTTAATAAGGCACTTTATGACTATAATTAACTGTACCACCATGACTTATTATTAATGCATTTAATGAAAAGTTGAAGAGACTATGGTTCATTTTAACCAACTCATCAATCTGGAATTGCTTATAATGGAAAAGAAATGTTTATAAATAGAATTAGATGCAGATTTCAAAAATACAAAGACAAGGCTAATTAATTGATGCTCTCCTTCCTTATTCCACTTTCTCTCACTCTCCTTTCCCTCCAGAATATAGGTTTACATTTAATCTGGAGCTTTAAATTAGAGGTTAGAAAAATTTTTGATGATGCATATATTTTAATTACTGCAGTGAGGCTATAAACCAATACATACAATTAATTTCCCTAGAAAAAAATTTTAATACTAAGATTAATAGAACTGGTCTGGCTTTTATTTTTTAATTTTTAAGATTTAGTTATTGATTTGAGAAAGAGAGAGAGGCAGATGGGGGTGGAGGAGCAGGAAGCATCAACTCATAGATGCTTCTCGCATATGCCTAGATGGGACAAGCCCAGGGTTTCGAACTGGCAACATCAGCATTCCAGGTCAATGCCTAATCCATTGCACAATCATAGGTCAGGCTAATTGGTCTAGCTTTTAAAAGGCAAGGGGTCTCCCAAACTTTTTTAGTTCCTTGTGTTTGTATCATACTTTGGTTTGCCTCATCTGAGTGTTAGGAAGCCCTCGGCAAATCATCTCTATGAAGGAGGAAGTTTGTTCTAACAATGGATAGCTATGGCTCAGATATTTATTTTTCCAATATCTACAGAGAGGTGTTCTGCCGCACTATTAACATTATTTATTTTCTCTTCCAGATGATATTAATGTGGCCTACCTGATTTTAAAGATTTGGTTATACATATATTCATTAATAATGGAAAATAAAAAAAGATATCCATACCAAGTAGTTCTGCCTAAAAAAATTCAAGCTTTCTTTGTGTTCTAACCTGTTGGCCAGAGGGGCCATTTGCATGAATGAAAAGGCAGCCAGTGACTGCAGGAATCTGTTGAGGACATATACCCAACACCTCAGCCCCTTTATTGTGTATCTCAGCCAAACTGCCTGAAGATCTTACCTCTGAGATCATCCTTGAATAGCCTTTTTAAGGACCCAAGAGTTTGTATTTACATGGGGGAAGAAACATATTACCTGCATAATTTATATATAGTTATCCCAATATCCCATGTAGCAGAGAACAGGGCTCAGAGGGGAACTGAAGGAAAAGAAAAGAAATAAAAGGAAGTTGACAGACAAAGTATGGGAACAGAGGTTCCTGACCACACAGGCCCAATTCTGGATGCCCACCTGGTCTTACCTATCCTCACTGCCTCGCACAGGGGCTGGTGAAGAATGAATGAATAAAAGAATGATTGTGTGGGTGTCAAGGTAAGAGTGTGTTTAATAAGTGTTGACAGTAGAGGCAGCCTTATAAAAATGACAGTGGATGGATTGGGATTGTGTGCATGTAGAGGGCATAACATTGTTTAATTTATTTAGGGGCAGCTCTCAAGACCTGCAATTTATCTTGGCAACAGTCCCTTTCAGCAGTATCCTCTCACCGGATCTGTGGAGTATAAAATGGCTCGGTTCTCATTCATGGCTTTGCACTCTGTCCACTAACCCACAGCATCTTCCATGTTTTCTTCAAGTTCATTGCACACAGGACTCCAACAATGAACTCCGTCCTCTGTCCAGTAGACGGTGCTGTTGTTCTCTGACCTTGCGGAGCGGGCAGCAACCTTCTACACAGTGGTTCATCTCAGGTTTTCATAATAAAAATGTTCTCAGATATTTGGGCAAGGACTTTTTTTCTTCCTAAACTAGGAACAAAAATACCTCTTCACACTAGTCCCACCGCTCAGGTCTTTCCAAAGCAGCTTAGGAGGAAAGACTTAGAAGATGTTCACAATGGTTTTTTACAATAATTCCCAACCTCTCTGGGGTGGGGTCCTAACATGCTTCTTTGAATTAAGCGGCTTGTGGTCAAAAAACCTCCAACGCTCAACCACCATCCTGTGTCAGTTGAAGGCCCCAAGTAACACACTTGGTGGGAGGCCTGGGTTGAGCGGGCTGGGTCTTTCTCCCAGGGTGCCAGGGAGAACACAAGGCCATTGTCAGGTAGAGTGCAGGGGCTGCTGCTGCAGGCTTGGTCAGCAGCTGTCCCCAAATGCCCACTGCCAGGGAGTCCAGAGAGCAGCACTGGCTGTGACCTCAAAAGGAAGGAGAAAGCTGCCATCCTGGCCTAGGGTCAAACTGTGTGTGGTGACAGGGAAAGGAATGTGGATGTTGGCTGAGTAAAGAGAGGAAATATGGGAACTGAAGGGAAAAGCCACCTGGGTTTGTTGAAGATTTAGCACCAGCCAGGGAGGACAACATTTCTTATCCTTTCAAGATGTGGTTTCGGAAGCACCTATCTGTTAGCTGTTTGAGAAGTCTCACTCTTTATTAAGCACCATCTCAGCTAATAAAATGAACTCTATAGTTGGGGAGAGAACTGTTGGGTCCATTCCACGGAGACTGCAGGCACATCAAAGGAAGAAGTCATTTCACAAGCACACAGATTTCTCCTTGGCTTGCTGTCGAAACCCTCAAAGGAGGGAATTACTTAGTAAATGTTTTAATTACAACTGTGAATGGTGGAAAGTAAGTTGGCTTAAGGAGAGGAATATCTGGGTTTGGGTCCAGTGTCTTCCATTTTCCAGATCTTAATGGATTTGAGCAAGTCACAAAATCTGAGTTTCTGATTTACTCCTCTAAAATGGACATAATCAATCCCATCCTATCTGTCTCACTGTATTGTTGTGAGGGCCACATGTGGAAAACCTTCTTTCAATTCTCAGGATCCATACACATGTGAAGATTTATATCTGCTAGAGGTTAGATCTCTATCCCCCCATTTCCAAAAAGCCTCCCAGGTACTGCACAGAATACAGAAGTTGGACACGTATTAAGTACTGAAACAAACAGACAGATACATACACACACACAAAACCCAAATAAAAAAATCAGTTATTTAGCAAACATGGTGATGGAATGATTTCAAATGACAACAAACAATGAGACATTACCAGCCCTATGCAGTTGGGGTTACAAAGTCTGGCTACTTGCCTGTTATTGTAAAGTATTCAGAAATTTTCAACATTGAGCTTTTTCCATAACTTAGCCCATTGCCTCTTAGCTGCTTAACAGAGACATAAACCAGAATAGACTTCTCGTGACCTCAGAAGGTTGAACAAATAATACGCCATACAGGTTTTAATTACCCAAGAGATATGACAAAGACAAATGTGAAACCTTTGTAATAACCCTTAAATGTGGATGTGAAACTGTTCACGTCAAACTGATTTCTATTGAGAATGAAAGAAAAAGGAGTTAAAATATTATATACCTATGATATAATATTCCAAAAAATATAATTCAACTTCTGTTAAGTGATAGAAATGCTCTAGAAATAGAAAACAGGACAGAATTGCATTGTTAAAGATCTTAAGTCCTCAGACAATTTCCAAATTCAGCCACCTTAGGCCCTTTATATAACAAGACAGGATATAAATCAATGCAGATATACACATGTTAAAATATGTCCAGAATTCTTCCCTGTACCCAATTTTAATTTGTGTTCTCTTTACCTGGCTAAAGAGAACAGAGAATTATAAAAAGTAGCTGGTGGAATAAATCCACATAAGGGAATAAAATAATCATTAAGTCCAATAACTGAAGACAAACATTAAAACAGCTTTTTTGTTTGTTTATATTTGTGTCTCTCTGGCTCCTCACTGTCTCTCTTGCCCCATAAGAGTCATTTTAAGGGCTTGTATATCTCCTCCACCCCTTTGTTTGACGTGTCCTTGTCATACTCGGCACAACTGAAGTGGCAACTGGGACCAGGAATGCAAGGGAATTCTGACATGAAAACTATAGAAATTATTTAAAACCTCTTAATCGCTAAATTTTTAAAATTAATTTATTTTTATTAATTTTAATGGGGTGACATTAATAAATCAGGGTACATATGTTCAAAGAAAACATCTCCAGGTAATCTTATCATTCAATTATGTTGCATACCCATCACCCAAAGTCAAATTGTCCTCTGTCACCTTCTTCTGGTTTTCTTTGTACCCCTCTCCTCCCGCCCATTCTCCCTCTCCTTCCTCCCCCCATCCCGTAACCACCACACTCTTGTCCATGTCTCATAGTCTCACTTTTATGTCCCACCTATGTATGTAATCATGCTGTTCTCAGTTTTTTTTCTTATTTACTTATTTCACTCCATATAATGTTATCAAGGTCCATCTACTTTGTTGTAAATGATCCAATGTCATCATTTCCTATGGCTGAGTAGTATTCCATAGTATATATGTACCAAGGCTTTTTAATCCACTCATCCTCTGACGGGCACTTGGGCTGTTTCCAGATCTTCGCTATTGTGAACAATGCTGCCACGAACATGGGGGTGCATTTCTTCTTTTCGAACAGTGCTATGGTGTTCTTAGGGTATATTCCTAAAAGTGGGATAGCTGGGTCAAAAGGCAGTTCGATTTTTAATTTTTTGAGGAATCTCCATACTATTTTCCACAGTGTCTGCACCAGTCTGCATTCCCACCAGCAGTGCAGGAGGATTCCCTTTTCTCCATATCCTCGCCAGCACTTGTTCTGTGTTGTTTTGCTGATAAGTGCCATTCTGACTGGTGTGAGGTGATATCTCATTGTGGTTTTAATTTGCATTTCTCTAATGATTAGTGATGTTGAGCATTTTTTTCATATGCCTATTGGCCATCTGTATGTCCTCTTTGGAGAAATTTCTATTTATTTCTTTTGTCCGTTTTTTGATTGGATTGTTTGTCTTTCTGGTGTTGAGTTTTATAAGTTCTTTATAAATTTTAGTTATTAACCCCTAATCAGACATGTTGTCGAATATGTTCTCCCATTGTGTGGTTTGTCTTTTTATTCTGTTCTTATTGTCTTTAGCTGTGCAAAAACTTTTTAGTTTGATATAGTCCCATTTGTTTATCTTGCCTTCTATTTCATTTGCCGGTGGAGATAAATCAGCAAATATATCGCTGCAACAGATGTCGGAGAGCTTGCTGCCTATGTTTTCTTCTAAGATGCTTATGGTTTCACGGCTTACATTTAAGTCTTTTATCCGTTTTAAATTTGTTTTTGTGAATGGTGTAAGTTGATGGTCTAGTTTCATTTTTTTGCAGGTAGATGTCCAATTTTCCCAACACCATTTGTTAAAGAGGCTGTCTTTACTCCATTGTATGTTCTTTCCTCCTTTGTCAAATATCAGTTGTCCATAAAGGTGTGGGTTTATTTCTGGGTTCTCTGTTCTGTTCCATTGATCTATGTGCCTGTTCTTATGCCAGTACCAGGCTGTCTTGAGTAGAATGGCCTTGTAGTAAACCTTGATATCCGGAAGAGTCATACCTCCTGCTTTATTTTTCTTTTTAAGATTGCTGAGGCTATTCGTGTTCTTTTTTTGGTTCCATATAAATTTTTGGAATATGTGTTCTATATCTTTGAAGTATGTCATTGGTATTTTAATTGGTATTGCATTGAATTTATATATTGCTTTGGGTAATATAGACATTTTAATGATGTTTATTCTTCCTAGCCATGAGCACGGTATATACTTCCACTTGTTTGTATCTTCCTTGATTTCTTTTATCAATGTTTTATAATTTTCCGAGTACAAGTCCTTAACCTCCTTGGTTAAATTTACTCCTAGGTACTTTATTTTTTTGGTTGCAATAGTGAAGGGGATTGTTTCCTTAATTTCTTTTGCTGACAGTTCATTGTTGGTATATAAAAATGCCTCTGATTTCTGAGTATTAATTTTATATCCTGCCACCTTGCTGAATTCATTTATCAGGTCCAGTAGTTTTTTTTTTTAAGTATTTTTTTTATTTTTATTTTATTTATTTTAGAGAGGAGACACAGAGTGTGTGTGAGAGAGAGATACAGAAAGAGAGAAAGGGGGGAGGAGCTGGAAGCATGAACTCCCATATGTGCCTTGACCAGACCAGTGCAGGGTTTTGAACTGGTGACCTCAGTGTTCCCAGGTCAATGCTTTATCCACTGAGCCACCAGAGGTCAGGCAGGTCCAGTAGTTTTTTGACTGAAACTGTAGGGGTTTCTATATACAATATCATATCATTTGCAAATAATGACAGTTTTACTTCTTCTTTTACAATTTGGATGCCTTTTATTTCTTCTTCTTGACTGATTGCTGTAGCTAGGGCTTCCAGAACTATGTTGAATAAGAGTGGTGAAAGGGGGCACCCCTGCCTGGTTCCTGATCTTAAGGGGATTGCTTTTAATTTTTGCCCATTGAGTATGATGTTTGCTGTGGGTTTGTCATAGATGGCCTTTATCATGTTAATGAATGTTCCCTGTATTTCCACTTTACTGAGAGTTTGTATCATGAATGGGTGCTGGATTTTATCAAATGCTTTTTCTGCATCTATTGAAATTATCATGTGATTTTTGTCCTTCCTTATGTTTATGTGATGAATCACATTGATTGATTTGCAAATATTGAACCAGCCTTGCCTCTCCAGAATAAATCCCACTTGATCATGGTGTATGATTTTTTTCATATATTGCTGGATCCGGTTGGCTAATATTTTGTTGAAAAGTTTAGCATCTAAATTCATCAGGGATATAGGCCTATAATTTTCTTTCTTTGTGTTGTCTTTGCCCGGTTTCAGGATTAGAATTATACTCACCTCATAAAAGGAGTTTGGAAGTCTTCCTGCCTCTTGAATTTTTTGAAATAGCTTGAAGAGGATAGGAGTTAGTTCTTTGAATTTTTGGTAGAATTCACTTGTGCAGCAATCAGGCCCAGGACTTTTCTTTTTTGGGAGTCTTTTATTAACTGTTTCAATCTTATTTGTTGTAATTGGTCTATTTAGGTGCTGTGATTCTTCCAGATTGATTTTTGGAAGATTATATGATTCAAGAACTTTGTCCATTTCACCCAGATGGCCTAATTTTTTGGCATAGAGTTCTTCATAGTATTTTCTTACAATACTTTGTATTTCTGTTGTGTCAGTTGTTATTTCTCCACTCTCATTTCTAATTTTGATTATTTGAGTCCTCTCTCTTTTTTTCTTGGTGAGTCTAGTTAAAGGTTCATCAATCTTGTTTACCTTTTCAAAGAACCAGCTTCTGGTTTCATTGATCCTCTGTATTGTTTCCTTCATCTCTATGTCATTTATTTCTGCTCTGATCTTTATTATTTCCTTCCTTCTACCAGTCCTGGGCTTTATTTTCTGTTGTTTTTCTAGTTCTTTTAGATGAAAGGTCAAGTTGCTTATTTGAGCTTTTTCTAGTTTCTCATGGTATGCCTGTAGTGCTATGAACTTCCCTCTCAATACTGCTTTTGCTGTGTCCCATAAATTTTGAGTTGATGTATACTCATTATCATTCGTTTCTAGAAACTTTTTTATTTCTTCTTTGATCTCATTGTTAATTCATTCGTTGTTTAATAACATGCTATTTAGTTTCCAAGTGTTTGAGTATTTTTCAGTTTCTCTTTTGTGGTTAATTTCTAGTTTCATGCCATTGTGATCAGAGAAAGTGCTTGATATGATTTCAATCCTTTTAAATTTGTTGAGACCACTTTTGTGTCCTAACATGTGGTCTATCCTAGAGAATGTACCATGAGCACTTGAAAAGAATGTATATTCTACTGCTTTAGGCTGAAAAGTTCTGAAGATATCTATTAAACCAAGCTGATCTAGTGTATCCTTTAAGTCTGCTGTTTCTTTATTAATTTTCTTTCTTGTGGATCTATCCAGTGTTGTTAGTGGGGTATTGAAATCCCCTACTATGATAGTATTGCTGTTAATCTCGCCCTTTATATCCATCAAAGTCTGCTTTATGTATGTCGGGGCTCCTGTATTTGGTGCGTAGATATTTATAATAGTTATATCTTCCTGTTGAATTGTTCCCTTTATCATTATGTAGTGTCCTTCTTTATCTCTTACTACAGCCTTTGTTTTAAAGTCCATTTTGTCAGATATAAGTACTGCTACCCCGGCTTCTTTTTCATTTTCATTTGCATGAAATATTTTTTTCCATCCTTTTACCTTCAGTCTATGTGCATCTTTTGTTTTAAGGTGTGTCTCTTGTAGACAGCATATGTATGGGTCCTATTTCTTTATCCATGCAGCTACCCTATGTCTTTTGATTGGATCATTTAATCCATTTACATTTAAGGTTATTATTGATATGTAGTTGTTTATTGCCATTTTATTCTTTAAAGCTGTATTCTTCTTTTGCTGTATTCTTTTCTCCCTTTGAACTGTTCACAACAGGCCCCTGAGCATCTCTCGCAGAATTGGTTTGGTTTTAATAAATTCCTTGAGGGGTTTTTTGTCTGGGAAGCTCTTTATTTCTCCTTCAATTTTAAACGTTAGCCTTGCTGGATAAAGTAGTCTTGGTTTTAGGTTCTTGTTCTGCATTACTTTGAATATATCTTGCCATTCCCTTCTGGCCTCAAGTGTTTCTGTTGAGAAGTCGGATGTCATCTTTATGGGGGATCCTTTGTAGGTGATAACCTTTTTTTCTCTAGCAGCTTTTAAAATTTTCTCTTTATCCCTTAGCTTTGGTATTTTAACTATGATTTGTCTTGATGTAGATTTCTTTGGGTTTCTCTTTAATGGAGTTCTCTGTGCTTTTTGAACATGTGAAATGTTTTCCAGCCTTAATTTAGGGAAGTTTTCAGCTATGATTTGATTGAACAAAGTTTCTATCTTTTGTTCTTTCTCTTCCTCTTTGGGAACCCCTATGATGCGGATGTTATTTCTCTTCATGTTTTCACAGAGCTCCCATAGAGTTTCCTCACATTTTTTGAATCTCTTTTGTTTTTTCTGCTCTGCTTCTGTGCTTTTGTTTATTTTATCCTCTAATTTGCTGATTTTATCCTCAGCTTCATCTATTCTGCTTTTAATTCCTTCTATTGTGGCCTTCAGTTGTGATACTGTATTTGTCATTTCTGTCTGATTCTTTTTTATTATTTTAATTTCCTTTTTTATACTTGTTATCTCTTTATTTAGGTGTTTGTAATGACTATCCATTGTTGCTCTAAGCCCTTTGAACATCCTAACTATCATTATTTTAAACTCTGCTTTGGTTATATCTGGTTCATTCAGGTCCTTCTCTGGGGATTTCTCTTGATTCATTTGGGTTGCATTTCTCTGCCTGCCCATTTTGTCTGTGTATAAGAAGGATATGACCACTGGAGTCCAATGGGTGTTGCCTCTGTGTTTCCTAGGTGTGGTCTGTCTGCAGGCCCACCACCCCCTGTGCTGCTGCCTAGGGCAGTTGGGTATGGGCATTGCCGGCACTGGCCCACTATAGCTGTTGCTGTGATTTCTGCCTCTTCTCCGCAGGAGGGGCTGTGTTCTCGTGCCGGCTCTGCAAGCCTCAGCCTGTCTGTGCCTTCGCCTTGCCCCCACTGGTGGGGTTGTGCACTGCAGTCAAGCCACTAGCCTCAGCGCCAAGGGTAGAGGTGAGCACCTTTGCTCAGCTGGGGACCCCACCTGTTCCCAGGCTTTAACCCTGCCTCTATGGTCCGGCCAGCTTGCTCAGGGTCGCAAACCTCGGAGGCCAGGTGATGCTGCATGCCCACGGGCTCCTGTTCAGCAGCAGATCTCTGCCCATTCCTGGCCTCCCGCTTCCCCCCACCCCCTGCAGGTGGGGCTGCAGGCAGACCGCAGCTGCTGGACCACTTTCGCATGCCCCTTCTGCCCCTGCTGGGCTAGACCAAGGTCACGCCAGCTGGGCTTCCTCCTCTGCCGACAGAACCATGTTTCAGTGTCCCGCCGCCACTGTCCCTCCAGCAAGCCCTCAGCAGTGTGGGTGGGGGCA
The DNA here is from genome assembly GCA_037038555.1 of Rhynchonycteris naso. Taxonomy (NCBI): domain Eukaryota; kingdom Metazoa; phylum Chordata; class Mammalia; order Chiroptera; family Emballonuridae; genus Rhynchonycteris; species Rhynchonycteris naso. The sequence continues at coordinate 121,479,718 of CM073002.1, forward strand.
CTGCAGCTCAGACCCTAACACTCCATACTGTAGTTCTAGAAGCTCCCTCCGTCTAAGCAGCTGTGCTCTATGTGCCACGGGAGAGCTTGTTTGGCTGGCGTCCTGTCTCCTTTTGCTGGTATTGCTAGTTCCAGGGGAAATACTCGTTTTTGATTTGAGAAGTGACTCAGCCCAGGGGTTAGGGTGGCTGTACCTCAGAGTGTTTCTCCCTATGCCTTCCAGTCCATACTCTCTTCCCGCTGCTCCAGTTCTCTCCTCTCTCCCCATTTCCCAGAGCCCCAGGTGAGTGGTTGTGAGAGGGGTTTTCTGCGCTGTCTTTAAGAAGAATCCTGGGTCTGAGAAAACTTTCTCTTTCTCACAAACAATATCCTCACTTGTTTCACAGCTCAATACTGTCCAAATGCCTCTTCTAGGCTCTGTGGCTGCAGGCTGGAGCTTTGTTCCTGAGACGCAGGTCCCTCCCTCTCCGCTAAACTCTCTTTCTGCCACGCGTGTCTGCCGTTCCCTCCAGGGAGCTGGGCAGCTCTTTCCACATTTTTGCTTTTCCTACCAGTCTCAACGTGGCTTCTTCAGTGTTCCCTAGTTGAAGAGTCCTCTCAGTCCAGTTCAACATTGGTTTATCCAGATGATGGTTCTTAAAATCAAGTTATAATCCACTTTGGTTCCAGGAGTTGGAAGTTGGTACGCCTATTCCATCATCATCTTGCCTTGCCTTAATCACTGAATTTAATTGAACTTCCAATTAAATGTCTAGAATTAGAGAAAAAGTTCATTAAATTTAGACTCAGCAACATGATGAACAATATTAGGTCACCATTTAAACAAATGAAAAAATGTTTGTAATATAATGTAAGGGTGAGTTATTGCTATTCAAAATACGGTGGCACATTATCTGAAATCTATGCACAAGTGGAAGGTAAAATGTAATAAGAAAATATGTGGATTGTGGTCATGTGCCTTGATGATAAGTTATTAATTTTAATACTATTTAGAAATTGCTTTTAAAAAACACTAATATTGCTTTTTCTGGTTTAAAAAGTGGCTGCTCCAATTGCCATTTTGATCTTAATAAAAAAGAAGAAAACCTAGGACCTCTTTAATGTCAATTCAGTGCAGATTTATTTTCTAGTACACTTGGGAAGATTTTGTATTCATGCTATTTAATGTTTTTCCCTGGATGACATCCAAAGTTCTACTACCGCCTTCCTAAGAGCTAGGTTGCCTGAATTTCATAACTATGTAATCCACTTCTCTTGAATAAATACTTTTCTTTACTAAGCTCTTAAAAGGTACATATGTAATAAATAGTTCAGTAATATGCACCATGATATCGTTTCATTTCATTTAAATTTAATTTTTAGATTTAATTAGGTATTTCTAAAACATACTATGCAAAGTGTTGATGTTATAGGAAAAGAAAAACCAGAGAAATGGGGAAAGAAACTCTGAAAACAAAGTTGCTCTTAAATTCCTGAAAATCCCTGGGTTTCAGATTTAGTCGACATGTAGTGAGAGCTTAGGGACCACAATAGGCACCATACCAGACCTGTTTGATGACTTCTTACTGCACACTGAAGCTCAGAGAAGTTCAGTCATCAGCCAAAGTCACAAAGCTGGTGAGAGGCTGGATTTGAATAGCAATTTTCTGATTACAGAATTAGCGCTTTCTTTATTACAGCTTGCTCCAAGTTCATCATTTTTATATAATGTCTTTTGTCTCTTTCTCTTAAATTCAAGGAATATCCCACATAGTGATTATTTCTTAAAACAAACAAATATGAGACCAAATATGAGAAAGGGAAAATATGAAAAATAGAATGTAGGATAGTAAATGAGGTAGCTAAGACGGTGATGTAATCACAAATGACTCCAACAAAACCATCTGCTTCTTCAGGCAGGGTATGCTGGTGAGTATGATATCACCTGACCCACAGGTGGTAGATTAATTTCTACCTGACTAATATAAGCCTGGACATGCTCCCTTTGCTCTGCCAATTACTGAAGGATTCTAGTCTGACACCTACAACAAGGATGCCCTGTCTAAACAGGGACAGTTGTACTGCCCGAGGAGGTGAAACAAGTGTCTTCTTGCTTGATGGTGGCCTCTTTGGACAAGTGGCCTACCACTTTGGATAAGTAGGAGAACAAGATAGGGATTCAAGGAACCGAGCCAATTCAATAAAAACAGGGACTAATATATCAATAAGACTTATGTTCTTTAGGAGAGGCCGTTTAGAATGGTGAAATAAAAAATACCTCAAAGGACCAGTAGGCAGACACCTAGATTTTAGTCCCAGGCCTTTCATGAAGGAACTGGGTGATTTGAGGCAAATCACATCATCATTTTGGGCCTCCATTTTTCATACATAAAATGAAAAGATTGAATTACATAGTATAATCTCTCTCCCAACTCCCAGCTCTCTCTTTGAGGTGTGTTTTGCCAGCAGTTTCTAATTTGCCAGTAGATCCAAAGGTTCAGAACAGAGGTAAGTCTAAAACCTTTGATCACCAGGGCATTCCAAGGCTCTGGGGGAAAGAAACACAGCTTTCTTCAAATACCGACAGTAATTGTTCTTCACCACGATGATCCTGGTTTGACTGGATCTTCAGTAACATTTTTGAGGGCATTGAAAATTGTATGAATTATCATTCAGGATGGGCTCAAGAAATATTTAGTTAAAATAAACAAGTACCACAGAGCTGGAAAAAGAAAAGACTGCGGTAAAGAGGGACCCTCCATAGGTAAGACTGGATTGAAGTCTAGGAGAAGCCCTTGGAGGAAGACATAGGGGTGAAACCAGAGAAAGATTCAGTTATTAACTCAACCAACTAGACATTTATCAAATTTAAGACTTCAAGCTGGTTAGTTGAGATATAATATTTGATTACAGATACTATCTTCAAAGGCTTTTTAAGTTCAAAGGTGACATTGAACTATACATAAGTAATAATGATACAGGGTAGGAATCATTGCTTCACTAGAAACAGAGGTGGAGGTAAAGGTGCCACTGTGATCTCAATGAAGGCACAACACTAGATGATCAAAAACATTAAAAAATGACGTTGGAACCAGGTGTGTGATGAGAGAGCTCTGAAAGGAAGCCAGTTCCGACTGCAAACCGGAGGATAAAAGTACTAATTTCAGGTTACTTAGAACCATTAAGGATCCAACCCAGAGCACAACCAGAATTTTAGGATCCTCTGATCTTCCGGGGCACCGTGGATCCTGCCTGCCATTCTTGGATCTTAAATTGTACTGTGAGGAGAAGCAGAGCTTCTGTTTTGGTCATGTGGATGTATCACGGTTTTCTGAAAGAAAGTTTACAAATGCTTGCAATAGTGTATTGAAATGGTTACATTTTTGCATTGTCAGTCAGACCTAGTATACCTGAGGATTAGATTTGGGGGAAGGCTTCCTTTCCGCTTCCCCTGCCCCTAGTTGTCCAAAAATGGAGCCAGCTGCAGGGCGATGGACTAAGCCCAGGACTCAAAGTCCCCGTTGCACGCCTTGTTCACATTACGTTGAGCTTCCGCTTCCTGATCTGTAAAATGGGGTTTCTAGAACTTGCTCCATCTACCATACTGGATTCTTACAGAAACTGAATTAAATGAGGTCACATTTAAGTTTGTGCTTTCTTCTTCCTTAGCAGAAGGACTGTGTCTTGTGCTTCTTTATCTCTTTAACCCCTAACACATAATATTGCTATACCAGACACTTGATGAATTATGTCTCATTGTGCTGCCCTTTAAACAAGCCACACCGGGCACTTAGCTACGCCTTTGTTGTTATGAGTGTGGATTAGGCTCCCCCAGTGGCTCTTTATCCCTTTGGTCCATCATGCCCAATCAAGGTGAGCCTCTCTGATGAAGTACAGTGTAGTCTTCCTCAGCTTTAACCATTGATGTTTTCATTATATCGTGCCATTTTCCTGTGGTCACCATTTATCAACCCACACACAATGTCATTTGTCATAAAAGGATTTGCTGTTCAGGAGCCTAGGGTCTGTTCTGTGTTAGCTAACAGCTATCCGCCATGGGATGGTTTAGAACACGGCTCAGCAGGAATCATGGACATGATTTGTTTTATTTGAGTCATGCCATCCTGTGTAGCTCTGCATTTCTTTATCTGAGCTGTGGAAATCATTTTGAGTGTGAGTGGTCAGAATCAAGCAGCGTTCTCACACTTCATTGAATCTGGCACATTTTCTCTTTGGACAAATTCAATGGACATTTTGCAGACCTGCTGATCTCAGGAAGACTGAAGTTTTTAGAGGCTGCTCTTCATATTTAGGGGTAAACGACAAGGAGAGAAAATGTTTGCTACTGTTTGGGTTGTGTTTTCTTAGCTTGGCAAAGAATTATAACTTAATGGGATTGATTAATGACTCACTCACAGGGCACACAGTTCAGTCGTTTGGGTTGAATGAAGCTGAGTGCCTATTTTGCTTTTCATTCTCCCAAGATTTTTAGCAATTTAAAGTAGCTAGTTCCCAGTTTACTCTGGGGAGGAGGTTATAACGTGAAGAAGTGTGCTTTGAGTAGAACTCAATGTACTTTCTCTGTGACTCTCTGGGGAATGTCACCTCCAAGAAAATGATATGTCTGATTTCACAGAGAGAATAGGGTTGAGCATTTAAACTCTCTTAAAATGGCTCTCTAAAAGCCTATCATTTGATTTTATGAGATTTGTGTCTAGAACATTTCATCAGGAGAGGTTAGACTGTCAGAATGACTTGCTGAAGAAGTCATCCTCTTAACAAAAAGATAAGACTCAGGGTGTGAGTGCCCAGAGATTTGGCACCACTCATCCAACTTTGGGACATCCTATTGTGGTGGTTAGGTGTGTTTCTATTGATTTTTCCAGCCAAAGTACAAGTCCCTTAAGAGCAGGAACTAGTTCTTTTTTGTTTGTTTGTTTTTGTTTTTACTTTATTTATTTATTTTATTTTATTCATTTTAGAGAGGAGACACAGAGTGAGAGAGAGAGAAAGAGAGAAAGGAGGAAGGAGCTGGAAGCATCAACTCCCATATGTGCCTTGACCAGGCCAGTGCAGGGTTTTGAACTGGTGACCTCAGTGTTCCCAGGTCAACACTTTATCCACTGCGCCACCACAGGTCAGGCTGTTTTTACTTTAAAGAAAATTATTATTATTAAGTGAGAGGTGGGGAGGCAGAGAGACAGAGTCCTGCATGCACCCTGACAGGGTTTCACCCAACAAGTCCCCTATCAGGTGATACTCTGCCCATCTGGGGCTGTTGCTTTGTTGCTTGGCAACCAAGCTATTTTAGTGCCTGAGGTGAGGCCATGGAGCCATTTTCAGCACCCGGGGTGGGGGGAACGTGGGGGGCCCACATGAGCCAAGGCTGCGGGATGAGAAGAGAGAGAGGGAGAAAGAAAGAGAGAGAGAAGGGAGAGGAGGAGGAGTGGAGAAGCCGATGGTGCGTCTGACCAGGAATCGAACAACGGATATCCACATTCTGGCTGATGCTCCACCTCTGAGTCAACCAGCCAGGGCAAGAGTAGGAACTAGTTCCTATCCATTTTTTGGTTCATCTGTTGATTGTGGTTCAATATGTTAGTTGCTACTAAAAGTTTTTTCTCATTACTTTATACACTTATGCCACAAACAATTGAAAGTGTTCTAGGCAATAAAGCTATGAATGTTAGCCCAACCAAGCGCCTACCTTCACGGAGCTTTTCTTCTGATGGTACAGAAAGCAACCCATGAATAATCAAATAAACATTCAATATTGTGTCAGGTTATAATGAGCGCTACAAAAAAAAAGTTAAGCAGATTAAAGACAGAGAGAGTCACAGGGAGTACTGTTTTAGATCAGGTGGCCAGGAAAAGTTATTCAGCAGAAGTGAGAGTTGAGCAGGGGCCTGAGTGGAGAGAGGAAGGAAGCCATGCCAATGGGCATCCAGAGAAAGTCTTTCCATATGGTTAGGCAGAGAAAGTACAAAGGCAGTATGGGATTATGGTTAAGAATTGGTCTGTGGAGTTTGGGTTGGCTAGGTTCAAATCCTGGCTTTGCCACTTACATCTCTCCATGAAATAATCATAATGATAATAATAGTTGGTGTTTATTAAGTATTTACCATGAGTCAGTTATAATGCTAAATCTTTTACATGGGTTCTTTTGTTAAATCTTTACACCAATCTTTCAAAATCAGCACTATTATGAATCCCATTTTACCAACAAGAAAACAAGGCAAAAAGAAGTTAGTGAATGTTGGAGCCAGGATTCAATCCCTGGATTTTGACTGGAGAATCAGTAGTTTTAACACAAAATAAAATGTAGGATGAGTAGAGCCAGATGTGGGAAAGTTGGGAAATTTGCCTTTTGGAACGTCTCCCTCTCTCTTGTCTTCCAACACTGCCTAGGGCCACCTGAGGAGGTTAGGGAGGATGTGCCCCTATGCATTACTACCTCTTTTTCTGAATTTCCCCCCCAAATCATTCCTGATTCCCAGCTTTTGGGGAAAAGCCATTTGGGGCTAAGTAAACTGTCAAACTAAGCTCAGCAAAAGTGCCACTGGAAATTGTGATTTAGTAGAAATAGTAAGAAATGGTAAGTTCTGGCTCTCCAAGTAACCAGCTGTATGACCTAGTTCAAGTCATTGGCTCTCTGAGCCTCAGTTTCCTCTTACATAAAATAAATTGATACTATTTCAACTGCCTGACTCACCTAACATTAAACATTATTTCTCCTATGCAACTCAAATGAGATCTTACATGGTAATGTAAAATAGAAAAGAAAATGTAGGTTGTATCTAAAGACAGCAGATTATTATAAATATGCAAACATATCCTATGATGTTTAATTTCTTGATTATTAGAATTTGTTATTGTGACAAATGTCTGGCCCTGGTTAATATTTCTCTTTCTGATGTCATACCCTTCCACTCCTTCCATTCTTCAAATTTTATTTCTCAGAACAATGAAAATGTTACTTGCAATTTTACCAACAACTTACTTAAAATGTTTTCTTCTTTAGAAACTAGATAAATTAGAGCATTTGGGCCTTTTGGAATTAAAGCAATCTGACTCTTTAAGTTCAACCATGTGTATTTATTTTATTGTACAAAAAAAAATCTCAGTGAACTGGAATGCTATGAAGAACAAGAGGTTTCTAACAAATTCTTGGTTAACTAAAAAAGTGAAATTGAATTAAAACCCCCTTTTCTTTTTATACTGTAGAAAATATTTTTGAAATACACCACTTACTCCTCTGACTTAGAAAATGAGCCCAGTGAGGGTAACCAAATCTATGAGTGTGTGTGTCTGTGTATGAGAGAGGGAGGGAGGACGGGAGGGAGAGAGAGAGAGAGAGAGAGGTCTTATGGAGAAAAGGATTGCCACTTGAATATCTCTGCTCAGTGTGTAACACTGTATATGCAGTCATAGGTAACATAAGGGGTTGATTTAAAGATGAAACAAGCTTAGGACACCACCTGGAATAATGAATACTTATTGCAAGTTAAAAAGATGCTAATAATAAAAGTTACATAGCGATTAAGGGCTCAGGCTCAGTGCCAGTTCACCTGGATTGGAATCCTGGCTTGGTGACATAGTAGCTATGTGGCCCTGGATAACTTACTTCTCTGAGTCCCAAATTTTCTCATCTTAAAGTAATAATAATAATAATAATAATAATAATAATAATAATGCCCACTTTATCAAGTTATTCAAGTAAAGGCAGTAACTGATCCAGAGTAAGTGGCTTATAAAGGTTGGAATTATTGCTATGCTGGTGGTGATGAGTACTTACTATGTCTTTAATATATTAATTCACAAACACTCTGTGGAGCAGGTACTATTATTATCTTTATTTTACAGATGAGAAAATTGAAAAAGACATGATGACTAACTTGCCTGAGACCACCCAGCTAGTATCAATGTGGCTAAGAACCCATCCCACATCTGCCTAGTTCCACATCCATAGTTCTAACCACCATTATTACCTGCTTTGGTCACCTATTTTCTGAGCTCAATCCCTCTCATGATCTACATTAATTTTCATTATTTACCTTTGTTCTCAGAGTTAGAATAATCAATAAGCATATATGGAACAAAATGGAACTGAACAATCCAAATTGAGATCTGATTGCCTAAATCCATTTACTTGAGGTTTTTAAGAATTGTTAGTGAACACAGTCCTTTAAGAAAGTCACATATTGGAATTGACCTTGAATACATTATTTTTAAGTTAATATTGCTTTTGCATCAAATCTACCAGAGTCATCGCAAGATTTACCTAGAAGGATTTGATTCTTTTTGGCTTTGGAAGGATTGTAAACTTTTTTTTCTTAATGTCTATCTTTGAATCTATTTTTCCAGTGGCCAGGGTAAACTTTCAATGGTGCTTAGAGCAGTCCACACCCACCTGGGTGCATATTGACATTATTTGATGTGGGTGACAGATGCAGGCTGTGAAGATGGGAGGATGAAGATTGGAGAAAGGTATGCAAGATCAAGTCTGTCTTTTCCAGTAACAGTAATGGGTCATGGCTGCATTTTAAAGGGAAGGGGAAAATTACTTTTCCAACCCAAAGTATAAAACTATGACTCATGCTGGACTTGGTCCAGAATGTTGGTCAAATTGTCCAGATTGACAATGAAAGCTGAAAGATCTTGGGAAGACAATTTACAGAGCTGAAATGCAGCAACAGACATACAGGAAGCTAAGATTCATTGGAAAAACGTGAACTGGTAATAGAAAAAGAATCAGAAAAGCTGAGTGCATAACATTTTTTTTTTTTAAATCAAATAAATGAATTTTCTGATCTCTTTAGATAATCCTAGGAACTCCAAATTCCCTACCCGGCAAATGAATGGGACATCCAAAGAAAACCAATCCCTCCTTGTAAACAAAGTGGAAATTTCCTTCTTTCCAAAAGGGCCCCAGTCCCAGCCATAGAGGAAGCAAGGAGACGAAAACACATTTCTGCCTGAAATGACCTCCTATTTTAAGAAAAAACAACAGCCTCAAAAGAAGGAAAGGAAAAACAAAGTTCCACCCAGAAGGAAATTGTATGTAAACAGCCCAAAGGAAGACCAAGACCTAGAGAGTTGGAACACTGAAATAAGCCCCAAGGAAAGGGCCTTTGACAATGTCGTTTGCCCCTGACAGTGTCAGAACCTGAGCTTTGAGACAACTGCTTTGTAATTGACAGAAAGGGGCTGGGGTGGGGGAGGACCCGGATAGAAGCAAGCTGGTTAAAAGGTCTCCTCTGCAGCCGTGGAAACTTTGATCTTTGAAGTTTTGCCTATTTTTTTCAGGACTCCGCTAGTGTGTGACCCAGGGGAGATCAGCAACCACAAAATGTTGGGTATAATTTTCTGCAATTTGTCACATGCCCTCTTTAAGCCCTGGTGAGATGGTTTTCTTTTGTTTTTCAGCTGTTGATGGTAACATGGTAGTTCAGGCAAGATAAGAGCGAACTGGAATTTCTTCAATTCTTCTAAGCCTGGCGGCTACATCAGTCCACAGATATATTTTTATTTATTTAACTTTCTGCATAAATATTTGGTTTGGCCCATGCAGTATTAATTTTCCTTCTCTTTTTGGAGCCAGCTTAAAAAAATCAGAGATTCCAAGTCATAATTGGATTTCTATTTACTCTTGAAAAATCTGGTGACATCGGTCCCAGACTCCTGTGGGGTAATATCTTAAGTTGAGTTCCTACTGCCCTATTCAGAGGGGGTATGCACTTGACAGTCTACTAGTCCCCATCCTGTGGGTCTGCTCAATACCTGTCACCTGTTTCCCTCCCCATGGGAATTTATGTTGGGTCCTAAACAGATACATCTACTTCCTTAGGGATATCTGTTGTAGCTTGCTGAGAAAAATGTTTAAGGCTCTGTCTGGGTTTGGTATTGGAGTTATGATTAGTTGCTGATGTTCTCTTTGGGCACAGATATTATATATTTACTTTCTCTGACTAGTTAGATATCTAGTTTAAACCTGTGTCTTGCTTTGCGACAGAAATCAGCCTGCTTCTAATGCACTTTCTCTTCAAACATTCTTGAAACTTAATGTTCATGTCATCTCAAAACCTCTAAACAAAACCTTATTTTTTAAAAAAAATTTTAAAAGATTTTATTTATTCAGTTTAGAGAGGAGAGAGAGAGAAGTGGGGGAGGAGCAAGAAGCATCAACTCCCATATGTGCCTTGACCAGGCAAGCCCAGGACTTTGAACCAGTGACCTCAGCATTCCAGGTCTATGCTTTATCCACTGCGCCACCACAGGTCAGGCTAAACAAAACCTTTTATATGGAATCTCACTGACTCTTAGAAACCTCATTATGTCCACCTTCTTTCCATAGACCGTCAACACTTTACAAATAGTTCCTGGTATAGTTCAAACAGATCCCCAAATAAGTGAAAGGGAAGGCATTCATGACATGTAACACATGTTTTAAAATGAGATGTAAAGGAAGAGCCCCTGCTGTGGCCTCTATCTCTTTCATCTCTCTCATCTATCTATGTATCTATGTATCTATGTACGTACGTACGTACGTATCTATCTATCTATCTATCTATCTATCTATCTATCTATCTATCTATCTATCTACCTATCTATCTATCATCTATATCTATCATCCACCCCACCCCACCTACCTACCTATCCATTTACACTCTTAGCTGCCTGCCATAAATAAGAATTAGGGCTGCAGGTATTCTCTTTTCCTTTCTGAGCAGCATCTCACACCTTCATCATGGTTCTCCACCTACTGCCCCTCGAACGCCCCCTACAGCCGATGGAGGCCAGTACACTACCAACCCTTTCACACAAAACGGCCTGCCGAAAGTCCAGGGGTGACAAACTCGGTGAGCTGCTTCTCAAAGGTCTCCAACCCTTAAATGCAACCCCTTTGGTGCTTTTATGGATTCTGTTGTTGGAGTCACAAGGACACCTCAGAAAAATGCCTGGAGGCAGCTGGTCCCTGCCATCATTGAAACCCAAGGGGAGGAACCCCACGGGCCAGGAACTGCTCCCAAGACGTCTTGAAGTTGCTTGTATTTGAAAAGAACTCAGCTTACCACCACTGTGGCTTTTAGCCTCTCTAATAAAGCTGTTTTTAAAAAGCTAAAAATGTAATCTGCCTTTTAAATCTGCTCTTCCTGCTGAGTCTAAATGGGGCTGCAGCAAAATGCCTGGCTGGCATTAGAGTTCTCTGAAGTCAATCAGCTGAAATGGGGTTGCTTGGGGTTTGAAATATTTTTGAAAACACTCCAGGGGTAGTGCACAATAACTGAACAAAGGCAAATTACATGAAAGGATGAAGCAGGTGGGGGTTTATATAGATAAGGAGTCACGTGGTATATTTTGGAAACATCAGAAATTGAGACAGGGATGCTGACCTTAGAAGTTCATCTATCTGATCATAACATGTTTTTATTTGGCATTAGAAAAAGATTGGGCTAATAAACATAGCTTCAAATACAAAGTCTGGCATTGCCAAGGCTGTATAAAATCCTTAAAGAAATACCCTAGTACCCAAAGGGAGCTGAGGCTAAAACAGGTCACAGGCAAGGATGGAGATCACTGTGATGTTTTCTCGGTAGCTTTGTGCAGGGCAACGATATAAACTTTTTTTCATTCTATTGGAAAGGTGGAAAGTTCTCTGAGAGTTGACATTTTAGTAAGACAAACTCTAGTTTGTTGTTGTATCCCATGGAAAAAAAGAAAATCTAGACAAGAGTTACTATGGCAAAAATCTGCTGTAGAAAACCTTAATTTTGTTGTGAAGACAAGATTAGGATTGTGGCATGTAACACATTATACTCTTAATAATTTCCTAAAAGGTAATGTATCCATGGATCAAAGTCATTTAGAATAAGGGTGACCTATAGGGCAGTAAATGTAAATTGTGAGTTACCCAATAAAAATGCAAATTTTCTGACAGGGCCAATTTGGATGAACATTTATTTCCCCCATTCCTTGTCCCCCCCGGCCTCACTTAAGGGACATCTATCTCTTTAAGATCAGGCCTTAAGAAAAGAATGAGACCAGTTTTTCAGAAAATTTGCTGATTAAATGACACAAGCTGCCTTAAAATTATCCTTGGCCAAAGTGATTTCTATACTAAAGGGGAAGGATTATTTAGCAGCGTGAAATGGAAAAATTCTTTGCAAATTACGATGTCTCTATGCATGAGTGTCTTTGACATTGCCTGTCCCCTAGCTTCCTTCTGTGTGGGATATACAGAAAGTGGACAAAGTCGTCAGAGTTCTCGTTCCCTTTGTTGGATGAGGGTCAAGAGGTATAAACTTGAAAATAGAGCCCTTGCCAGCACAAAATTGCTTGTTACCCTTTCAAGGCCAACGTGTGTGCTGGAAGAAATGCCTCAGAACACTTGAGAAGGTGGACTCATATGAGTAAATTGCAAGGGATTGAAGCCTTGGTTTGGATAAGAATGGAGATATTCAGTTGCTTAGCCAAGGCAGTTCCAAAGGACTTTGATCTGGTATCTCAGGAGAACGGACTTGTGCCGTTCCAGCATTTTCTGGTTTTGGCTAGGCAAGGCATATAGTAAAGAAATAAATATAAAATAAAACCCAGTTTTTAATTGGTTTTTAGAACTTTCACTTCTGGCTACAAACGGGAGACAAAAGGCAAATAGATATTGTTTTAAAAATGCTAAGCCTGGCTTTTTCTAACCTCAAGAAAACATTGGGGTTTGATTAGGTTCAGTCTTGGGGCAAGTTGCAGGATAGTGTTTGTTCTAGCAACTTCCTCCCCATCTCTGTGGAAAGTGTTGGTCTGTTGTGGTTCTGGAAGCCACGCTCTGAAGGCTCTAAGCCGGGGCATCGTGAGACAGGCTCCAATCTGTCATTTGTGCCTCTGCCCACACTTCCTTCAGTGTGTTCCTTGGACGTGCGCCTCCCCCAACTGCATGAGCCTTTACATGACTAAGCAGAAACCAGACCACCTCCTGTCTCAACCCTTTATGGTGGATCCTCTGTGTTGACCTTTCATCTCCAGCATCTCTTGTGTGCACTGTCCCTGGCTCCTTCAGATAAATATTTGTTTCATTTCTGTCTTCAGTAGAGCTCCATTCCATTCCTCCCTCTAAGCTGCCCTCGAATCTGGGGATATTTCTTATGTTCAATCAGTAGGTTCTTTTGGTTGCATCATTCATTCAGCTCTGGAAATCTACTACTATCTGGAATATGTTTTCTAGAAAAAAAGGTGGTGATGTCTGATGTCTCTTGTGAAATAAAAGAAAGACAGAGAAGAAATTAATATTTTGTACACTCTAGTAGGCAACAAGCACTGCCCAAAAGCTTTACTGATGATCTCACTTAAACTTGACATCAGTATAATAGGATGAAACATATTGTCTCAAAGATCAAAAGATAACTCATGGAAGGTACTTAAGATGGGATATACCACATAGTAAAATCTCAGTAAGTGAGTTATTATTGTTTCTTAAATCCCTTCCTAGAAAGGGAGGAAAACTCAATCTGCTTTTTTTTTTTAGTGAGGGTCTCCTACAATGCCTTGCTATTTATGGGACTCTATCAATGTTTGTTGAATGACTGAGTGAATGGACTCTTGCCAGAAGTATCTTATTACTATTGCTGATATTTTTGGGTAAACAAGATATATTTGACAGGTTAATTTATGTGCCTTTATAAAACCATAGTTTTGAAGAAGAATCTGACATCAAAATGGTCCAGATAAGGCAAAAAAAAATTCCCATTATTTTATCTTTGTTTCTTTTTCTTCATATTATGTTATTAGCCCTGAATTCTAATGAACGATATCCTTCTTATGCTTGGATGAAATATAAATACACTACTTAGATATCACTGTTTGATAAACCCAACCAGATACCGCAATGTTTTGCAGACATAGAGACTAAGTTGAATTCAAGCCATGGGAATACAAAAGTAGGAGTGTGAGAAAGTAGAATGTTGCCTGAAAAAAAATTACAATCGAGGAAGCCAATATAGGCAAACACTGCAGGAACAGCAAGGATTTGGAATAATACATATTTCTAGCAGTAAATGTGGCAACATGGAATAATGGAAAAGCTTGAATCTCTAGCATTTAATCTTTTGGAGCTCATCCAGTTTTCTCATCTGTGAAATGAAGTCATATAGGTAGACTCTAGAACCTTCTAGGACCACATTGTGTGATTTTACTTAATAATAATAACTTACATTTATATAGCTTTAGCACCCTTTAAAAACTCTTTCAGATTTCCCTATTAAATATAGAGCTACTATGCTACATAGTAGATGCACATAGAATATTTGAGAAAGAAGAAATACAACGGCTCAAATCTATATATTATAAAAAATGTGATGCACCTCAATCTGTTGAAAAACTTGTCAATCACAAGTGTCAAAGGTAAATTGAACTTATTTAGCCTTCTAACATGTCAGAATAAAAGACACTCAGAAAGCATGGCGTTACCTTCATAACGCCTGATTTCAAGTGGAAGGACAGGCCCATGGTGTCCTATCTTCATGTTGAGATCTCTGGACTCTCCAGTAGGCTACTCCTCACATGACATCAGTGTCACTGAAGTGAACATTCGCTTGAAATACTGACAGCCCCATGCAACCCAGATAATCTGAGCAAAACAGAGGGATGTAAGTAATGAGAGATATTAAAAACTAGAGAAAGTAGGAATTTTTCTAGTAGGATGTTTGAGAAACTTAAGTGATTTCTGCTTAGCACTATTTTATCTTATAAAGATTCTGGCTCATTTGTTATCTACAATCAAGGAAATAAATACAGTCTCTATGCTCCCATCTACTCTGGGAATGTTTAGTGTTTATATCTTTACTTATATTCTTCTAAACATAGGTGATATCTAATTTTGTAAAACTAAATATAGAATTCTATTTCTTTCAATAAATTAAATATTAACTGTAGATGTCTTTTGAAGACTAAAGTTATACCAGTTGTATATTTATCTGCAAGAGAGGCAATGCCAGGAACCAGAACTTTTTAATTCCGAATTTATTTTTGTGCTAGAAAACTAACATAGTTCCGTGTACTAACAATTAAAGTTTGAGTGGAACATTAGGGTAAGTTTTAAGATTTCAATATGGACACATATTACATACATATTTTTTTTAATTTTTATTTATTTTTACATTTTATTTATTCATTTTAGAGAGAGGAGACAGAGAGAGACAGACAGAGAGAGAAGGGAGGGAGGAGCAGTAAGCATCAACTCCCATATGTGCCTTGACCAGGGAAGCCCGGGGTTTTGAACCGGCGACCTCAGTGTTCCAGGTTGATGCTTTTACCCACTGCGCCACCGCAGGTCAGGCTACATACATATTTTTAAAAGACTACAAAATTACTTCTCTTTTGGGGTATGATATATTCTTATTGCAGCATGGAGTTTTTGCTCAAAAATTTTTTATAGAATTTATATGCTAAATATCAAACTATAATTTGTCCGTAAAGTCATGGTGCACTTTTGACCGTGTGACCGGTCAAAAGTGCACCATGACTTTACGGACGCACTGTAAATAAGTGTCAAACTTTGTAGAAATAAAAATAAATTTACAATTTACAAGCATCAATCCTATGGCACACATTTGAATACTAAAATGTTTACAGTTGTGATAGAGCAAGAGACATTTATCAGAAACTAGACTATCCAAACCATCAGGCTATGTTCTTGAGAGATTCCTTCCTTAAGGAATTATATTCTAGCAGATTGGGTGTCAACGTTTTATGATAAATATTTTTGGCTTTGTAGACCATAATCTCTGCTGTAACTATTCAACTCTACCATTGTAGAAAGGAAGAAGTCATACACAGACACTGTATGAGAACTATCATGTTCTAATAAAACTCTATGAAAAGACACTGATGTTTGAATTTCACATTATTTTCATGTGTTATAAAATATTATGCTTTTTGTTGTTTTTTTCAACTATTTAAAAATGTAAAAATCACTTTTAGCTGTCACACGAAAATAAGCAACGAGCCAAATATGGCTTGCAGGACATAGTTACTGATGCTTGTAGTTGATGTGTATATAAAACAAAATAGGATACATGGTAGTGTGCTATGACGGAGGAAATACACGCCATGGAATTACAAAATAGGAGATTAGTTAGTTAATATCTTTATGGAAATAATTATTTTGTAGTCATATTTTTGAAATGACATTTACATCACATAAAATTAACAATGGAGTGGCATTTAGAACATTCACAATGTTGTGCAATTGCCACCTTTATCTAGTTCCAAAACATTTTGATAAACTCAAAAAGAAACCCCATGCCCATTAAGCAGCTGCTGCCACTCCCTCTCCTGTGAGCCCCTGGTTCCAGCAATCTCCTTTCTGTCTCTATGGAGTTACCTGCTCTGGATATTTCATATACATGGAATCATACAATATGTGATCTTTTGTGTCCGGCATCTTTTACTTAGTATGTTTTCTAGGTTCAGCCAAGTTGTAGTATGTATCAGTACTTCATTGTTTATGGCTGAATAATATTCCATTGCCTATATATACCATCAGTTGATAAATAGTTGGGTTTTTCCACTTTTTGGGTTTTGTGAATAGGGCTGCTATAAATATGCATGTACATGTATTTGTTTGAGCACATTTCAATCCTTTAGGGTATATACCTAGGAATGGAATTAATGAATCATATGCTGATTCTATGTTTAACTTTATAAGGAATCACCAAAGTGTTTCACATAGCAGCTGAACCATTTTACGTTCCCAACAGCAAGGTACAAGAATTCAATTTTTCCATATCCTCATCAACACTTACTTTCTCTTCTTTATTATTATATCCATCTTGATGGAGATGAAGTGTTATCTCATTGCAAAGAGTTGGCAGAAGAGCATTTCAGGCAGAGAGTCTAACATGTGCAAATGCCCTGTGGTAGACAGAGCATTATAGGCTATAGGTACTAATAGATGGCCAGTGTGGAATTAGTATGAGTCAGGTCAGAGAGGGATGGAAACTCTAGGTCTGGCAGAGTCTTGGAAGTCAGGGCAATGAGGTCTTAAACTATAAAAAAACTTTCAAAAATTTGAAGTACAGAAATGACATGGTTTGAGTTACATTTTATAAAGCTCTCAATGGTTATTGTGTGGAGAATGAATTACAATGAGCCAAGAATGGGAGCAGGAAGACCAGTCTGAGGCTCTTGCAAAGTTAGGCAAGAAATGGTTGTAACTTAGACCAGTGGGGGTAGGGGGGGGGGGTGGCGGCAATGGACAGAAGTAGAAAGAGCAAAGCTACTGATTGAACTGGCAGAGCTGGCTGACAGATTGGAGGGAGGAAAAAGTCAGACCCAAGGATGGCTCCCAGGGTGTTGGCTGAGCAAACAAATGGATGGAAGTGCGTTTTACTAAGACGTAGAAGACCGAGAAAAGGGCAGTCTGAGAAAATGTTTCAATAGGTCCATTTTAGATCTAGGTCAAGACTTGGTATAAGGTGTATAAAGAGACCTATATTGAACAGATTCCCTTACTTCTGCTCAGAGATATCTCTAATTGGCCCTGTTCATCTTTCAGAGTCCCATCACATTAGATCATTCATTTCTGGCTTACGGCCTGACTTCCCTTGCATTAAGTGCATTCCCATTTCAACTCAACTGAGACCACGGAAGGATGTAAGCTCATGCAATCCAACACAGGGTTGGTACACATGCCCGTACACAGGGACAATAATATCTACCCAACTTCACAGGGTTATCATGCGGGTTTAATGGGGATTTTGTAGGCAAAAGCCCTTTGTAAACTCTAAAGTGCTCACAAATACAAGTATAATGGGTTTGAAGGACTTTCAGGGAAGTTTAATTTACCAAACCTACATATTTATACCGATTTTACTAAATCAGTTGAAAATTTATAACAAACTGTTATTTAACCAGACTGGTTATTGCCAGATGCCCGCAAAAAATGCAGCCCAGATTCACATACTTTTGTGCTTAGTGGAGCATAATTTAGCACCAAGCCTCAATTAGGTCCATAAAACTCTCAAAAACAACTCAAGAAGAGTTACTTTGTATTAATTGAGGGCAAGTCGCCCCTGCTACTCTTGCCAGCAGCAGCTTGTAGCCTGGCACTCTACTGCTGTGGGGCCCATTTTTCGTTGGTATTCTCACCTCCTGGCAAGAAGGAAAGCAATGGTTTAGGACAAGAATAAGGGGTTGTCCCACTACCTGTTCTTTCTTTCAGTCCATTATCCTGGAATCCAGCCTTTCCTCTTCTGAACTGTGGCCTAAATTCCCTTTGCTCCAACCCTCTGTCCGGGGCTGCTTTCAGGATATGAGCACATGACCTGTGCCATTGCACAGGGCCCTGTGCTCAAAAGTACCTCATGGTGCTTTATTTCTCTACCATCTCTGTATTGAAATTCTCAGTAATTTTACCTTTGAACTTGTGTTTCGCACGTGCAGCCTGGTGGGACAACAAAGCATGCATTTGAGCAGAGGGGGTCTGACTACCTCCCACTCTTCCCAGCGGCCTTATTTGCAGACAGCATTTGCAATGCCCCATAAGCATGAAATTCTGGTGAAGCCATGAGGCATGGGAGTTCAGCAAAACTCAAAGCAAATATAAAGCATGTATGTTCTATCCAGAAATGGATAGTGGAGATGGAGGAAGGCAGACTCTAACAGTCTGAAAAAATCACACTTTCTGTTCAAACCAGAATTTGTTTCAAACACAGGAGGAAAGCAATAATGTTCTAAGAAACACAAATGACCAGGGACCTTGCCATATCTCCTTTATTTGTATGACTCCCCTGGATAGCCAGTTGGTTATGCTGAAAGCAATGGCACAGAGGGAAAGGGAAGGACAGGAAATCCACAGGTCCTTTTCCTTTCAGTCTTTGTTCACTCATCAATAAGCTGAAGCGAGAGCATGTTGCTAGCCTATTGGCATATCAAGAAGTAAAATAAAAATAATTGAGTTAGATTTGTTCAGCATTTCCACTACTCTGGTAAAAACAAAATACACATGCTCATATGAGCTACTTTTAAGAGATGATATTTTATAGTTAGCATGGTCCTTTTTATTTTATTTGAGTGAGTACTTTGAAATGTCTTAAAATTAGCATATTCTCTTAAGGAATCAAAATAGTACCTCAAAAGTTTTATGGATACTTAAAAAATTTATTGATTGATTTTAGAGAAAGAGAAGAAGGGGGAAAAGAGAGAGAGAGAGAGAGAGAGAGAGAGAGATTGATTTCTTGTTCTACTTATTTATGCATTCATTGGTTGATTCTTGTATGTGTCCTGACCAGAGATCAAACCCACAACCTTGGTTTATCAGGCAATGTTCTAACCAACTGGACTACCTGGCCATGGTTCTATGGACACTTTTAATGTATTTTATAGATTCTTTGTTTATCAACATTGCAAAGTTGTTAATCACTTTAATTTTTAAATTAATGAGGTTTAATGCAAATTTTATTATACTCTTAATTTCTTAATTGAATCAGCAAAATGTAATCATATGGAAAACCTGTGTCTATAACTAAGGTGACCAATCGTCCTCCTTTAGGGAGGACAGCCCTTCTTTTGTAAGTTCCGTCCTCCCTTGGAAAGTGTCCTCCTACATGTCCTCCTTTTTGATATTGAAAGACTGATCTGTAAATGTCCGTATTCGATTGATGCAGATTTGATCTATTGCATGTGTTGTGACGTATTTGTATCTAAATGAGTACTTTCTTCTTATAATTATTATTAAAAATTAATAGGCATGTAAGCATAATTACAATATAAAATATTACAAATGTTTTTATTATGCATTTATCATATTAAAATATATTATTGTTGCAATGAATAAAGTGTTTCTTTTATTTACAATATTGTTTTCTTCGATTTATTTTTGTCCTCCTTCTCATTGTACAAAAGTTGGTTTCCTTACTATAACATCCCTACTCCAATTCAGGAACTTCTACTTGGTAAACACACTTGCATTCTTGCCCCACCCTTACTGCTCTGTTGGGCGGGGGTGGGGGGGTACTTATTCCAGTTCCTGAGTAATGAAAGAAAAGCTGGACATACAAAACCACTTCTCTCTTCTCCAGCATGCAGCTACCAGCAAGAGCACATTGCTCAGCTGGTTGGTTCACATGGGCAGTACTCTCCCACATGATGTGGTTCTGATGGTCCCGATACTGGGTGGGCAAGTCTTTCTAATTCTGGGGTCTAGTCCTATTAGGAATACTGCTTCTCTGTGATTGAAGCCATATTTTGATAACAGAATTCTCTAATAGGATGTCTAAAACAGTGTTGCATTTTGTTGATTTCTTTAAAATATTGATGCAATTTTCCTTGAAAGTGAAATAAAATCTGAATTAAGCTCTCTCAATTTAAAACAAAGGTGTTATAGACTCTTATCGACCTTATCCTTGGTCTTATTTCTTACTTGGTTCAGAACCCAGGAAGCGTAAAGTGGATGTCATTTACTGGGCCCCTGGAATTTCAATAAGGTACACACTATTACCTTTAATAGGTGAGAACTTCAGCCAGAGTACATGCTGCAATGGGATTAGTGGCCTCCATTTTTATCTCTGCTTTCGTGTTCTTTAAGGTGGTCTAAAAGATTAAGTTTAGAAGACTTTATTCACAATGCTCCCAAGGACAATAGTTAAGGTAAGTAAGCTCTGGAACAGGACATGCGGAAGACATACCATGGTCTGTCTGGTCTTCCAAGAGGCAGGACTTCCACATTCCTGTAACAGCCTTTTAAGTAGAAATGGGGAAACAGAAAACAGGAAATGGGTTCAGAGAAATATTTCACTCTTAGTCAAACTCAGTCATATTCAGCCACAGGCTAGATGTGGAGGGGGTGTTTTATTCAAAATTTACACTAAAAATAAGAGGTCAAACATTAGAACAATTGTATTATCCTGGCTTAAATTATTATTCTGAGGTAAACTCAAGCTTGTCAAGTTGTCCTAAAATATTTTCTATGATCTATTATAAGTAACCCCCATCCCAGCCTCACTCACCCTTCCCCATAAAAAAGTCTACAAATGCATTATCTAATTCCAGTTTCTTTTAGTAAATTTGGACACGAGACTATCTTTCAGAATCACCCGCTCTATCCCATTAAATCACATGCTCAAACAAAACTGGTTTGGCTTATAAAAGTCTTTTAACTTAAAAAAGTTCACAACCAACTTTTCTTTGGCAGAGAAAGGTCTGTGGAAACTAATGAGCTCCAGATCGCTTTGGGGGTGGTCAACAGGCACTCAAGGGTTTCTGTAAAGTCCCACCTTGAGTTTCCTCTTTTAATGATGTCCAAAATAGACCCATTCATCTATTTTTAAACTTTCTAAATTTAGCAAGAGAAAAACAGAACAGCAACCGGGAGCCATAGGCTACTCCATTACCTCAGTTATTAGCCTGACAAAGTAAGTGACTTTGCATTAAACAGCAGTGACAGAAAAGGGGGAAGGTTTAGAGGTCAATAGCTCCTGTGATACTATCCCTAAAAGTAGTACTTCTCTAGGGATTGTTGGAATTAACTGCTGACAAGCTAATTGCTCTTATTCCTTAATTAACCAAGTCTTGCTTCATTAGCAGTTTGTTGCAATTGGACAACATTTTCAAGGATCTAAAGATCTACCCAATATAATTAGTAAACAACTGAAAGGAAATCAGCCTGTACTTGTTGACAAGATTAATTGAATAATTATTGTTTTATTGAGAATAAAAAGAGCAAGGAAATGTAGCGAGGGAATCCATGGCAATCCTTCCTTGGGTAAAATTTTCTCAGAAACACATGAAAGCCTTCTGTTAAGAAGGGCTGTTGAGTCTGATCTGTGGGAAGAATCTCAACGTGGAAGGTAATAGTGAATTGGCTATGATTTATTGGGTCTTAACGATTTTCAATAAAGTATACGCTTTCGTATATACACTCACCATCTGTATATTTCATCTAAAACACTAACCATATGGACAGGGTTTAGACAGGCATCTAACAAATGCGCTACACAAATATAACTGGAAAAAAAAATGAAGTGATTCAGCAAAGCAAATTGTACACTGGAACTTTTGGCAAATATCTCAGAACAATGTGTTTGGTTTAGCTTGACTTAATAGCTGTGATTTTTGAAATCATTCGACTGCTTTTGAGCACTGAGTGCAAAAGACAAAAATTTACATCAAACTTCTGTGGAAATTTGTGCGTGTGTGCGGCATAGTTAAACTCTAGTGCGGATTTTAAAGTTTGGAAATTGGTCACTGTGGATGGTCTGTGATTTCGTTGTGCTTGAGCTTGTTCTCTTCTTGTCAAAAATGATTCAACTGCACAGCTCAAACTGTCGGTAAAAAAAGGGATCCTGGCTGTCTCAGATATGATGGTTGCTTCTGGAGACTTGACAGACTGTTAGTAAAAGCCCATTTTAAAAGGTCTGGAGATTTGCCGATCCCTCTATCAGGGGAAAATAAGATCTCTGGATGGCTACAGAGATGTCTACAGAAGGAAGAGGGAGACCACTGCTCTCTTCCAAAATGGGCTGACATTACTGGGCCAGCTTGAAAGCCAAGGGGAAATTCTGAGCAGGGAATCTGGAATTAGGGTCCCCAACCACCTCCAAGTGACAATTTTATAAAATTTACCTTAGGGGAATTTACGTTATTCCAACCAATTATGCCAAGGTACCGAAATGGTGCTGGTGACAATCTTAAAAGTGGCAGCAACTATGTAATAAGCAACTGAGTATTGCTCAGTACTGTAGATGCATTCTTGCACTGAATCCACCCAAGGGCCCTGCAAGGGACGTTTTCTCTTCTTACGAATTTATAAACGAGGAAACTGAGGCTCAGACAGTCACACAGCTGGTGAATAGAGGAGGCTGGAATCAAACTCAGGTCTCTCTGGCTCTAAAGCCCTTGGGGTTTGCTAAATACAGCAGCCAAGAAATGCTCTACTAGAATCAAGTTTATATAGAATACAGATGACCCAGAAGCAAATAGTACATTTTGGGGAGAAAAAAAATCAGTTCATCTGGACTAATGAATTAAAACTCACATTTCACTGAGAAGCTGCATTGGTCATGGGGTCAGAAGTTAAATTTGTGATCACTATAAACTGAGAAAGTGCTGGGGATATCTTTCCTTTGTCTCCGCTAATTTTCAGTCTTTGATGGAAGAGCCTTCCTGTGTTAAAGCAGCAGTGATGGCAGTGAATAGGGCAGCCTCATAAACTAGTAGAAGCTGAATGTCGGTAACAGGGGACTGACCGTTAGAGCACAGCTCAAACGGGAGGAGAAAAAACTAGCTGGCAGCCTGGGTTCATGCTGGCCAAACCTCTGCCCAACCCCCTGGGCAAATCGCTCCAGGGCTACATGTTGCTCAGCCTGGGGGACCAGCCCACTGTCTCGGAAGCTGATGTCAGCGCAAGTCTGGTGAGACACCACAGGCACTTACTGGGGAAGCTAAGTGACTAGCATGCAGAGACCAATCATGCACATTAGAAAGACTGCCTCTGGCCCTAAATGTCAATAACGCCTCCGTGGGGAAACACTGAGTCCAACCTCCGTTTCTTCATTTCGGCATGGAGGGCCTTGCATTTCTGTCCTGAATTCTTTACCCAGAGTGGCAGGCCAGTGCATCACGTAGACTGCTGGCCTGGCTCCCCATTGTGACCAGAGCTCATCCAGGTGGCTCTGTTTTACATTTCTGGGTGAGCCTTCACTTGAAGAAAGAATTCCTTGATTGAAAAAAAAAAAAGTTTAAACATCAGTGGATTAGAAGCCTTTTAAGCTCCTTTCTATTCTGGGTATTGGTGAGTCAAGGAAAATTGAGGCTGAAGTGAGAAAGGGGAGCTCTAATGGGAAAAGGAGTCAAGCCTGATAAGATCTGGGAGAACAAATGAGCAGGCCAGCTGCACGCGAGCCTCTAGCCCAGGACCTGACGGGTCACAGCTGTACAGGGCTCAGCCCGCACATTTGCAGATGCAGACCAGTCTCACTGGATTAGTGGCCAGGGCCGGAAGATTCTCCCTCAGGCTCCTCCTCACTATAATTAGCGGACAATGTTCATCTGTAGGTTTGATATTTCAAATTGCTGTTCACATAGGTTTTACAGTGCTGGGCTGGCATTTCCAAAAGGCCTTGAGATGCTTACCTCCGCCCACCTCCAAACACTGATATGAGAGAAATTCTTGTTATAGGGTACCTCTGTTACAAAGAGCTTTTTGCAAAGAAAAATGTAAAAGCTGAAACTCATGTTCAGTGCAACATGGAAGCTTGCAGTAATTCTCCCCCGGAAAGTGGAAAATCTTTCTTTAATGTGTGTAATTAACTGCTAAATGGCTTTATCTATTTATACTGTACTGTGGTTCCTTAAAGTGGTAAATGGCCATGTGACCTATGGAAGCCCACACATTGCCAGGTTGCCCTTTGAATAATTCATTCCAAACAGAGTACCTCAAGGGAAATACATCTTTCATCATTCCTCAGAAACAAGAACTAAATAAATGCAAAGTGGTCTTGAAAATGGATAAATATAAGGAATGCAAGAAAATTTATATTTACCCACTGGACAGTGTTCCTAGAGTTTTTGTTATAATTCTCAGTAACAGAACATGATTTATCAAAATAGCATATAAAATTGATCATATGCCTGTCTCTTGTAGCTCTCCAACAGGACTAAGGAAGACTAAGTCCACTCAGGGGCTGTCCTGTGATATTAGCAGTCATTGTTTGCTGCTAAAAGTTTAAAAGTCCACACTGCGTTGAATAATGTAAATGAAGAAATAAATGTAAATAGAAAGTGCCCATCTGTTGGTGAGTATAGGCAAGTATTAAGGATTCTGTGTTTCTCTAGAGCACTCTGTATGTGGTGCTGTGTGAGGAACTGGAAGGCAGGCGAAGTGTCACATGTTGTCCCTGTTTATGATCCTAATGGGGAAACAAGAAACAACCACAGAGGAGAGAAATAATATTGTAAGGTGGAATATCACATTCAGTACATTTATTGAATATACACCATGAACAAATGATATGCTCAGAAGGAGTACTAAGAAGTAGTATAGCCATGTATACTTAAAGGCACCATGGCAAAATCTGAGTTTGCTCATGCTGCATTGGTGAGCATGCAGACACACCCCAGAGAGCAGGCTGAGGGTGGCAGAACATGCAGCTACAGGAAGTGGGGCTCTGCTCCCATGCCCCTAACTAGAAAGCACCTGCTGACACTCAGGTCCTTCCTCCATCCCACGTTCGTATGAAGCAACCAGACGAGGGCTGAATGTGGGAGAGAAACCAAGTTCCAAGCGTCTACCATACTACCAGCGTTCTTCATGTCCCTCAGGTGTCCAAGCCCTCCAGAGGAGGGGAGTGTGGAGTGTGACACAAAGACTCTTTGCACAGCCAAGCTCGTCCAGTCTGCCCTATTGTCCCCAACTCTGTACAAACTAAAAAGCCTTTGGCTTGTGAGCTGATTGCAATGTGGCTGCCCCTGGGACATGTATTACAACCTGCTGGATTGTTCCCGGTTTCCTGCTCAACCACCTCAGAGGGTGACCCTTTCAGGATCGAATCTGGGTGCTCTGAGGAGCCAAATCTTGTACTAATGATCTAATTCTTTGAACAGGGACCAGAGAGGCACTCATAGCCCTCTATCCTGGGAAGACCTTGAAATAAGATGGACCAGCCATTGCATTTTCAGGGGTGTAGGGAAAGCCACACCGTGTAACTGCCCCAGGCTCCCACAAGGGCAATCTCCTTTATTAGCTCAGTACGCCCAATATTCCATATTCCAGTATCATAGCTTTTTCCATTTAACTTAAGACTCTATTCTAGGTAATAAATGCATGAATGAGTAAATGAACAAATGAATGAATGTATCAATCAATCAATCAATCTATACGCTTTAGGCAGTCGTTACAAATCCTACAAAAAGAAATAACATGTGCAGCCTTGACTTTACTGCGAGACAATATTTATCAGTTGTTTATACTTTAGCAAGAATTATTTACTTTTTTTCTCTTAGAGCATGTCTCTCTCACTCTCTCACAAACACACACACTTTAATTTGGCTGATAGGTTATTCATTACATGGTTACCAACTCTTTCACCACCACTTTTACTTCCTGAATCCCAGTGAGCCACTCCCTGCTCATTCTTTCTGTCTGCCAGGATAGGGGGACCGCCAAACGGCACAGGACAGCCTTGGCCAGGGGGAGAAGCTGAAGTTTGCCTGGGACTTTCCAGCTATAGAATGTGTTTGGTTGGCCCCTAATCTGTTGGATGAGCTGGAAATAACAGAGAAGTAAGTCTAAGGATTGGAAACAGCAAAGAAACAGTTTGATTTCTGCAGTGTTTCTTTTTTATTAATTTTTTATTTTTTAAAACTTTTTAGTGAGAGGAGGGGAGGCAGAGAGACAGACTTCCATATGTGGCCCAACTGGGATCCACCCAGCAAGCCCGCTAGGGGGCAGTGTTCTGCCCATCTGGGGCGGTGCTTGCTTGTTCAGCAACTGAACTCTTCTTAGTGCCTGAGGCACAGACCATGGAGCCATCCTCAATGCCTGGGGCCAACTCGCTCCAATTGAGCCATGGCTGCGGGAGGAGAAGAAAGAGAGAGAGAGAGAGAAGTGAAAGGGGGAGGGGTGGAGAAGCAAATGGTCACTTATCCTGTGTGCCCTGACTGGAAATCGAACCTGGGACATCCATACTCTGGGCCGACACTCTACCACTGAGCCAATCAGCCAGGGACTGCAGTGTTTCAAGATAATGTTTTATTTGTGTGATTTCACTCAGAAAACTATATTTTGGTTGATAATTGCATGGAAATGTCTGTATAATTTAACACTACAATGGATTGGTTTTAATAGCATGCACACCTCCACGTCCTGAGTGGCCTGTTCTTTCAGCCAGAGCATGGAGGAAACACGGGGCATATTTCCAAAAAGACGCTAGATAGTGCTAGAATTTACCACAGAAGCCAGATATATTGAATCAGTGTGTGTGTGTGTTGTGTGTGTGTGTGTGTATGGTTAATTTTGCCTTCCAACACATACACATGTTGGGTTAATTTACCTATAGCATCTTAATTAGATCTTGCTTTTTCATCAGATTCTTGCTGTAGCTGCTAGGTTGGTCCCCAGGTCCTGTGTTGAGTCCCATTAGCCTCATTCTCACAGCTCCCATGCAACAGGACAACCTATTATTTATCAGCCCCATTCAACCTTACAAAAAGACCTCTTTCTACATGGGCTGACCTTAAGTGTAGACATCAGCCCAAGGCCTGCTGCTCCACTAGCTTTTGCTCTCCACGTGCCTGAATGCAGAATCTTAGAAATGAGGAGATGAAGGGAAGTGTAAACAGATTCTCAGCTCCAGCAAAAGCAATGAATGCTTCACAAATTTCATTTGCACAGAGATCGAAGAGAAAGAGTGAAAGTGGACTCTTAGTGAAGAAATGTAAGCGTATTACTGAAGATGCTTTTTCTATAACAGGAGGAGCCTGGATTAAACATCAACATATTTAGTTCTCACTGATCTTTTTCTGTAAAGAGTAGCATGTACTTGGTTATGGTATACTTTCCAATTGATTTCTGCCTTTTGAATAGATTAAAATGTTTTTTTTTCTCATTGATTCTTGACTTATTTGAATGCTGGCCATTCTTTAATGGAAATTATAATTGGGTATTATGGATCTTAATAACTTGAGCTCACAGGCTAGATGTCAATTATGTACATTCTTAATTGTTTGAATCTGTTTTCCTCCATCTAGATCAAGCTTAACCTGTAGCTGGAGGGACCTGGGGTACGGGCAGGAAGTATGGAGGCTCAGCTGCCTTCTCTGCCTTTCCCCTGTTCTCGCTCCCCAAAGTGCCAGGAGATAGGATTGGTTTCGGAGAGCTAGTTCAGCCCTTACCAAAAGCCCACAGACCTCCCACCGCGTGCAACTTTCTTTAGAATGTGGGTACTTAATGCTTCTTTATTCTTCCCAATTTAAGGGCAAAAATATGAGATCATCTTCTCATGTTGCAGAATGATTGGGGAACTTCTCATTTCTCTAGTTTAAAAAATGTATTACATTTTAAATAGCATTATATACATTTGTTCTTGAGAGTTTTGCTAGAAATTACCTTTAACAGTTTTGGGATTGGTGTTATTTTGGGGGAAAAGGTTTATTCCTGGTCCTCTTTTTAAATTTTCTTCCATAGTTATTAATTTATTAATATTTTCACACCCTTTAAACCTTTCTTTTTATTGAGGTATATGTCATATAAAGTGCAAAAATTTTAAGCATGCAATTAAACAGCTTTCATATATATATATATACATATGCACATATATACATATGTGTGCATATATATATATGCACACACACACACATACACACATGTCTACCACATAGAACAATAAACAGACATTTCCCGTACCCCGGTAAGACATCCTCATTCCTCTCTCAAAAGTAAGCTTTATTGCAACAGTTACTACATATATCAGCTTTCCTTGTTCTTAAATTTTTATAGATGAAATTATTATTTGTGTCTGGCTTCTTTTGCTTATTGGGTTTCTGAGATTTGTCTATTGAGATGTAAAAGGTTGTTTGCAAATACACAAAACATTACTGAAAATATTCTTTCAAATCTTAGAAAATCCCTGAGAAGAGATTATAACCAAAATGAAATTAATCAGAACAGAGATGTCAAGGTAAGGAAAGATAAAGAAAGAGAACATAGACCAGAGCAAAGGAGTATAAAGTATATTTCCACCTATCTAAATGTATAATCGTCAGGTAACACAAAGGCTAAAACAATAATCCTAGAATAATGCTAGTCTGCCACTAAACAAAGTTCTCACTTTCTGTACAGCTTAGGCATATTACAGGAAGAAAGGAAGAAAAATGACATGGGAAAAGACTCATTTGGGGTGGGAAAAAGAGTGTCAAAAGAAACTGTGTTTAAAGAGCTTTTCTTATTAGAGAAAGGCGTAAAGAAATGAAAGACCAATGCCTTGTTAAAGTGAAAATAGTGATAGTTGAGTAAAAGATGCCTGATTATGACTCTAAGAAAGAAAAAGTGGATATGTATGAGTTGGAAAATTACAGTAGCATTCGTAAATACCAGGAGATGGGGGAGGGGAATAATTAAATAAGAGAAATAAAACAAAGACAAAAATGTACAACAAAAACATACATAAAGTAAAATGAAACAAAATCTAGAATATGAGCTTTAGGTAAATAGACTGAATTCTTCATTTAAATGCAGACATAGACTGGATGTGCTGTTTACAAAAACAAACAAACAAAAAAAATTGATTGACTCCTTGTGTTTGTCAAGAAGGAATAAGCCTACCACAGTCCCTCTCTTCCACTGATTCCAAATGAAAATCTGGATAGACTAAAAAAAGCAATGAAGCAACTATCCAAAGAATCTGAGAAATAAACAATAGTAGACAAATGGAGAGAAAGTGAAGCATGACCAGTAAGGGTATTTCCTGTTCTTTTCTTCCTCTCAACACAATCTTAACAAATAGAATACAGCAATATATAAAAAGGATACTATATCACAATCAAGTGGGATTTATTTTAGGAATGAGAGGCTGAGTCAACATTTCACAATCAATCATTGTAATTCAGCATATTAACAGATGAAAGAGGAAAAACTGTATCATCATTTCAATATACTCAGAAAAAGCATTAGACAAAATTGGACATCCATTCATGATAAAAACTCTCAGCAAAATCAGAATAGAAGGAAATATCCTTAACCTCATAAAGGGCAAGATATGTTTATTAAAATTCATTAAAAAAGAAATGGGAAATTTTAATAGACCGATTACCAGAGAAGAAATTTAGGAGGTGACTAAATAGTGCCCATTAACAACATAATGGTTAAACTGTACTTAATCTTATGAAGTTATTTAAAGGATTCTAGACCAGTATTTTTTACTCCTAGAAATTTATTAGAGTTACTTGTGGAGCTTTTTTTGTTGTTGTTGTTGTTTTAAATTGATTTAAAACACACACAAATCCTAAAAAAAAAAAAAAAAAAAAAAAAAGGTTTCCTTGCAGTCCCAGACAACTCAAATCAGAATCTCTAGTAGCTAGGCCTAAACATTAATACTTCCCTAAAACTCCCAGCTAATTCTAATGCACAAACGAGCTTTGCCTGTTCCAGGCTACAGACAAAGGTAATGAAGATGATTACCATATTATTTTATAAAATCACCTGAAATTTAATACCCCAAACCAGTAAAGAAAACTAGAGATCATTTGCTTATGAATATAGAAGAAAAAATAAAATATTAAAAAATAAAATCCAGTAACATATAAAAAGATACATTTATTTACTTTGTTGGTGTAATAAATTAAACCATTTATTGATGTAATGAATTATATTAAATTAATCAAATTAAAGTAGAAAGACTATCTTATTATATATAAAGGAAATGGGTAACATTACGCATCATTCTAAATTTTAAGAAAGTTCTAAAATAGAAAGACAAGAAATTTTTTTATGAAATACACAGCCCATTTCAATTAAAATCAGAAACCAGACAATATTATCTACTTCCACCATTATTATTAAAGATATCTTGAACATTCTACTGTAGTGTTGCTCAAACTTTACGTAAGTAAAGAGATTTTTTTAAAATACATCTTCTGATTCAGTAAATCTGGGAATTGAGCTGAGATTCTTGCCTTTAATAAGCTCTTAGATTATGTCAATACTCTTGATTTCAAACTTTCAGTTGCAATATTAGCAAATACAGTAAGATAAGAACATTAAACGATAATTATAAGCATTAGAAAAGGAAAATAAACAAGATTTTAAATAATTCTTTGCATTTACTTTTAGAAAATCAAAGAGACTATAGTGAAAAGACTAGTAAAACTTAATAAGGTACCTAAATATTTGATAAATATAGAAGAATAGCCTTTATTCTGTCCTAGCAGTAAGCATCTAGAAGTAGAAATGGGAAATATATCATTTTCAGTCGAAACAATTCTAAAATATCTGGGATAGATTTAACAGGAATTACAGAAGATCCAGTAAAAAAAAATAAAATAAATTCTTATTGGAGGTCAAAAAAGTTAAATCTGAAGGGGTCAGACTTAGAAGAGAAAACAAAAAAAGGATTTAAACATATAGAGTATGTGGTACTGGTGGAATATCCAATTAGGGAGTTCAAGTAGACAGTTTGATATATGAGTCTTGTCTATGAGAGATGGATAGAGACAAGAGATTGGCATTATAGATCAGGAATACCCTTTGAAAGGTCCATTAATAGCTTCAGGGTTCTTATGGACCTCCTAAAATGTTTTGAAAATATTTGTGCTTGTGAATATGTTTTTTGGGCTGAGGTTCAGAATTTTTATTAAATTCTCAAAAGGTTCCATGACACAAAAATGTTTAAGGATCATTGATACCAATGGTGGTTGAGATGATGAAAATGGGTAAAATTACACGGTAAAAATATGTAGAATAAAAAGACAATGAAGGATGAAGCCTTATAGTAGGACAACACCCATAGGGTAGGTAAAGAAAAACTGAAGAATGGAGAAGGATCTAGGACAGTGGTTCTTAACCTGGGTTCTATCGAACCCTAGGGGTTCAATGAGTTGGTCTCAGGGGTTCGGAGAAGCCTCTGCCGCAGAGGCCAGAATAAAGTAATACCGTAATTTGTTGTGAGTTCATGCACTTTGTTGGTTTTGTTCTTTGAGCAAGGTGATGTTCATGCACAGTTCATTTTGTGTACCAGTAAGAAAGCATATACCTATGTCTTGAATTTGTAAAAAAAATCATATTTTATTTATCACTAGAGAAGAGTTTGGTGAATGTGCATATGAAACTGGTGGGTTCGGTACCTCAAAAAAGGTTAGGAACCACTGATCTAGGAGGAAAACCAGGAGTATGTAATGTTATGGAAATCACTGCAGGAAATGGTTTCAGGAAGAAGGAAGAGGTTCACAAAGATCAAGCAAAGGACAGAACCCCACCTACTAAATATCAGCAAGAAGGTCATTGTTAACTGGTAAGAGTAGTTGCAATGGATTAGTTAGAAGACTTAGTTGGAGGTCAAAGCATAAATTTAAAGATTAGCCTCAGGAAGGAAAGCTTCCACTAGGACAAAAATGTGGGAATCAATAAGGGTAGATTTAGTTAATTTGTAAATCTGAGAGTGAGAAGCTGAAGAAAGTCTCATAAAATGGTCCCATCATTCTTTCCAAAGTAGGAGATGAGGTTATAACTTGAGAGTGAGATAGGAGGCTTGGGGCATGCTGCCTAAGAAAACTGGTGATGTTTAGAAATTATTATTATTATTTGAGAAGAGGAAAATGTTAAGTAAGAATATATAAAGAGTATACAGACAATGTCAAAAACCAAGCAAAAATCAACGCTCTACAAAATGAAGGGACAGCAATATGGACTGTGAACTTAGTTTTCCAGTGCCTCTTGGTAGATCATAGAAGTTAGGGTAGATTTTTTTTTTTTGTATTTTTCTCAAGTGAGAAGCGAGGGGTGGCAGACAGACAGACTCCTGCATGCATCCAACTGGGATCTACCTGGCATATCTACAGGGGGCGATGCTCTGCCCAACTGGAGTGTTGCTCCACTGTAACCGGAGCCATTCCAGCACCTGAGGCAGAGGCCATGGAGCCATCCTCAGCGCCCAGGTCAACTTTGCTCCCATGGAACCTTTGCTGCGGGAGGAGAATAAAGAGATAGAGAGGAAAAAGAGGTGGAAGGGTAGAGAAGCAGATGGGCACTTCTCCTGTGTGCCCTGGCTGGGAATTGAACCTGGGACTTCCACACACCAGGCCGATGCTCTACTGCCAGGGATGATTTTTTTTTTTAGGATAATGTAATGGAAGGATATAGGACTGGTTCTTGAGAAGAATATTATAGAGGGGTGACCTGATAAATCATGAGGTCTAGACTAAATGATAAATGAAGACAGGAAAGAATTGAAGTCCAAGGAAAGGCACAGTGGCAATGAGGGACTTA
Source organism: Rhynchonycteris naso (assembly GCA_037038555.1). Classification (NCBI taxonomy): domain Eukaryota; kingdom Metazoa; phylum Chordata; class Mammalia; order Chiroptera; family Emballonuridae; genus Rhynchonycteris; species Rhynchonycteris naso. The sequence goes on from CM073002.1 coordinate 121,512,661, forward strand.
AATTGTTGGAAGAATAGGAGTTTGTTATTAGGGAGGAGAAAATTAAAATGTATGATTTTATGGGGTGATGGCAATGTCTGAGGTATTATAAGAGTGGGTGACTGAAGTGGTGTGGAGTTAATGAGGTAAGTAACTGCTATTTAGGGATATTGATTGGGATAGTTCTCTAAATGGGACTTGAGATAGAAGTATTATAATACAGAGGTCAAAGACTTTGGTTAAGACCATGACCAGGTGGATAGTAGTTGATATTGAGGAGGAGTGTCAAATGATATGAATCTCAAACAACAAACGTATCTTTTAAACACAAGGACAGGGAAGTGGTTTGGAAGATGCACCGGAGAGTGAAAGAATGCAGAACCCACCCCTTAGAGCTATGGGATATAGCATATGGAAATATGGCCCTTGGAAGGGCTGCCACAGAAACAATGGCCTTGGAAGATGCAACAGATTTTGGTAAGGCAAGGAAGTATATCATGTAAGTTCCTTTACTGATATTATTACATTTAGATTAGAAAAATTACCATATTAATTTGGGTGACCAAATTTTAGACTAAATTAAGTGTATGGTGGAGCATTATATGACAAAGCTGCACTGGGAAATTTTTAAAAAATTGTACAACTGCTACTCTATTTTCCTTTTATAAAAGAAAATAATTTAAAACAAAACCTACTTTGTTTAGGATTATCCTGGGAACACTTTCTAGTTTTCACTTAAACTCTGTTGATTTTGCCTAGATCCATAGGTATGTTATTAGTGATATATGTAAGTATGTAAGTGCCAAGATGACCCAACATTTAGTGACTTTACCTCATAGTTCCAGTTGAGAGCTTTTCGATGTTTTGCAAGGGAAAGTCAGCCAACCATTCTTATTTATTACCCAGTGTAAGCACAAAACACCAAAGCAATAGAAAGCAGTTATTCCCTTTAGTAATTCAATCTTTAGCTTTAGGCTAAACAAAAACCCCATTTAAATAGTGAATCAATTCTTTTCTTAGGTACTGAAGTAGTATCAGTTGTCTCAGAAACAACCCCCATTTAAACTGGCAAATAAAAACAAACTCATGAACAAACAGAATTTATTTTTCAGAAATACTGTAAAGGAACATAACAGAGTTTCTAATAACTCTCCAGCCCGTGTTGACGAGTTCCTGAGGACCTTGTGGGGCGGGCACAGGGAAATGGGTCCTTCGTAGATTTCTTACTCAGGATTGATGCTGCAAGCAAAGCCAAGGTGTTCTCTATCCAATAGCTGCCCTCCTTCCCTAACAGAACCAGATTTTGTCAATTTACCCCTTGGCCCTCAGCTCCAGAGAAATGTTCTGGTTCCACTAAGCCAATCATTTGTTTGACAATTCTCTAATGACTGATGAAGGGGTGGACATGGCCTCAGTTGGCTCAAGCAGGCTGTAATTATATATTCTATACTTGAGAGAGAGGTTGTCTGTCTGTTTCGGATTTAAACAATAATTCCTAAGGTATTTTACCCAAAAGGTATCTGTTGTGCATGAGAGAAACCAACCTAAAGATGAAGCAAGTGTGGAGGATTGCAGAGCCCAGAGAAGGAAGGGAGATGGGTCCTTGAGGAGCCACTGCTTAAACTGTCCTGGGCCTGCCCCACCTCTTGTCAATGCAACAATGAACTACTCAGAAACCAGATGAAATGCTCCGAGGGATGGAGGGGAGGCAACAGTTCCAGTCAGCAGATCAAAGGACTGAAGTCCCGTCCCCAGCCTTACTCAGATATTTATTAGCCAGTACAAATAACTCAAGGAAGCAGACAGAAGAAGTTCTCAGGGGGTGAAGTAAAGGACAAGGAACGTGCTGACTCCTCATCTCTGTCCTGAGAACCTAAACATTTTCTGTTGCTGAATCTTCCTGCTGGTTTGCTCTTTCCAGGACGCACTGTTTTCAGTACCAGGTGAGAAAGGCCCCTGGACTAGCATCTGCTCAGGACTTTCATCCTAAGGCACCTTGCTTTCTCTAATTGTTATCCTAACTCTGCATATTTTCAGAGCCTATTCCTGAAACCCCTGAGCTTACATTTACATGATGAGCTCATTGGTTAGGGTGAGTGGGGATCAGATATGTTTCAGACAGATTAAAGACTTTATTAACTAACAGCTGGAGCCTTACACACAATCAGTTGGAGAATATGGTTGATGGGCAGGCATGTAGTCACTACTGTTTCATGGAAAATCAGGGGCCATGAAATGAGAGAGATCTGAGTTCCAGTGTTGGCTCCTCTGTTTACTAGTTGCAAGGTCTTGGGCCTCTTCTCTCTTTGCCTTCATTGACTCATATGTAAACAACAAATTATAATATCAATCTGATAGGATTGTAAGGATTAAAATGCCAATTAGATAAAGTACATAGTGCCAGGCACATAGTGAGTGGGCAATAAATGACAGCCAATAGCTAGTATTAGTAACTAAAAAAAATATTTTTTGACCCAACTCTCATCTTTTTTTGTATTTCCTTTAAACCTTTGCAGAAACATTGCTTAAAATTATTTTCGACACTCCTTGGGTTCAAATTTATTTGCAGTCTACTATAATGAGGTTTCCATCCCCTTATCACAGTCAGCGGATACACTGAGTTCTCCCAGTACTCAGGTAATCATCTCTCTCTTTATTTCGAATACATGTGACTCATTGATACTCCTTCCTTCTCATATTTTCTTCTCTTGGCTACCAGAACACCTCACTTCTCTGAATTGGCCTCTGTCTCATTTGCTGATTGCTTCTTTGTTGGCTTTTCTTCCTCTGTTTTTCCTCTAAATTTTGGGATATTCCATAGGTCAGTCCTGTCCATCTTTTCCTCCCTCTATAATCTCTATGTGACAATTTGGTTCCCGAGGCTTTAGCTACCATTGATTTGCCAATGACAATCACATTCTCAACTCTAACCCAAATCTCTACCTTGAACTCCAGGTCACATATGCAGTTTCCTGCTTGACAGCTCCATTAGGATGCTTGTCTTCTTTCCTGTCGCCTCAACTATTGTAGAGACTCTTAACTGAGGTCTTTAGTACAACTCTCGCCACTTCCCCATCCCACCTCTCATCCATTTTCCACACAGCAGCCAAAATGATTTTCCTTTTAAAATGCAATTCAGGAACATCTGTCTTACATGCTTAAAGTCCTCTTGTGCCTTCCCATAGGTCTCGGAATAAAGTCCAAACTCTAGCAGGGCCCACAGGGCTGGCCCTATTCGCTGGGCCACCTCTTCTCTCTCGACACACCTTGTACCACTTCCCAGCCTCACCCTTCTGCTACCCTGCTCTTCTCTTGTGCTCAAACAGGCCCAGTTTAGGGCCACTGCATTTGCTTTTCTCTTTTTCTGGAATGTACTTCTAAGAGCTGGGTTTCTGGTCATTTAATTCATTTAGGTGCCAGCGCAAATGTTACTTTTTCAATGGGGTTTTTCCACTGGAGCCCCCCACCCAGCCACAGTCCATCACTCTATCCTGCTCCGTATTTGTCACAGCATGTACCACCCTCTAGAGTCATCTTATCATCTGTATCCCTCATCAGAGCCTGAACTGCCTTAGAGCTGAGCTCATGTCTTTCTTGTTCACCACTCATTTCCCTCCGCTGGAAGAGTGCTTGGTACCTAGTAGGTGCTCAAAAGTTTTTATTGAGTGAATAAAGGGATAAATGAGTAATCCTAGTGTTTAACCAACACTATATAGCATCTGATACTTGGTGGTGTCCATTCACTTTCATTCCCTGGTGTCAGCGCCGTGATAACCTGTCAGCTAGGTAGTACTGTTATGTTCATTTACAGATGAACTGAGTAATTTTGTGCCCTCCCCCCAGATCTAAAAGAGAAGATCATTTGCATTTTCTAAAAAGCCTCTAAAGGAGAAGAGAGTCCAGGAAGTTTAGTAAAATCATTTAATCGGCTGAGCTAACCATCTGTGAACTTTTGCTTTTTGTTCTTTGCCAAATGGTAGAAACTGAACTACATGTGTTTCTATCCTGAACACGATAAACCGTTCAAAGAAAATGCTTTCTATTATTCCTGGGTCCAGATGCAAGAGGTCCATGGTAGTCAATGCTCTGTAATTAAATGAGATTTCAGGCTGAGCTTCTAATCCCCCGAGACACAGAATGTGCAGCTGTACTAATAACTCAGCCTATTATATGGAAAGCCAGCGGGCCCTCATTTCTTTATGTCTATGCACGCGCGCACACACACACATATACATTCACATTTATATTTTTAAGCCAACAACAATCTAAACACAAGGTTCTCATTCTGTCTTTAAATATGGGAAATACTATTAGATTAAGTTAATGTAATCACTAACATCATGTTCCGTAAATTGAAAACTAATGCAGCTTTGCTCTCCAACCTCCAGATTGCCCAAGAAATCAGAATTTCCAGAATACCCAGACCCACACTTTTCGATGATAAAATATATGTACCCCACTTGGAGTAAGGTGCATAATTTAATATTTTATTGTGTTTGATTTATAGGCTTCCTCGGTCCTTATTAAATTTCAGTTTTCACAATGGAGGAAAGGCCTTAAAGAAAACATATTTTGTGGTTAAAGATGTATCCCACATGTGCTGGGCTGGCAATGGAAAGGCTGGAGAGCTGCTCTCGGAGCCCGCACAGCGCGGCTGCACGTCCTGACTGCCGTGCTCAGGTTAGCTGGGCTGCAGTCGAAAGAGAGGTCAGCTCTCGGGTTCCAGGCTGAGAGCAATGCTTATTTCTTTGAGGTCTGATGTTCCATCAGAATCCACTCCAGGACAAAATTTGCTATGCAAAACCTTGAAAAATTATATCAGAATTTGGCTTTTGTCATTTTGTGTGTTTAAAGAAATTTTAAGGGGGTGGGGGGAGTGATTTGTTTCTGACAACTTTGGCAAGGCTTCTGCTAAGTGCACATTCAGAGCAGCAATTCCCTAGCTGACAAAGACCTGCACATGACCTTGAATATCTACAGCTTGAAAAATGTTGCATGGAGCCGCAGACGTTTCCAGGCAGGAATTCCAGGTCCTGAGGAACAGAGCAAGGTACCTCTGGACTTTGACTGTCAGTGCTTTTCCCTAAGAGCCTGGCCTGCTCCAAGGACTCTGGCCATGGGAAAGGATCCAAGTTACAGGATTGACATCACTGAACAATGGAAATATCCTTCTTGCTTTTCCAAACTCACAGTCCCTGATTATCTTCATTCAAGTCCAATGCCTCCTGACCTTGAAGGTGCTTCCAAGCCCCTTGTCTCTAAGGAATTATTTGCTCCAGCTTCTCTGGGATCTTTGTGTTTCTATTATGTCAGCGATCACATTCGGTCCTACCTCCCATCCATACTACAGGGAACAGGAGGCTTTGTTCTCCACTTTGTGTCCTCTATCTCATCTCAGGGTCATCTCTCATTCTTTCCTCTGTGCTCACTGTATCTCATCAATCATTTACCGATTCCCTCTTCTCCATAGCTGAAACCATTTACTTCTGTATATTTCCACTGGCTTACCTGAGTCCAGGCCACCTCCAGGTCTCGCTTTTATTATCACAATAATCAAACTGGTTTCCCTGACTCAAGTCTTGCTCTCTGTCTGCCTCCTCTTGTCTATTCATTCCTTACTCTGCAGCCAGACAGACATATTTTTCTAAAATATCTGTTTATCTGATCACTTCATTCCCCTGCATGGTGTCTTCCCATTGCCCTGAAAATAAAGTACAACCCCCTTTCCATGGCTTATAAGGCTCTATCCATCTCTCCCATCTGACTCTTGCACTGTATACTCCAGACATACTTAACTCCACTGAAGCCTGTTGGGCCTTTCCTTGCCTCTGAGACTTTGCCTCTGCTGTTCCCTAGCACTCTTCCTATCTCTTCAAGTGGCTAATTCCTACTCATGCTTTTGTTCTCAACTTTGATGTCCCTTTCACTTGGATACCACCTCTGACCTCCCCCTCATCTTGTCCGCTCACACAGCACTTTTCCTTCTCCTAGTACAACATGTAGACTTTACTATAATTGCAGTTAACTTTCTTTTTCCCTGTCTGAACTAAAAGCCTCCCAAGGACAGAAATAGTATGCACATGATTCTTTTTTTATTTTTAATTTTTTTTTTTACAGGGATCGAGAGAAAGTCAGAGAGAGGGATAGATAGGGACAGACAGGACCGGAGAGAGGTGAGAAGCATCAATCATTAGTTTTTCATTGCTGTTGCGACACCTTAGTTGTTCATTGATTGCTTTCTCACATGTGCCTTGACGGTGGGCCTTCAGCAGACCGAGCCACCCGTTGCTGGAGCCAGCAACCTTGGGCTTCAATCCAGCAACTTTTGGGCTCAAGCCAGTGATCATGGGATCATGTCTATGATCCCACACTTAAGCCAGCAACCCCACGCTCAAGCTGGGAGCCCATGCTCAAGTTGTTGAGCCTGCGCTCAAACTAGATGAGTCTGCACTCAATCCAGCTACTTCAGGGTTTTGAACCTGCGTCCCAGGTCAACACACTATCCATTGCCCCACCATGTGGTCAGGTCAATTTGATAAATTTGACCAAGACGACTCACTGCTCAAGTCATGTGATAGGAAATGCTGAGAAACAGCATAATGCGATTAGCTGGTTTAGGAACTATGAGAAGATTATCTGCTAAAAAATGGAGATGACTGTGTGGATCAATGACACTGAGCCACTAAGATGACCAGGATAAGCAGACCATGATATGGTTGCTTGTGATCATTTAGCAGATGTTGGTGTTTGATCTTTTCTGTCTGTGTGGAAACTCCATCTATTGCCTGGCAGTTGGTTGCTATCGGGGATGGTTGCAATTAAAAATGACCATAGTACTGATAATAATAATAATAACCAGTAATAGGCATTTATCATGTTCTTTACATGCACCAACTCATTTAATCCTCATAATGTCCCGCGAAGTAGACACTGTTATTATTCTACTTTACAGATGAGATAACCCACCTGAGAGGGTTTTGTTTTTTTTTTTACTGAAAGTCACACCACTAGAGAGTGGTAGAGATGAAATGTAAACCCCTGAGGTCTTACCTTGGATTTCATCCTTTTATATATTATGCTGCATTATTGCCACTACTCTTTGCTTTAATAACGAACTAGGGACATAAATTGGGGGGGATGTATGAATTTGTAGGCAATGCAAAACCCTTCGTATCTTTTGTGTGGACAGCATGCATAATGCTTAGAAAACGAGGTCAGTCTGCTGTCATACCTGCTGGACTTGATTTTAATATAGCTTTGCAAGCAAGTCATAAGAGAAATGGGAGCAATTTAGAAATAAATGACTTCCATTATGCTGCAGGATCTCCTATGTACTGTGGCATTTAGGAATTATTCACAGATGTATGTTTACAGTTAAAAATCAACTATACTGTGCTCAATTATATGGGGGAAAAACTCTAGTAAACAGTTTTTAATTGGATTGAAATTAAGATAAATTTAGGATAATGAAGGAAAATGTCTTAACAGCAAGATTTATAGACTGTGTGCAAAACTTCCATTGCAAGTGAAGGAAGCCCAGTATTTTGAAATGCAAAATTTACATGCACATGAGGAAAAAAGATTATGTGTACAATTTATTTCCATATAGTCAAGAAATTATTTTGAAACAACTTAGAATATATGTGGGTCATTCAACAGACAGATATGAGCATTCACTGTGTACAAAGTCCAACGGTAGATACTATGAAAGATAAAAAATTCTCTAAAATCTAGTTATAGTTTTCAAGTAATTATTGTTTACTTTGTTTATAGACTTCTCTGTTATGCCTATATGATATAGGCATAAAAGTGTTCATTAAGTTAGGGAACTAAGTTATTAAACGATCTTTTGGAAGAGATACCGCATTTGGTAAGAGACAAAACGAATTCCGGAGACAGCATCTTGAAAGAAGAGAAAGATACAGGATTTTATTTTCTCCCTCCCTCATTCTAGGAATATCTTCTTTGACGCTTTAAAAAATAGGCTCTTTGAAAATATTAGTAATATGGTGTGAGTTTTGAAGGCTAGCACTAGAGCGAGCCTACCTTTAAAATTATACACATGACCTGAGACAAACTGATATATTATCAACATGTGTTGCTCAAAGTGCGGTGCATGGATTAGCAGCAACAGCGGCACTTGAGAGCTTATTAGAGATACAAAATCTTGGACCTGCCCCAGCCCTACTGGATCAGAACCTACAGACACCCAAGGTGAATTTTTATGCACATTAACACTGAGAAACATTGGTCTAATATCATAACTCTGTGGCACAGGAGACTTTGCATATTTCTCTTTTTGCAATAATCATGTGTTATGGTATCATCTAGCTCACTAAATTTTTTTATCTGTATTTTCTTCCTCAAATGATCTCCAGATGAACTGATTTTTCTCACTTTCTCTTCAATGAAACTTAAGCTCTTCAGTCTCTACTTCTTTCTACAAGAGCAGTCCTTTCCCAGAATGCCTTCTATTTTTCTCTCTGCTCAAACCACACACAGCTATTCGTATTTCCAATGGGCTGTGTTCTTTCGTACTTTCTGTCCAGATTTTCCTTCCTGTCCCCGTATCGACCCACTTGGCCTCCAGGACTCTGTGAAGACATCGTGTCCCCTTCTCATTCCAGTTTCTTGTTCACTTAACTCCATTCTCACAGCAGTAGACAGATTGCTCTCTTAAAGCTCCAGCCACATTGCAATGTTGTTAATAGGTTCTCATACTGTACACTGTGAGCATCTCAAGAGAAAAAATGTTTTAGCCACTTTTGTGACCTGAGTGCTTACAAAATGTTTCCTGAGTGAAAGCTTTGTTTGCAAATTAAATATTATGCATGCCTGTTCAGTTAGGCACTGGTCAGTGAACTGAGTGTTAAGAAGAAAAGGATCCAAACCTAGGATCTCTAAAGAAGTATTTCAACAATGCTCTCTCTCTCTCTCTCTCTCTCACACACACACACACCATTTAACCTTACTTTACTGATTTGTAATAAGTGAATAGCTCCTGCAGAAAAGTACCTGACCTATGTCAGATGGTCTCACATTTGACAGGTACTGTTCAAATGATCCTGAAATATATTAAGAGAGGCATAGAATGGGTAAATTGTAATATTTAGAACATTGATATGTTACATCTTAAATCAAATTGGGTCTATTTTTGTATTATAATTATTCTAGCTGTAACCTGCTTGCATTTACTCATGCAAGAAAGAATAGCACAGATTAGCAGAAGACAATGTGAACTCTGAAGAAATACACCTTAAACCTAGGCCTCGAAGAATGACCATTTCAAGAAACATGAGCTCACAAACAAGATTAAAAAAATACACAAGGAAGTAAGCCATGATAAAAAAGTTAGCAGAAACAATAAATGCCACAGATAGTAAAATTACTGAATAAATATGTAAAACAACTGCATGAAATACATTTAAATAAATAAGAGACTCCTAAAAATATGACCCAAAACACACAGACACTATAAAAAGTACCAAGCTGATTTAAAAAGAACCAAGTAAAACTTTAAAAAATATTTCTTAAGTAGAAATGGGGGGGGGGGAGGGAGAGATAGACTCCTGCATGTACCCTGACCAGGATCTACTGGTAAGCCCCCTGTGGGGTGATGTTTTGCTTATCTGGGGCCTTTGCTCTGTTGCTTGGCAACTGAGCCATTTTAGCACCTGAGGCGAGGCCATGGAGTCATCCTTAGCACCCAGGGCCAACTTACTCCAACAGAACCATGGCAGCGGGAGGAGAACCGAGAGATAGAGAAAGAGAAGGGAGAAAGGGGAGGGGTGGAAAAGCAGATGGTTGTCTCTTCTGTGTGCCCTGACCATGAATCAAACCAAAGACATTCAAACACTGGGAAGATGCTCTACCACTGTGCCAACCAGCAAGAGTCTACAAATTTCTTAAAGAGAATAATTGTATACTCAATACAAATTACTTTCAAGAAGAAAGTAAAATTGTCTCTCAAGAACAGTATCAAAATTATGAAGAAAATAACTGGATAACCAGTAAAATTATCTCTCATGAATAAGGTTAAAGTATTTTTGAAATGAAAAAATAAAAAAGTTTACCACCAATATCTTACTAAAGAAACTTCTAGAAAACATAAAGGGAAAAAACATGATGCCATGAGGGAAGCCTGAAATGTAAGAAGAAATGGAAAGCAGAGAAAATGCAAGCATGTCAGTAAGTTTAAATAAATATTAGCTATATAAAATAATAATAAATGTTTAACATGAAGAGCTAAAGAAATAAGGTAATGAAAAGCAATTATAGATCATTTGTCCATAGGGTGGGGATAATCAGGAATGGAAGCATTATAAAAATCGTATATTCTGAAAGAAGATAAAGAAAGTTTAATTTTGACTAAGGTTTAATATTCATGTTAATAATGAATTTAGATAGAGCATAGTGCTCAACAATTGGCAAATACATGTTCTTTCCTAGCACACAGAAAATTTATAGAAAGTAACTGCGTGGGGACACTAAGAATTGGTAGGAGACATCCTGCACTCTTTGATTATGATGCAATTAAGTTAGGAATCAATATAAGAAAGAGAACTTAAAATGCATACTGGTAAGTTAAAAAAACTTCATTTAGTTTATATATCCTAGAATTAATGGAAACTAGAAGATACTTGGAACAGAATGTTTAAAAATACTAAACATAAACACTTGTAGAAAAGCTGTACTTGAGGGAAATATACTCCCTAAGTGCTTGTATTGACAAAAACTAAAGAGTAATGAACTGGAGAAATTAAAAAGAAAAACAGTGAAATAAAAAAAAATAGATGGAAGAAGATTATAAAGATGGGGTGAAATTTAAGAAAATAGAAAACAAAACCCAACAATGTCAAGGTTGGTTATCTGAAGAAAGCTTGAAAATGGATAAAATGTGGTTGGTTTTATCAAGAAGCAAAATAGGAAACATATCAGTAATATAGGAATGAAAAAGGAGACATAACTGGGCAGAGTGTCACAGGGCTGCCATGCAGGAGGCCATGCAGCACTCTGACTCAGAGTGTATGTCGAGGAGTCAAAGACATTTGGCTTTGAATCTTAGATCTGATGTGTCCTAACAATGTGATCTTGAGCCAGTCTCCTAATCTCAATGTCTCATTGGAAAAATAGTGATTGATTGTGAAGATAAATGAAGCAGAAAAGTGCTCGGATAGAGTGCTGACCTGGGACACAGAGGATGCAGATCCGAAACCCTGAGGTCACCTGCTGAGTGTAGGCTCATTCAGTTTGAGCATGGGGTCGCTGGCTTGAGCATGGGATCTTAGACATGACCCCATGGTAACTGTCTTGAAGCCCAAGTTTTCTGGCTTGAGCAAGGGGTCTCTGGCTTGTCTGGAGACCCCTGGTCAAGGCACATATGAGAAAGCCATCAGTGAACAACTAAGGTGCTACAACAAAAAATTGATGCTTCTCATCTCTCTCCCTTCCTGTCTGTCTGTCGCTATCTGTTCCTCTCTCTATCTCTGTCACACACACACACACACACACACACACACACACACACACACACCCCAACTTCAGGAGGAAAATCCTGCCAGACAGTATTTCCATATTATTTCCATATTAAAAATTAATAGACTGGATGGACTGGGGCGTAGAGAGATTGTTTAAGCTCTCCCTCCATCTTCAAACTGAATTGTTCTATAAATAGTCAATGTAGATGAGAACCAAATTTCTAAAAGAAAAAAGAAAAAATATCTAAGAGCTCAACAATATTGTAATTGTTCATATTCCTGTGTCTTGGTCCCCTGGCACTGAGCTGGCTCTAAATGAGTATTTGTTAAATAACTATAAGGATGAATCTTTTTTTTTTTTTAAGTGAGAGGAGGGTAGGCAGAGACAGACTCCTGCTAGCACCCAGAAAGGCCCCCTATGGGGCAATGCTCTGCCCATCTGGGCCTGTTGCTCTGTTGCTCAGCAACCAAGCTATTCTTAGTACCTGAGATGGAGACCATGGAGCCATCCCCAGCACCTGGGGCCAACTTGCTCCAATCAAATCATGGCTGCGGGAGGAGAAGAGAGAGAGAAAGAGAGAGAAGTGAGAGGAGAAGGGGTGGAGAAGCAGATGGGCGCTTCTCCTGTGTGCTCCAACCAGGAATCAAACCCAGGACATCCACATGCTGGGCCAATGCTCTACTACTGAGCCAACCAGCCAGGGCCGGGGATAAATCATTTTAATAATTATACTGCAAGAACCCAGACACTTTATGAATATATGTATGTGGCACATCAGGACAGAGTATGACAGGCTTTCTCAAGTGTGTGATCCTTCATGAGGTGTGAGTGGTGGTCAGTGATTAGCCCCACACCCCTGTGCTCTCCCTTAATTAACGCCAGCCTCCCAGAGCAAATGCTGTCTGGGCACTTGGCACCAGAACTCTCCCAGGCTGCACTGCCACTTTATATACAGTCTGGAATCATGGGGAGTCCAGAAAATCCATCATTTCTCTCAAGGGAGATATTTCCAAGCAGCATGGTCCCAGAAAATACGAACCAATGTGCTCACCCTGGGTTCCGCAGTAAGCTCACTACCTGGCCAAGCTAGGAGGAGAGAGAAGGTAAAATCCAGAGAAGCCCAGCTGCACATCTTCACCACCAGGACCACACGGCATCCCTCATGGGCTGCTTCTCCATCTGACAACCAGAGCTGAAGATTTTCCTGAACAAACGCACTTCAATCCTGGGATGCTCAGGCCTCTGTCATTATGTAGTCCAGGGAGCCCTCCGACCTCTGGAGCCCAGTGTTTTGAGAGACAGCTGGGAACTTTGCCCCTGCTGGTCCTGGCAGCCTTTATCGCTGGAGATTGCCAGGCAATGCCAAAGCAGCCATTTGATAGTGTTTGCACCTTATCATTTCCAAGGAATTTCTGCTCTTGAGACAATCAGTGCTCTTAGCTGTGTGTCAAGCTCAAGCTTGTTTTATCTTAAACATATCTGAGTGTTGGAGCTGAGGAAACAGAGGAAGCTCACCACAAGGACATTGTTTGTGGGGCTTGATTTCTTCCAGGCCCTTATCTTCCTGCTACTCTGTCTTCCCATGTCAGTCTGAGGACGGAATTGGCCCTGTCCTTGTGGCTCTGGCTCCTACTGTGTGGCGTGGCTAGGCAGGGTCAGTTTTGGTGAAACCACTGTTTCAAGGTGAGTCGGTCAGTTCCTCCAGGCTGCCTTCCTGTTCTGCCAGGAGATCAGGGATAGTCCCGTTTGGGGACCATCCACTGCAGCTTTCATCCATGTTTTGTCTGCCATGGGAGAGTTGGATGGACACTCATGAACAAATAGACCCAAAGGGATGGCTGCAGCTGGCACTTCAGGGAGGATTTTAGTTCTTCATTACAAACTAGTAAATAAAAGGTATACTATCCTCTTATCTTGATAAATATACTCTTATAATGGAAGAAAAAAGGATATGTGTAAAGCTATATAGTTTTATGTGTCTGAGGTCTGGTAAAAGTATCAGTCTACTAAATTTAATTATTATTGCAGACATCTGGCTCATCTGTTGATAAGCTGGTGATATTGAATGTATAATAAAGATTTACTTAACTTATGAATTATGTATCTGTTCTATAAAATTAATTTATCTCACCTTTATTTCAGCAAAATCACTAATCTTGTTGTAGTCAAGATTTTTACATAATTTGTTTTCAACTCATAGGCAGTGATCTGAAGGATTTCAAAAACTATAATTGTATTACAAGTATAAGAAAATTAAATCTATTATTATGAGAACACATAAATTAAACATAACAAATGTAAAAGTTACATGTTTCTAAAAGTCTTTGCTCCATCGTATTCCATTTGTTCCTGTGTCAAAGGTCAATTGACTCACGATCAGTTGTCATGCCTATTAAGACCAACAAAAACTACGCATTCAGTGAGTAACTGCACAGAGCAGTGTCCTGGGTGCTGCCAGTGTCAGGCCAGTGCACTATGCCATGTGCAGCTCAAACATGCTTTGGGTCCCTCCAAGTATCAAAGAAATGTTTTGTCAGCTTCGAACATTTGTCGCCAAATTATTCCCAAGACAAGAACAATGCTTGCTTAACTCTAGACACAATATAAAAATTTTTAAAAAAATCAAAATGACCTATTTTAACCCATTAGCCACTGTATTAGTTTCCAAGTGCTACGGCAACAATCACCACCCACTAGTCCAGTGGTTCTTAACCTTTTTTGAGGTACCGAACCAACCAGTTTCACATGCGCATTCACTGAACCCTTCTTTAGTGATAAATAAAATATGATTTGTTTCCCAAATTCAAGACATAGGTATATGTTTTTTTACTGGTGCACAAAATGAGCCGTGCATGAACATCACCTTGCTCAAAGAACAAAACCAACAAAGTGCATAAACTCACAACAAATTACGGCATTACTTTATTCTGGCCTCCGTGGCAGAGGTTTCTCCAAATCCCTGAGACTGACTCATTGAACCCCTAGGGTTCAATAGAACCCAGGTTAAGAACCACTGCACTAAGGTTTTTCAGATATGTGATAAATTGCATAGTATTTTTCTCTAAGAGAGTCATTCCATATGGACCAGGGAAGCACTGAAAGAAAAGAAGTTATCAGATGGAAAGGTCACAGTTGCCAATGTCATAATACTATTTGCCTCTAACTTTAGCATCTGGTGTCAGGAATGGAAGAGTTAGGTTTTTCCCCCTCCTCCTTTCCTTCTGGGGCCGTCATCAGCTTGCTCTAAGACCCATGTGCCCTCAGTTGTGGCTGGGCAGTTGGGCATGTCCAAGTATATCTGCTATGTTGCAAAGCCAGAAAGTCTCCGGGTCCTCCGGGCTGCCCCGCTGGGTTCCCACGCAGGCCCTTCTTCCTTTTTTATATCTCCTGTGTCTCCCTTCCACATTGTCCTTTTTTCTCCCTGTATAGCAGACATTGCACAGGTCTCAGAGTCCCACGAGTAAATGAAAGGCATGAGGGGAGGAGGTAGGCACCTGATTTCCACCTTGACCTGCGCCCTATCACCAGGTTTTAAGCTGACACCTTGAGTCAGGGGTTCCCAAATTACGCATGCAGACCCCTGAGGCCATTTACCCACCCCCGCCACACTTCTGGAAGGGGCACCTCTTTCATTGGTGGTCAGTGAGAGGAGCACAGGATGCATCCGCACCCATAGTTCCCATTGAAATACTGGTCAGTTTGTTGATTTAAATTTACTTGTTCTTTATTTAAATATTGTATTTGTTCTCGTTTTGTTCTTTTTACTTTAAAATAAGATATGTGCAGTGTGCATAAGGATTTGGTCATAGTTTTAATTTTATAGTCTGGCCCTCCAATGGTCTGAGGGACAGTGAACTGGCCCCCTGTGTAAAAAGTTTGGGGACCCCTGCTGAGTGATGGGGCAAACCTGCCGTGCTGGCGGAGGCATGAAGGGGAGGGGCTTCTCTCTGCTCAGTAGATCACAGAACCCTCTCCACCACCTCCAGGCCTCTTACTATCACCCCGGTTCCCTCTTACCAGCTAGCCAGGCCAGGGGCCACTTATTCTGGCATCTAACACACGGGAACTGAAGCCAGCTCTTAGTGTATACTAACGGTCTCTAAAATAGAAAACTATGGATGAAGCAACTCACAAATCCCAACTTCCCTGGGAAGGGTGTATAACTGCTGCAGGAGCTCCTCTAAAACAAGGCAGATTTTCCAGTCACTGGAAGTAGACTGGTTCACACACCCTGAATCCCAGTGAAGAGCTCTCCGGTGCCCCTGGGAAGGGGGGCCCTGAGAAGCATGGGGTGCACTCCTGCCTTTTGCTTTGGGGACCCTGTTCCCACCATTCAACAGTCAGAATTTAGCCCCAGGGCCCGCAGGATGGCGTATTTGGGCACATGCGTGCAACTCTTTGAGAGGAGTCTGGAGCTGGGAAAATGGAAGCCAGATTAAAATGCTAACCAGCATTTGTACACCCCAGTTTGTAGGGCCTGGACTCAGACGGGGCGCGCTAGGTGGGCAAGGCCTGTGAGCTACCTGCCTCAGGCACAACATTTAAACCGACTCCCACAGCAATCAAGTAGTCAAGAAAAAGAATATCTTAATAGAGCATTTTTAAAAAATAAAAATTCATATAAAACCCCCATGATGAACAAAACATCAAAATTTTTCAATAAAGAGAGGATCGGTATTATTGGATTTCCCTTTGGTTTCCATAGCAGCAACAGTTTTGCTGGTCCCATCTTTATTTATATTTTGATGTTTTATTCATCGTTAGTTTTTTTTGCATTAATTCTTATTTTAAGAAAATATTGTGTCAAAATATTACTTTTTTCATTACCAAGTTCTTCTGTGTCCCCTTCAATTTTGTGCCCTGACGCAAATGCCTCTCTCTCCTGACCCTAGTCCCAGCCCTGCAGCATCTGCAGCTGTGTTGGAACTTTAACTCCCTTGAGCCTCCTGACTACCCTGTGAGGTGGGCAAGGCAATGCTACCGTCTGAATCTGACAGTGAGGAAGCTAAATTGCAAAGGACAAATATTGAAATTCAGACCTGCTAACTCTAACTCTAGGGCTCCTTCTATGATACCAAAGATTCTCCACCTCCAAAATAACCCCCCCCCCAAATATATATATATAATCTAGGAAGACTGTTGAAATTCAGATTCCGGAGTTTCTAACCACAGAGACTTGGAGTCTGAAGGTCTGTGGTAGGAAGGACAAAGAATCGGCAGTTTTGAATACTCACACAGGTGATTTCACTATTAGTGAGCCATGGACCACTGTTTGGGCAACAGTACTCTAGAAAGATGCCCCAGACTAATCTGGGCACTACAGATGGCCCAGACTAATCATGGGCACTATAGCAAGGGCTAGAAGTTCTGGCCATTAACATTTCCACTTGTAAAATGATACTGAACTTAACTTCGATTAAGCTATTACTTTATCTAGTCAGGGTAATCTCAGCTAATTAACAAATAACAACCATTGATCATTATAGTAACTAAGGGGAAGCAGGGTTTCAACCCCAGAACTGATGCACTTTGAGGCGTGGGAGCAGAAGGAGAATCATGGTAGAGACCCCTCCCACTGGACATGACCCCTGAGCAATCACAGGTCTTCTAGAGGCACCAGTACCTGGGGCCAGGACCCGAAAAGGAGAGCGAATGGAACCTCAAAGAAAAACTTTGTCTACATAATAAATTTGCCAGTGCTGGTTAGGGCTGAAAGTTTACTCTGTTTGTTAGGGCAGTTTCTAAATTGGGATCAAGTGAGAGAAAGAGTTATAAGAAAAATTGGTATTTTTTTACCTTAGTACTTGTGGAAACGGTAATTTAAACTGTAAATGTGTTATCAGGCCATAAAAGCTTAGAGTTGAGCTGAATATGTGGCTACAATGAAAGAAACTTGAGAAAGAATCTGGTCAGTGTTACTAGAGAAGGCTTTTTGCCTGAGGTCAGAAGCATGAAAATCAAGCAAAAAGAAAATTAGAGTTTTAAACTATTTGTTTCTGACACAAACAAATAAGCAAACAACACACACACACACACACACACACACACACACACACACACACGATACTTTCTTTTCTATCAATGCTGGCTCTGTGGAATCTACCAAAGCCTTTCATCTAGGTTTCCCAGTTACCCCGACCGTAGCGGTTTACTATACCTTCACATAGCTTGGTTATGAAAAGGAGCAGAATTTCATACCAAAATAAAATGTATTGGCTTCTCTTGTTCTTTGGGTTGTGGTTAGGAGGCAAAGGGAGGGAGCTGGTTATCTATAATTGAAGCTAAAAGTAGTTGACTTGATGGAAGTTTTTGTAATTCATGAGCATGAGATATTCGTCTACTTATTTGTGTCTTTTTCAATTTCTTTCATCAATGTCTTATAGGTTCTGGTGTATAGATTTTCCACTTCCTGGATTAAATTTATTGCTAAGTATTAATGTTTTGTTGTTGGTGGTGCTATTTTAAGTGGAGTTTTCTTTTTTTCTTTTTCATAGAGTTCATTGTTAGTGTATAGAAATGCAACCGATTCTTATATGTTGACCTAGTATCCTGCAACATTACTAAATTCATTTATTAGTTCTAACAGGTATTTTTGTTTTGTTTTGTTTTTGGTAGAGTATTTAGAATTTTCTACATACAAGATAATGTCATCAGCAGACAGAGAGAATTTTGCTTCTTTCTTTACTATATATTTGGATGCCTTTGATTTCTTTTTCTTTCCTGAGTGCTCTGGTGGACTTCCAGTACTATGTTAAATAAGAGTGGTAAGAAGGGCACCCCTGTCTAATTCCCAATTCTAGAGGGAAAGTTTTCAACCTTTCACTATTGAGTATGGCATTAGCTGTGGTCTTGTCATATATGGCCTTTTTAAATAAAAATTTTTAATTGAGATTTTATTGGGGTGATACTGGTTAACATAGTTATACAGGTTTCAGGTGCACAGTTCTGCAGTACATCTCTGTACACTACATGGTGCGTTCACTCCCCCAAGCCAAGTCTTCATCCATCACCATTTATCACTCTATTCGCGGGCTTTATTATGTTGAGGTATGTTCCTTCTACACACAATCTATTGAATTTTTAACATGAGAGAATGTTGAATTTTGTCAAAGGCTTTTTCTGCATCTATTGAAATAATCATGATTTTTGTGTTTTATTCTATTAATGTGGTATATCACATTGATTTGTGCATGTTGAGTTACCCTTGTATCCAAGGATAAATCTCCCTTTGATCATGGTGTATGATTCTTTAAATATATTGTTGAATTTGGTTTCCTTATATTTTGTTGAGGATTTTTGCCTCTATATTGACCAGGGTTGTGGCTTATAGCTTTCTTGTCTTGTAGTATTGTCATCTGACTTTGGTATCAAGGAAATGCTGGCCTTGTAAAATAAGTTTGAAGTGTTTCCTCCTCTTCTTTTTTCTTTTTATTTTGGAAGAGTTTGAGATGAATTGGCATTAATTCTTCTTTAAATGTTTGCTAAAATTTAACAAATTCTAAAGTCGTCTAGTCCTGGGCTCTTCTATGTTGGGAGGCTTTTAATTACTGATTCAATCTTTTTGTTATCAGTCTGTTCAGAGTTTCTGTTTCTTCATGATTTTTGTTGTGATAGTTTGTATGTTTCTAGGAATTTATCCATTTCTTTTAGGTTGTCCAATTTTTTGGCATAAAATTTACTTGTAATAATATCTTATAATATTTTCTATTTCTGTGATATCAGTTGTAATGTCTTCTCTTTTATTTCTAATTTTATTTAAATACTTTCTCTTTTTTTCTCAATAGTCCAGTTAAAGGTTACTCAATTATGTTTATCTTTTAAAAAACCAACAATTGATTTTATTGATATTTTCTATTGTTTTCCTGGCCCCTATTTTATTTACCTCTGCTCTGATCTTTGTTATTTTCTTCCTCCTGCTAACTTTAGGTTTAGTTTTCCTCCTTTGCAGTTTCTTGAGGTGTAAAGATAGGTTGTTTATTTAAAAAATTATTTTAAATGTAGTTATTCAGTATTATTAATTTCTCTGTTACACTGCTTTTATAGTATCCCTTAAGTTTTGGTATGTTGTGGTTCCATTTTCATTTGTTTCAAGATCTTTTTAAATTTTCCTTTGGATTTTATCTTTGACCCTTTGATTGTTCAGGAGTGTGTTATTTAATTTTCATATATTTGCAAATTTTCCAGTTTTTCTTCTGTTATTGATTTCTAGTTTCATACTATTGTGGTTGGAAAAGATATTTGGTATTGCTCCAATCTTAAATTTTCTAAGACTTGTTTAGATCTATCCTGGAGAATGTTCCGTGTGGACTTGAGAATAATGCGTATTCTGGTGATGTTGGATGGAGTGTTCTCTGTATGTCTGATAGGTCCATTTAGTCTAAAGAATTGTTCAATTCTAATGTTTTCTTATTGATTTTTCTGCCTGGAGTATCTCTCCATTGTTGAAAGTGGGATATTGAAATCCCCTGCTGTTATTGTGTCGTCCGTTTATATCTGTTAGTATTTGCCTTACATATTTAGTCGTACCATGTTGAGTGCATATACATTTATAATTGTTATGTTCTCTAAATGAATTGACTCCTTTGTCATTGTATAATTACCTTGTCTGTCTCTTCTTCTAGTTTTTGACTTAAGATCTATTTTCTGTGATATAAGTTTAGCTATCCTGGCTCTCTTTTGGTTTAGATTTTCATGGAATATTTTTTTACAACCCTTCATTTTGGGCCTATGTTTTTCCTTGAAGCTGAATTGAGTCTTTTGTAGACAACATATAGTTGTTGTTTTTTAAGATCCATTCAGCCACTCTATGCTTTTTTATTGGAAAATTTAATCTATTTACATTTAAAGTAATTATTGTTTGATAAGTACTATTTCTATCTTGTTAATTGTTTTTCAGTTTTGCAGAACAGTCAGTTTTCTTTCTCCATCTCTTGCTGTCTTTCTTTGTGACCCAGTGCTGTTCCTTACGTATAATTCGATTCCCTTCTCTTTAGCTTGTGTGTAACTACTGTACGTTTTTGTTTTGTGGTTACCCTGAGGCCTACTGGAAATATTATATAATCTTAAAGATAAAATGGGGTATTTTAAGTTGATAACTTCAAACACATATAAAAACTCTATCCTTTTATCCTCCCACATACTACTCTATGCTTCTAATATTATATATTATATCTCTTTATACTGTGTATTCATCAACTGCTCAGGCAGTAAGTGGCAGCTGGAGCTGGCAGTATACACACACTCAGCTGAGGAGGCCACACACACACACACACACACACACACACACACACACACACTGTGGTGGAGGACAGGGCCGGCAGCATGTGGCAAAGCCAATGGGGGTACACTGGCTGCTGTGTGAACCCTGGCTTTGGCATGCATGTCTGTGGCTGGAGGGTCTCATAATGGCTGTGTACACAACAGTGGAGGCCACGTGGCTGGAGTCAGATCAGAAAGGTGCAGGGGCACAGCTGGAGGGGATAGTCACAAACAAACCCAGCAGCGTAGGCCAGTGACAGGAGATAGGGTCACACACAGCTGCAGGGGCCTTAGCTGTCAGCATGCATTACCATGGCCACAGTATATCACCACAGGCATGCACATGGCAGTGGAGGCTAGTGACAAGAGTCAGGCCAGCGGCATGCAGGTAACAGCTGGAGGGGCTAGCCCTGAGCATGCGCACAGCAATAGCGGTCAGTGTGAGGCTCTAGGCTAGTGATTCACACTCATGCAGCCTCAGAGGCCTAGGCAGGCTGCCAGTACAGGTCTTGGGCAACAGTAGGAGCAGGGATGGGGGGAGTTAGGGGAAGTTAGGGGTAGGGAATGGTGATGGACTCAGGTGGCTGGTGTTAGTGAGTGAGCGGCAAAAAACTGAAATATGCAGGGGTCCATGCAGCTGTGCTGGCCATTGGTTCCTTCAGTGGCAAAAGCTGCTGGGGTCCCCTGCAGAGTGGATCACTGGGAAACCATGTTACTCCTGCTCTCTGGCTGATATGGTAGCCTCTGCCCTTCTTTGCTTCTAACCGTCTGTTCATGGGTGCCAATCTCTGGGTGTGCTGAAACCGAAACAGGTCCTTCAAGCAGTGTGCTGACGATGGGGAAGCCGGTTGTTCACCGCACGCCCCCTCCCAGTGTGCGGGCCCCTTCCTAGCTGGGATTCCTCCTGGCCCGGCGCGGGGCAGGCCTGGGAGAATGGGCAGATGCAGGCAAATGAGACAGTTCCTCCCTCTCTTTTGTGAGGTTATTCCCTGGTCTCTCATTTCACTAGGTTGCTGAAGTTTCTTCAGTGGTCTGAGCTCCCCACGGCAGTTTCTGTTTGTGGATACCTGTCTAATGATTGATCTTTGAGGGTGACAGGGGGCTGGAGTGTCCTGTTCTGCCATATTTGGGTCCGGATACAATCTTAATGTAGAGTCTGGGTGGCCATATAATACCATTAACAATATTATAAGGACAGGCCCCTCCCCCAAAGTTTGAAAACAGTTTGTTTTCAAAAATTGAACTTGGAGGCTGGTTGTTTGGACACACCTTCTCATGGTCCATGTTGAGGTTCACATGCAGGGCCAGTGCTGCTCGTGACAAAGGCTGGTGTTTGGTCACACCTTCGCATGGTCCATGTTGAGGTTCACACGCAGTGCCAGTGCTGCTCGTGACAACAACCATTCTTCCCTTGCTTTCTAAACTATTCCTGCCGATTGCTCTTCTCCATGCTCATTTGTTATCTTCCACCACTCCTAGCCTTCCTTACCAACCAGAGAAGTGGTTCTCAAACATTAGTGGCACCAGGAGGACCTGGAGATTGATAAACAACAAATGGCTGGGCCCCACCTCCAGAATTTCTGATTCTGAAGGGCTGTGTAAAGCCTGAAAATTTGCATGTCTAGTAAGTTCTCAGTTGCTACTGTTGCTGCTGTTCTGTAGACTCTAAAAACCACCAAACTAGTGCAATGGTTCCTAACTAGAAGCATCCAGGAAGTTTATGGAACAACGCTGATGCCCAAGGCCACCCCAGACCACCTAAACTCTTTGGAGATGGGAAGCTGTATTTAGTTGCCCAGGGTTGCTATTACAGATGACCAAAAACCAGGCAGCTTCTTACAACAACAGCCTATTCCCTCACAGTTCTGGAGCCTAGAAATTCCGAATACGGTATTGGCAAAGCCAGGAACCCTAAAGGATCTACGGGGCAAGCTTTTCCTAGCTTCTGGTTGTTGCCAGCAGTCCTTGGCATCCCTTGAGTTATAAAGCATCACCCCGATCTCAGCTTGTATCTTCACAAGTCCTGCTCTTTTGTGTGGGCCTGTGTGTTTATCTGTGTGTGTCTTTTCCTTTTCTTATAAGGACACTATTGATTAAATTTTGGGGCCACCCTAATCCAGTATGACCTCATCTTAACTTATATCTTAATTATACCTGCAGAAACCCTACTTCAACTAAGGTCACATCCTGAGGTCCTGGATAAACATAAATTTGTGCAGGGGGGACACTATTCCATTCATTACAGGGCTGTCATTTAATTGGAAGATCCTTCTGGGCAAGATTCATATCCAACTTCTATAAAGAGTCTAGCATAGAATATGATGCAAAAAAATTATGAATGGAGGAGCCCATGTATTTATTCTCTTTTTCTAATTCACAGTTGACACAACATAACACATAAAACACACTCCTAATTTATCAAAAAGCTTGTTAAAACTAACTGCAGATTCCAAGGACTTTAAAGTGTTTATCAGTATGACTAATTCAGCTCTAAATTAAAGACCTTTTCCCTTAAGCAACTGAAGATACTGAAGGTATTTCCTTGTAGAAAGACCAGGATGTTGTTCGTAAGGGCATTTTATAGGGAGCATACCTATAAAGAGTCCAGATTACACACTTCTCTGAAAGCTTTCAATCATAAGAAATGATGTTTTTAAACTTCCCATTATAAACTAGAAATAATATTTTCACATAAAACAAAAATGCTAACTTACTAACCTGCCTTCCTAGGATTTTAAATTGTGTGCAGTGGAAATAATCATTTTTCATGAATTAAGACCACAGGGGTGTCTCTTTTAAATGCCTGTGATACAAAGCAGGAGGCTAGGTACCCGTTATCTGAGCATCAGCCCCTGGAGAGGCGAGCAGAATGTGGTCACAGGTTGGGAGGTGTAATGTGACTTCTAAGAGCAGCTGGAGAGTATAGAGAATGACTAAGGTGTGTTTTGGATTAGGTGGCCCTGAGAACCACAGTCAGAGCTGTCCAAATGGCTCTGAGTTGACATTAGCCTAACAGAGCTCTGTTAGGCCCGTATCAGGTATGAGGAGCTATAAATCCTCAATGACCCCGAGGAACAGCAATGTATAGTGGGACGTGGGCTGCACTGAGGACAGCAGCACCGAACTCTGGTCTTGATTCTACCACAAATGACCTTGGAGGTTCCCTGAAGTTTTTTAAGTATGTTGATGTCAAAGATGCAGTATGGTTAATAACACATCTGAGCTTGCGTATCCTGCTTTATGTTCCTATGTCTACACTATAGTGGTATCTTTAATAGAAAAACAAACTGAAGTATTTGTTCATTCATTTAGAATTTTAAATCAGTGGATTTCTGGTTTTGACACACTTTATGATAGAAAATTCAAATTATAGAGTGATTTTTTTAACTAAAAAGGAAATAATATTTATGGAACATCTACTAAGTGATGAAGAGCTTTACATAATTATTTATTTTAATCCTTATTATTGTCCATCTTGTATAAATAAGAAAAAGGAGGGACACAGCCAGTAAGTGGCAGAATCTGAATCTGAACCCAAAATCAAAAGTCTTTCATCTTTCATCCACTCTCAGCTTTTGCACATTCTTTCTTTAACATTCTGATTATTTTTAATTGTGGTAACCTATACATAACATAAAATTTACCATTTTAACCACTCTCCGTGTATAGCTCAGTGGCATTAATTATATTCACATTGTTGTGCAACCATCACATTATCCATGGCCGAATGTTTTCATTTCAACTTCCCAAACTGAAATTCTGTATTCATTAGACAATAACTCTCCATTCACCTCTCCATCTAGCCACTCGGAACCATGATTTTAATTTTTGTATCCATACATTTGACTATTCTAGTACCTCATCTAAGTGGAATCATACAATATGTGTCCTTTGTGTCTAGTTTATTTCACTTAGTATAATGTCTCCAAGTTTCATCCATGTTGTAGCTTGCATTAGAAGTTCCTTCCTTTTTAAGGCTGAAGGATATTTTATGATATGTGTAAACCACATTTTGTTTATTCATTCTCTGATAATGGATATTTGGGTTGTTTTCACCTCTTGGTTATTGCAAATAATGCTGCTATAAACACGGTGTACAAATATTTGTTTGGGTTCCCACCTTCGATTCTTTTGGGTATATACTCAGAGGTGGAACTGCTGGATCATTAGAATGTTTCTGTGTGTGTGTGTGTGTGTGTGTGTGTGTGTGTGTTTTAATATATAAGTCTTAACTGAAGCTACTATATCCTCAAATACTTTTTACAATTAAAAAATGCATTTCCCAACTAAGTTTCCAACTCTTATTTCTCTGAGTGATATCACTATTCTTCCAGTTTCCCAAACTGGAAATCTTGATGTCATCTTGGATTTTCTGACACTTATCTCCTCTTTCATTTATATTTCTTTACAGTGTCCACAGATTGTGTTTATGACCTTCACCCAGTTCTGATCACTGTGAATCACTCCAACAGCTCCCTGCAGATCATTACCTTACCTACCCTCCAAAATCATTGTCAGAAGGATAATCCTAAAAACCAATTTCATCATGCCTCTTCGTGCTCAAGATTCTACAGTGACATTAAGTTCTATTAAGTTCAGGATTCTGTGACTTTCTTTAAAGGCAGTATATTACCTGATTCACTCTCATCTATGCAACGTTATTTTATGCCCCTTCCCTGCATTCTTCTTTGCTCCACAGGCTCTTTTCGAGGTTAGACTTACAAAGCAAACTCTTTCTCTGGTCTACGCCATTGCTTTCCATTACCCATTCCCTTGTAAAACCAGTTCCAAGTGTCCTTCTGAGGATGAGTGTATTAAAAAGCTTTGGTACGTATATACTATGGAATACTACTCAGCCATAAGAAATGATGGCATCGGATCATTTACAACAACATGGATGGACCCTGATAACATTATACTGAGTGAAATAAGTAAATCAGAAAAAACTAAGAATAAATGATTCCATACATAGATGGGACATAAAAATGAGACTCAGAGACATGGACAAAAGTGTGCTAGCTATCGACGGGGGAGTAAAGGGGAAGAGAGGGGGGGTAGGGGGAGGGGAGGAACACAAATAAAATCAGATAGAAGGTGACGGAGGACAATTTGACTTTGGGTGATGGGTATGCAA
Source organism: Rhynchonycteris naso (assembly GCA_037038555.1). Classification (NCBI taxonomy): domain Eukaryota; kingdom Metazoa; phylum Chordata; class Mammalia; order Chiroptera; family Emballonuridae; genus Rhynchonycteris; species Rhynchonycteris naso. The sequence goes on from CM073002.1 coordinate 121,538,510, forward strand.
CATAGTCAAATGTCAAAATAACCTGCAGAGGTTTTCTCTGAACATATGTACCCTGATTTATCAATGTCACCCCATTAAAATTAAAAATTAATAAAATCAATAAATTAAAGAAACATATATGGTCTCCACTTATTTTCTGTTTATTTGTTTTTTGCTTTCCTCAACTATATGCTAACTTTCTTGAGTACAGGATCTTTGTCCTGTAATTTTGTGAGAATCCTATGATTTGGGACAGGTAAATGCTCGCTGATTATGAAATAAGACAAACTAATAGGAACATGGAAATTTCAAAATGTGGAGACAGATTTATTTTTAATCAGAACCCTTAGGAAGAAAATGCTTTGTACCCAGGAAGAAATCTCTCATAGAACTTGTCAAATACCAGAATAATAAGAGGGAAGTTATTTAGCTCCTTATGCAACTATTATATGGTGGTGTGCAAACTTGGGCCAGTGAATTTTCAAAACAAGATGCTACCTAGGTGAGTCTGTTTTTCATTTTAAATAATTCTCTAAATATGTGAAATACTCAATAAGTATTCCCTAGCTTCCCCTAAGATTCCAAACAATGTCCAACCCTAGATTCACATCAGCCTAGGCTATATAAAAATGTTCTCACCACTACAAAGATTGGGAGCTATTTTCAAAATGAGCTTTTAAGTTCAGTTAATAAACAGATTTTTCTTTCTCCTTGAGAAGGGCTTAGGAGGGACAGCTTCACATCTTACACTAGTTTTATAAATGGATAATTTTACACTAAGTTGGTAATGCAAATCATATTGCTATAAGCAGATGTGACACCCAGAAGGTTAACCCAAGCACCTGATAAGCCCTCATCTTGCATTAGGACATGGGTGTTCCAATTGCCACATTGACCCATGCATTCTTAAGAACAGTATATGTCAAAGAAGATCAGATAAACAAGAACTAGAGAAACTGAGAGACAGAGAGAGATAAAGAGAGGGGGAAAGAATATAACATTTAAAGAAAACTGCAATGATATCTCTGTCCATAGAAATATTGAGAAATTTATAGACACATATATCAATTAAAGAATTTGTTGGTTATGAATAATGAATAAATAAACCATAGAGTCAAATTAATTCATTTTCATCTCCTATTTCTAGACATTGTATTTAAATAAGGTTTTTCCCTCACAAATAAATAGTATTTAAATACACTTTTTCACAAATAAATACCAAATTTGGAGATAACATGACCAAGTGCATCCCTACTTTCTGTCTTCTTTCCTTTCATTATTTCTAGGTGAGTTAAACAGGCATGCAGGATCTTTACTTTAAATTGATATTCTTCTAGTTCTTGCTAAAGCAACCTGTAAGAGAGGCATATTAATAAAGAGTTTGGAAGACTCCTAATAGCAAAGTGCTATTCTACCCCCTATTGCAGTTATGAAAGTTAAAATTTTAAAATATTCACAATCATACCAACATGTAATTAGCAATGTAATATCACTGTTGGCACCAGAAGGCCCTGAATAAACTATTGTTGTGGCTTTGCTGATAGACAGCTTGTCAGGAAATGATCAGTATTGGCCATGATTGGGGGCTAATTTCATGGATGTTTTCCAGTTTCCATAATCTTCCTTTCCCCTTTTCCAAACAAAAGTGCTTCTGAAAATTTCTGTTTAACATCTTTCACTTTGAATAAAGAAAACACAAAACATTCCCCCTGCAGCTGGTCTTGGTACAATTACTTCTCTGGAGGGACCAGCAGATGAGGGGTCTTGTTTGAGAAGCATTAGGCAGAGGGTTCATTCTGTCTCAGAGCCCACACTCAGACCTGCAACCTGAGATCTGTCCCTCACCCCCTCTCCACCTACACACACACACACACACACACACACACACACACACACACAGGCGTGTGCACACACACACACACACACACACACACACCATCTAAATGAACCCAGATGGCTGGCACCCAGAGTAGGCATCTAGGAAAAGAGCCTCGGGCCTTTCTGGTTGCTGTCATTTTATTCTACAAACAGACAGCCTTCAAGATGCTGTGTTGTTTCTTAATCTGAGATCACTCCCATTTGGGTGTTCAGCCAATTCCTGTTGGGAAATGTACCAGAAATATAAAAAAGATACTCAGAGATTGATTTGACTAAAATAAAGCATTCTTTTAAACTCACTGGTTGTATAGTGTTATATTTAATGAAAGCCATATTATGATAAAATCCATATCGGTTTCTAACAAGCAATATTTTCTTTCCCTCCAGAGCTGTGTAGCATTACCTGATCTATTTGTTTCTCTGTAAGAAATAAATTATTTTTTCAAATGCATTATGAACGAGGATAAAGCCAAACTTCACAAAAGCTAAAAAACAATCTAAATCTTTATTAACCCCAAAATTGAATGGAACACATGTTTTCTTCCATTTATTTCTGTGTAAAGTATGCAAACAATTACCTGGATTTGGAGGGCATAATTATGAAGGGGTTGATATCTAAAAGGTTATTATTGATTTATAGAGTTCTCTAGTTTAATCGAAAACAGATTTAGGAATAAGAAGAAAACACACTGCTTTCTCCAGGAACAATAAATGTCTCAAAGGGGAAGTGTAAGATTTAAGAGTAATTTTTATAAGACATATATACTACAGTTTGTGGATCTGGGAGGTGTTTCACATTTGAACAAGTACTATGTAATGAACAATTTGTAGTCATCTCACTTCTTGCAGTACATTTTATATGCTTCAGAAGGCAGTGATTAAATTCCAAGGGTAATTTTTTGTTAAGTCTAAATTCCTCATTTTCCATCGTGGATTTATAATTCTCAGTCTGCTGATTAAATATGCTTTAACAAGAATAAAATATTTATTTAAACCAGAAATGTAGTTTAATTTACTCTCTGTCATGTGTGCATGTTCTTTGTGTCTCTTGCACATGTGCGCGCGCGCACACACACACACACACACACACTTTCACCTAATGTTGGACAATGTTATATTGTTTAATGTTAGTATGTGTCTGTATAATAAAAATTAAATCTTCCATTGGAAGTATTCTCATTCTTTAGCTTCATATGTATGTTTAATTATTATTGTAATGTATTTATATAGGAGCAGTCTAATTTCCAGTATTCAGAGGACTGCGTGATATCAATATTCATAGTAAAACCAAAATTATTTTTTAAAAATCAAATTTTTTTCTTTTAGGGAAAAATTCCATTTTTGTCATTCACAAAAGCCTTAATCATACCTCAAGCAGAATTTTAAATTATATAAAAGCTTCCTAATTTGTGGCCTTTACATGAAGATTGCGCTGTTGCCAGTAATCCAAAAGTCAAATGATATAAGAAGTAAAAAACAAAGAAAAACAAGATATTTCAGACCTAGATTTGTGCATGGATTTAATAACATCCTGTAACCACATCCACAAGCTTGTATAGTCTGTGATGTATCACATTTGTTGTACATTCATATGCTGATTTGTACCTGAGAACTGTTTTATTCCTAAAACTGTCATTTTCAGAGATAATAATAGCCAAGGACTTCTACTTCAGCTAAGATGAAGTAACAAGGACTGCATTTTCCTCCCACCTGGAGCAAATTGAAAACTGGACAAAACATGTAAAATAATGATTTTCACACAGTGGCTGACAGGCAGCCCAGGACAGCTATCCGTGACAGAAGAGAAGTCAGTAGGGTAAGTTCTATAATAGTTCCAGCGACATGACTGAAGTCAGTTTCCAGGCTGTCACACAGAAAGTGGAAACTTAGGATCTGGTGGTCTGGAGGAGTTGAAGGAGACAGAATGGGTGATCAAGAAGGCCAAGACATCTGGAGTTTGTGAGACAAGCGTATTAGCGAAAGGGGGCTGTATAAGTAGACATAGGAGAAGACAAAGGAGAAGGAAGTGAGAGGAGGGAAAAGAAGGGAGGGATGAGGAGGAGAGGGGAAGAGAGAGAGCTTTGGAGATCTGCAGAGGAGGCCCCGTGAGTCCTTGGCTGAGAATTGATCTGTATATGCATGAGAGTAAACTACCAGACAACAAGAAAAACAAACACTGGAAAAAAGTAGGGGACCAGTAGGGATAGGAATTGTGCCCCCACCAGCTGGAATGGAAAAAACACATAACATAGTAGTAAAGAGAGAATCTCTAGAAAGATATTGCCTTCAGTAGGAGGCTAAATTAGCTGTAGACCAAAGTCTCATTGAACCCACCCTAAGAAAGTTTAAAAGCAAGCTTTGAAAAGACTCAACCTATTTCAAGTAACCTAGCTGCATGCCAGATTGAAATCCAACAGTAATTAGGAATATAGCAACATCCAGCAATCAAAGACAAAATTTACAATGCCTGGCATGCCATAAAAATGTACCAGGTATGCAGTAAAGCAGGAAAATATGAACCAGGACTAGGGAAAAAAGTCAATTAGTAGAAATAGACTTAGAAATGACAAAGATGATGAGACTAGCAGACAAGGACTTCAAACAAGTACTGTATTCTGTATAATCTCAAGAATTTTTAAGAAAACATAAGTGTAGTGAGGATAGAAACAGAAGATATTTTTTAAAAGACCCAAATGAAACCTGTAGGGATAAAATTCAACATCTATAAGGAAAAGTAATACTAGCTAAAACTTAATGAGCATTGACTGGCTGTCAGGCACTGAGCTATATTACACACAGTATCTCATTTAACTTTGGTCTCACCTCAATAAAGCGGGGGCTAAAGATGAGGAAATTGAGGATTAGAAAGGATTAATAATTGCACATGATCACAGGGTTGAAAGTGGACACCAGTTAGTCTACTGCCAAGCCTCATGCTTTTATGCAACATTCCATATTGTTTATAGTGCTCTTTGTAATAAAGTGTAATTCAGTTTAAAGAACGAGCCTCATCTGAGGAAGCTGACTGCAATTCTTAAAGGATCTCATTAAAAGCGACATTTTTGCCTGACCTATGGTGGTGCAGTGGCCAAAGCTTGACCTGGAATGCTGAGATCGCTGGTTCAAATCCCCAGGCTTGCTTGGTCAAGGTGTATACGAGAAGCAACTACTACAGATGATACTTCCTGCTCCTCCCACCCTTTCTTTCTCTGTCCTCTCTTTAAAATCAATAAATGAAACCTAAAAAAAAAGACATTTTGTTTTGTGTGTGTGCATATGTATGCCTGCATGCCTGAATGATCTTTGTGTAGATTTGTTGAAAGTCAGACAGTTTTTCTGAAAATGCTGCATTTTGAAATGGAAAATATCAATAATTGAACTTAGTTATATTCTATCCATTTTCTCAGACATACATGAGAGAGGTGAGTTGAAGAGAACTTGCAATTTAATAGTAGAACAAAACAATGTAGGATTCTTCACAGCAATTTTTCTTGCTGTTCAAGTATTCTACATTTGGCATGTCAATTAAAATGTGGCAATAATAAGAAGAATATTAGGTAAAGTTTATTAAATAATTTTCACGTGTCATGCTGAAGTACATTTATTATCACATTTAATGCTTATAACACCCTTCGAGGTAGATTCCACTCTTATTTATAGAGTTGAGGAGCCTAGGTGGGTTATGTAACCTGCTCAGGGTTACATGGACACAGGTCATGCCAATTATTTCTCTTACAGCATCTCCTTTGTAAAAGAGTTTAATAACAGTTTCTGTTCCATTACAACTATTTTTGTAAAAGTTATTATTATTATTTTACATGTGCCAAATATTGTACTAAATCTCTTACATGGATTATTTCATTTAATCCTCAGAAATGTTCTCTGAGACAAGTACTAGTGCCTCCAGTTTTAAGTCAGTTTAGAGAAGCTTAGTAACCTGCTCGGGGCCAGTGGCAGAGTCATAATTCAAGCCCCTGGTTCCAGCGTCTGTGCTAGCTACGCCACTGCGCCATATTGTAGCTCTACCGTCCAGAAAATTTTCCTTGAAATGGTCTCACATAGTAAATACCAGATTTTTACCAAGACTTTTGTTCACTTGCTACTCTTGTTTTTTTATCTGTTTTTGACAACGTTTGTGTTTTGATTGGAGCATTTAGACCATTGGTATTCAAACTGATTACTGATACAGTTTGATTAATATCTACCATATTTGTTATTGTATTCTATTAGTTGCTCTTTCCCTTTGTTATTGCGTCTTCCGCTTTTTTTTTGCATTTTGTGTTTTAAGTGAGCATTTTGTATGATTTCATTTTCTCTCCTTTCTTAACATATCAGTTGTGCTTCTCTTTTACTTTTTTATTGGTTGCCCTACGGTTTTCTTTTAAATTTTTTTAGTGAGAGGAAGGAGGCAGAGACAGACTACCCCATGTGCCCAACCAGGATCCACCTGACAAGCCCACTAGGGGGCAATGCTCTGCTCATCTGGGGCCCTGAGCCATTTTTTAGTGTCTGAAGCAGAGGCCATGGAGCCATCCTCAGTGCCTGGGGCCAACTTGCTCCAATCAAGGCATGGCTGCAGGAGAGGAGGAGGAGGAGAGAGAGAGAGAGAGAAGCAAGAGGGGGAGGGTGGAGAAGCAGATGTGTACTTCTGTGTGCCCTGACTAGGAATCAAACCTGGGATATCTACATGTTGGGCTGATGCTCTATCACTGAGCCAACTAGCCAGTGTCTAAGGTTTTCAACATACATTTACAACTAATACAGGTCCACTTTCAAATAGCACTTTAGCACTTCATGGGTGGTATGAATACCTTATAACAGTGGTTCTTAACCTGGGTTCTATCGAACCCTAGGGGCTCGATGAGTCGGTCTCAGGGGTTCAGAGAAGCCTCTGCCGCGGAGGCCAGAATAAAGTAATACCGTAATTTGTTGTGAGTTCATGCACTTTGTTGGTTTTGTTCTTTGAGCAAGGTGATGTTCATGCACGGTTCATTTTGTGCACCAGTAAAAAAACATAGACCTATGTCTTGAATTTGGAAAAAAAAATCATATTTTATTTATCACTAAAGAAGGGTTCGGTGAATGCGCATATGAAACTGGTGGGTTCGGTACCTCAAAAAAGGTTAAGAACCACTGCCTTATAATAACAAAATAATATTAACTTATCTCTCCTATTTTTTGCATCATTTTTGTCTTTCATTTTATTTATACATCAGCATACATGAGTGTGTGTGTGTGTATATAATAAAATACACAGTAGTTATTATTTTGAACAAACTGTTATACAGTATTAGATGAATTAATTTCTTTTTGGTTCTTAGGATTGCCATCTTTGGCTTACACTGTCTATCTGTTTTTGTACACTTTCTACTTTACCCATTAGAGCCCTTAGCATATTAATTATAGTTGTTTTAAATTCCTGGTCTGTTAATTCAAACATTCCTGCTATCTATGAGTCTGGTTTTGATGCTTTCTCTATCTCTTTAAATTCTGTTTTTTTGCCTTTTTGTATGTATTGTAATGTTTGTTGATTTTTGATAGCCAGACATATACTGGGGAAAAAAAACAAAAAATGTGCTGTAAGTAAGTAAGCCTTTAGTAATGTGAAGTGTGGGCGGAGCGGGGGGAGTGTTCTATGGCTTATGATTAGGTCTCAGTCTTCAGTGAGCTTGCACCTTTGGATTGTAAACTGTACACATGCTTCTCAGTTTCTAGCTCCATCCTGGAATTTGGTATTTCCCTTCTTCCATATGGAAGGTTAGAGGGGCTAGAGTTGAGTATTTCTCTTACTCCTCATGGAAGTCTAGATCCAGCTGGAATTGGGTACTTCCCTTTCCCCAGGTAGGTCAGTCTCTGATAAAACCCTAGCAGGTTAGGCTCTGGTTACACACGTAGTTCCTCCTGTGGGCAGGCCTTGTTAAGAAGAATGCTAATGCTGTAGATTGCTTTGACTATGTTACAGATTGGTTTCTTTTCCCTCTTCCAGCTGGAAACATGAGGGGATTTTTCTCCAAAATGTCCTGTAAGGTCCTGGTAGAGCTCCTAGGGGTACCCAATTTACAAAGCATGGGGTTTCCCTGTGGCTGGGTTTTCCTGGAATTTAAATCCCAAAAATTATCGACATGAAGCCTCCATCAATTCATTAATTACACGTTTCCCTACCCTGTCCCTGGATCCCATGGAAGTTGCTACTTACAGAATTCTGTTCAAGTAAGGTAGGATTTTCTGTTTTTGCTTATTTGTCTCTCCACTTTTGAGGCAGCAATTTGCCCTATGATCTCACTTCTCTGATGGATCTAAGAAGAGTTGTTAATTGTTCAGTTTGTCTCACTTTTAACTTATTGTTAGGATAGAGTGACAACTTCCAAACTTCTTACATGCTGGATGGGATACAGGAAGTGTGCTGTGGTGTGGTTTAGAAGACCATTTGATGGTGGTATGTGGAACTCAAGCTGGTGTAGATATGGGTGGGCTAGAAACGGAATGAGTCTCTACATTCCGAGAGTGAATGAAATAAAAGCAGAAGGGAAAAGGAACAAGATTAGAAACAAGAGATGGAGAGGTGCCTGGGATTTGAAAAATGAACAATAAGGGAGAATCAACATTATCTGTCACTTTTACAAAGATAATAAAGTGTATTTATGTATTACTTAACTGATACAGAGTTAATACATTTAGTAAGAAGTAGGGAGGGCAAAGAAAAAGAAAAGAAGTAGAAGGAAAAGGAGGGAAACAATGGTATCACAACTAAACATAGTAAAACACTTTTGGTGGCAGAAGCAGGGCCAAAAATAGTTCAGAGTCAACAAGAACAACGCAATTACAAAATTCTTCACTCATGTATACATGACCTAAGTGATGAAGCCAGGAATAAAACCCAGATTTCCTAATTCCTGGCCCTGGGCCTTATGTATTAAATCATGTTGCCTCTGTTGTCAGATAATCATCTTGCATCTGGACCATAAATACGGCCAACTCAAATATGCATCTTGAGCTTATCATGTGGTTAGCAATCCATGCTGTTATTATTGTCAATAGGACTGCATCCCATTAATACCACATCCACTTTTTGAACAAATCTAGAGGCATGAGGGGGATAAATATGATATAGAATGTGGTCAAAGAAAATTACCCTCATTCCAAATACCACAAGACATGAGAGGAAGCTGCCAGGTAGTGCTACTCTGAAGAATCTTTAGGGAGTCAAAAGGAAGACTACTTTAAAGTAAAACTGGTTCAGTTTTGGTAACTCTAAGTCACGTAGGATCGCTTTAAGTATAATGATTTGATGAGAAATGTATTTTTAAATTAAATGCCAATCTTTACCAGAAGAGATAATCGTCATTATCTACAGTGCTTAAGTGACATTCACACACACCCCCCTTTATATTGTTTAGATTTCCTTTTCACATTAATGGGTGACATGTGCCACATACACAGGAGAATAGATAATTAAAATTATTTATACACGATGTGTGGTCAACATTGAAATAAGTTTTGACATTGAATCAATGGAGTTATAAACTCTATAGCTTATGTTTCCTCTCCAGACACATCAACTCTATCTTCAAAATGGAAGCTTGTCTTAAAATTCCAAACTACCATTTTTACACCCATGCTCATAGCAGCATTATTTACAGTAGTTCAGAGGTAGAAGCAATCCTTCATTGGATGAATGGGTAAACAAAATGTAGAATATGCATACAATGGAACATTATTCAGTCTTAAAAAGCAAGGAAATTTTGATACATGTTGCAATATGAGTGAACCTTGAAGACATTGTGCTAAGGGAATTAAGCCAGCGACAAAAAAAGATGAATAATGTGTGATTCCACTTATATTAGGTACACGGAGTAATCATATGCATAGAGACAGAAAGTAGAATGATGTTTCCCAGAGGGTAGGGAAGAGGGCAAAAGGGACTTAGTATTCAAGGGATTCAGAGTTACACTTGGGAAACATGAAGAAGTTCCAGACACAGATGGTGGTAATGGTTACACAACAATGTGAATGTACTTAAAGCCACTAAACTATGCACTTAAAGATGCTTAAAATGGTAAATTTCATGTTATATATAGGTTATCATGATATAAAAAGCCCCAAACTACAGTCACTTTTAATTTAAATGTATAAACTTTTGAGCTGCCCACATAAAATTTGATTTAGCTATTTATGAGATAGATATTCACATTATAGTTTCTTAATGCTACACAGTCTTTGAAGTCTTGCTTAAGCAAAGAAAACCAATACTAATAATTCTCAAGTGAGAAGCTAGAAGATGGGGCAGAATTCAAATGGTATAATCTGGACCATGACATAGCATAGCATGCCAATGTCAGGGAAGGTGAAATTAGCATGATATGATTTTATAAAATAAGGTCTGTTTCTGAGGTTCATGCCTGAATATTCTATTTTTAAAGTCTAAATAAGAAGTTCTGGAAGTGATCATCGCAAATAGTTAGGGTATTTCATCTTCTGACTCTGGCTGGAAGCATCTTGTCCTCTTCCTATCAATGCTCCTTTGAGATCTTTTTTGAATTAAGAAGAGTATCATTTGGATGAATTTACATCCTGAAAGTTTATTGGCCAATAGTATCTGGGTGAGCTAGGACTCTCAATATACAAATCATGCAAAGATTGCCCATGCCTAGAAGTGTTTGTAGCCACCATCAGTTTGGGCTTCATGTAGACTGAAGAAAACTGACATTATCTTGTGATTTAGATTCAAGCACACGCCCCTGATAGAGTATAATCACTGCCTGAGAGTGTTTTATGAGAAGGATCTGAATATTAACATCTTGGTAATTAGAAAGCAAATAGAAGTATAGTTCTTAGGATTTAACTGGTCTTAAGGAATAATATGGTGAGGCCATGACTTCACAGACATTCATTTTGTCATTCAGTTATCTGGTTATATTATTAATCACCTACTATGTATTGGGCACTGTGCTGGTCCAGTGGAGTGGAGAGATAATGCTTATAATAAAGACAATATAACTAGTTTAAGAGATGTAGAAAATTTTTATAAAGATTCAAAGAAAGACCATTTTGATTGGGGAATTTTGAAAAGGCTTTATGGAAAGGGACACGCAATTAGGGGAGAGTATGAGAAGGCTACTTCAGTAATCCAATTAGGAGGAATACATGGTGTCTGTCCAAGTTGTCCAAGGAATATATCTATGGGTATATTTTAGTATACACTAAGAACTGGGAGATGCTATACACAATACAATGAGAAGGTTAGTTTGGGGACATAATACAGAACGCCTGATTGAAGATTTTTGGAGAACACACAGAGGTTGTGAAAAGAGGGGTAACTATAGTCAGGAGCATAGCCAGGTTTTTGCATCAGGGAGCAAGCCTGGAAGAGGAGTTGTAAATGGATGGTGACATGGGGAGTAAGTATACAATGGACATTACTATTTTTTTTTTAATCTTCTCACAGATTTGAGAGAGAGAGAGAAAGAAAAAAGGGGGAAGAGAGAGAGAGAGTGAAAGAGAGTAGCATCAACTTGTTGTTCCACTTAGTTGTTCTATTTAGTTGTGTATTCATTGATTGCATCTGTACGTGCCCTGACCAGGGGTCAAACCTGCCACCTCAGCATGCTGAGATAATGCTTTATCAATTGAGCCATCTGGCCAGGTTAACTCTTTATGATTGCTTTCTCTCTGGGTCTCACAGTCTGACCACTGACATGAGAATCATACATGAACAGACATACTCTTGCTTTCACAAAGCTATCTTTAAAACAGGGCATTTCAAAAAATTATGAATGCTTACAGATCACCCAGGGATCCTATTAAAATTCAGACTCTGATTCAACAGTTTTGGGCAAGGCCCAAAATTCCACATTTCTACAAGACTACCCGGTGCTGCTGCTATTGCTCCTGGGAGGATACTCTGAGTAGATGGGCTTTCAAGCCATATCCTCAGAGCTTTAAGTTCTCAATAATCATCTCACCCACATACTCCCTTATAAACTGTTGAAAACACATGCCTTTAGAGATTGTGCACAGGGGTCATACAGTTAGTTATTCCTTCTGCACCCAAAACAGCTCCCTCTCCTCATTCCCAGCTCAGGATCACCACTGATCAGCGTCCTGTGTCAAGAAAAAAAATTGGGCTTTGGCAGAATGCGTTGGAAGGAAGGGCCTGATTGTAGGGGTTTCTGTCCAGATGAGAGATGATGAGGGCCCCTAGATGAGGGATCACCAAAACCTATATAATATGGAGCACTTGTAACAAGTGAGATTCACCTGACTCATGGTATGATCCATCTGAGATTTATAACAATTTTAAAAATCAAATTAGCTAGCACCCATGAACTACTAAGCTAATGAGCCCTCACCACCTGCCTCGTTCCACCTCAGGCTGCAGGTAGCCTGGAGCAGGCTTGGATCAATTAGTCAATGTAATTGAAGCCAAATGTAATTAATTATATAATTTGGGGCTGTTTGAGTTTAATTTCACTAAATCACATTATGAAGCTGGGGCTTTATGAAGGATTAGTGAGGAAAGGGAAACAGGCTTGCATGAAGCTTTCTAAGGAGCTGAAATACATGTATTATTTCCTGACCTGATTGATACCCTTAGAAGTGTGGATGCTCTGAACTCCACCATAATTATTGATAAAAATGCTTGTGTCTGCACAGCCATGGACTTGTGATCCAGAGATTGCTAGTGACAATGCATAAGTAGGCTGTTCCACCTGCTGGCATGAGTAGCTGGTGACGAGAAAGGGTAGGAGAAAGTGTGAAAGGAGGCACCAGATTTTGGTATTGTCTCACAAGGGAGCCATTCACAGAAACATAGAAGGCAGACAGAGAAGCTAGTGTGGGAGTGAGCAGCATACATTGGGTTTTCTTAATTGTTTTTGTTACATAATTAGTGCTATGATATAATTGTGTCCCCCCAAAAAGATGTGCAATCCTAACTCTCAGTACCTGTGAATGTGACCTTATTTGGAAATAGAGTCTTCGCAAATGATCCAACTAAACTGAGGTCATTGGGGTGAACCCTAACTCAGTATGACTGTGCTCTTATAAAACGAGGTAGCTTGTATACATAGACAGACACAGAGGGGAGATGATGAATACACAGGAAGTGCCATTCACAAGCCACGAATGCCTGAGGCCACCCAAAGCCAGGATAGTGGCATAGAACAGGTTCTCCCTCACAACTGTCAGAAGGGACTGACCCTGTCGATACCTGGATTTTGGACTTCTGGCACCCAGAACAGTCAGACAATAAGTTTCTGTTGTTTAACCCACCCAGCTTGTGGAACTTTGTTACGACAACTCCGTGACACTGCTACAAGTGTCACTTTTTGTAAAGTAGGTCACTTTACAAAAAATAAAAATTAAAAAAATTAAAAGAAACAACAAACACTAAAGAAGTAAAAAGTACAGAAATAAAAAAAGGGAAAACTCTCCACACACCTTTTCAATATACACATTATCAATCTCTTTAAATTTTTGCCTCCAAAAAGATAAAAAACAGAATCTCATTATTGTTAACACCTATGGTCTCTAGTATGATTGAGAAACTTTTTGTATTTTGGGGTATTTGAAGTTTTATTTTGAGACTTGCCTATTCATGTCATTTGCTCTTCTCTGATATCCTTCTTGTTTTCTATTGGTCAACATAAGATACTTTGTATAAATAGTTATGGTGAGTATTTCTTCCCATATTGATTAAGTTAATTAAATATGTTAAATATGTGGGAGGTATTTTCTCTCATTATGTTTTGTTAATATTTTTAAAGTGGTAGATGTAACATTTTTTATTTGAAAACTTTTTATTTTTCAATTACAGTTGACATTCAATATTTTATTACTTTCAGGTGTGTGGCATAGTCATTAGACATTTATATAACTTACAAAGAGATCGTCATGATAAGTGCCCTACATAGTTATTACATTATTGACTATATTCCTTATACTGCACTTTTCATTCCCATCATGATTTTGTAACTGTCAATTTGTCCTTCTTAATCCCTTCACCTTTTTGCCCACCAACCCTCTACTCTCTGGCAACCATCAGTTTGTTCCCTGCACCTATGAGCTTGTTTCTGTTTTGTTTGTTCATTTATTTTATTTTTTAGATTCCACATATAAGTGAAATCATATGGTATTTGTTTTTCTCTGTCTGACTTATTTTGCTTATTCTGATACCCTCTAGGTCCATCCATGTTATCACAAATTGCAAAACTTCATACTTTTTATGGCCAAGTAATATTCCGTTGTATATATGTACCACATCTTCTTTACACAGTTGTCTACAGATGAACATTTAGGGTAGTCATCTGAAGACATCCGAAACACTAATTCAAAAAAATATATGCATCCCTATGTTACTCCTTGGATGATTTACAATAGCCAAGATCTGCTTTGTTAATTTTTATTATGTTACAGTTTCTCTTCTGCTTCTAGTATATTTAATTTGACAGTAGTCACATCTGTCATTCATTTATATATTTACATTTTATGTCACACTTAGGATTTAGACAGATACAGAGACAAAGGCTTACTTGTATACATCCTAAAAGTATAAATACTTGTATTATATTTAATGAACTGAAAGCATTAGGCTGTGTAGTACAGGAACAATTACCAAGTAGGAGGGTATCAGAAATAAGAAGAAACATAGTATATACGCTAGTGTCCGAATGGTAATTCTCTGGTTGAGGCAAATCACAATTCACCTAACATGTATAGTATGCAGTAATAATCCAACCTCTAATCCCATTGGATAAATATATTGAAGATATGTGTTGAAAAAAGTCACCCATATTCTCCTCACTCAAATGGGGTTCTACCTATTGTTACCATTTTGCAAAAGGCATTAAGTATACCAGCCTATATAGTAAACTGGGAGCTTGTAAACTGAACCATATAAGTAAAACCACATACATAATTAAAATGAGGAAGGGTAATGAGTAAAACAAAAGTATGATGTTTTCTTTAAGGCAAGAACCAAAGAGTGAAAGCTGGCAGCCAATGCCACAGTGCCTGTGGCAGTTATAGACACAACCAAGTGACCACTAGTGTGAACATCCAGTCCACTGTTCATTTCTCTAGTTACAGGATTTGGGATATCACTGCCGCCAATCAGACACAACCAAATCCTTTGCTCTGCATTTACATTAATCTTGCAATCTTCAGTTCATTATTTGATTTTCTAAGTAGATTGCCCTTCTGGGAAGGCAATGTACAAATTAACCAGTATCAGCATTCTGATTGGCTTGGCAGATATATGTCTCACTGTGAATTATTCAATCCTTTATTAATGAGGTGCTGTTTTGTATCATCTTTTTTTCCCTCCATGAATTGTTCCCATAGGAACTGGTTCATTTGGTTGAAAAAAGTTTACAAACTAATACAGACAATGGCCCATATGTGGCTCCATCATCCACATGCCTCCCTCACATAGTATTCTGTTCTTGTGCCAACAAATGTTACATAGCTTTTCTTTTTCCAACTTTCACCTAGTGACATCCACTGACCTACAGGTGGTATTCCATGTAACACACATGTGCTGGCAATTATTGTGAAGGAAAGGAGAGAAGAGGGAGCAGGGTCATGAAGGATGGAGGAGGTGAAGCACTTCATAGTTTATCAAGATATGAAAACTGGCAACTAGATTTTTATGCCCTGGAAACAATAATTCTTGGTATCAGATGATTTGAGGCCCCATAGGCAGTTTTCCCAAGGCCTTAGCAAATGTGGCTGAATAAAAAATCCCTGTATCTTCAGAATGGAGATACATTGCAGTCCCTTGGTGCCCCTCATAAATGCTCTATGTATCCCAAAGGTATTGTCATCCATTGGCATGACAGACAGATGAAGACTCTCATGTGAACAATCTTGAATGCTAGTGATGGGAGGTAAGGTGCACTCAGGTAGGGCATTTTTTCCAATAAATATTTTTGAGCACTTACTCTGCGCCAGGAACTCTTAACGCATTTGGGATAAAACAACGAGCAATAAAAACCCAACTTCCTTCCCTCTTAGAACTGAATTCTGACAAGAAGAGGCAGACAATAAACAACCGATGCAATAAGTAAGTAAATTATGTGTTACTTATTTTTAGAAGGTGATAGGTATATTTTAGAACAGGGGTTGGGAACCTATGGCTTGCGAGCCAGACATGGCTCTTGATGGCTGCATCTGGCTCAAAGACAAATCTTTAATAAAAAAAATATAACGTTAAAAATATAAAACATTCTCATGTATTACAATCCATTCATTTCCTACAGCTCATGTTCATGGTTGCGGTGGCTGGAGCCAATCACAGCTGTCCTCCGGGACAACATCAAATTTTTATTGGATAATGCCTAACGTACACGGGTCGTTGTATGGCTCTCATGGAATTACATTTTAAAATATGTGGCGTTCATGGCTCTCTCGGCCAAAAAGTTTCCCAACCCCTGCTTTAGAAGGTGACACATGCTATGGAAAAGGAAACCGTATAGCAAGGAAAGTGAGTTCCACGTAGAGTAGGAGTGGGGGGGGGGTTTGAGATGTTTAAATAGGCTGTTTTGGGGGTCAAGGGGCTCACTGGAGTTGAAGACTTGAAAAAGCTGGGGGAGGAAAGCCATTTAGGTATGTGGGGACAGAATACTCCAGCCTCCCCCCAAATGCTACCAGTACAAGCTCCTTGCATATCTGTGACTGTGAAAGTTTTCTGTATTTAAAACAAACAGGCAAACTGTTTTCTAGAGAAGCCCCGAGCCTCCCAAAGCTAGCCCAAGAGGTAAAGGTATGTGCCGGTGTGTACTTACCCACCCAGGTAATGACCGGTTATTCCTAGTTCTCGATCATATGCAGAGACTAAAAAGAGCAAGGTGATTTGGTGGCTGGTACTGTAAAACATCACCTGACAGTGTGTACTTGCATGGAAGGGAGACAGGTGGGGAAGAAGGGACCTCTTGGTGGACTTTTTAATTAGCAAGTTGGTTTTTATCTCATGGCATGTGAAATCCATTCCAGTCTAATACGGTCTGCCAAGAAGATCCCGCTAGAAAGGATTGGATGGCTGGGGGCGAGGCTTTAGGTAGTCAGAAGGAAGATAATATTATTACCCCAGTTGAGGGGACTACAGGGGAAGCAGGGGTCATGGATGAATGCATGACAACAGAGGATGCTATGAGTCACTCATCATCACTTGTTATTTTGCAGCCTGAGCTAAGGCTCTGGCAGGGGACTGGCCAGAAGCCGGTAGGCTGGGCGGAATGACAAGATCTCCAGATCATGCCTGCTCTGCCACGTACTTTCGGGATTTCTGGCCAGTTACAGAATTAGCTAGAGGTTCAGTTTCTGCATATGTAGAATTGGGAAAAAACACCTGGCCCATCCACAGTAATGGGCTTGCATGAGAATCAAATGAATTAGCAGGGGTCACCATTCTGTAACTAATCAAATGTTTTCTAAACAGAAGATATTATTATTTGCAAGGCTTTTATTCTCATTACATACTTGAGATAACGTCTGATTCCTTTGAGTTCACACCTGGAAATCACCTGCACTTTCAGGAGGAAGGTAACCTTAGTCAGGCTGGTTTCCTCTCCAGCCTCCCGACAAAGGCTGGAAAGAGAGAAGGTTCAGAAGAAAATCCAGCACCGGTGGATCTGTTAGGAAGCAGCAGAGGATGAAAAATCCATACTCTACCTCTTTTTCTTCTAGAACAAAGTAAAAGGGTGCCATGTTTGGGGGAATCTTGCACATCTGCTCTCTGATTTTGAGTTTTCTGTGGCCCTGGAGAGGACAGGAGCTGGTAGGCTGGGCTCGCCTCTGCCCTTGCTCACCTTTCTGAGCTCTTATCAGATGGGAGCTTGGCCAGGCGACCTCAGGCGCGGGTCCACTTTTCCCCTCTGCTGCTGAGTTTTCCCCGGGAGCCCCGTAATTCTCCAGGGCAGACCTTCCGGTGCAATGCTGAAGTTGGCAAATCTAATCTCTCCAGCAAATAGGTTATTTTGCTGCAAAACCTCACAAAGAAAGGGGAGGGACATTCCCCTTGGCTAGAAATTTTAAGCTACTTTGAGTCCAAGCTCACAGAGCCTCTCTCTGTGATTTTCTTCAAGGGGGCCTGAGGACAAAAAGGGAGGGCTTTCTGTCTCTTACTGAGTCTCCCCATCTGCAGCCTCGGTCAGACCACTCAGAAAACACTCCCTCCAGCTTTATCTGCTTAAACCTGGCACAGTCCTGCGTGTGTGAAAGTATGGAGGGTGTTACTCACTGCCGTGGGCATATCAAGTTAAGATGAAAAACACAAGTTTGCTACTGAAAGGGGAACTGTCAGACCAAGGTCATCATTCCCCATCAGGCCATAGTACGAGCCACACCACAAATGAGGTTCTGGGTGTGGGACAAGGGTCTGGTTAGTGTCTCCATTTGGGAGAAGCAGAGAATACAGCATTTCCTCCAAATACCAGATCAATCATTCAGGGGCAATTCATCCTCAACTAAAATGATCTCAAGTTCACGACTAATAAGACCACAGCTGCCTTTTTATGACTGAGTTACGCACACACAAGTCGGCGCCGTATTCTAGGTCGGGTCCCAACTGCGTGCGGAATAGGCCTCAAACTTGGCAGTTTCGTGTCCGTCTGTCTTTTCCTTGCCCAACCCACACTGAATTACACACTGACCAAAGCTCCCCTGCAGTCACATGGAATGAGGATTTGGCTCCAAATATCTGAATTTGCCCCAAATGGAGGCCTCTCTGGGCCAGCGAAGTTTTTCCATTCACTTCCAGAGGTCTGCCATGAGCCCCACGTAAAATTCACTCGGCTGCCTCTTCCTGTTGAGGGTCCAGGTTACACAAATGTAGATAGGGGAATCACAGATGGTCCTAAAAACTATAAAGTTACCCCAAATTCAAGAGCAAAATAAGACCCAGTTGTTTACATAATGAACTTGAACTTCAAGGAGCACAGAAGGAAACAGATCTTAGGGAGAGAAAAGGAAAAGAGTAAATAAATTTTGTTTCTCCTCTTTTCAAACTCAATTTCACCAAATTGTTAATTATCCTAAAAGGATGTGAAGTTCAGTAAGGAGGAAGTCAATGTTAGCATTTCGGATGTCCTGGCATATGTCATGTGCGGTCCCTGGGACGTCCAGTATGACACAGACTGACACATTGCTCCAAGCACATGCTCAACATTGCCATTATATTTGCGTAATTGATCCATTCCTGGCACAAAAAGCCTTGACCTCTGGGTACTAAGGGATTAAAATACCAGTCACAAGGTTCAAACTGTTGTCCTTATAGTAGGATGTTAACTTCCCTTATTTGGTTCTCTGTGTTTTGGATTTTTAGTTTGCTCTAACAAGGTATCAACCTGGGCACTGGCCTGAAGACAAGGATATCAGGGTTCACTGCTCTCCTTCCCGCCTCGCCAGTTTTATTTCATATTTCTGCACTGCGCCTTTGGCACTCTGCCCTGGGGCTACTGCTAGTGATCACCACGCCCTGTATAAAAAGATGCTGAATGAATAATACGGCGATGTTTATTCCGTTCCCCTTCGGTCTCAGCTTTATCATGAATCCACTCTGCATGTTGCCACTAGATTTCTACTGTTTAAAAATCCGTCGTGATGTACTGTGGCTCCGTTTTGTGCTATTTGCCTAAGAATGACTATGCTTGAATCTTTGACCAAAATAACAAAACATAAAGGACAGAGCTCCATGATATTTTGCTACAGTCATTCTTCTAATTTTCACCTAAACTTGTGGATCCAATCTCTGTATTTACTTTTTTTTTATAAGAATCTCTATCAAATTTAATTCAGTAAGAATTTGTTGATATCCAGAAACTGGACTAAAAGAGGAAAACCTTGCTTCAACCTTCAAAAAGCCTGTCAGAGGGGGAGGAGCTGTGGGTACCAGACAGGCTGGGAGAAGGATGGGGGAACTGAGAGGATGAGGGGTAGCGAAAGTGGTTAGGTGAGTAGATGAATGGCACAGCTCAAAGCATACAAAATAGTGAAAGAAGTCAAAATGCCTCCAGCTTTAAAAGAGGGAAACATTGCACTTGATTGTGAAAGTTCATAGTGGCTTTATGAAAAAGTATCTTTTCTTTTGAAATCAGACTATCAGCTTATTCAACCTTTCCCTTCCTGACCACACCACTCATCAACTACTAGCCATTCTTCCACTTTCAGCACCGAGTGGATCTTCTCTCTTTTTCCCAGTGGACATCCTCAAAATCTCTAACCATCATGTTAATATTCCAGTAGGCTGGCTCCACCGTTCATTATTAACGCCAAACTCAGCTACCCCTTAAAAAGTCATACCTGAGCCTCCATCACCCCTTAAAATTGTTCCACTCCAATAAGGCCAATTGAGATATTTCTCTGTTGGACGAAGCCCCTGAATGCTTTTCCATTTTTCTTGTCATCTTATAGTTAACAAACATTTTTTCTTTGTCCACACTGTGATCTTCATTCTATCTGTTGATCCTTCACAGTCATTTACTACCTCTATCCCAATTTTGCCTTTAGTTATTTTCTTCCTTTGCCTGGTATTTCTGGTTAGTATATTAAATAATGCACTTGCTTCCCAGGTAGAATCCCTTAACGTGCTGCCATTATATCTCTGCCAACCTTCCGCTGCCTTGCCTCAGTGAAAGTTTCATAGCTACACTTCCAACAGATTCACATACCAAGTTTCCATCCACTAAATCAAGTATCAGCTTTTTATTTTCAATTTCAATTAATTAACAAAATTAAAAATGTATTTCCTCAGTCACATTGGCCACATTTCAAATGCTCAATACCCACATGTGGCTAGTGGCTGCCATATTGGATAGTGCAGACTGGTTAATGTGATGTTTTCTCCCACTTCAAGTGTCTCAATATCTTGAGTCCTGCTCTTCCCCCACTAGGTTGTCTAAAGAAAACACATCTTCCTTAGCCAACCTATCCCCATTGCTTCTCTAAATGCTCCCTACCAACCTCAGGATCTTGTTCAATTTATTAGTCCCCCTCCCCCCTCCCTCCTTCCCCGTTCTCATTCCACATTCTCGTTCTCATCAGTGGTTTCTCCTTGTCCTGACCCCCCATGCCTCTTTTGTGTATCAATGGTTCTACAGGCCAGAAGCATCAGAGTCACCTGAAGACTTGTTAGAAATACACTTCTCAGCCTCACTGCATACCTACTGAGTCAGAAGCCCTAGGGGTGGAGCCTAGCTATCTGTGTTATCACAAGCCCTCCAGGTGATCCTGATGCACACGGCAATTTGAAAATCACTGGTTTATAGCTAAGTGTACTTGAAAGATATTAACACAAAATATTAACCAAAGTGGCTACCTCTGTATAGTGTGGTGGCAGTGGACAAGGTGGACAAATAGAAGGTTAAAAGTGAGACTTTTTACATTGTTATGATTTCAGAATAATTTAAATTAAATGTTCAATTCCAGTTTGTTGTTTGGTTTTTTTTAAAGGGCAATATTTACAAAATACTCATAATCTTTTTCCTATCCCCATTTTGGTTCATTTGGTCTTGGGTGGGGCTGGGACCTTAGTAAATTGTAAAAGCTCTCCAGGTAATCCTATAAAGTACACAATTATATTTCTTTTACTATTTTCACAGAATTGTGCAACCATCACCTCAATCAATTTTTATCACTCTTTCATCAATCACTCCAGAAAGAAACCCCATACTTATCTGCACTGCCCCAACCTTCCGCCAGACTTGTATTATTTTTTAGATGGACATTTTATTACTAGCAATTGAAGAAATAATATTATTAATGATGATACATTTAGGTGAAATATATTTTTCAGACATTTGTATTAATTTGGGCAATAATAAAATATCTCTCTGGGTCATAATTACTTCCGTAGGCCTAAAAAACATTATTTTTTCACTTTTCAAAATACACAGAGTATGCAATGTTTGCACAAGCTGTCCAGGGACTTTCTGAAAACAATAGTCAAAGCTGCTTTTGACCTGAAGGTGAACTGGGTCTTCAGTATAAAGAGAAAATGATCTCTTTTTATTCCCAACTACTAGAAAAAATCCAGATTTGCACAGGGGAAAGGGGGATACGGAAGCAAGTCAGAGAATGCAGAATGAAGGCCTTCACCCAAACCAGACCAAAAAGAAGAAGAGTGGGGCCAAGAAGCTTTCTTTGACTCAGACTGTGCTGAGCATCCTAATAAAGGCAGGGGAAAGCCACTAGGATAAACAAAAAACTGGAATATTTAACCAGCATGGAAGAAAATTTTCCAAAAACAGCGCCTTCCTTGATCTCCTAAGGCCAGAGGATGATAAAATGGTTTGTGGGCTCTAGTTGGTGCCACTGGGATAAGAGACTGCACATGACCCCCCTACTCCACCCCAGTGTCTCTGAGGGTGGCTTTGTTCTTCCCAACCTTGGGGGCTTGTGTTCCCTGGGAGGCTAGGACAGTTTTTGTTATCGACTAAACATATTGGTTTCAATGACAATCATCCTCCAAAACACACACGTGATTTCTCATGATTTCCTCCCTTGTTCTGCAAATGTAAGCTTTAAAGGGAAAGGAAAAAAGATGTGGGTAACAGAAGAAAGACTATATCAACAGGGAAATTAAATGATGACCCAAAGAACCATCTCTAAACCAGTTTCATGGAGTTCGCTTCCAAAATCACGTGCGTATGAAAAAATGTAACTCTCCAGTGCACGCACTAGGGAAGTTAGCAAGCTTGCCGCATAAAGAATCTTGAGACCAGAGATATAAAAGATATTTTGGTTGGGGAGGGAAATATCACGTGCAATGAAATGAAATGAGTCAGGAGGGTGGTGAAGGGCAAAGGAAAATAAAATCCCTAGCTAATACCATGTTCTTTCCTTCCTTCCTAACACAATGACCCACGTGACTTAATGAAGCCAGCGAGTTCTGAGACTGATGTAAAAGTTCCAAAAAAAATACTCCTCGGCAGAGGCCCCTGGGTAAATGGTGTCATTTCTAATTTCTCCAGTTCCTGTGATTTAGAGCAGACCCAGGATCTGAAATTCACACCAGTTCTTTGTGCAGTGGGTCCGGGGCAGCCAGGGCCCAGGCCGGTGCGGGGGGAGCAGGAGCGCAGACTTCCTATGTGATTTCACCACCACAGCCCTGCTTTGTCTCATGTTTAAAATAATTTGCCAGGTAAAAATAAACTTCTCAGAAACACAGAGTGAAAAATGTACTTAACAATTCAATCCCCGTAAGTTTGGGATTGACAGAGAAAGTGCAGCCGAGGCTAATTAAATTACCCAACATGTATTTGAACGGTGGTTTTACTGGCGAGGTTATTAATTCACATCGTTATCATTGTTATTACCACAACTCTGTAAATTATGCTTTTCATGAGATAGTAGAATGTGCAGGCTGTTCCCTCCCGGTTAAACCTTGCTTAAATGGTTCCTGAGTGCCATTCTTAGAAAGCAAACCTCATTGGTCCCCAATCCCACATTCCCAGATGGCCTGTTCTAAGTTATTTTTGTTTATTACTCTTTGGAAATCACTAAAATCTACAAAGAATTTTTTATTTTCTTCTGCTTTTGCCAATAATTGTTACAGGAGGAAGAAGTATGGTTCACGATGTTAGCTCCTTGCATGGTAGTTTCCCTGAATTTAACAGATTTGTAAAATTCAGACTCCCAGGTTTAAAACCAGCGGACTCAGAAGAGCTCTTTAGTCCTCAGGGACAATTTCTGGTATATATAGAGGAGTTTTGTGCAGAGAGACCCCATGTTATTAAAAATCAATTGCCAATTGTATATATGCTCATTCGCCCAATAATTTTGGACAGATTTAAAAAGACAACTTAAATGAGCAAATTTTAGCTGTAATATGTTTTACGTGAGCCTGCCAAGTCTTCTTGATTCAAGAAGAGTTTTCCAATTTTGCACAGGACACTTCCTAACTGAGATAAACTAATTTTGACTTCCAGGCCTTACTAGTCAAAGTGTGGTCACTGGACCAGCAGAACTGGCATCTGCTGGTGCTCATTAGAAATGCAGAGTCTCAAACCCATCCCAGACCTACTTAATCAGAATCTTCACTTCATCAACATCCCCAAAGGATTCGTATGCGTATGCACATTAGAGTTTGAGGAGAGCTGCTGGTGTACAGAAGAGGATGACAGATGCCTTTTCATGACACCCCACCAGCAGCCTCCTGCCACCATGATTTTCTGCACCAAACCCTGAAATATGTTGACAAACTTAGAAATTCTAAACTGATGTATATTCCCATACTAAAAAAAATTGATGCAATTTATCCAATATCTATCTCGAAATAAACAACACATATGAAACATCTATTGCCAAGACGGTCTATTCTGCAACGCATGCTGGTTTGGAGGAAATAGTGAAGTGTGTTGGATGGTACCTGACCTCATCTCCTATGACACAATCATCGTTTTACTCCATGCCCCAGAGACTGCCAATGTTACATAATGAAAAAGTCATCAGAATGCAGTGGCCTGTCGATACTTCTTCCCTCAAATATCTTTTTCTAGGAAGAAAAAGAAAATATTGCATAAGGTAAAATTTTTTTAAAATTAAAAATATTTGTAAACAAATACAAATTGCAAATCTGCTTTCTTCCCTACCATGAAGACCTTCTTGAATTTTACACCATGCAAAAAGTAGTCTATTTTAGGGGCTACTTCTACTGATAGCACTATTGTATAATTATTTGGTGGATCACAGTCCTGAAGTACTTTTGCATATTATAATGACAGTTCTCTTTTAATTTGCATCTCAAATTAAGAAAAATCAATATTCTTTCCCTCACTCATAAAAATATTCATGCCAAATAATTTGACATTTTAATAATCATAAGTATGCTATAATTCTTTGCATTAGGAAAGAACTTACACCGCTTTAGCTCTTGGCAAAAAAAAGGAAAATAAAATTGTAGTTCTCGAAAAAGGGCTTTCACTTAGAATTATTTTAAGCACAAAAATGTAGCATTTTTAAACAGGACCGTCACTTTACAGAAATACTTTTCTGGGTGTTTTATACTAACTTCAACCATCTTTGGGAGATACAAATAAAATGTTTTTCATGTATAGTTACTATGATCCTCTTCTAAACACAAAAAAGCCTTTGGGTTTCAAAGTTCCCTTGATGATGGTACCAGAAGAACTTCCGCTGTGGTACTAATGCATTCTGAATAACCATGGAGGAGTTCTGGGATCCCTAGTTCCTAGCATAAAAATTGTTGTTCTGCATTCTCCTTTGTAGAAGACATTACAAAAGCAAAACTTGCAACTAATATTCATGGAGATCTATGGACATCAAGATTTGACTTGTGTTAGAATTGGTGCTAGGGTGGTTGTTCTCCATAGCTCCAGCTGATGTTTACAAATGCTGCAAGGTGATGAGGAAGGGCTGAGATCT
Source organism: Rhynchonycteris naso (assembly GCA_037038555.1). Classification (NCBI taxonomy): domain Eukaryota; kingdom Metazoa; phylum Chordata; class Mammalia; order Chiroptera; family Emballonuridae; genus Rhynchonycteris; species Rhynchonycteris naso. Next base: position 121,563,746 of record CM073002.1, read on the forward strand.
CGGTGGGGTTGGGCTCCAGTGCTGAGGAACGGAGGGTTGCAAGGAAAGGCTTTCTCAGTCTGGACTGAGAAAAATAGCCTCGAAAAGAAGAAAAGGTTGAAAGGTTGCAGTGGGTAGATGGAAGTGAAAGAAGGCAGCAGGGAGGAAATCAGCGAGAACTTAAGAGACTATGAGCCCTGGCCAGGTAGCTCAGTTGGTTAGAGTATTGTACCAATAAGCCAAGGTTGTGGGTACAATCCCAGTAAGGATGCATACAAGAATCAGCCAATGAATGCATAAATTAAGTGGTACAACAGATTGATGTTTCTCTCTCCCTTGTTATCTTTCTAAAGTCAATCAATCAATAAAAATTTAAAAAGAGAGAAAGAGAATATGGGCAAAGAGTTGCTGCTTTGGTCAAGGTTAGGGTAGGCTACTATATAAAATAGTGCCCAGGTAGTGCCAGAGCTTGTCCACATCCATTATTGGTAAGGTACCATGGAGGGCTTATCTGGAAAATTTGGGAACTGAAACCAGGTCCAGGACTGCTGGCTGGAGTTAGAATGACTGCCATGATCCCATGGAATGAGTCTGAGAAGTCTGTTCAAGGACATGGTAGGGAGACAGGAGCATGCTCTTGGTTGGGGCCCAGTGGGAACAAAGAAGAGAACCAACCCCAGCAGGTGGCTTGGGAGTATCAGGGTCCTGATGAGTGAAAAAAAATGCAATGGTTCCTCATTCCCAGTGACCCACTTTCTCCAATGGCCAAAAGCCAGAAAAAAATTCAGTGTAGCATTCCTAAGAAAATGTCATTCTCTTGAATTCCACTCAAACTCCCGAGGAGCTGGAGAAATATTGGTCTATTTTAGAGCCTGTAGAAGTAGAATCAAAACCTAGGAGTAGCCTGACCAGGCGGTGGCGCAGTGGATAGAGCGTCAGACTGGGATGCGGAAGACCCAGGTTCGAGACCCCGAGATTGCCAGCTTGAGCGCGGGCCCATCTGGCTTGAGCAAAAAGCTCGCCAGCTTGGACCCAAGGTCGCTGGCTCCAGCAAGGGGTGGCTTGGTCTGCTGAAGGCCCGCGGTCAAGACATATGTGAGAAAACAATCAATGAACAACTATGGTGTAGCAACAGCAACGAAAAACTAATGATTGATGCTTCTCACCTCTCTCCGTTCCTGTTTGTCCCTATTTATCCCTCTTTCTGACTCTCTCTCTGTCCCTGTAAAAAAAAAAAAACACACACACAAAAAAACCTAGGAGTAGACTCAAAAAAGCTGAGATGAGACAGTGAGTGGGCAAGAGCAGATGCAAAAAGGCAAAGCTATGTTAAATTAAATGAACAATCTATGTGGGATGGAGTGTGATAAAAAGATTTCTAGTTTTGCTAAGTTGAGCTGGGTCTTAAAGAATACAAGAATCATGGGCCAAAGGGAAGGGAACACTTATTTAGTACACTAATGTTCGAAGACACTCTTCTAGATGCCCACAATATGCAAAACTGTTGCTATAATGTAGATCTATAAAGTATATCATAAAACTTAGCAATGAGGGTAGAGAAAAAGACTATCTTCTAGAGATTTTAGTATCTTGGGGCTAAAAGACACATTGGAGATATTATTGCAGTTAAAGTAGTCATAAGGGATAAAAAGATGACGTAGTAACACAACAGGAAAGCACATTAAAATTATCATAATGAATACATATATGAAAGTGTATGCTGTTAGGAAAATGTAAGTAAAGTTTCTTTGTATGAGATCCAGTCTAATGGTTTTGCTTGAAAATGCACAATAAGTGTTCATATGTCTATAAATCTTTGAAAGAAAACTTCCTGAGAGTTGAAGGACAAGGATCAGAATGTGAAGATGCTCAGTGTTAAAGAAAGTTTAACATTTACCCTATTATTACCATAGTTAATATGGGAAAAATAGACATTTCAGTATTTCTAGAAAATACTGTGAATGGCAATCCTATAACACCTTCTATGTCTATTAGGATCAAAGTACTATTTAATTTCTAATATTTGTATCACCTTGGATTTTTATGTGTTTTTATAAATCTAATTGAAATACTATAATCTCCTCTGTAAAGGCTTTCTTAATTCTTTTGGGAAGTTACTCTCTCCTTCCTCAGGGTCTCCTGGTCTCTTTTTAGTCTTTCTTGTAGCATTCTAAGTTATTTACCCACTTGTCTGCCTCACCCATTAGGATTTGAGCTCCTGGATTCAGGAACTATATTAACATAACTTAAAGACTGGTGGTATATAGCATACCCTATGTAATCAATAAATATGTGTTAAATAAATGAATAAAACTGCAAGTTGAGATGTAAAATGTGTGTGCTGAGACCAACTGCATAGACTCAATGCCTGAACCAAATGTAAAATTTCAAATACTATTAGAAGATTGGGGAAGTTATTTTCATGGCTAACTCCCTCCTCCTTCAAGTGTGGATGTAAGCATCATTATCTTGCTATCTTGAGCACCCCACCCTAGCCCCCTATTCTCATCCCTCTCTTACTCTATTCTATTTTTCCAGTGTTTGCTCATTTTCTGTCTACCTCAATAGAATATGAACACTATGAAGGCAAGAGTTTCTTTTTCTGTTTTGTTCACTTCTAGTAGATGCTCAATGCATTTTTGTTGAATTAATGAATTGAATAAGGACCTGGTCAAAAGCATTTGTTGGCTGGGGAAAGAAGACTTAAAGTTATAGATAAGTTTATAGATTTGTACATTAGTGGCCTATAAAAAGATGGACCTTACCACCTTCAAGATGGGCATCAAGTGTCAGAAAATAAGATACATCCAACATTAGACATTACAAATCTAAGGCAGTATATTTTGATATAGATGTTTCATAGGAAAGAGCCAGTATAAACCTTTTTTTTTTAAAGTTATTTCTGATGAACTATTTTTTGGCTGACACTCTAGGTTGCCATACTTTCTCTTCTAAGGGTGTGTTTGTAAGGGCATTTAGTTGAAGGCTTCTACATAAATACAACATATTATTCTTTAGTATTTGCTGACTTACAGCCATTATTGAGGCTAACCCAAGACAAAGAGATATGACCTGCATTTCTATTGGCTATTGTGTTGTGAATTTTCAAAAAGAAGTCCACTCTGTTAACAATCATTTCCCAAGTTTAGAACAAGTCCTAAAGATACACATATGCTCCCTCATCTTATATCTATCACTATTTATTTGAGTTCCCTATCAGAGACTATGGTGCTAGCTACTAAGAATGTGGAGAGATAAATAATGGTTTCTGCTCCATCCTTTCATGGAGGTAGAACAAGCTGATAAATAGTACAGGGGAGCTGGGTTGAGGGCCAGAGGGATAGTAATTTCATAGGACAAAGTGACAATGAGAATTGGTGGGGGTGATGTTGGAGGAGTTAGAATTTGATCTAACTTTTGAAAGAATTCGGCAAAATGAAGACAAAAGAGTTTTTCTTTTAGGCCAGCCACATCTTCTAACTGGTCTTCTGATTTACAAAGAGAAAAATCTTCTGTCTCTTAACTCTTCTTGATTTTTTTCCCTGCAAAGTAGCTGATGAGTATGCTCTGCCCTTCAATGTGCTGACTGCCTAGTTTGTTTTACCTGAACGAAGATGCAAATATTTACTCTGATTGTTTGGAGTCTGCTCCCCCCGCTTTCTTCCGTAATTCCTCAGATGAAATATTTCTTAACCTTCTTTCCTGGGGAGCATTTGAACATGGTGCCTGTTCATTGTTGCCAATGTTCCCGACTGGTAAATTGATAAATGAATCATCCTGTTGTATTCCTTGCACCTGCGCGACGCTTTCTTCTCTAACGTGCTTAGCCAGAGTGGAGTGGATGCATCTGCTTTACAAGTTAACCTACAGAATTTGTTTATAAACCCATTGAAGAGCTAAATGAAGCAAACTGCATTATTGTGCTTGCTAATTATATTTCATTTCAGCTGAAAGCTTATTACAGATACAGCCTGAAAACCTGACTTTTTAATTTTGTTTACATCCACTTCTGCTTTTACTTCAGTCCCTAGAAGATTTTTTTTAATCTCATAAAATGGAGGAGAATTAAAGCAGTTGACTGCAAGGAGGCTGTGGAATTGGTTAATATCTCCTCAACTGCGTTTGTTAATAAGACAAGGCCTTTACTCTTGGTATAGATTGGTATCGCTTTCTGTACTAATGGGCCGCTCAGAAATCCAGAATGCATGGATGCCTTTCAGTGGCCTTTAGGTCACTACTTCCTGAGCAGAGGTTACATTTCTTATAGATGCAGCTACATGGCTGTAAGGGCAAACCAAGCTGAAACCCAAAAGCACAGATATCTGAGCAAGCCATATTCTTAGTATTGTCATGTCAACTTGAATGTGCTCTCCTCCTTTTCCATCAAAGTGAAGTTGTGCCCCACATTTCATAAACGGCTGGTTTTGTGTGTAGTCAGGAATGGCAGGACCTGTGCTGACTTCAGTTTCATGGCTCGTTGATATTTCCCATCTTTCTTCTAAGTAGCAGTTTTCTCCCCCACCATCTCCATCAATCTGCAATAGTTAAAAAGTATCATTACCTATTACTACCTTCTAGAACAGCCACCTGTAAAATCACCACACATTGTAGTGTCAGGAATCTCTACCAGGGGTCCCCAAACTTTTTACACAGGGGACCAGTTCACTGTCCCTCAGACCATTGGAGGGCCGCCACATACAGTACTCCATACACTGACCACCAATGAAAGAGGTGCCCCTTCTGGAAGCGGCGGGGCCGGATAAATGGCGTCAGGTGGCCGCAATTTGGCCCGCGGGCCGTAGTTTGGAGACCTCTGCTCTAGGCTATTTAAATGACTATACTTATTGACAATTTCTCTCTGATAATGATAGAATCCCCCACGTTCGTGGATTATGATTACTTGTTCCTCAACTTCTTCATTCTATCATGCTTCTAGGTGCTTCCTCTGAAGACTGTATAGTATCTTTCTGATGGTGGTAGAGGTAGCAGGCCCTGAGTTACCTGACCATAAATGACAAAGGCCTCTTTATTTTTGTCATAATATTTCCCTACACAGCAGTTTTCAAAGTCCGTGGTGTCCCCTTCAAGAGGTCTATGGCATCAAAACTATTTTCATAAAGATAATAAGGCGTTGTCTAACTTTGTTATGTGCTGATGATGCAAAAGCAATGGTGGCTAAAAGTAACAGTGCCTTAGTCTGCATAGAGGTAGTGACACCAAACTGCTAACAGTTGTGGGATATTTTTATTACCATGTACACACATGGAGGAAAAAAGGCTAGTGTCACTTAAGAATGTCTTCGACAAAGTAGTAAAACTTATTTTATTAGATCTCAACCCTTGACTATATTTCTTTTCAGTGTGACAAAATGGGGAGTGTACAAAGCACTGCCGCTGCCTGTGGAAGTCTGGTGTATGTCTGCAGACTGAGCTGAGATTGGAAGTAGCTGAGGTTTTACATTGCATACCATTTTTGCTTGAAAGAATGACTGACAAAGGTGGTTATTCCAACCTGGGTGTTTGGCAGACATTTTCTCAAAAATGAACAAAGTGGGCTTGTCACTTTAAGGAAGACAACTGACAGTATTTGTTGCCGACAATAAAATTTGAGCTATTAAGCAAAAATTAGAATTTTGGAAAATTTCTATCTTCCACTGTGAGCTTGACAGCTTCCCAATACTTCCAGGATTTGCTAATAACACTGGTGCAATATTAATGAATGTGATTTGTTGGTACTGTATTACGAAATGTGTCAATATTTTAAAAATCTGTATAACATCACGAAGCAACATTTTGTAAATGATCAATACAAAATCAGACATGAATAAAAGATCCATCTGAAGTGCAAAATAGACCAACTGTTTTTAATTTACTAATATAAAGAGCAAGGAATGTTCACTGATACGCTTTCAGATTCCACTGGCAGATTCTACTCTGTATTCTTTAATAAATGGACATTTGTAGAGTTTTGGAGTAGTATCAAAGAGTAATCACAATCACCCAAAAAGGCTATTAAAATACTCCTCCATTTTTCAACTCAATATTTATATGAGGCTGGATTTTCTTTATCTACTTCACAGTATACCGCAACAGATTGAATGTAGAAACAGATATGAGGATCTAGTAATCTTGTAGTAATATTAAAGAGATTTTCAAAAATTAAAAACATCATTATTCTCATTAAATCAGATAAGAAAAAGAAAAGACATACAAATTGGAGAGGAAGAAGTAAAACTCTCACTATTTGCAGATGACATGATACTATGTAGAAAAAACACTAAAGACTCCAACAAAAAACTATTAGAATTAATAAATAAACAGTAAATTTGCAAGTAAAAAAATTTATATAAAGAAATCTGTGGCCCTGGCCAGGTAGTTTAGTTAGTTAGAGTATCATCCTGATATGTCAAGGTTGCAGATTCGATCCCTGTTCAGGACATATATAGGAATCAACCAATGAGTGCACAACAAATCCATGTCTCTCTCTCTTTTTCTCTCCCTTCTTTCTCTTCTTTCTCTCTCTAAAAATCAATAAATAAAAAAATTAAATAAAACTTGAAATAAAGATATCTGTAGCATTTATGTACATTAATAATAAACTATTAGAAATAAAGAATTCTATTTATAATTTCATCAAAATAATAAAATACAATACCTATGTATAAATTTAACCAAGGAGGCAAAATATCTATACTCTGAAACTATAATACACAGATGAAAGTGGATCTATTGGTGATTAATTTTCTCAGTTTTTGTTGATCTGAGAAATCTATTTCTTCTTAGCTTTTAAAATAATTATTTTGCTGGATATAAAATTCTAAGTTGGTGGAGTTTTTCTTCCAGCACTTTAAATATTTAACTGTATTCTCTTCTTGCTTGCAAGGTTTTCATAAAAAGTATGCTATAATTCTTATCCTTTTTCTTTTTCTTTTATTGGTAAGGTGTTTCCCTCCACATCCTTTGGCTTGTTTCAAAGTTTTCTCTTTGTTTTTGATTTGCTATAGTTTGAGTATGATCTGCCTAGGCTGGATTTGGGAAGGCAGGGATTTGTGTTTTGTTTTATATTTATCTTACTTGGTGTTCTCTAAGCATCCTGGATCTATGGTTTTGTGTCTGTCATTAATTTTGGAACATACTCATCACTATTACTTGAAATATTTCTTCTGCTCTGTCCTCAATTTTCTAATATTCCAATTATGCAGATGTTTTATCTTTAAATTTTCCCCCATGATTCTTTTATGTTCTACTATATTTTATTTTGTTTTCTTTAATGCTCCTCTTTGCACTTTAGTTTGGGAAGTTTCTATTGATGTCACTGATTATTTTTCTTGGCTGTATTTAGCCCAATGTAAGCATTTTAAATTTCTAGTAGTTTGCTTGATTTTTAGCATTTTCTTTTGATTCTTTCTTAGACTTTCCATCTCCCTGCTTCTATTATCCAAATATTATTGCATGTTATCTACTCTTTCCATTAGAGCACTTAGCATATTAATCAGTTTTTTAAAATTCCCTGTTTGATAATTCCAAAAGCTGTGTCATCTCTGAATTTGATTCTGATTGCTTGCTTTGTATCTTCAGATTGCGTTTGATTCCTTACCTTTTAGGATACCTTGTACATTATTTTTCTGAAAGGCTGACATTCTGTATTGAGTAATAAAAATTGACACAAAAAGGACTTTAGAGTGAAGATTTATATTAATCTGGCTAAGAGTTGAATTGCGTTTAATGTTTTCTGTAACTATAGTTATCAGAGACTTCAGCTTTCTCTAGTGTCCTTGATTTTGTCTCACTTTCTGACTTTTGGTTTTCCTAAATACTCCTCCTCAGAGGACATCTGTGTCCTGCAGCTCCTTCAGCTATACCCCATCAGCCTGGGGCCCATCTGGTGTGGTGCTCAAGTATGGGAAAGGGAGAGGATTCTAAAACATTATGATTAACTTCCATATTTTAAGCCTGTGTCCCTGAGCTGTGAACTTCACAAGTGTTTCTCCCACCATATAGCTCCCCTTTCTACTTTGGTGCAACAAAAAGTCTAGAAGAGACTAGAGTGAGAAAAATGTCCTTTCATTAGCTGGGATAAAATTCTATTAAAGCCTATTGCCCTGGAAGTTAGGGCTTTTCTATGGAGAACATTCTGGTTATACATATTTCATAATGATTAGTCTTCCCTTTCAGAACTATGAACTGAGATTCTTCTCAGATTTTCACTGTAAAAACTTGGTAGGTTCCTGGAAACAAAACCATTTTAAGTATCAGGATCCCTTAAAACTGACTATATAAGATTATAAAGACATAAAAATGAATTTATCTACTCAACAAGCTTTTTTTTGTTCCTCCTACAATATGCCATATATATTATATATATCAAAAGGTAACAGACAGGAAAGAAATGCTGCAAAAGCCAAAATACTGCCAGTGGTCTTCCAGATGATTTGCATTTTCTTATTTACTGTTTAGGTCAATTTCTAAAATGTCTATAGAATATATATCACGTTTGTGATCAATTTTGTCTTAAATACAAATTATATTATGTTTATTTTTTTAAATTTATTTTATTCATTTTAGAGAGGAAACACAGAGTGAGTGAGAGAGAGAGAGAGAGAGAGAGAAAGGGGGGAGGAGCTGGAAGCATCAACTCCCATATGTGCCTTGACCAGACCAGTGCAGGGTTTTGAACTGGCGACCTCAGTGTTCCCAGGTCGACGCTTTATCCACTGCGCCATCACAGGTCAGGCTGTTTATTTTTTTCTGACCACATGAATTTGAATATGTTTTTAATTTTCTTTTGCCACCCGTGCCTAAATATAGTGGTATGTGCATGACGGCATGAGCTCAGGGAAATATTTTACCCCTTGTTCTTGTATTCCAGGTTCACCCTGGATGAGGTGATTCCTGAGGAAAGGCTTTCTAGGCAGAGGAAACAGTATTAAGAAGCCACAAAGACCTAAAACACATCATGAATTTGTGGGGCAGCTTATGTAGCCACAGTACTGAAGCATGCAGGACCTGGGTGTTGGGGGAAATAAGAAGCCTGGACCAGTTGTGTGTCATGCTCAGGAGCTTGGAAGTTTCCTATTGGTAATGAGGAGCCACAGAGGAGTTTTAAACCAGGAAGTGACATGGTCAGTCTTGCTTCTTGAAAGATTGCTTTTTGGCACTATGGAGGATAGAGACAGGGAAATGGGATAGAAGGAGCTCATCACTCACCAAGGGCAGTGATCAGAATGGAGCAGGAAAAATGGAGAGAACAGATGTCAGAAACTCTGCTGAGCAGGCTGCATAGTTAGGCTCACGCTCAGCTCTATCCCCAGCCCTGTGTTAGCTTTACAATCTCTTGTGTCCATTTCTTAACTTAGCATGGGGTCATTCTTTTGTAGGCCTTCTCTGGTCCCACTGAACCCTCTGGGATGGAGGAGAGTAAGACAGTGGATTAACTTCTTTCTATTTATGAAAAAAAAATTTTTTTTAAACGATTCCCAAGGAAATTTAACTCCTAGATTCTGGTGTTGCAGAAATACTGTTCCTTTAATGAACTGATATTTCAAAATTTTTTGTCCAGTGTTTTCTAAGTTCCTTACTAATTTTATTTAAAGAGTAGTAACAGTTTATATTTTTGAGAGGACACAGAAAGATTAAATGAAGGCAAATCCAAGCTACTCAGTGCTTCCGATGCCTTGGAAGTTGTAGTTCCGAAAGCTGAAGTTGTAAAACTCAACAGCTTGCTAAAATATTACCATATGAAAGGGGAAAAAAATTTAAGACCAAGGAATTAATGTGCTGCCAGCATAAAAGACCATTTGTTAGCACTTGGCTGGCACTAAGTTTTATGTTATTGCTAACAAGAAGCTGATAACATGATTTCTGAAAGATTTTCAATGCTTGGCAAATGCATTTATTCCTTAGTGTTTTATACTTCCATGTTAAATATTTCCAGATAATCTAGGCTTCTTAAACATATAGCTGAGTTATTTTAGAACCCTGCATACAACCCGGAACTTTCACTATTTAATACTTACACATTCCAAAGGTTATCCACATTTGGCCCGTGCAGTAGGACGAGAGTTTCTATTCTCTGCTCTAAATCCTCCGGTTTAACATTTTGACTCCACAACAACTAATAAAGCTAAAAAGAGATTTGGGATCCAGATCGTCATGCTTACATACTAATGACTGCTCTAGTAATGAATGCTGTTGACCGACAAGACACTCCAGCTTAGCGGATCCTCTTCTTGCTTCCTTCGGAAACAGCCCTTGAAGAAGGAGACCTGAGAATCTAATTAGCTTGCACATTTGTGCCTCTTTTTTTTGAATCAGGCTGTAGGATGACAGCTGCTCTGCAGACTTCTCTGTTGCTCTGAGGAGAAACAGCTCGCTCTAGCTCCTGAGGCAGAATGTTGTTCCTTAGCCAAGCCTGTCAATCAAGTTGAATCTTGGAGTGACCAAAGAGGCAAATTCAGATAAGGAGGACTGTACAAATGCCAAGGTTAATTGGCCCTACTGTTAAATGTTGGGGATGCAAAATTGAATAAGATGAGAAATAAAATGAAGAAGAGATGGTGAAGAAGAGGTGGTCAAAGGGTACACATTTCCGCTTACAAAAAAAACAAATCTTGGAGGTACAATATAAGCATGGTGACTGTAGTTACTATTGTATTGTATATTTGAAAATGGCTAAGAGAGTAGATCTTAAAAGTTCTCATCACAAGGGGAAAATATTAAAACTATGTATGGTAATGAATGTTAAGTAAACTTCTGTGGTGATTATTTTACAAATAGACATATATCAAATCATTATGTTATGCACCTAAACTAATACAATGTTATATGTCAATTATATCTCAATTTTTTATGATTTTAATTTATTGAGTTTACATAGATTCGTGTCCCACCGAATATATCTCTCCCTCCCCATGTTCCCCTCACCCCCTCCTGTTTGCCCCCTCCTCCCAATGCCTTCCCCCTTTCCTATGTCAATTATATCTCAATTTATAAAAAGAGAGAGAGAAGTTGAAATGTGGCAGTGGGAGGCAGGGGAAATGTTTTATAGGTCAGAGAACTTCAGTGGGAGGGATTATATTTTCAATTGTAAGCTTTGTAAAGACATGGTATTATAGTATAGGGCCCAGTGCTTTGCATATATATTTTTTAAAAAGATAAATAAGATGGTCCCTATCTTCAAGGAACTCATCATTTGAGGTGAAGCAAACTAGTAAACAATAGCAATACAAATTATAAGTGCTATACATAGGTTCCCCATCTAGAATTGAATACATACTCCTCACCATCTCAAACCAATTGTCACATTTCTCCTTTTGCTTACACAAGCATCCCTAGAACTTGTGAAATAACATGACTTTTGGAAAATATTTATATAATTCTCTACTGTCATTCACATGAAGAAAACACCCATCGTCTTTAGTATCCACCAACAACTATAAAAACCAGCAGAGTTCTCTCAAGAGTTTTGGGATTTGTGTTTAGGTCTGACTAATTAATGAGCAGGAGCAAGAGGGATTAGTCACTCTGTAGCTTTACAACTCATCAGCAACCCCAGCTCCATTACAAAAGCTGGAACATTGCGCAGGCACAAACTTCCCGAGGACGCTGAACAGATTCTGCTCTGTGATTTGTTTCAGAATGAAATTCTCTTCACCCGGTTCTGCTGATAAATGTGGTTCAACACGATTTGAATACTTAAAAACATTGGATGAGGGTGTGAGCAGCTGTCTAAGGCTGAACTGCCATGCCCTAATCCACAGCACATTCCCCCAGTGGTCACTGCCCTCCACCTTGTTGATGGGAAGCCAAGGAGGCTATTGTTATCGTTAGTAACCACCTACCCACGGTGAGCGAGCATACTTTCAGTTGTACTTGGCACCAAGTACAGTGAGGGGACCTGCAAATTCTTTAAAGCAGATTGTAGTGGGGCAGGCAGAACTGTGAGTTTAGTCTGCAGGAACAGATGAAGTCGTCTCTGAACATCTGGTTTTTATTGAGACAGCAATTACTATGTAGCTGTGAGGAGAGCCAGGGAAGACACCCCAACTCAATGAAGCTTGAATATTTAAGCTGAGCCATACATTCATATGCATTCATAGCATTGATGTTTCTTACATCTCCATGTTAATTTTTCCTTGATTGACAGTCCAGAAGGCATCTAGGAATCCTGTCAGCAAAACAGATCCCTTAGAGCTTCTAAGCGAAAGCTAGTCTTTTATGTATGAATAGGGGCTTGTAACCTTTGGTTCTGCTTTAGTTCATCTGCTAAGGCTCCTGGAGATGAATAAGTAGTGTGGTCAGTTTCTTTCCATGCCACTCACAGCCCCAAAGAAAAAAAAACATGGTGTTGTCACATTTGAAAAGTGGCATATGTTTTCCTAGTAATTACATCTTATATGTTTACTATTCAAAACATGCAGGTGTGGGTTTTTGAACAGTGGCCAATGACAATGTGCCTGACTGGCAGGAGTTCCTAAGTGAGTCATGTTTCACTGTCTGTCAGTTTTTATAACTGTTTTCACTACTAATTTAGCTCTGTGATGCAGCGTGCAATTAGTTCTATTATGGAAGCAGCTGTCTTCAGTTTTTCAGAGACGCTTTTCCCTTTGGCTTGCACCGGTCTTGTTGTGGTTCTGCTGATGTGATGATGGAAGTTGTAAAGTGGTACCTAGATGAGCCACAGTGAGCCTGGATCTTCCGCACACAGAGGGTTCTCGCTTACTCACTGCTACTCTGATGCTGCTGTGTCTCACAGCGCAGTTAAAAACGGCGTCACAAAGGAATTTGCTCCTTGACAGACAAGTCTCATGGAAAATGGTGAGCATTCGACTGTACTCCCTGCAATCCTGTTGTTTATAAAAATTCTATTTGTAAGTGATATATTAGGTTGCGGTGGGAGGGATGGCGGACAGAACGAAAGGATTGTATTTGGTTTACTGTCCAACACTTAGCTACGATTTTAAGGAACTAGGATGAAGCCAGGATGCAGCAAATGCCGGCACAAAAACAATGTGAGAACAGGACTCAATGTTTACAGTTGGACGGGATGCTATGGCTTCATTGAAAAAATATCCTACCCTCTCAGGAGTTTCTATGCTTTTCATTTTCAATCCCAAATCCCATCTGGCACTTGGAATTCTCCAGGTAACACAGAGTGGTGCCCATTCTGAGCCTATCTGCCCTACGGAGTGCTAAGAGTTTGAACATTTTCTTTCAAGCATAATTCCAAGCATAATCCCCTATCATGTACTCGGGACCTTGCTCCTGAAAGTATGGTTCATGGAGTCGGCATCACTGGGAAGCCTGTGGGAAACACAGGATATGCAGCCTCACCCCAGACCAACTGCACCAGGATCTGCACTTGAACTTGGTCCTCAGGCAACTTGTGTGTACATTATAGTTTAAAAAACTCTACTTTAGAACTTTATTATTTGACTGCTACTTATTAGTGGTTGCTAATGAACATATTTCCTTGAATTTAGAGCACTTATGATCAACTGAAATATCTGTTTCTTTCATTTGTTTACACCTTTATTGAACACTTCTCCCTCTCTTAAATATAAAGTCTTTAGCACCGGTACTTTGTTTCATTGCAGTATCTGGAGCAGGAGGAATAGTGCCTCCACATAGTTAACCTCGAATGGACATTCATTGAATTAAACAAGTGAATAAATGACCCACTGTAGATAAAATGTGTGAGCAGTACCAGAGGCCTGGCAGACCCAGTTCCGTTACCCTGGGGAGTTGCCTCAGACCCTCAGCACCTCCTGCTTGAGGCAGGCAAGTGAGGGAGAAATAAGATCAGTAGTTTAGGGTTCAGAGATCATACTGCATTGGTGGCCCCTTGGCCAGGGAAGCACAGGTGGTTCCAACTTTCCTCCCCCGATTTTTGGAGAATGAGTTAGCAGTCTTGCTGCAAGATGTAATGCATTCCAGTTGAACCAAAACTGTTCCATGAGAACACTGCTCTACCTGGACTGCTGGGAGAATAACCGGTGAGGCCCACGAGACTGAGGTTTGTTTGGCAAGGTGACCAACTCATTCTCGTTTGCCTGGGACAGTTCTGGATTTTTCACTGAAAGTTCTATGTCTCAGAAAACCTCTCAGCCCAGGCAAACTGGGAAGGTTGGATACCCTACTTGAATGTTTGCTGGAATGCATTATCTGCTGAGAGTCCCTGGCAAAGGGTGGAAGACTTGAGGTCTTTGAGAGATATTTAGATTTTTAGAGTACTTTTGTGACCCAACAAAGAATGTCCAACAGAAGAAACACCTAGAGGCACATATCTTAAGGCCACCCATGGAATGATGGCTTAAGTCCCATTAATTTCACAAAATAATTATTTATTTTTGTCTTTGATAAATATGGGCAGAGAAAGACCTTTTCCTCAAAAGAGGAAGGCTCATGTAAAAGCACCATCTTAGAAATGTTAGTGTTTCATTGGATGCTGCCCAGAGGTGCTGATCTTTGAATTATCTTGAGGCACACTGCCCTAGGACCTGAGCAAAAGCCTGTCGAAATACTTTCACAAGTTAAAGCCATAAATGTTATTTTTCCAAATTAAATTCATTTCCAGATACAGTTTTGTGACTGCCATTTCAAATGTGCTCATTTAATTCTTTGCTCACAAAAACAAACCAAAAAATAGATGAAATGGGGTGGGGTTGGACTGTGGTATAATACAACCAGCTTTAGTTTAATTTGAATGCTTTAACATATACACAGCAATATTTGGCTATGTAAGTAAATAGTATTACTTAATGATTTAATCTAAAAGTTGTCTGAGCTTCACGTTTTTGTCATGAAGCTATTGCCAGAGTGGCCAATGGTCGCCATTCAGAGAACACAGGACTGTTTAAAGCTGGACTTTCTTGAATTCAAAAATAGGTTATTATGAGACATGGACAAGAGAGTGGTGGTTACGGGGTGGGGGGTTGGGGGGAAGGGTGGGATAGGGAGGAGGGGAGGGGCACAGGGAAACCAGATAGAAGGTAACAGAGGACAATTTGACTTTGGGTGACGGGTATGCAACACAATTGAATAATAAGCCAACCTGGAGATGTTTTCATTGTACATATGTACCCTGATTTATTGGTGTCACCCCATTAAAATTAATAATAATAAAATAAAAATTTAAAAAATAGGTTATTATCAATGGGAAATATATATATTTTAAATACTTTAATTTAATCCTTTAAAAAGAAGTCCAACAAGATAATTTAGAAAGTTTGGGAATTGGGGGTGGAAGGGGAGTAAATCATTTAAAATAACAACTGTTCTATTACAACTGTTGTGTTGTAATATAATGGTTATTTCCTATGTTCCTAAAACTCTGCTTTAAAATTCTCTTGTGTCTTAGACTTGATATGGAAAACAACTAAACATGATAATGGTTCTATAATTGAAAAAGACTAAATAAAGCTATTCCCTGGACTCTTGTTTAATTGTTTAACATACCTGAGTGACTTTGGAAGAGCTAAGTACTATACTGCAAAGCCCTTGATAATGACAAATCTAAGTACTAACTGAGGTATATTAATATTTTCTGAACTTCATTTATTAATTTGATTGCAAAACGGTTTATGATTCCACTCACAAAGAATGATTTTAGTTTTACTCACTCATTTATTGAATGCTTGTAGGCTGCTTGCTTGTGATTACAGCAATATTCTTAACTGAGATGTTGCAATGCACTGGTATGTCAGGATCAGTTATGAAGCACGTTGAAAGAAGTTTTTTTTTTTTAATGTTTTATTTATTCATTTATTACAGGGACAGAGAAAGAGTCAGAGAGAGGTATAGATAGGGACAGACAGACAGGAACAGAGAAAAATGAGAAACATCAATCATTAGTTTTTTGTTGCCGTTGCAACACCATAGTTGTTCATTGATTGTTTTCTCACACGTGCCTTGACCGCGGGCCTTCAGCAGACCAAGCCACCACTTCCTGGAGCCAGAGACCTTGGGTCTAAGCTGGCGAGCTCTTGCTCAAGCCAGATGGGCCCCCGCGCTCAAGCTGGCGACCTCAGGGTTTTGAACCTGGGTCTCCCGCATCCCAGTCCGGCAATCTATCCACTGTGCCACCGCCTGGTCAGGTGAAAGAAGTTTTAACTAATAATAAGAAAGGGGTCTAAAGTTTACAAATTATTTACTTTTCAAAATAACTTAGGGTAGTTTCAGATTGTCCAAATTATTTTATTATGCTGTGCTATCTTGAGAGAGATATAAAAAAGAGGTTTTGAGCTAACAGAGCTGGATTGATGAACTGACCATAGCTTGTTTTCTGTTTTTTGTACAGCAGGCTGGGGAATGAGGCACTTGGGAAAGTAGTCTGTCCTGGGTAGAAAAATATGTTAAGACCAACTGGTTGACAATGTCAGAGAGAAAGAATTATAAAGCAGGATAATGAGGATGTTGTATGTAAAACTCAATCTACCTGCACTTGAGTGCAATGGAAAGAAGAAATTCGTGAACCAATGTTCCTTCAGAACCAATTTTTGAGCATTTATCTGACACTATGTGTGGCAGGCAGTTCAGGTCTTTCAAAAAGCGCTTTGCAAGGTAGGCCAGACATGCAAGAGATTTATTGAGGGAAATGATTATGAAGAATCGAAAGAAAGGGAGTGGGACTAGATAAGGAAAGCCTTCAGAACAATGCAGGTCTGCCACCCGTGAAAGGAGAGAGGGAAGGATTGGTTATAAAGGCCTCTTACCACACTGTTCTGCTAAGAAAGCTTTAGCCAGCTCAATTAGGAGTCCCTGAGTAGAGTGGGTTAAATGGTGCCCCCTCCATGCCCCAGAAGATATGACCACCTCAAAACTATGAGTGCAACTTTATTTGGAAAATGGATTCTTTGTAGATACAATTAAGGATTTAAGGATATGAGGATGAGATGATTTGGGGACTATACATGTGGTTCTTAGATCAAATGACTAGGTCTAAATAAAAAGAAGAGAAGACAGACACACAGAGGAGGAGGTCATATAAAAACAGAGGCAGATATTGGACTTATATGACTATAAGCCAAGAAACACTAAAGATTGCCAGCAGCCACCAGAAACTAGGAGAAAAGAATGAAATGGATTCTCCCTCTGAGCCTCTGGAAGGAACCAACCCTGCCAATACCTTGATCTCAGAATTCTGGCCCCCAAACTGTGAGAGAATATATTTCTGTTATTTTAAGCCACCCAGTTTCCAGTACTTTGTTGTGGCAGCCAAAGAAACTAGTCCACAGAGTCCACGTTGCTCATCGGAAGATTTGGCACCCCACAGAAATGGGCCAGCACAGCAGTTTGTCATAGCACTACCTGGGAGGAGCCCAGGGAGGGGTGTGGCCTCACCATGACTGTAACAGCAGATCCAGAGTGGCAGCTGGAACTGGCATTTAACTATGCTCCCACAAGTTCCTCTAGAGGAGATCTGGGTGATGCATCTCTGTGACTACCATGCTATACGATATCAATGAAGCAAAGAACTGAGAATAGTCTTTGCCTTTTGTAAGCTTGGTTGGTAAACCTAGGGTTGTTGCACACATGAGGACACAAGCATGTATGTGATAAAGCAGGATTACTTTATGCAGAAATTCTGAGGGGACCAAACCATGGAAGGCTCAACCTAGAATGAGTTGAATGTGGGAAGGGTCCTTAGATGAAGAAACTGGTGAAGAAGCGAGACAAATGGAATGGTGCAGGCATAGAGCAGAGGACCAGTAGTAAGCTTAAAGAAGAAAGTGAAGAGCTTGACCTCATTTCTTGAAAATAGAGAGAGAGAGAAAGAGAGATGGAGGAGGAAAAGAGGAAGAGATTTCACAAGGCAGGGAGTAAATATGAAGGTCAAAGTGGGCAGAAACATAAAGAGGCTAGAAGGTCTTTCTGAACCCCTCATTTGTTATTTAAAAAATACATCTCCTGGGTAACTTCAGACCCATATCAGGATCCACATGATGAGAACCCAGGAAGCCCTAGTCTGTTTGACAAAGATTTAAGTAAGAGCCAAAAGAAACTGTTACCTTTATTAAATAAATTTTGCACTTATTGATATTTAGAGAGAAAACTGAAGGGAGAGAGAGAGAAATATCTATTTGTTGTTCCTCTTATTTATACATTCATTGGTTGATTCTTGTATGTGCCCTGAAGTTGTATGAGCCTGCAAGCTTGGCATATTGGGATGATGCTTTAACTGAGTTACCCTAACTGAGCTACCTGACCAGGCACATTTATTAAAAAATAAAGGAGGAATATGGTATTAGAACTGGTAGACCTTTGTAACCCTACTTATTGACTAATATGGGGTAAGCCACTACAATTCTGAGGTGGCTTTTCAAGTGCTAAACAGAAATAATAGAATCTTTATGTCAGAAAGGGTTAAACAAGCCAGTGTATGTTTATGAATAGTGCAAACTAACATGCTCTACTATACTTAGTTATTACGCTTTATGGAGACACAGGCTATTTAATTGTGGTAAATACCCTTAGGTATCCATAATCTCATCAGTCAAAAACAATTACTATTAATTTTTAGTATTTTTCCTTCCATATTTTTCAGTTTGTATGTAGAGCTCTATCTTGCTACACTTTCCCACCCTTACCCCCACCCCTACACAAATGAATTAGCCAGGATGGCTTTTCCCTGACATAATGTATTGTGGACATTCTTTTGTGTTAGTAAATAAAGATCTATTGCATTTTTTTAATGGCCAAATATGGTGGAGATTACTAGAGCTCACCCATATCCTGTTCTCTTCTTCTTCCAGGGCACACAGAGGAATGCACATCCCAGCTGCCCAGAGTTAGGCCAACCATGTGACTAGTGTGGCCAATTATTTCTAAGTGGAAATGACGTGTCATGAGCCTTTGCCTTGCCCTTCAGCCCTGGCATGATGGCATTACATAGAAATGATGAAACTACAGGATGGAGCGGGCCTGTAACAGGAGCTGCCCTGAGGCGAACATCAGACTCTCAGTGGACTTTGTGTAATCGAGAGGAAAAATAGATGTAAAACCTCTATGCTTTCAGAATTTGCCTGGTATGGTTTAGCTTATACACATGTATGGACACATAAATTGTTTTAAATTCTTCATTATCATAAGCAATTCTGCAATAAACATCTATGTATATGCAAATATAATTATTTCCTTAGAATAAAGTTCTAGAAATAAATATCTGGGTCCAAAGATACACAAACTTTAACTTTTCATAGATATTGACTAACTGCTCCCCAAGAGTATATTAGAGTACCTTTTATTATACATGTTTGTCAACTGTACATTATTCACTGAATTAAAAAAAATGTCTTTGCTAATGAGTTTAAATTTTCTATATAGTTACTGGCCATTTAATAATTTTTAGTACAGTACAATCGATGTCTTATAGTATATTTTTCTATTTGGCTGTTTTATAGCACTAATAGTACTTGACATATCAAGAATATCAACCCTATGTCTGCCTTTATGTTCCAAATATATATCTTATTTGTTGTTTGTCTTTTAATCTTACCTAACATTTTGCCAAACGGGTATCTTTACTTTTGCATCATTAAAATTAAGAGTTTCCTTTATGGTTTCTGGCTTGGGTGTCCTGATTAGTTTTCTAATTCTTTCTATCTCAAGTTAAATATATATATTCACCTATATTTTATCCAAGTACTTATAGAATTTTATTTTTCAAAGTTAAATTATTAACATAATCTGGCAGGGCACCTATATGATAGGACTCATATGTCATATCATGAATTATTTATTATTTCCATTTAATTTTAAATAATACCTTATCATACATAAATTCCTATATATTTTAATGTATTTATACTTCTTATTTAGTTTATCTAGCTTTCTATTCCTAAGCCAATATATGCTATTTTATTATAGGTTTAGTTATTATATAAATAAAAATTAAAACTTTCAAAGCTATATTACTAGATTAATTCTTCACAATGATTTGTGAAGTTTCATACAACGAAATATTTGTTATTCAAATAAAAACTTCTGCAGAACTGTTCAGGTTGATGCAGTGGGGGCACGGGTGTGGAGCCTAAGTCCCATCTACTTGTCCACCCACTGGATCCCTGCTGACATTCTGGAGTAATAATATGAGAAACCACTGCTCTGAGGATTCCTCCTGTTGTAAAGGACATCCTGTCCCATCAGCTAAGGTCATGGGTAAACAGAAACAGACGAGGCTCCGGGTCTTTTTTCTGCTCTGGTGGCCTTGGTCCCCTCCCAACATGACAGAGGCTCCCACCCCGTTGGATGCCTATCCCGTTCTGTGTCTGCCTACAGCAGGTAGGCTTCCGCGGCAGGTGCGCATCCACCATAAGGTGGTCTCCCTACACTTTTATCTGCCTTTTGGCTGCCCCAAGTAATATCTTTATTGCTTGAACATCTGTTCCACATTTAAGTATTTTCACTTAACAGTAGTTTTGGAACCATTTAAGTAACTAACCATTTCCATACTCAGCTGAAGAAAATATAAAATGTACATGGAGACTCACTTTCCCCGGTAAAGGGAGAAAGCTCTGTGGTAGTCTAAATTCCTCAAGGTAATACTTACATGTCCTCAGCATCTGAGGTGGGAAAGTAAGGACTCTATCCTTATAACTATGTCTGCTACTTTTGTATTATCATGTCCACTAAAAGGGATAGAACATTTCGCTCTATTTGCATCTACAGTGGTCCCTCATCTATCACAGGGGTTAGATTCCAGACCCCTCCACCCCCCGTGACAGGCAAAAATCCATGAAATAGCGACTTTATATTTATTTTATTGTTTATATATATTTTAAGGCTTTATAAACCCTCCCCACATTCTTATAAACCTTTCACACACTAATTTTGCCCCAAAATAATTTAAATAATAAATATATTAAAAACCTACATACCGCAAAATCTTGCAATGCAGTGAAAAATCCGCGATACAAAATTAGATAAATACAATTTAAAAATCTGTGATACAGTGAGATTGTGAAAAGTGAGCCACAACATGGCAAGAGACAACTGTATAGCATAAAATAAGGAAGGACGGGTTGGTGCTATTTAGTGAACACACATTCTAGTTCTCCCTGGTAAATTCAGATTTAGGTATTGGCCATTTCATTAGTTATGATCCCAATGGACCAATGTAATTCTTTAGTCGTGTTAAAGTTTAGATAGAGTTAATGGAAAGTCATCATTCCCGAGTTGTAAGAAACGTAAAATTTATACAAAACAAACTAAAATTCACATTAATTTGTTAAAACAAGGCAATAGAAGATATATCTGAGCGAGAATTTGTTAGAAATAAGTTAAAAGGCTTTCCATTCATTTACTCATCATTCACCCATTCATATTTATTCAATGTCTAATATAATGTAGTGTTCTAAATGTGCTAAGAATATATTGCAGAGGGGAAGTTCATGCTATAATAAAGCTAGAAGTATAGCGGGGAGTGGCTTTAAAATTGATAAACAATAAATAAGAAAGACATCACATGCTGAGTAATAAGTGCTATACTAAGAATTTCAGTAGAATAAAATGATAGACATTGCCTCCTTTGGGTTGGATGATCATAGACATTTCTCTGTGAATATGACTTTAAGCCAAAGTAGGAATGTAAAAGGGAGACATCTCTATGAATATCAAGAACAGAATCTTACAAATAGCTAGAAAAACTGGAAAGAAGCCATATAGTGGGGAGAAGTTTGGTGAGTTTTGTAAGGTCAATGTACTGGAACATAGTGAACAAGATGATTTCCAATGGATAAAGGCCAGATCATGGAGGATTAGATTAAGAAGTCTGAATTCTATATATCCAGTATGAAAGAAAGCCATTGGAGCAGTATAAACAGATGAGTGAAACATTCCTATTTACATTTATAGCACTCTGGCTGCTAAACAGAGAATTGATTCAGAGAGGCAAGATTAAAATGATGGAGTAGTGAAAGGGGAAAATGATGATGCTGAAGAGAGGAAAAAATTATTAGAGGGATGTTCCTGAGCAGACAAGAGGTGATATGCAAAATGGTGGCCTTAGGATAGACTGTCCATTTATGACAGGAAGAAAAACAGACTAGTCTAGATTCCAGTAGGCAAGTAAAGTGGTATTGAAAGAGCTGGAAAGGTATATTCTGTTTGCTTCTATCGTGTTATTGGAATAGAAAGTAAGTCAGCATGGAGAATGTGGATGGGAAGAATGTGCTAGAACTTTGAGGAAAGGGAACATAAATGGTCATGGGAAATATGTAATATAATTGTCAGCACCAAAAACATTTTTTTTTTCCCCCAGGGACAGAGAGAGAGTCAGAGAGATGGATAGATAGGGACAGACAGACAGGAACGAAGAGAGGTGAGAAGCATCAATCATTAGTTTTTTGTTGCCGTTGCAACACCTTAGTTGTTCATTGATTGCTTTCTCACATGTGCCTTGACCGCGGGCCTTCAGCAGACAGAGCAACCCCTTGCTGGAGCCAGCGACCTTAGGTCCAAGCTGAGGAGCTTTTGCTCAAGCCAGATGGGCCTGCGCTCAAGCTGGAGAGCTTGGGATCTCGAACCTAGGTCTTCCGCATCCCAGTCCGATGCTCTATCCACTGCGCCACCGCCTGGTCAGGCAAAACATATTTTTAATATTAATGATCATAAATTAAAAATAAGACAAGACAATATGGATGTGTTTTTCTCCAGACAAATTCAGCTACACATAGGGTACATGGAGAATACTGAAAATTTGGAATTTACCAAGACTGAGATTTGTCAAAGCCAGAAAGAAACAAAGGAGGTGAGGGTTTGTGCAAAAGGGTGATTTTACTGTTGGACCATGGAATATAATCTGGGTAAGGATTTGAATGAGGAAACCAGGTGGGAAAGTAGACAAGACAGCCCATAAAATGATTGTATGATCAATAGCTTGTAGGTTCTAGTGGAATAGAAAAATGGTTAGCATTAGAATACTCCACAGTTGGGAATCTGCATATAACTTTTGAGTCCCCCAAAACTTAACTATAAATAGCCTTTTATTGACTGGAAGTTTTACCAATAACATGAGCAGTTGATTGACACATATTTTGTATTGTATGTTATATATATTATATATTGTATTCTTACAACAAAGGAAGCTAAAGAAAAGGAAAATCATAAGACAAAATATATTTAGAGTACTGTACACATGTATTGAAAACCATCTGTGTAAAAGTGGACCTATTCCAGTAGAGCCCCAGCCCTACATCCATCAGGCACCCCTGATTCGACTTCCCTGTGCAGTGGGACACTCCTGCCTATCAGCAGGGCTGGCAGCCCCTTCGAGACTACTCTTGAGGCAACTGAAGATGCTACGAATAAGTGCCGACACTAACTGCCACGGGAGGAAAAACACAACCAACACACAAGTTAGTTGCAAGAACCACACAGGCAATTTATTACTCACAAATTCTTTTGGAGTGCTTGGGTACAGCTTAAGGGGAACCTGTTGACATGCTCCTCTTGGCTGCCTTTGGTCAGAGCTCAGAGTGGCATGGAGACAGTCCACATTCAAGTTGGAGTCTAGGTGACTACTGCAGCAGGGGGCCCCTCAGCTTTAGTACATTTTCTGGCCAACACCTTCTAACAAGTGTCAATCTACAGAATTATCACCTCAAACCACCTTTTTGGGAGTTCCTCCCAGGGATCCCCTTTTATGTTAATCTACTGAAATGTTACATCAAGCCACTTTTAAGATGTTCCTAGGGAAGCTTCTTGTTTATGTTAATTTACAGAGTTATGACTTCAAGCCACTTCTTATCTATGTATAACTTCACACAGACACACACTAACTGGGCCCTGCGAGAAAGGCAGTCTGTTTATCACATCTGCACACACTATATTAATTCCTATCCAGATAGCATAACTTTATTTAATTTCCTTAAATAATTTTAATATTGTACAGTATCTTAATTACCTTAATATATCTTCCATGTTTTTATGTTTCTATATATTTAGTTACTATAACAGTATATTAGTACAACAGGACCTCTGCAACTCAAACCTGTGGCGGTCAAGATTAAGTTGTATTATATTATTCTGCCCTCCTTGTGAAGTGATGTAGTCATGTGGCTGCGCTCTGGCCATTAGCCAGTACATGAAAGTGGCATGGTTAGCTTCAGAAATTCTCATTAAAAGGAAGAACTATGCTCTTTACTTTACTCCTTCCTTGATCCTGCTACCTAGAATGTCAATGTGATAGCTGGAGCTTCTATCTGGGATCATTAAATGACTCTGAAAATGCAGTCAAGCACAGAGAAACCATAAGTTGCAAGAGGCATAATTCCCCAAGGTCTTTATGGAACTATCCCTGGAATCTCTACGTCTGGACTTTAACCTTGGATCCTTTTTCTGTCACTGCTAGTGGGAGTTTTAAAAGTACTTGCTGATTAATCTAATAAAAAAGAGAATATATATATGCTACACAAAAAATTATGATAGGATAGCAGCAAAATTATATGGTGATTCTATATTTCATCCTTATTCATGTTTACATTTTCCAAATTTTTCAATGTTATATTTATACTATAAATACAACATGTTTATTAATTTAAACATTAAAACATATAAACAAAGATTATTGATAATCTCAATACTTTGATAATTACTTTAAATTTTGATGTATATTTTTACAAAGAAAGGTATTTAGACTAAAACAAAAACTAGTCCTCTTTCCCTATAAATTCAGTATTAAGAACAATCCAGGAATCCTGATCAGAGTAAAAGGTTTTACCCAGTGGCCCTTGGGCTTTCAGTGTAACCTATTATCCTGGGATATTATACTTTTTTTTTAAAAGCCCTTTTCTAGAGATAAATTTGATTTTTAAGAATGTCATCATACACTAAAAGTCCCTGAAATGGGCTAATGGGATTGGCTTTTGGTGGGGAAAATGAATTCACAAGTAAAGAGCTGGTAATTTGAGCTCTAAAACTTTGTAACCTTTACTTGTGGGTTGAAAGATAGAAAAACATTAGCCTTAAAGTTGTAATAGCCCCAAGGAAGCCAATATAGTCTAAAGGTCAATGCTCTGAAGATGCAAGATGGTGGGGGAGTAGGTGGAAGTTACACTCACCTCCTCCCAGAACCAAACTGGAATTACAACTAAAATATAGAACAACTAACCTGAATAAACAACTGAAGACTAAAAGAGAAGTATTATCACTAAAGATTTACAGAAGCCACATGGAGACTGGTAGGGTAGTCGAAGATGTGCAAAGGACATAGGTTTTGCAGTTTAAATAGTCTAAAGTTTGAGTAATGATTGCATACACTTACTGACACAGACACATGCACCTATGTACACATCCACAGCTCTACTTTTACCAATAAAAAAAAGGATGAAAAGGTTTTAAAAACACTTTTAAAGCCCCAAGCATATGAGAGCTGTTTGTTAAAAATCAAGAATTACAAGTTGTTTCCTATCTCTATTATATAAAATTTAAAAAGAAGACAATGCAGAGAGTAAAGATATCAACCTCCCAACAGGTGTTCATGGTTCTTCCTCAAGAGATAGCACAGTTACACAGTATTCTCGTCACATTGCATTTGTTGACAAAAAGTTTAGAAACAATAATACAAATTCATGTCAACAATATACCTAAATGCTTTTACTGAAATCACACTGCCCTAGGCTTGAATGATACATCTGCTATTTATCAACTGTGTCACATTAACTGATCTAGTTAATTTCTCTGCCTTCAATTTATATTTTGAAATAATTATTTTATTCTTTAAATAATACAGATGTAGTTTAGAAATTTAAACATGCAATATAGTGTGCTACAAAAATATGTGTTCATCCTATTCTGGCTTCTGATCGCCCTGCACAGAGGCAAATACAATTAACATCTTGAGATCATATGTAGATATAATCATACATATATACATATTTTAGTATCTCCTAATCTAATAGTTTTAAATTATTATATATTGTTATTTTAATGAACATTCCTTTAATGGTTGACAAGGCTAGCCTGACCTGTGGTGGCACAGTGGATAAAGCATAGACCTGGGAACACTGAGGTCACCAGTTCAAAACCCTGCACTGGTCTGGTCAAGGCACATATGGGAGTTGAGCTTCCAGCTCCTCCCCGCTATCTCTCTCTCTCTCTCTCTCTCTCACTCTGTGTCTCCTCTCTAAAATGAATAAAATAAATAAAGGTTGACAAGGCTAAACATGTTTTCATTTAATTAAAGTTACTTGAATTTACATTTTTTTAATTGTTTTATAATTTTAAATTTACATTTCTATAAACTGCCTGCTCATATCCTCTCTCCATTATCTTACTGGTTTTTAAATATTATTTTCTACTTGCTTTCTAAGAACTTTTAATATATTATTAAGAAAACAAAGCACTTCACTATACACAGTATGTTACACATATTCTTCCCATTTTATCATTGATTTTATTTATCATATTTTATTAAGGAAGAATGTTTAATTTTTATGTAGATGCATTGATTTATCATCTTTTACCCATTTAAGTTTTCATGTCATATTTAGAGAGGGTTTCTCATACCAAGATTAATTTTTGAAATTTCATATAATTTTCTTTAATGCTTTAAAAGGGTTTTCTTTTGAAAAGTTTAAATCTCTGTTCCTATTGAATTTCATTTTGATATAAAAATGGGGATAGGAATTAATTTATTACTGTCCAGAAGGCTAGGCAGTTATTGACTAAATCTTGGGAGGGCATAAATTTGAAACATTTCTTTAGTAGTAAGTTACATTACTATGAGGATTTTGGTGTATCTCTCAACTCTTCATTTGTTCCATTGATATACTGTTTTATGTACCAGTAAGTATTTGTGTTATATTTTAATACCTTATAGACAATTTTACCTCAGAAATCTTGTGTCTAAATTATTGTCTATTCTAAAAATTATTTGTGCATTAGTTTTCTTGGGGTAATATAAATGTAAAG
Source organism: Rhynchonycteris naso (assembly GCA_037038555.1). NCBI lineage: Eukaryota > Metazoa > Chordata > Mammalia > Chiroptera > Emballonuridae > Rhynchonycteris > Rhynchonycteris naso. Next base: position 121,590,634 of record CM073002.1, read on the forward strand.
ATAGAAAAATTGAAGGGGAATGTAGTCAATATTGTGATAAATTTGCATGGTGACAGATGATGACTAGAATTAGTGGGTGACCATGTTTAAGGTATAAAAATGTTGAATCACTATATTATACATCTGAAACTAATATAGCTAATATAATATTATATTACCAACTATACTTAAATTTTAAAAAATATTGGTAAACAGAGAATTGCTACCTTTAAAATATCAAGTCTTCTTATTCAAAAAAGTATATCATTATATTTGTTCAGTTCTAGTTTTACCACTTCATATTCTTTTAAAGTCCTTTAGATCTATCTTGACCATTTCTTAAGTTTGTTCCTATAACAGACACTACTTTTATTCCTTTATATTTTAATAAGTATACATAAAAAATAACTGTTTTGTGTCTGTTAATGCTATAGGCAGCTATTTTACTTATTACTGGTAATAATTTTTGCAGATTCTCTCTCTATTCCAGATATACAACTTAATCATACATATAAATAATGATAGTTCTATGTCATCTTTTAGAACTTTTATATTTAATTGTTTCTCCTGTTTAATTGTACATCTAGAACCTCTACAACAATGGTAAATAATAATTGTAATAGTAAAAATTATTATCTGTCTCCTGTTGAAAAAATTTCTAGCAGTTTCTCCATTCAGCATATGTAGTTTTTGGCTATCAATAAGCCAGATATTCAAAACATCTATTTATTATTGCTTCTTTCAAAGAATTTTTGTTAGCAATGGATTTCCAACTTAAATACCTTTACACACTTTCTGGGCACGATCATACTATTTTTCTCCTCTTCTATAACAGTAGTTTAAATTATACTAATAGTTTTCTTAAAATTCCTAATTTCCATTCTTAGTCATGATGAATTCTTTTAAAGTAATATTGGATCCTTTTTATGCTAACACATTTTTTTGGACCTGTGGATCAATAGTCACAAAAAACATTGGTATGTAGTTTTCTTTTACTATGCCATCAGACTTTGGCATGACTATTATGATGAGTAATATGAGAAATGAAAGTTTTTCTTTAAGCTCTGTTCTAGAATAATTTCAATAGCATTAGAATTTTCCATTCCTTAACATTTTTGGAAGGCTTTCATAGATAGCATAATTTGGTCATAATGCCTTCAACATTTTTGACAGCTTTTATACTTTCTCTGAAATGGTCTATTTAGATTGTCTCTACTTTCTGGAGTCATTTTAGGTAATTAAAATTTGCTAGAAATATTATCCATTTTATTTAGATTTTTTAAATCCATATGCATAAAGTTGAACAAAGCCACATCTTAATTCTTAATTTCTTCAATAATTATGCATAGGCTCTCAAGTTAACTTCTCATTTTAGATATTTGTGTTTTCTTTATTGCTCACCACTTAAAAATTATGTTAATGATTTATCTCTCTGATTAACTTTAAAAATGACAGTTTTTTAAATTTATTGGTTTTACAGTTATTGGTTGTTATAACTGTTCAAAAATTTTATATTTTCTTTATTAGTTCCTTACTTCTGGTTTCCTTAGATTTATTATTTTTTAGATGACCACAGTTTATTATTTTGAATGTTTAATTCAGTTATTTTTATTCCTTCTTATTTCATAATTTTTCTTTGAAGTTTGTTTCTTCCTCTGATCACCTTTTATTTTTGTCCTGAAGGTTTCAATAAGGTGTTTCCAGTATTGTTTGTTTTGATTTATTCTTTCATCTGAGAGTGTTTTTAAAGAGATTAAAATGTTTTGGAAGGGCCTTCAGATTTTTTATTTTTATAACATAGGTATTGATTACTAGTTTTATCTCATTATAAAGAAAATAAATTCTCACAAATTTGAAATGTTTTCATATCTTTATGGCCTATTAAATGGTCAGTTTTTAAATATTCCATGTGTTTTTTAAAAGTAGGCATATTCTTTATATAAAGTTTAATATATATCAATTAGACCTGCCATGTCAATTTTATTATTTATTTTATGTTTCCACAATACTTATTTTAATCTACTGGATTATTTATTGTTTTAGGTAAAATGGCAAAAAGAAACTATTATAACAATATTCCTAGTATAGAACAATTAGAAATGCTGAATACTGTACAATATTTAATCCTTAAATGAATAACTGAAGTGGCAAGAAATTGAGCGTCTAACCACAAGAAAAATACAGCCTAGACAGTAAACACAATACTGCCACTGGCTGCTCTCTGGGAGCATCAGATATTTTCTGGTGGCCTACAGTCAGGTCCTTAACGGGCCACTTCTGTTTAGGGAATTGAAGGCTATGAAAGAAGTTTGAAATGAGAGGTTCCTGCATGAATTCTTAACCTCCCAAAGTAACTCTTTTGATAAAAGGGTAAATATGCTATTATTATAATATATTATTTATACATAATATATCAAGTAATAATCTATTAATTAATTGACATAATAAAACAAAACACCCAGTAGAGAGAATTAAGAAGGAGATGGTTGTAGAAAGAGGGGTTTGGGAAAATTTTTCCCTGAGAATTTAAAACCGCTGCAAGTCTTTACATGGGTTTGAGGATGAATTTCAAAGAATTCAGTGACCTGAAAAACCAAGAGCTAAGAATTTAATTTGAACTGGTTCTGGCTAGGTAATACCCTTAGGTGACTGTCAGAAGCAAAAATAAATAATACTAAAGGAAAACACTTTAAACTTGAGCCTCAAAAAATTCCCTCAGCCAAAATTCCAAAGAACATGAGTTCTGAATGAAAAATATCATATTAAGTGAGAAAATAAACCACCGTGAGCAAGTCAACAGAATGAAAACAAAAACCCACTGTATTAGACCCACTAAGACCACAGGATTAGAAATTATTACATACAGGATATAAAATAAGTATACTTGATATGCTTAAAGAAATACAAGACTCAAATATAACTAAGAATCAAAAGACTATGAAAAATGACCAGGCAAAATAAAAAATGTACCAGAGAACTTTTAGAAATCAAATTAGAAACTCTGTAATAAATAGTAATTGGACTCCAAGAGCTAACTGCAAATAGTGAAGAGAAAATCAGTGAACATGGAAGGCAGAGTACGGAGGTCTAACAGAAGTCTGATTAGGTTTCCTAAGGGAGAGGTAGTATTAAAAATGACATTGGCTGAGAATTTTACAAATGATGAAAACACAAACCCTCAGGGTTGTAATCCCAATGAGATTCAAATAAACACCTAAATACACAATGGAACACCAGATTGCCAAAGTCAAAGAGAAGTACTTAAAAGGAATTAAGAGAATAAAAACACAGATAACTTATAGGGAATGACAAGTTGAGGCCATCAATATATGGGATAATATCTTCAAAATACAGTGTGTCTGTAAAGTCATGGTGCACTTTTGACCGGTCTCAGAAGTGCACCATGACTTTACGGACACACTGTACAAGAGAAAATAACTGTCAACCAAGAGTCACATAGCCAGTGAAACATCTTCCAAGATAAAATGAACACATTTTTCACAAACTAAAAGTTTTTTTTAAAGAAATGTCTTAAGAACTTGGAGACAAAGAAATAAGACCCCCAAAGGAAGATCAGAGATAAAAGAAGGAATGCTAAAAAGAGATATTGGTAAACAAGTAGGTGGATTTTTATTTAAAATAATCACATCTCTGGCTTGTGATTTTTAAAAGAGAATTCAGCGAGCATTTTAGAGTATTATCCTATTTTATCAAACACACTTGGGCAAACGCTGTAATTTATGCCAGGTGGGGGGTGCCAGAGACAGCCTCTTTGCTGGTGTAGTTAGTACAGGTGCCCACCCAGCCTCTCTATTTCAACAAGACATTGTTTTTTAAATTTTTTCAAAGGAACTCATTGAATTGATAAAATTATTGATTATAATAATGTACATTAGAACCCTGGACAGGTAGCTCAGTTGGTTAGAGCATCATTCCAATATGCCAAGGTTGCAGATCCCCGGTCAGGATGCATAAAAGAATCAATCAATAAATGCATAAATTAGTGGAACAACAAATTGATGCTTCTGTTTCTCCTTCTTTCTCTCTGTTTTTCAAATCAATAATAAATTTTCTTTTTCTAAAAAATAGTCATTGGTCTGGAGATCAATTTGTTGAACTACGAATGTTATGGGTATGCCTTCTAACAAACGAGGAGACATAGTCATACCCAAACTAAGAGAATCAGTCTCTTAAACCTTGACATATTTTTATTAAAGACCAGGGGAGAACATGGCAAAGAATACAGCATAAAAGCAATTATGTCATCATTGAATTTTTACTTCCTTAACTACCATGATGAAATTCAAAAATTTCTTTGTTTTTTTTTAAAATAAGAAAGTCATTATGATGCCATCATGAGATCATTTCTAACCCAGTGGTGCCAGTCATTACTACCAGTTGAAATATAGTTATGCCTTTCAGCTGTGGCTTAGTAATGATATTAAGTCTGAATCTTTTGCAAAAGCAATTTATTCATGTCACCACTTACTGCTGTAAGCTTGTTTATAGCTTTTTAAAATGGGATCTGTTTCACCATTTGGCCTTTCTTCAGCACATTTTGCTTTCGGTAAAACACATACTTTTCCACCAATGCAATCAGAAATGATGACAGAGGAGAAGAACTGAATTAGAATGTAAAGTTACTTCCTAAAGTATTTACATATGATGGCCAGATTACCAAGAGGAAAAGGGAAGCACATTTTAACCATAGGAGAAATGTTCAGAATCCTATAAAAATCCTGAATTGTGATATCAAAGCCCTCCAGTAACTACTTTTTGCTCAGGCTTACCTACAATTATAAAAGCAACTTCTTGTGTATTATAATTATTCTCAATAAAATATTTTTAAAAAACCAAAAACTATTTCCTCACCTTTCAATTTTAAACATGATGAAGATGGGGATTTATTTTTTCCGACCTTGAGAAGAACGCAGTGCAGGTGTGGCCTTCTGATCTCCATTCTGGGGAGAATCAGAACCTCCCCCAAATGCTCCCATCATACCTTCATAATGCCATTGCCAGTGTTAAGAAGATTCTTTCCCACCTGAACCCACAGACACAAGTCCCATAGCTTGTACATGTCTCAGCAAAGCACATATTGAGGGCAGGTGAAAAGAACTATACAAAGAACTAAGAAACCTAATTCATCTCATTTATATTGCCTGTCATTCCATCTCTACCCCATTTAATAGGCATACCTGCTACTGTCCCTCAAATCACTCTGCCCATTATGCAGGCAATCACACTGAATCCTCTCAACTAAGCACAGGTAAGATCATGCTTATTTACATTTGATCATAGGCTCCGGCACCATGTTGCTTTGGTCAGAGATTTTGCATTCATTTAATCTCTAATCTCCAAACACCATTCAAGTAGCAAGATAAAAATTCTGCTTGGAGAACTCACAGAGTAGCAGATACCTCATCTGACCCTCCCAACAACGTATGAAGTAAGGTCTGCTATCACTGTTACTTCCTTTCTCTTTAACAGAGGAGGAAACTAAGGCTTAAAGAAGTTGGGGACCTTGCTGAGGCAAGTAAAAGACCTGGGATACGAAGCCAGGGATTTTCAATTCAGAGCTTCACTTTTAGTGACTTTGCTATTCTGGTCATCACCAAGATCCACATGGATGTGATAAAGCAGTATCTTTGGGTACCATCGAGGTATCGATATTATCCAGATCCAAGTTTCCAAATAACCAAAACCACAGAAAACTAGACTTCATTACTTTATCTACTCCTACGATAAAAAATGTTGCCAGTCTAAAACATTAATTTTATAGACATTTAAGTTTTATTCATATTAATACTAGTTAATTATTATGTATTAATAATCATGAATTCATTTATTAACAAGATTTAAATAATTTTTTAAATAGTAGGACCTCTTGGAAATTATAGTGTTCAATTATGTATTGTAAATATCTAAGATGGGAATAAATATATTTCTCAAGCATATTTAACCATAGACCCCCCCCTCCCCCTGATGGCATACCTTTCACATTTTTGGACACAAATTTTCATGGAACTCAGCTGAAGAAATTGTATTTTCCCTTTATCCTGAGTGATGCTTTTGTTCTTTTCCATAGGGGAGATCTTGGTTTTGTGCCCTTGTTATTTCTGATTGTTACTATCCTTGCATTTCACTGTCTTTTTTGAACTTTCCTTCCATTTTATTTCTTGCTCCTTTTCTCACCCTTTTTGGGAATCACTTCTGTCTCTCCCTGATTCTCAGCTTTGGCAAGAATACGCGCCTCGCTTCTGGCCGGTGCAGAGAGCAGGTCTGTGACAACTCTGCATCCTGGACTCTTTTTAGCTATTTTCCCTATTATTTTAGAACCAAGATCTTCTCTGTTTTTTGTTTTGTTTCCAGAAAATAGACATTCTGAATTCTTCTGTTATCTTACTGGTATTGATAACACCAGAGAGCTGAGTTTATGGTAAATAAACAGGTCCTTAATTTATATCAGATTATATATGTTATGTATTTGCTTTTATTAGTAACTTACACAATAAATTTGGCATTTTTCTGCAAACATTAAAGAGATATTGAACATAACACTGAACATTGTGGAAAGCTAGATCAAATGATGGTCAAGAAAGCTTTTATACCAATAGATCCAGTGCCTGTATTTTGTCATGTTATACATTGTTCATTCTTTAAATCACCAAAAAAAAAAAAAAAGCTTGTCATTGCCTTACATTTTATCAAGACAATTTTTAAAAAGGCATTTCATTTTAGGAACTTCAGATTATAATTGCAATATTAAATTAAATAGGATAGGTATATTATTTGATAATAAAAGCCCACTCCATTGTAGTAACAGGTTCCAAACTATTTCCTCTTTCCATTTAATAGTGGGGATTATTGATGGCAGACTGAGGCTAAAAATAATATAAAGAAAATGATAAATTTAATTATAAGATTAGGAATATATTTTAGTTTATACATAGGGTGAATATTAGTTAGCATTGATAGAAAACTTGAAATATGCAAAATTCTATTATTAGTCAAAATAACCTATAGCACATTCCTTAACTTTAGCAAACATATTTTAATTGGCTTATATTATAGATAAAGGAAATGAGGAGGAAATCATGAGACTCATGTTCAAATGATTTTGCAACTGTTTGCTAATAGTCATGAGCCATGAAAGTAAAAATTAGAATGTGCTACTACTGTAATTATGATTTTGAAAAGAAACTGTTTTCAGTCTATAGTTCTTGGAAGCTGAAAGTTATCTGATGTATCCGTTTCCTAATATTTTGCTTATGACAGTCCAATTTCAACCAGAATACCTTCTCCTTGAACTGGGTTAGTTTTAATCAAACAACTATTCCTCTGTCCGCTATTCTTACAAGGCTTCGCCAGTTTTTAGTGACTGCAGATTACTTGAGTAATGGAGGTTTAGAGGCAAAAAAAAAAAAAAAAAAAATAGCAATGTTAATTCAGGCAGAAAACAATAGAGTTTCATATTTATATACACAAAATTTTTATTTTATTAGAATGTGAAAAAAAGGCATGAAATCTGCATTTGTTTATATTTCTTTCAAATAATATCTTATTTTTATTTATTCTTTAAATTGATCAATATAGCCCCAATATTAAAATTGAAATATCATTTAATTCCTTTGCTACTCAATAAAATGTGACTTATAGAAAACACAAATATATAGAGATCAATTTGGCGTTGCCAGATAAAATACAGAACACCTGGTTAAATTTGAGTTCCAGATAAACAAGTAAGTTTTTAGTATAATTATATCCCAAATATTGTATGGGACATGCTGATATTAATAAATAGTTCATTATTTATCTGAAATGCAGATTCAACTAAGCATGTTGTATTTTTACTTGCTAAACCTGCCCCTAACCCGTTCATTAGTTTTATTTCTATAAGTCCTAGCTAATTCCACAAAGTAGCATTCTTTTTGTTACATAAAAATCCAGACATAGGAAACTAGTTTTAGGTATAGAATATGCAGAAGGAATCATAATGCTAATAGATACAAGGGGCAAAATAGAAGAATTCTAGAAAACAAAAAGAAATTACTTCAAACAATTAGGCTGTAGTAATTAATAGAAGTTTAGCACCTTCATTCTAATTGAAATTTGAATGCCTGAGAAAACCAACACATAATTTGGCAAGATCTAAGCAATTCCTTACCAAAGGGACAGGTGTAATTGAGCATGCAGTCTTGTCATCTCGTCATTTGAGAGCAGGTAGATTCTGCCATTGAGGCAGCATGACTACACTGAGATCATTTGTTGGAAACCCATTTTTTTGTGCTCCAGGGAAGGAGATTGTCAGAGGGAGGATCCAGGTTGCAAACACAGGAATGTGGCCCCTAGATGTACTAATATTAGAAAGTTCCCTGGCCTTTATTTGATGAAACCATCCACATTAAATGCATATCAGAACCAGGAGTTAAAAGAGAGAAGACACATTACTTTCACACAGAGTGATCAAGATTTAAAAAAAAAAAAAAATAGATAGCAATACTTGCCAATTTAATACTTGGCAATTGTCTGGTGTTCTTATTAAATCTATCAATTCCTCCACTTGTTTTCCATGGTTTTTTTTATCGTAATTTTCTTTAACTACATAAATTAAGCTATTTAGTAGCACTGCAGCATTAACTTTGCTTGATTTTCTTTTTGATCATTTCTTAATATGAACAGCAAGTATCTTTAACACCACCTGAAATGATTTATCTGCATTTCACGATAAAACTTTCAACTAATTTCTAAGGTTTTAAAGTAATAAACTATCAATCATCAGAATAGCAAATTCTGAAACTTAAGCAAACATAAGATCAAGTTTGCCCATCTGCCTCCATCTAACAGAATTCAAAATGCTTTTCTGGAATTACTATGTGCAGCATATATTTTCAAGAAGAATCAAATGACGGGTTCTACAAAGCTTGTCTTAACTGAAGTTCTTTTAAAGTTATTTAATAAGAATATAGCTCTAAACAGGCACTCCCTACAAAACTGCTGATCTTATTGGATGTGTTTTGTCCCCAAATCCTGACAGTAGGGTCTGTTTTATTCAACACTGTACTTGCCCTAAGTAACCTGAGTCTTTAAACTATTTACAGCTCCTTACATGGGGTCTTTCTCGGGGCTTCTCCTGAACATAAAGGGTTATTCCTTTCCCTTTCAAACGTATTCTAATTCACATCCTTCCTTCACTGAAATAGTGTGAAAGGAACCTCAGGATCATGATGAAGATTTATTTTTCTTCCCTTTCAAGATAACAGGCATTTGCTAAGTTTCAGGGAAGCACCTGTATTAATTGTATTTCCTGCTCATGTGTTGCTTTTGTTTGCAATAAAAGAATTCATCTCAGGTGAGTTAACCTCGCTCTTTAGAGAGGGCACCTGCAGTTATCTTGGTAAGGATTGTAAATCAAAACATGTTGAGCCTTTAAAGAGGGAAGTAAAGAGGTGCTGACAAGAGGGGATGCCAGCAGGATTAGGTGACTTTCTCACCACTTGTATTATCAGGACAGAGAACAACTGAGTCACATTAAATTACAGGGGGGAGAAAGAGTCCCAGGAATTCCACAGATGGGAAGTTGACTGGCATCTTCAGTAAGCCTGGGAAGAGGAGGGCTCTGTGAGGTCTGAAAAGACAGCTCCCTCCTTAGCCTCAGGCTTCGATAATTGACCAGGGTTTTTCAGCTTGTGATTTGATCCAGCTATACCCTGTTACAGGCACTTGCCCCCAACTGAGACCAAGGCTGGAGTGAATAAGAATTAGGTGACTCACTGGTATGTACAATACATGCGTTCACATCTATTAGGATAAATGACACGTCGCTCACTTAAAGCACAGGCAGCTGGAGATTGTCATATTCTGAAAATGACAACTGTTATTTATTTATTGAGAATATTTATACAGGTTCTTCCTGGGCATGGAGAATACATTTTTCAGCAGCACTATGACACCGGGCTGTCACGTGTCTAGAGCAGAACGTGGAAAAAACCATTAGCCACGGTGGAGACAAAGCACACGGACTCCGGGCAGCAATCCACAGGAGCGTAGATTTAGAGGGTTGAATGCAGTAGGTTTTTAAGTGAGGCCTAAGTCATTATCTTAACAGGGTTTCAAACTACTCTGAAGGAAAAAAAAGATATATATATATTTTTTGCTACACAGTATGGTTTCGTTTACTGCCAAAGGACCAGTTTGGAGGCATTGATTAATTTTGGTCTAAGGGTTCACATTATACAGCTCAGGGGGCCTGTTGGTCAGCTGGGGAAGGAGGGATGGAGAAAGCATTTACGAAAGGAGGCAATTTTTCTCGTCTGTTTTCTCCACATCACAATTCTTGGAGGTATAAGGCAGGTTCTTTTTTGCTTTTTGCTGTAATTTTCCCAGCATGTAAAGAGGCACATTTTCTTGAAATAGTATTTCTCCAAGCTTGGGCTCGGGTTTAAATAATCCATTCCTGGGTCCCGTCCCAGATCTACTCAATTAGAATAGCTGAGTGGGACCTTGGAATCTGCATTTTACCAAGTTTTCTTGAGTATTTCATTTTGTACACCAAGAATTGAGAACCATAATAACAGATTAAGGTTATGTAAAGAATATGCTCTGAGTTTGTATAGTCTAAATGCTGGTTCACAATGCATTCATAACAATAAATACTGCTGGATGGCAACTCAAATGAATGGAGTTTATCTACATATACTCCAAATTTCTAAAGGGAGACTACTTCCCTAATAATACATATAAGCATGAAGGAATAAATATAACCTTTTCCAGAGAACAGACCCCTGGAGCTAATTTTTTGTTACTTTGCCTATTCCCCAATCACAAGAATGGTATTGCAGACCCCAATGTGTTGTATATGACAGTGAGCTGTCTCCCATTGTTATAAGTCCTGGAGAAATAATTGTCTTAGAAACAGGTTAATGAATCTTGGAAATGGGGTTTTAATGTAAATATTGAACTGCATATATATGTTTAAATTTCAGGCCATTATTTTATTGGGAAAGGTTACAGAATTCCAATGTCAAAGGGATGTTTTATTTTCTTTCCATTAAAAATATTTTCTTATTACCAAAATAAAGGAAGCATTTTTAATGATACAAGTTTAAGTATTTTTAATAAAATTCCAAATCTTAAAATTCTATCTGCCTAAGGACAACTACGGCAACACCTTGGTACATATACATCCACATCTGCATATGTAAATACAGAGGTTGTTTTTAAAGCAATTCCTATTGTTTGTAGCTATTTGTTTCATGCAAAAACATATTGTATACAATTTTCAAATCAATACATATACTGCTATGGAATATTTTTGGATGTTATATGCATCTGTTGTGTGGATGTGTATTAATGTATTTAACCAACACCTGAATCTTAAATATTTAGGTGATTTCCAATTTTGCTATTATAATGAGTGAGATAATGTCAGCCAAAAAAAAAAAAAAGAAGAAGAAACCCAACCAAACAAACACACTGAATGGTCTATCTCTTGTGTGAAGTGTATTCATATAACTGCAATACCAAATGCCTGCTGTTAGAAATAGGTTGTAAATAAGTTTATGGGTCTTGACATCAGGCTGAAAGGGGGATGATCCCCACAAGCCTTTCCTTCTCATTTCTCTGCCTTCCAACCAAGAGCTCCTTCCTACTACATTCCCTAGTCCTATACTCTGAAGATTTGAGATATTTCCCCACGCATATACACACCCTTTCATCCACCCCCCGAAATTACCTTGAAGCTTCGGTCTCTAAATTTAAATTTACACTTATGTACGCTGTGTATATAGCCATATACTGAATTGAGCAAAGATGCACTGAAGAGTGAAGCATGACTTAGATTAATTCCCGACAGCACAATGAGTCACCCCTTCTGGGTCATCTCTCAGAGAGACCCGAAGTAAGATTTATGACCTCATGAAGCTTAAGCATTGTGACCTCTTACTTGCATGGGCAACTTCAAATGTTTGCTTTCTTAAAATCTGCAAAGGTATTCTAACATGGAGAAGCGCATTTGGAAAAATGTTTTGGAATGCTTCAATAAAACAAGTGAAAGTTTATGAATAAGTGTTCTTCTGATTTGAATGTTCATAAAAGGTACCATTTTTGTCATCTATAAAGGTATAGTGGTTAGACAATCATATACTTTACAAAACATTCCCCCTGGTATTTTCAGTACCCACCTGGACCATACACAGTTATTACCACATTATTGGCTATATTTCCTATGCCATACTTAGGCAGTTGATTTTAAAGTCATGTTTTTGTTTTCTTTTTAAATTCTGTGATCTTTGCAGATTTGTCAGTTTTCTAAACTTTGTAATTTGTCTCATTTCAAATATTCATTTTTGTACCTAAAATTATATATTCATAAGCATTCTATTCTATTTTGTTTGTTAAAGATGGCTTTCCCACAACTTATATGGGCTTCAGATCCTATATCACCTGGCTTCAACCCTGACTTGTCCAAACCCGTGAAGCTCAGTTGCATCAACATTTATTCACACCCAAAAGGTGTTTGTGGTCATCAAAGAGGTGCGTAGCTCAGTTGAAGATCAAATAATGATTAAGAAAGCATTGCAGTCTTTGGAGGGGTGGAATGGGGGAGGGGAGATATTGGATATTAGGAAGGAGCAGGGCAGAGAATGTGCACAGGATGCTGTGGACTTGAGCGACCATGTAAACAGGTAAAGCAACTTTCCTAAGCAGCATGTTAGGTCTCTAAGTGGTGCTTAAACATATCACAAAGGTAGCAGATGAAGGATCAGATTGTTAAGGAATAACTTGCTTGTAAAACCCAAAGAGCAGTGGTTGATCTGATAACTCCATTCTTAATAGCTCAACACAAATAAACCACTTGTAAATACCCCTGGGCTGGCCTGCCTCACAACTCTTTTCACATGGCAGTAATATATGGCCAGTAATTACCATAATGAGCCACCAGAAGGCATCTATTTGTGAGCCCTGGAAGAGCTTGCATCTGGCTTTTAGGTGTGAAGCTAGGAGAGGCAAAAGACAAGGAGCATTTGAATATACATTTCCTCGGGCAGCTACTTATTTGAACAGCTGCTTAAGAGGCACACAGCAACATTTAAGAGTCATTCCAATTTGGGAGGTGGTGTGTATCTTGATTTCTATTTTTTTTCTTTGAAGTACAGGGCCAGCCTATTTTCTCCCCGGGTAATAATTTCTCCAAATTAAAAGTGGTTACCCGATTTAAAATGTGTGACAAGTCTATTGTGTTGACCTCTACAGCTGGGAGAGGGTGGGGGTTGCCAGGGAAATGGGCTCTAGAAAGGAAACATGGAACATGCTCAGAAGTCACGTGCCAAATTGTTTGGTTTTAGATTAAGTTTCATAGGAAAATTAATCGCGAGCTTTCTTTCTCTCTTTTCTTTTGTCCGTGTCAAAACAAAGAATGTATAACAAAGGTGATAGTTTTAGCTATCTTCTGAAAATACAAAAATATTTTCATCAAAATAACTAACTGGTGGTTTGTTGTGTCAGCTTGTACATTTAATAATTCCAATGAGAAGCATTCTCCAGCTATCAGACAGAGGCAAATGTACCGTCTGAAGAAAAGAAAGGAATGTAGGTACATAGGCAATGAGCTTAAAATGAAACAGGTCCTGGTATTGCCATTGGAGAACAAGGACTGTTTTGGGGTGAAAGTCTGTGAATCTTTGCAATTGTATGGCTAGGATTCAAAACAAACGTGAGCCGTCCTTTTCCACAGGACACACTGTCATGGTCACAGATGGCTTGTTCAGTGCTTTAACAACTTTGCTTAGGAAAATGTATTACAAATGCTGTATATGTCTTGAGCTATTAGGAAGATATGTGACATAATGCCTCTACAACACAAACATAAAACAGAGATCACAGGTATTTCTTACTGACCCAAACTTTACCTTAGATAAAGAGATTTATATGAAACCTGGAAGAGGCCTATCAGAGTATTTCCCTGATTGGCATTCATGGATCACTGAGCAGTTCCAAATGCTTCTAAGAAGATTATTGGTGGTGGTGCTTTCTGAAGTTTCCTGGTCTCTCCTTTTACCTACGGGTCAAACTCTAGGCATTTGGTAGCTTATCCATGAGATATTAGCAAGACACAAGATAACAGAGCCAGGAAATAAAACACAGGTCAGTGACACAGATTCTTCCTACAGATTCATCAGCTCAAAATGTTCCTTTGGACTGCTGCGATACTTTATTATATTTTTTGGTATGAAGAATTTACAATTTTACACATTTAACTAATATAGTAACATGGTTCAAGGATCTAACAATATGAAAATTAGTCCCAATTAACCCAGTTACCCTCTGCCTACTCTTCCTTCCCTAAATAACCACTAATATTAGTTTCTTGTGTATTCTTCCTGTGTTTCTTTTCTTAATTTTTCAAGAAAATATATACATACATATTATTCTCAATTACTTTTATGCAAAACCAATATAATTTGCACAATGTTCTATATCTTACTTTCCACTTAATGCTATAACTTGGAGATTTTTAAAAATCTCAGTACATGGTTTCCTCATTTATTTTTACAGCTACATAATATCTCATTGTTTAAATGAATTATAATATATTTAATCCAAACATCAGCATTTTAAATTCCTGGTCACCCTTAGCACCATCATAAAAATATGATATGACAAGCTTCGTGTATTTTCATTTATAGTAAACTTCAAATTAAATTTTTACCTGCCTATGGCCTGACTTTTCAAGACTCTTGAAAAATATAGTGGACCTGGGAAATTAGGGATTATTTGAAAGAATAACCTAATTTAGGAGTTTGAGTTAGATAAAATGCATGTAAGTACAACATAAACTCAATTAAAAACATTTAAAATATTAGTTCTCAGTAGGCTTTTGTCTGAGTTGCCTATATTCTCTAGGGTGTTTGTCATGCCCACCTTATTTTCTTTAAATATTGTATAAACATCCAGAATTACTTTGATTTTTTCCAAACATGGAAACAGCTGCCCTTCAGGGCTTTGCCTTTCAGACCACAGAACTAGTGTTTCTTTAAGGTCTTTCTACCTCTCTGATCCTACTTTTACATTTAATTAAGGTAATCCTTCAATCTACATCCTCTTCCAGACCCCATTCTCCTTTCTTTCTAAGTTGTTATCCATGTTCCACCTGAAATAGGAGATCATATTGCAGTTTTGGTCCTAAGCTCATTAAAGAAGAATGCATCTGGCATTTCTCTAGGAGGAAAATGGGCTTTCAAGTTCTAATTGGAAAGATCTGAAGAGTGTGGAGCTACGATGTCTTTTTGACCACGGGCCCCAGACCACTGAGTTTATATGTTCACCACATGAAAAATGTAGGGTCTATGATCTCGGTTGCAATTGTTGTTTGCCTATAAAAATTGTGTGGTTCTGTTTTTTTATTTTTGTTAAACTTTTGCTCTGGTGTGGACAAAATTGTGTAAGCATGTGCACAATACCCGATTTAATACAATTTTGTCACTCTTTAAAGAAATTGTATGAGGTTTGTGAATAACCATTGAGTATTAAAAAGTTTAAACAGAGAAATGCAACCAAAAGTAAAGCTGTGCTATCAGAGAGCAAGAAAAACAGAAAAGGAAGGAAAGAAAGGAGGAAAGGAGGGAGTGAGGGAGGGAGGAAGGAAGGAAAAGGAGGAAGGAAGAAAGGAAGGAAGGAAGGAAGGAAGGAAGGAAGGAAGGAAGGAAGGAAGGGAGGGAGGGAGGAAGGGAGGAAGGGAGGAAGAAAAGAAGGAAAGGAGGGAGGGAGGGAGGAAAGGAGAAAGGGAGGAAGGGAAGAAAGGAGGGAGGGAGGGAGGGAGGGAAGAAGGGAAGAAGGGAAGAAGGGAGGAAGGGAAGAAGGGAAGAAGGAAAAAAGGGAGGAAGGGAGGAAGGGAGGAAGGGAAGAAGGGAGGAAGGGAAGAAGGGAGGAAGGGAGGGAGGGAGGGAGGAAAGAAAGGAGGAAGGGAGGGAGGGAAGAAAGGAGGAAGGGAGGAAGGAAGAAAGGGTGGAAAGGAGGAAAGGAGGAAAGGAGGAAGGGAGGAAGGGAGGAAGGAGGACCTTGGAACTCAGGCTGCTGCCTTTGTGTTTGCCTCCTATCCAGAGGGAAGATTTTGGATTTTCATAGCTGTAGAGTGCTAAAGCACTTGGCTTTGCCTAAAGGAGAAAGCTAATGAATAGTGTTTTCTTTTTGTTTCTAAAAAGGTATTGGTGGCTCAAAATCTTTTTATTGCAGAAATTAAAAGAAAAGAGAGGTGGCAAAAAAACACAACAAAACCCAAAGAAATAAACAGTTTTCTGCCCACATATTTACCTAAATACAATACATGAGGGTCACTCCAACACTACCTTATGAGGCCATATGTCTGTCTCCTACTTGCCTCGCCCTAAAGGATACGTAATAAATATTTGCTGCTGTTACTAATAACAGGTGATATTATTTCCCCACTTGGTTCTACCTATGGCATGAAAATGTCATCTTTGTAAGTATTATAAATATTAAGTTTCTCCCGATGATTCCTTTCCAAGCCCCCCTTGTAAAAAAATGGCATGGATTTTGCTCTTACAAGACTTTGAAATAGAACAAGAGCGCTTGCAGATTCCCCTCCTGCCCTTCTGACCCACACCCATCCTGGGGTCAGCCCCCTGGCCTGTCTTTATATAGTCACTAGAAAATAGGTGCCAGATCCCCTTCTGTTGCTCTAAACCCTGGCTCTGCATGTATTTATTTTCACCTGTTGAGAATGCCATTTCTCTAAAGTATTGAACCAAACATACAGATCCCTGCTGAAATGATCATAAAAGGACTTATTTCCCTAAGAACTTGTTAGCTTATCTAAACATCTGCTACTCAAAAGTGATTACTTGGGAATTTCCAGGTCACACAGGAACATGCAAGTCTGTCGCTACTGGATGCATGGAGACAAAACCCAGTAACCAAACATTCTGAGGTGAGGCGGAGAGTGTTTAAAAGTTGTGTTGAGGGGACTAAAAATATGTGAACTGACGTATTTTTAAATGCCATTCCTGCTTTTATTTTATTTTAATCAATCTGTGTTATTGGCTTTTCTGCTGAGGTGTTAGGTAGCAAATATACAAAAACCAAGAAAGTCATTGAAAGTAAAAACCAAGAGATGAATTTTCATGTAGCAACATCAACGACTTTTGTAAGTGAGAGAGAAACACATAATTTAAAAAAAAACATGTTGGAGAAAAGTGCTTAAAGAAAGCATTCAAAATCTAGGGAATAATGATGATATAGACAGGAGGTTGAAGGAAAACCATAATAATTTGAAGTTGAAATATTCAAAAAGAGTAAGGGTAATGCTGAGAGTAATTTAAGAGAACGGGAGGAACCAAATTCCCAAGGGTGGTTTTAGCAAACATTTGGCTTGGAGGAAGGAAAGGAAGCAATCATCAGTGGAACACCCACTACATGCCAAGCATTTGGCATTTATTATCCCGTTCAATCCTCAAACAAATGTGATGACTCCTATTTAACAGACAAGGAATCTACAACTCACTGAGGTTTAGTAAAGTGGCCAACCTGAGGGGCAGTGCCAGGGTTTCAACTCACAGTTTCACGCCGCCTGCTCAAGAGCTCACCAGGCCATGTCATCTCCCCTTTCATAAAATTATTATAAAACATGACTTAAAGCAACAGCACTGCTCTTTTCTTATGTGAGTGCTGTGGCTCCTAATGTTTTGTTCTGGCCTCTGCTTGTTGAGGAGGTACGAAAACAGGTATCACAGTGGGTATGTAGCATTCTTTCTGGATTTCTCCATAGGTCCTTTGTCTGCAGGTTGGAGTTTGCAATGCTTTACTCTGAAGCAAGCAAGTTTAGCAAGAGCAATGGAAGAAACAGGAGGTAGAGCAGACGCCAGAGATGTGTCTGAAACCAACACCCTCCATACACCAACTTTTGTTCAATGTCTGCTTTTGACAGTTTGTAATAGAAGAGATGCTTGTACTGACTGGGTAACCATGGGCACTGCAGGAAGAGAGATGTATGGGCTACATCACTTCTCATAGCCAGAGGTCCACAACAGGCTGCCCATAGACTTGACCTGTTTATTTAGTTCACACAGTATTTGTTCAAATAGTTGCCAACATTTAAAATCTCATTCCACAAATATCTATTGGGCATATGCCTGGCACTGTTTTAGAAGCTTAGGATTGATTCATCAAGGAACCGAAGGAGACAAATCTGCGCTCTTAGAACTTACATCTGAGCAGGAGGGAAAAACAATAGATAATGAACATAATAAATGATTAACATATAGTATCCTAGGAAGTAAGAGTGAAGTGAATTAGCATAATGGGGCTTTAGGAGAAAGATGGGGTGGGTTGTTGGCTTCACTGAGAATGAGGGATTTGAACAAACACTTGCAGGAAAAAAACAGAGTTAACGATGGGGGTGTGAGGAATGTTTTAGGCTCAGGGAATAAGTCAGCCAAAGTCTACAAGGTGGAAGCAAGTGTGTGGACTACCAAGGAGGCCAGCAGGTCTGGTGGGCTGTGAGCCAGTGAAGAGAGAGTAAGAAGCAAGGCAAGAGAACTAATGAAGGGCTGGATGATGCAGGGTTGTGTCAGCTTTTGTAAGGACTGACTTTTACTCGATTAAAATAAAGAACCATGCAGGTGTTAGAGCAGAGGAATGACATGATTTAACTTATATTTGAAAATCACAACTCTGATTTCTGTTTTGAGAATAGACTGTAGAGAGAAGGTAAGGATATTCTCAGGTAAAACAGTTAGGAATCTTTAAAAGTACTCCCGATGAGATGGTTAGGGAGTTTCCATTGAAAGTTATGAAAAATGGAGTGTGAAAATGTCTTGAAGATTAAAGCAACAAGATATCCTATTAGATTGGATGTAAAGAGAGGTAAAAAAAAATTACTGAAAGGTAATGTGTGTTGATGAAGATGGGGGGGGGGGAAATTGGAACTTTTTTGCATTGCTGGTGGAAATGTAAAATGGTGCAGCTGCTGTCAAAACAGTATGGAAGTTCCTCAAAAAATTACAAATAGAATTACCATATGACCCAGCAATTGCATTTCTGATATAAGTCTAAAATAATTAAAAAGAGGGTCTTGAAGAGATATTTATACAACCATGTTCACAGCAGCATTATTCACAATAGCCAAACTAAATATTCATTAATGAATAAATGGATAAACGAAATGTGGTAAATACAGACTATGGAATATTACTTAGACTTAAAAAGGAAGCAAACCTGACATGTACAACCTGAATGAACTTTGAGGATATTATGCAAGTGAAATGAGTCAGTCGTACAAAGACAAATTCTGTATGATTCTGCTTATATGAGGTAACCAGAATAGTTAAAATTGCAGAGACAAAAAGTTGAATGGTGGTTTCAGGGACTGGGGGAAGGGAGAATGAAGAGTTGTTATTTAATGGATATAGCATTTGTTTAGATGAAGAGAGTTGTGAAGAATGATTGCACAACAATGTGAATGTACTTAACACTACTAAACTCCATACTTGAAAATGGTTAAGATGGTAAATTATGTTACCTGTATTTTACCACAATTTAAAACCTTTTAAAGCAACTGAGTCTATAAAAATGTAAGGGTAATAATTATAGAAAAGCATAAGATATTCAAATAAAAAGTATTTTATCCTTCAAGAGTGAATTACATTTAGGAATTAAAAATATATTTCAATACAGGGGAAAAAAGCTGACTATGAGGTCTTTGGCCTGAGAATGGCATTGCCATCAGTGATATGCGGGAAGCTGTGGGCAGAGCAGGTCTTCGTAGGAAAGATTAAGAGTTTAGTTTTTTCTATGTTAGGTTAGTGATGGCTATCAGATGTTCCAATGGAGATGTCAAAAGGATAGGTGGACATGCAAGTCAGAGTTCAAAGAAGTGATCTGAGCTGAAGACATACATTTGGAAATCATTGACAAGGGATGGGGTTTAAAGACATGAGCCTGAATGATGCTGCAAAAGACTGAGTGAAGAGAAAAAAGGATCAAAACTCTAATGTTAGGAAATTTAGAAAATGGAGAAATGTTTCAGAAATATCCAGATTTTCATCTTCTATTGAAAATTGGATGACATGGCAACTCTGAATCCATATACCTGCATGTCATCAATCAGCTAGAGCTGAATAATTGTTGAAAATTTCTCTACCCTCCTCTAGCCTGGCCTGTTTAGACAGTGCATGTGCTCTCCAGCTCACCATTGTCTTCATCAGGTTGGATTTACTCATTCATATCACCGGCCTAGGCTCTGGGGTCTTTGAGTTTGCTGATTCTGGTGTAGACCTATAAACAGAGATAGTATTAAGGTTTCTACCTCTTACCTAAGGGTAATAACCTCTCTATCTTGAACGAATTTAGCTTCTTTCATAATTGTAGTTGGGAAATCCAGCCATCATCTTCATAAGAAGATATCTGGCTCATTGGTAAATCTGCACCTGACATTCTTCACTAGAGCAATAAGGAAAAAGATGGTACTGAGAATAATATACAAAGAAACTAATGTGTATTTGAAACTTTCCTTCCCATTCAAAAACTCAAAGTACTACCTCAGTCTCAGTCAGCTTTAAGATAGCAGTAGAAATCTTAGAAATGATAAAATAAAGGGTCATGTACAGATAGAGTGAAATCAAACCAATCAAAGGAAAAAATGGATTGAGGAGTAATCAGGAGATGTCCAGTTAAAGCTGAAAAGCTGTGGCATCAAGCATGATGACTTTGCCTTCATAGCAGCATAAAAGTGTGATTAGCTGGAAAATAAAAAAATAAGTTTAGTTTTTAACTTGACAATTCACTTGCAATGTGGGTCCATGTGTTGAATGAATAGGAAATTGCAAATGAGCCATGACTTCAAAGTAATGTGCTTGGCTGTCAGGCTTGGAGCAAAAAATTCTTGTCTCCTTTGAGATTTCAAATCTCAGCCCTGAGCTAAGATTCTGTCTTCATGGACCTTAAAGGCAATCTTAATAAACTTCTAAGTAGAAAAGTTGTTGGCCAGTCAACAAAAACACTAAATGCCTACTATGTGGTTCTGTAGGCTGGTTGAAATAAAAAAAAAAAAGAGAGAGAAATTGTAGTTGATATTTATGATTATTCTCAAGATTGACCAATGGGGAAGTAGTGAGGTTTGGAGAAGAATGTGGCAGCCAGCCAGGGCCTTCTTGCAGTCTAACACATTAGTATTAGCTCTTTGAAAATAAAATGGTCACCAAATTCTGAGTATCTCCCCACCTTGTCCTCCCTTTTGAGAAAATACTATCTTTTCAAATGAATGCATATAGAAAGGTGTTCAGTATTTCCTAGTGCCAGATCTCTTTGTTTTATCCATTTGTTGGTTTATTTTGTTTGCTTCTTCTGTCTTCTTTGGGAACTGATATCTTGAGCAGTTGGTAAATGGTTCCTATAACAACACTTACTCAGTGAAATCTCTCCTAATGGGTTTTCCTCCTCCCTCCAATCCTACCTCAGTAGTATTTTTCTTAAATCTTTACAGTCATTTACATCAACATGTTTGAGTAAATAGAGAGATTTTTCAGACTCATTCACTAAACTTATATTTAACAAACACTGAAATATGTAGAACAGCTTTTTCAATATAGAGGGGTCTCTAGCCCACTCAGATACCATCAATTTTGTATTTATGGCTGCATATGAAATTGTAAGATCATCATACTTGATAGTAAATAAACATTTTATTAAAGAAATAGCTCTTTTAAGTACATTTTTTTCATTTTAATTTTGATTCTGACAACAGATGGCCAATGGGGTTGAAAACCCAAGATAGGAACAAATGCCTATTTCACTAGGCAAAGAGGTAAAGCAGTATGAAGATGTCCTACATGAATGCATGCATGAGAAAGCCACCAGGACTTTGCTGACTGTTTCACACTCGCCAGCATTAGCAATGGGAGTGGCCAGCTATAGAAGGACCCTTAAAGATGTTTAAAATGTTCCTCTGTAGCTATTATGTCACAATAGGAGCACTGGAATTTTTGTCTGGATTAGACCTGTCTTCCTAATTTTCCAAAATACATAATTACCAGGAAAACTGCAATGGTTAATTTTTTTCTTTTTTTTTTTTTTTACAGGACAGAGAGTCAGAGAGTGGGATAGGGACATACAGACAGAAACAGAGAGAGATGAGAAGCATCAATCATTAGTTTTTTGTTGCTGTTACAACACCATAGTTGTTCATTGATTGCTTTCTCACATGTGCCTTGACGGCGGGCCTTCAGCAGACTGAGCAACTCCTTGCTGGAGCCAGCGACCTTAGGTCCAAGCTGGCGAGCTTTTGCTCAAGCCATATGGTCCCGCGCTCAAGCTAGCAACCTCAGGGTCTCGAACCTGGGTCTGCCGCATCTCAGTCCGATGCTCTATCCACTGTGCCACTGCCTGGTCAGGCTGCAATGGTTAATTTTATGTATCAACTTGACTGGATCAAGGGATGCCCAGTTAGCTGGTTAAACATTATTTATGGGTTGTCCTGGAAGGTGTTTTCAAAAGAGATCAGCATTTGAGTTAGTGTATTGAGTTAAGCAGATGACTGTGCCCAAGGTGGGTGGGCACCATCTCATCCATGAGGACCTGAATAGAATGAAAAGGTGGAGGCAGGTTGAATTCACTCTCTGCCTGACTGTTGAACTGGGACACAGATCTTCTATGAGCCCTCTGTGCTCCTGGTTCTCAGGCCGTCAGTCATGATCTGGAATGTACTGTATCAACTCTCTGGCTCTCAGACCTTCGAACTATACCTCTGGCTTTGCTGGATCTCTAGCCTGCAGGTGGCAGATTGTGGGATTTCTCAGCCAGTGTAATCCCTTGAGCCAATACCCTTGAGCTAATAAATCTCTTTATATAGATAGATAGACAAACAGATATATCCTAGTTGTTCTGTTTCTCTGGAGAACCCTGATATAAAAATCAAGGATGGAAAACAACAGTAAAACCATACAAAGGCCTAGATTTGCATGGCATAGTCTGTTGTTGCAAAAGTAACTCTATTTTTCACCCTGGGGATTAGATAGCAGTGCTGGGGGAGCTGGCTAGGAGAACTCCTTAGACCTTGCCATCTAACAGTTGAATAATAAACAAAGGCTCTCCAGATATAGGCCAAGGTACATTTGAGTTAGGACTGTCTCCAACCTGGATAAACTATTCAGTCCTTTCCAGAATCTGCTTCCAAGACTTTTTACCAGTTGAGCTGATTTTCATTGAGTTTTATGCAGGATGGGCTAGGAACTTCTTTTTTTGTTTGTTTCTTGTTTTTTTTTTTTTTATTTACCCTTTTGAAATGCATTTTCTATTGATGTCTGGGGTTTCCTTGATTACAATAAATGGAAACATACTCAAGCCAACTTTAAGTAAATGAAACTTATACAGGGCATGAGGGCAAAAAAATGTGGATAGCAAATGCTGCTTAGACTCTAGTTAATAGCCAGAAAGGTAGGGGTCCGTCTTATTCAAAGCAATTGAGTCTACCTTAGCAACAGCTATAGAAGCCCTTCCTGCAGAGCAGGACCCTACCTGCATCACCTGAACTGAGGTTATACCTGCCTTTCTGGCAAGAAGAAATAGGCCCACATCCATAGACAACAGACTAGAATGGAGGACACAGAGAGAGTAGCACAAAAATGGTGACACAACCATTACAAAAAGATTTATTTACTTTCTGCAAACATTATTCACCCAAATCCTGAGATGTATAATTAAAATAATGTGGGACTTATTTCTTACACTGCATTGGAGTTGAAGAGTACTCCTGGGCATAAAGTAGGTTGCATTCAGCAACTCATCGAACTCTCTCCTGGCTCAGATCTGCTAGTTTGAAACCATTATTTTACAGGCACGTTTGTACCATTTTCCTGTAATGTGTTATCATCTTACATCAGTCTGCATGGAGCTTACTTGCCATTTTTCTGCCCACTCACATAGTCAAGTTATTCAAGTTATTTCCTTTTACAATTGATTCTTATTGCCTTCCTATGTCATTATGTAGAGAGCTTTGCAGAAAATCTTATCCTAGCTGGTATTTTTGCAGATCACTTATAACAATGTAAAGTAAGAGTGATCCAGCACTACTTCCTGGTGTTTACACATTTCCATTCATAAAAGTCTTTCCCTCAGTCCTTCCTTTCCTCTTTCCCTGTCTCCCTCTGTCAGCAAATATTTATTAAGTACCTATTATATGCTAGAAACTGTTCAATTACTCAGGATACCTCAGTGAGCCAAACAGATAAAAATCTTGGCTTGCACAGAACTTACATGTTAATGTGGAAAGATAAGCCAGAATAAATAAATAAATTAATTAATTAAATGTATATAATGTGTTCTGTTGCTACAATATAGGCACTGTTTTTCCCTTCACTTACTATCACAATTTGAGTTAGTTCGTCAATGATATAGCATTTTCCCCAAAACTAACAGTATCTATCTCAAATTGGAAGAGAATCACTTTCCCGTGTTTTATGTTTTATTTTTGAAAGAGTTAGCATAATGAATCAGAAAAAAGAAAAGTATAATGTTCACTATTTTCAGCAGAATATGTTTAGGGTAAAATTAGTTTATTTAACAAACATTTATGGAATATTATGAAACACATAATAAAAGAAATAATAGTCCTGCCCTTAAAGACTTCATAATTTTTTTAATTAAATTTATTGGGTTGACACTGGTCAGTTTAGGTTTTGTATAGGTTTCAGGTGTATATTTCTATGACTTTGTAATTTAATTGAATAAAGTAACAAACAACTAGGTATTCATAGAAACCAGCAGTACTCACTTCATGTGTTTTAACTACGCATCTCTAGCTGCCCACAATTTTGACCCCTGAGCTTCCTGCAGTGCTGGTCACAGGAGTCCCTTCTCGATCTCTGAGTCACTCTTGCTCACTCCCTATGTAGCCATTGTATTGGCAGTGATCTTCCCACATGGCTTACCCAGTAGGATTTGGGCTTTTAACTTTGTTTCTGAGTCCCAGATCTAAATCTTCACCTATTGTTTCAGCTACTTCTGAGTAACCTGCCTTTTGTGTCAAACATTTATTGAGCATCTACTTGAATCAGTTTTCATGTTACGTGCTGTGAATATTAAAATAATATACAAATTGCTTCTGCCTTTGAGGGGCTCAGAACCTAATACGAAGATAGAAGTCATATATGAACAAGATTAACACCCTAACAATAGTATGAGTGGGAGGCTTGCTTCTTTCACTTAACATGTTTTCAAAGTGAGTCTATGTTGTAATATGCATTAATATTACTTTTTATTACAGAATAATATTTCATTGTATGAATATAACACAATTGTTTATCCATTCATCAATTTCTACTGATAGGTTGTTTCTACTTTTTAGCTATTGTGAATAATGCTATTATGAACATTAGGGTGTAAGTTTTTGTCCATTTTTATTTCTCTTGGGTATATCTATAGGAGTAGAATTGCTGGTTTATATAGTAACTCTATGTTTAACTTTCTGGGTAACTTCCAAAGTATTTTCCAAAGTGGCTGTACCATTTTACATTCCAGCCAGCAATGTATGAGGGTTCCTGTTTCAACACACCCTTGTCAGCTTGTATTACTGCTTGTCTTCTTTATTATAGCCATCCTAGTGGGTGTAAAGTAGTCTCTCATTGTAGCTTCTACTTATATTTCCTTAATGGTTAATGATGTTGAGTGTCTTTTCATGTGCTCATTACCCATTAGTATGCTACTACTTCTTAATCCAGTGAAGCTAATATTGTCAGAACCATGATATAGACTGTAGCAGTGTTCCTTGGGTCCAGATATTGTAAGGTTGGATTTAGGGCAAGTCACCCCTGGCTCCAGAAATGTTTTACCACATGTCTCAGTGTAAGCCTCTGTATCTAAGACCCTTCCTGCACCATGCACAAATGTATGAAAATATAGGGTAATTTACAAAGTAATTTTAATGCATTATTCTATGTAAATGTTGAATGTATATGTGACATAGAAATTATAGAAGGAAAAATTAAGGCCCAGAGAAGTTAGGAAATTTGCATAGAGTCATAGAGCTAGCAAATCTCAATATAAAGACCTAAATGTAAGTCTCCTAATTTAAGTACAACACCATGACATTATGATACAGCATTTAGTAAAAATTCTTGTGCAAAAGTAATTAATACCAGAGGATGGAAATCAGGTGATCTTGGAAAGGAGCTTCAAATCAATATAAAGGAAAGCAGTCTAGGGCAAAAGGGACAGGAGCAGAAAATAAAGATGTGGAAGTTAGCAGTAAGGGGGCTCCATTCTAATTGAGAACAGTGAGATATGAAATTTTAAAGTATGATTGATAACTGTTGTTTTATCTTTTAAAAAACAATACCCTCTATCTTCTCTTGAAAAATGTTTCTCCTCCTTTTCTAACCACTTGCTTCTGATAGGAGAATCCATGTTTTAATGGGATTGCACCTACACTCCTAACAAGGTATACTGGTGTAGG
Source organism: Rhynchonycteris naso (assembly GCA_037038555.1). Classification (NCBI taxonomy): domain Eukaryota; kingdom Metazoa; phylum Chordata; class Mammalia; order Chiroptera; family Emballonuridae; genus Rhynchonycteris; species Rhynchonycteris naso. Next base: position 121,617,077 of record CM073002.1, read on the forward strand.
CAATATACCTTGTTAGGATGTAGAATCCAACTGGACCAATTAAAGACTTTTCCTAGGAATGGTGAACTTGAGAAAAAAGTAATCAATCCCTTCCTTTTTTTTTTTTTTACAGGGATAGAGAGAGAGTCAGAGAGAGGGATAGATAGGGAAAGACAGGAACGGAGAGAGGTGAGAAGCATCAATCATTAGTTTTTCGTTGCTGTTGAGACACCATAGTTGTTCATTGATTGCTTTCTCACATGTGCCTTGACTGCAGGCCTTCAGCAGACTGAGCAACCCCTTGCTGGAGCTAGTGACCTTGGGTCCAAGCTGGCGAGCTTTTGCTCAAGCCAGATGGGCCGGCACTCAAGCTGGTCAACCTCAGGGTCTCAAACCTGGGTCTTCCGCATCCCAGTCCGACGCTCTATCCACTGCGCCACCGCCTGGTCAGGCAATCCCTTCCCTTTGATGGAAACCTTAAGTTATAAATCCCAACAGCTTTTGATGATCAGGTTTCACATCATGTGAAGAATTGTGTATGAAGATGAGTAATATAGATACCAAAAATAAGCTCAATAAGGAGAGAGAGAGACAGAGGCAAAGTCCTGGCTGTGCTCAAATCTCTGGTTTTAATTGTTTCTGAGGAGTCAGCTTATTTACAGTAGTGACTAGACTTATTTTTTAATATAAAAAAATGCAATATAAAAATCATGTATCATAGAAATGTACACTTGAAACCTATATGATCCTGGCTGGTTGGCTCAACAGTAGAGCACTGGCCCAACATGTGGATGTCCCGGGTTCAATTCCTGGTCAGAGCACACTGGAGAAGTGACCATCTGCTTCTCCCCCTCTCTCCCTCTCACCTCTCTCTTTCTTTCTCTTCCCCTCCCACAGTCATGGCTCAGATGGAGCATGTTGGCCCCAGATGCTGAGGATGGCTCCATGGCCTTGCCTCAGGTGCTAAAATAGCTTGGTTACTGAGCAACTGAGCAACAGTCCCAGATGAGCAGAGCCCCAAATGGATCCCAGTCGTGGCATATGCAGGAGTCTGTCTCTCTGCCTGCCACTTCTCACTTAAGAAAAAAAGAAAGAAAAAGAAACTTATATGGTTCTATTCATCAATGTCACCCCAACAGATTGAATTTTAAAAAATGAAAAAAATAAATAAAAGATCAAGTGAATTCTTAAAATTTATCTGTGCCATAAATCTTACAAAAACTGTATGTCTCATCCTCTTCCAACACAGGATGGAATGCTTTTAGAGTCTCAGTCAATGGCTCACATAATGTAGAGAGGTTCCAGAGTATACAATCCTTTGTATAACATACTGGGCTGAGGTTATGGAAGACCCTAAAATGGACACAGCACTGTTACAGTTCTTACCATCTAAGGAAAAAGGGGCAAATAGGTAAAAGGACTGAGAGGCCATGCACAACAGTCATATCATAAAATATGAGCCAAAACCTGTATGCGCTCTGGAGACCAGAGTGCTGCTTGAAGTTCAGAAGAGTGAGAGAGAGTTGTGAGTTATAGTGGCGGCCAAAGATCCAGAGAGGAAGAAGGTGGGTCTAGAGCAGTGGTTCTTAACCTGGGTTCTATTGAACCCTAGGGCTTCGATGAGTCGGTCTCAGGGGTTCGGAGAAGCCTCTGCCATGGAGGCCAGAATAAAGTAATACCGTAATTTGTTGTGAGTTCATGCACTTTGTTGGTTTTGTTCTTTGAGCAAGGTGATGTTCATGCACGGCTCATTTTGTGCACCGGTAAAAAACCATATACCTATGTCTTGAATTTGGAAAAAGAAATCATATTTTATTTATCACTAAAGAAGGGTTCGGTGAATGCGCATATGAAACTGGTGGGTTCGGTACCTCAAAAAAGGTTAAGAACCACTGGTCTAGAGATTGAGTAGGATTCAGATAAACACAGAGGAAGAAAATGAGAGGTCGCAGAGAAGAGTTTGTGAGTACTGTCTGCTTTTTGAAGTTGTTACTTGTTTATTCTAAGAGCTTTCGGGTCAACCTACCCTACAACGCAATCACTGAATCCCCTGTTTAAACAATTCGATCCCATTCTACTCTTGAGCAGTTCCTATCCAGTACGGAGCCTTTCTATCCAGTGCTCACTGACCCTAACTCTATTTCAATAGAAATGACTATCTTGTTTACATCACTGGGTCCCCAAGTTCATCAGACATACTACCACAGGTCACTTCATGACTCATGAGTTTTGCTAGACTTTTTTCAAATGGATTTTTATGTTGACAGAAAGAGCTTCTTTCTTTCCCTTTATCCATTTCCCCTCAAGAAAATAATAATACAATCTCTACTCTGCTGTACATAATAACTGGTTTGTCAAAATTATGACCACTACCAATAAGCATCGCCGTAATATTTGTAGTTGCATAGCACTTAACAGTTTATAAAGTGACTCCAAACACCTTCCCCGAGTAGCCCTCTGTGGGAGGTAGGACACAGTGTATAATCCTTTCTGAAAATAAGAAAAGTGGTTCACACCAATTAATAGACCTACCCAGTCATTGTATCATATCACTGTTGTCCTAATTCTGCTCCATGAATGTGGTAAACTCATCTATAAAAAATGCTTGGCTTCTGATATGTGGATACTACTGGCATAGGCACAGAATGGGCTGCTGGATTTTCCTTCTCCAGGTCAAGGCTTTGAGCATTTCTCTCATTGGCTCTTACCTAAACCAGTCCCTAATCCCACTTCTGTTCCCAAACCACAGAACCTGGGCACAAATCATGAATCTCGGAGGTGCCCAAGCCTGGATACAATCAGGATCACTTGGGTTAGTTTAAGAAGTTATGAATGCCCGCACCCATCTCCAGACCTACAGAATCAGAATCTTTGGAGTTTGGGACCAGGAGGAGTAGAGGGGGCAGTGGCATAGAAATAATCTTTTTAATTTAAAAATTAACTAAATTGTTTTTAAATTTATAAAAGTACAGAAAATAATATAACAAAAACACATGTACCTATATTCCATTTGATAAAAAGAATATTTATACTGTATTGAAAACCAACTTGGCAGAAATATTTGGTTTGCTTGGTACATTTGAGATGGAAATTGCTATTAAATTAAATATCACTATTAAAATAAGCAATATTAACATTAGGTTATGGTTGTGTAGAGAAAAAGTTGTGCCTTAATGGAAAACTATGCGTTGTCTAGACTCAAGAGGATACCTCTCAGGGTTATCGATTGTGATTCTATGTATTTTGTAGAAATCTAGTTGCAATGCAGAATTATTCTTGTCTATAGTCATACAAATCCTATATCTCTCTTTTATCCTGGAAAACAATTTTACACATATTTTGGTATTCCTGAGCTAAAATGTGTGAGTTTATGGATTCTTTTTTGAACCCATTATAATGTCTGCCTAGTTCACGCATTGATTCAGTTATAGAAAATCTGGAATGCTGAGGTCACCGGTTCGAAGCCTTGGCATTTCCTGGTCAAGACACATGCAAGAAGCAATTGCAGGTTGATGCTTCCTCCCCATCTCTCTCTCTCTCTCTCTCTCTCTCTCTCTCTCTCTCTCTCTTTGTCTCTAAAATCAATAAATAAAATCATTTTAAAAAATTTTAAAAAGAAAATTAGTTCTTACAGAAAATGTTAATGTATACTAGATTTCCCCTTTTGGTTGTATTTTGCTCCTCTCCTTATTACCTCAGAGGAAACCACTGTCATGAATTTGGAATGGATCCAAGTTATCCTTTTATATTTTTCTTAAGTATATACATATTCAAAAATAATATATACTCTATGTGACATTCTGCAACTTATTTTTTTAACTTGACAGTAAATAGTTGAGACGACTTCATGCTGATATATGTAATCAGTAGTATCTTTAATGGCTAGTGGTAAACTTTGTTTTCCTATTTCTTTCTGAGACTAACTTGATCATTTATTTTTCTGAAAAATATCTATACTATCCTGATTTTCTATCCTCAAATTTTTTCAGTTTTCTACACTTTTTTTCTTTACTATATATTAGTCATCGTGTCCATATTTTTTCATTCTTTAAAATTGTTTATTTTTGTCTTCTCAACGTTTCCTTCACTTGTCTTTTTTTCCCCTAGAAATAAGCATTTAATTATGCTAATTGCTTCTATTATTTTTGTGTTGGTAAACTTGTTTTATGTTATTAACTTATGTTATTATCTTAATTATTTCCTTCCTTCTCTTTGCTTTCCTTGTTTACACACTGTACGCTAATTATGCCTTCCTGTTTTAAAATGCGCTAGTTTATTATTCAATTCTAATATTTTGCAATTGTTTTGTTTTGATTTTTCACTTAACACAATGAATTCTTTAAGAGTATATATTTTACTTTTCAAATATATGGGTTGGGTTTTACTACCATTTTGTACAAGTTCTAATATAATTGTGTTGTTAGGAAATGTGATCTACGTAAGATTTGACCTTAGAAATGCATAAGGCTTACTTTGTAAATCTTTAGCATTTTCTGTATATATTCCATACGGTAAAAAGAATATATATTCTGTATTGGTAAACAACTTGGCATAAATGTTTGGTTTTCTTGGTACATTTGAGACAGAAATATTAAAATCTCCCACTGTGGTTATACATTTCTCTTTATAATTTTATCAGTTTTTCTAGGCTCTGTTGTTAAGTGCATATGATTTTATAATTATTTTATCTACTGGTATATGTCATTTTATTATATAATATTTCTTTTTATTTTAATTAATATTATTTTAGGGATTAGTGTTTTATTAAATTCCTTAAATAATATTGTGCCTAATACTATTAGCTTTCTTTTGTTCAGTGTTTGTATACTTCTTTCCATATTTTTTATTTTCAACCTATGTCATTTTAAGTCTTTTGTAAATAGAATACAGCTGGCTTCTAAAAATCCAATCATATTTTCGTCCCTTGAGGTACATTTAATTCACTTATATTCATTATAACTAATATATTTAGACTTACTAATAACAGTTCCTTTTGTGGCATGTTTTGTTTTGTCTCATTTTTTTACTTTCTATGGTACTTTTAAGTATTCTTTATTTCAGTTTTTTCCCCTGGTAGTTTTGAAGTGATAGCTTGCATTTCTATTATTTTAGTGGTTACTCTTGAATTTTTAAAATAATGAGTATGGATATTTAGCATCTCTAGTCTCCTCAAACTATCCACTAAATAGTCCCCTTTTTCCTACCCCTCACACTGTCCATCTTCCCTGTTACTGTTGTCTAGACCAGTGGTCAGCAGACTATAGACAACAGGCCGAATCCTGCCTGTCACCTATTTTTGTATAGCTCATGAGCTAAGAATGGTTTCCACATTTTAAAAATGTTTTTAAAAAGAATAATAGTTTATGACATCAAAATTATATAAAATTCAAATTTCAGTGTCTATAAATAAAGTTTTATTGAAACACAGCCACTCTCATTTGTTTATTTATTATTGATAGCTGCTATTCTGACACAATAGTGAAGTAGTTACCATAGAGACCATCTGACCCACTAAGTCAAAAATAGCAGAAAGCTCTGTCCTGACTCTGAACTTTCTAAATAACATTTTTCTTCTTTTTGCCATAACTTATACTTTATGCAAGCCATATTTAAAAATAGTAGCATCACTTTTTCTAGCCTTCCTTTCTCAGGCAGGGAAGCCCTGCCCAGCTACAGGTTTCAGGCGGTAAATCCAGGTTGGGTCTCTCATACGCATAAAAAACTCTGGGTTCTCCATAATCTCATGGTTATAGAAATGTGGCTTCCTTTGCCTCCTTTGCACATGGACCCAGTATGTGCGCTTCGGCCTAACTTCTAGGTTTCTAGTCCATTTCTGGTCCAGAGGGATATTCATTTTACCTTCTACACAAATGTATGGCATATGTGTGTGTGTGTGTGCGCACACACACACACACACACACACACACACGTAATTGCTTTATTTATGGAGAAAAAGAGTTTAAAGTATACATTCAGAATTTTGCTTGTTCCTTTATATGAGCCCAAAAGTCTGGCTTCTTAACTAAGAATCAGCAAACTACAGGTGGTAGACCAAATCTAGCTTGATGGCTATTTCCATAAATAAAGCTTTATTGGAACACAGTCACATCCATTCTTTTCCACATTGCCTATGGCTGCTTTCACTGCAAAGGCCCAGGTGAGTAACTGCGACAGAGACCACGCAGCCTGCAGAGCCTAAAACAGTTTTAGTCTGACCTTTTACTGAAAAGGATTGCTGACCTCTACTGTGAACAACAGACCGCCTCTTTGTTTATCTATTGCTCCTCACATGGCATTAAATACCAGTTACGTGATGATAACTCCGTGAATTTCTGTCTTGCTTACTTAGCTGCATATCTCTGTTAGGCTTCTTAAATTGAAAGTATCCAAAATCAACCCCTGACAATTCCCCTGTGCCCTTGCTCACATGACTTTCTTCCAGTAGCTAGCCTACTCCATGCCAGCAAGTGGAAATCCTGTCCTTCCCCTTGCTCAAATAAAAAATGTTAGGGACATCCTTGACTTCGTTCTTTTTCTCACTTTCCATGTCCCTTCTACCCAAAACCTAACAAATACTGTATCCAGAATCCATGAGTAGGTAATAGAACACGAACCCCCATGGGATTCCCTGTCCCAGTTGTGAACCCGGTCTGAGGAAAAGTAAGTCAGTGAGCCTTCAAGTCAATCTCACTGGGAAGTTTGGCATGAAGTCTTTTCCATAACTGAGGCTCAGACAGTCTGCTATCATTACTGTGCCTGTTGATGTTTCTTTATCTTTATGAGAAAAGGAAATACGCTAGCCTTCTTATAGTAAAGGCCTTTGGATTAAACTCTCAGAAGGAAACCCGCCTCACCTAATAAACTCACCAGAACATAAAAGGACATGAAAAAGAATAATAAAACTAATGTGCTAATCAGTTCAATAAATGCCCGAAGCAGACCTTAAATCAAATAAAAGACAGGAAAGGATGCCTTCTGTCAGAACTTGCAGACACACAGTGATAAGAAAACATTTCCTTGGTTTTGAATTTCTTAATGGGGGTGTGGGGGGAGGGAAGAGTAGCCAATTTAGGAGAAGTAACCTAACCATCAAGAGATATCAATGGCAGTTTTTAAAGAGGAGATGTCATTTTTCTTTCTGTCTTCTTCCACAGTTGATAGAAACCCTCATATGGCAAGTGGCAAGGTACCCTGGCTTCCTTCTCATTAGTTGCATGATCAATATGAATGAAGCCTGCTTCCTAGGAACTGGCATTCTCTAGTCCATTCTTCCAGGTCAGGATGTCAGCCATAGGCAAAATTAGAAAGAAGGTGAAGGTTTTCTTTGTCAAACATCCATCAGCCTCAAATCCCCCTTGACCAGCTGATCAGTGGGGAAGCCCTGTACAGCAATATAAGACCAATTCATACCACTGTGTTAGCACTCTAATTGTGTTTTCTTGTCTGACCTCTAATTTTCATTTTCAAGGGGAACAGGCAGCACTTACATAATTACATACATTTCAAAAGGTGGACTTCCAGCTTCAAGGTACCATGCATGGAATACAGTGACAGTGATGTCCCTGAAAATGAAACTACCTACCTCCTCAGGCTGCTGCAAATCAGTCCAGTTTAGTGAGAAGGAGGCCCTGTTCCACCTTTTCTCCAGGAGGAGCACTAATCCAACCCCTAAGGTCTTCCTGTGTAAGGAGAGGTGAGCCCACTGAGGAAGCCCCAGGAAGATGCTGCTGGTGGAGCACATCACCCTTCTCTTTGCCAACCATCAGCTCTGCCCACAGGCAGGTGCTACAAGCCGATTGGAATCCCAGAGGGCTTTGAGAAAATCTTTGCCAGGCAGAATTGTTAACCTGGAAAAGTCCCTCACTCTAGCAATTGGACAAATCCAGAATGTGAGTCATTCTACAGGCTCTTTGATAAGTCAATACCTAGGAAGGGTGGGGCAGGGAGAGTGAAGAGAATCCTTTCCTAAATCAAAATGAACTTGCAAGGAACAATAACTAAATGCCACATGTCGTCCCTTCACTGGACCCTATTTAAACAAAGCAACTCTAAAGATCTCTGGAGAAAAATAGTAAAATTTGGACATAAACTGTATATTAGAAGATATTAAAGAACTAACATTAATTTTGTTAGGTGTTATCATTGTTTGATGGCTATGTAGGAGCAATATTGTTGTCTGTTTGGTAATGTACATGAAGTATTAAGGGGCTATACTAGTTTTCTAGGGCTGTTGTAATAACTCACTACAAACATGGTAGTTTGTTTGTTTATTTATTTATTTATTTATTTATTTATTTATTTATTTTTACAAGGACAGAGAAAGAGTCAGAGAGAGGGATAGATAGGGACAGACAGACAGGAATAGAGAGAGGTGAGAAGCATCAATCATTAGTTTTTCGTTGCCGTTACAACAACCATAGTTGTTCATTGATTGCTTTCTCACATGTGCCTTGACCACGGACCTTCAGCAGACTGAGCAACCCCTTGCTGGAGCCAGCGACCTTGGGTCCAAGCTGACGAGCTTTTGCTCAAACCAGATGGGCCCGCGCTCAAGCTAGTGAGCTTGGGGTCTCGAACCTGGGTCTTTCGCATCCCAGTCGGACGCTCCATCCACTGCTCCACCACCTGGTCAGGCCAAACATGGTAGTTTAAAGAAACAGATACTTATTCTATCATAGCTTCAGAAGACCGAAGTCCAAAATCCGGGTGCTGTCAAGGCTGTTCTCCCTTCGATGACTCTAGGGGAGAATTCTTCCTTGCTTCTGGCATCTGGTAGCTCTGGGCATTGCAGAGCTGTGTGACTCTCATCCCTTCCTCCCATCTTCATACAGCCTTTGCCTTATCTGAGTTCACCTTTTCTCTGCTGTCTCTGCCCAATCTCCTCTGCTTTTCCCTGAGAAAGACACTTGTCATTGGGTAGAAGGATAATCCAGAATGATCTTCTCCCCTCAAGATCCTTAAATTAATTATATCTTCCATTCAGTCTTTACCATATAAGTTGATAGTCACAGGTTCTGGGGATTAGGATGGAGACATACCTTTTTGGAGGCTACCATCCAACACACTAAAGGGGTGAGGTATCATTACCTGAAATTTACTTTAAAAATGACTCAATAAAAATAAATGTGGATGAAATAAATAAGAAAGTTAATGACTGATAAATCCAGGTGATAGATATATGAGAGTTCATTGTACTATTTCTTCTCATTTTTGTACGCTTAAAAAAGTTTCATCATAAAACAAATTTAAATTCTTCGTTTTGTTAGGGGAACCTCACTGGAAGAGTTACGTCAGTGTAGGAGATAGGCGCATGGTCCTGGGGTCGGCGGAACACCTGGTTTGCATCCTGCCAGGCTTGACCTTTACTACATGTGGGGTCTCGGGCCAGTTACTTAGTGTTTTCATCTGTAAAATGGAAATAATACTAACTTTGTACAGTTGTGAGATGACATGAAACAGTGCTCATGAGCTATCTGGCAAAGTGAAGGGCTTCATTATGTTAACTTTTATGGGATTTCCACCTTTAAAGATTTCCCTGTTAAAATGCAATTACCCCTTTTTGGGGTACCAGGGGGGAGTTTACATCTTACTCTAGTATCTACCACAAAAATATTCTTTGCAGGTTTAGAAGACTCACTGTTAGTTTAGAAAAACACTCTTTGGAAGGAGACAAGGAGGTGTGTGTGTGTCTGTCTGTGTGTGTGTCTGTGTCTGTTTGTGTGTTAGGGCGTGGAAGCAGGGAGGGATGCAGGGAGCAAGTTATTAGCACAGGCCTGAGAGAAAGAGAGCATCAAGGACTGGGGAGACAGAACAATTACAAAAACAAGGACAGCTCCCGTAGACTTTCATGCAATCCTTACCAGCCATTGTTCAGAGCCCAATTATTAGCCACGATGCTGAAGGAGTTAATGATTTCCAAAGTACTTATCATATCTAGGAAACTGCTTCAATGCTAAGTGACTATGGCTCAACCTAACTGGAAATGTTCTTTCTCAGGACACCCTTCAGACTGAAAAGTTTATTTACAGCAGGTTCCCCAAACTTTTTACACAGGGGGCCAGTTCACTGTCCCTCAGACCATTGGAGGGCCGGGCTATAAAAAAAACTATGAACAAATCCCTATGCACATATCTTATTTTAAAGTAAAAGAACAAAATGGGAACAAATACAATATTTAAAAGAAAGAACAAGTAAATTTAAATCAACAAACTGTATCTCAATGGGACCTATGGGTGCGGATGCATCCTGTGCTCCTCTCACTGACCACCAGTGAAAGAGCTGTCCCTTCCAGAAGTGCGGCGGGGGCGGATAAATGGCCTCAGGGGGCCGTAGTTTGGGGACCCCTGATTTACAGCAACATACTCTACCTCGTGAGGAGGGTGCTGCTTGTGGAGTGTTGGAGGAGGCTGGCAGTGATCCTGCAATCAGGGAACCCCATGCTCCAGCCAGGAATAGAGCCAGCCCCCCTCAGGAGGAAGGCGGTGACTGCCACCACCCCCCCCCCCACACACACACCTCAGGGTGTCAATGCGTCTCCAGGCAATTCACGCTTTAAGTTTAGGGTATCATTTCATTTTTAGATTAAGAGCATGAAGGCCTTAGTCTCCTTCACTTCTCACATAGCATCACACCTTCTCTCAACCCCTGGCAGTCAACAAACATGTGCAAGATCAGGAACAAAAAAAAAAAAAATGAAGAAACTGCCACAAAAACTCAAGGGTGAAACCAGCAAAGGCAAAAGGGATGAAATGCCAAGGAGACATATGGCTCCCTGAAGAAGGGCCAGAAGCTTTCTAGAAACAAATCTTTAGTCACTCCCTTATGTCGTCACTTTCTATTCCCCACTAAATGAATAAAAATGATCAACAGAATAGCAAGTCTCAAAGTTGAGGTTCTAAGTTGTATAAACAGAGCCACTAAAACTTAATGTGACAAGAATTATCTATAGAAATGGTAGTGTTAGATAGGACAGGGGTGTCAAGGTCTGGGCAGTTCTAAATGTCCTTTCCTGCGAAATATTAACATATAGCACTGAATTTTACAGATAAACATGATGAGCTGATAGGAATTCAAGTGAATAAAAGTAGTCATTTGCAAAGATTAAATCAACATGTAATTGACCAAATAGTATATGTAAACTATAGCTAAGCCTCCCCTCCAGGAGGCAGAGCTTTGGATATGAATGCCATAGTAAATAAAACTACCTTGCAACAACCACGTCTTGTTCTTAAATAGAGCACCACAAGCAGCAAAACCCTGAGTTCAGAAATAGTAGGACTGCAACCCAGCATCACTAACAAGCTCCCAGGTGACGTCAATGCTTTGAGACCACAGGCCATACTCTGAGTTGTAAAGGTATAGAGCCTGTTCTCAATTTTGGCTACAATTCTGACTTAACCAGGGGAGTGTAAGACCGATGCCCAGAGTCTTATTTATTTTTGAGTGTGACCTAGGTATCAGAATGTTTTAAAGTTCCCCAGTGTTTCATCTTCAGCAAAGTTTGAGAATCAGTGGTATAGAAGTTGTTGATTTTTTTGAGGTCATGGGGGGCTACCAGATTCAAAGTGCTTGGTCCAATACCAAGTGATTCCACAGGCTGAATGTTAGTATTTGCCAAAGAAGTTTTAAATAATAAATACTACTTGGGACATATTCATGTCAGTTCAGATTTAATTGGACGGCCCAGACATTGGAATATTCCAAATCTTAGTTGATTCTTATATGTAACCTGGTTAAGAATCACTAGTGTAAATGTTGCAAGAAGGAACTAGAAAACATCTTCATAGGAGGAGTAGACATAGCTGAGAGGGGAAAAATAAGATGGTTACGAATCATTAATGTATTAGAGCAACTACTTGCTCTGTTTTTGGTTGTTGTTTTTTTTTTTTTGACAGAGACAGAGAGAGAGTCAGAGAGAGGGATAGATAGGGACAGACAGACAGGAAGGGAGAGAAATGAGAAGCATCAATTCTTCATAGCAGCACCTTAGTTGTTCATTGATTGATTTCTCATATGTGCCTTTACCCAGGGGGCAAAGTGACCTAGTGACCTCTTGCTCAAACTAGATGAGTCCATGCTCAAACTGGCGACCTTGGGTCTTCAAACCCAAGTCCTCTGTGTCCAAGTCCAATGCTCTAGCCACTGCGTCACCGCCTAGTCAGGCTGCTTTGGTATTTTGTAATAATAAATCTAACTTTGGGGTAGATGACAGTGAGATTAAGCATAGGTCTGGATTAGCACATTCACATTTAAACCTGTCCCTCCCTGCTTTTAATCTACTAATTTGAAGAGTTAAAAAAACATCACAGTGTTTTGCTCTTGCGGTGAGTACAAGATCAGTAATTAATGGCCTAGCAGTAAAGGAAGTATCCTAACATTTCCTTGGATGGATTTCATACCTAGACAATATAAGAATGGCAGTAATGAGGATACATTACACTATATAGCTATGGAGGAAAGTCACAAGACAGGCCTGGAAATACTGAATGACACTGGGAGGCTGCAAAGCTGGAATCTGATCAGTATCCACATCCAAATTGGCAGAGCTGCTCAGGGGGATGAACTGTGGATATGAGGTTTGGATAGAAAACGTTCCAGCCTCTGCCACAAGTGCTCTTTGAATACATGTGGAAAAGACATACACTAGACTTGGCTCTAAAGAATGGACAGGACTGATGTAGGTAGAATTTCTATGTAAACCAATTTACAATCATAATCATTTCATAATTAAGATTATAAATTGAAACTCTAATGAGAGGAAAGCTTAAAACATTCATCATGTAGTTACCCAATTTTGGATGGGTGAATTACAATAGAAGGTGGATATAAGAAATCCTTGACACTATTTTAAAACAAACTTAGTGTACGCCCCCAAATAGCATGCTTAAGTTGAATGTAAGCATGAGAGTCAAATAAAGGCAAATTGAATGAAGGCAATAGAGAAGACAACATGAAGCTTGACTCCATGAGAAAACAGAGGCTCTATGGAATTAAGGATGAATACAAAAGGCATGGACAGAGATGGTCAGTCAAGCATTATCTATAATATCAACAAGTTGAAAATAACCTAGAATCCAACAATAGAGACTTTGGTTTCTGTTTGTTGTTTTGTTTTCTTTTACTCTCAACTTTAGTGAGGTAAAATGACAAATAAAATTGTAAATATTTCAAGTATACAACATGATTGTTTGCTATATTATATGAAGTCATTATCATAATCAAGATAATTAACATACTCATTGAGGATTTGGTTTATCAGAGAGTATTGTATCCTATGCAATCATTAACAATTACAATGTACTAGAATATTTATTTCTATAGAAAAATACTAATGATGAATTGTTGAGTGAAAATGAGATACAAAAAATATGTACAGTGTGATCCTAATTGTGTTAAAACATAGAAAAGGTATTAGGAAGATATAAATTGAATAGTAAATAACAATTGGAGATATCATAGGTGATTCCATGTCTCTTCCTGTAGCTTCTCTATACTTGCTGAGTTTGTCACATATGTGTTTATTTTGTAATTAGAAAAATATATTGCTTAAAGAGCAGAGTTTGCCCAAATAAAAAGAAAAATATGATAGGTCAAATGTAAAGAATGAGGAAGTGTGAGACTTTCTGGAGCTGCTTCTATGTTTCTCCAACAGAAGAGGTTTTTGCGCCCGAGAAGGGAGGGGAGCTTGTGGCAACATATGAAAATGGCAGGGCCTCGGGGGTGCTCGAGGAATAAAAGTAAGTACCAGTTAAGCATAAAGTCTTGTCTTTGGTCTTCTCTTTTAAAAGGCACTAAGAAAAGTCCTAAATGCAAATCATCTGGGAACAGGTAGATTGGAAGAATGTGGCTAAGTAGAACTCATTAAACACTGAGTCTGGGAACAATGCCACGTGAGGACATTTAAAATTAGTGAATGATGAGGTGGCCGGTCCAAATGTCAAGTGCAGGTAGTGTCTGCTAATTTACTATCTGTGGCCGTTAGCTGCGATCTTTGTGACCAAGTTGCTAGAAGATAAGTACATAGATGTGCTTGCAGTTCCCCTTGGAAGCTAAGAGAGGTGGAGAAAAGGAAAGCTGTTGAATTGGAGAAGAAAGTTTGAATAAATCCATCAGACACAGACAATCCAAGACACACATAAGGAATGAAGGTAAGGATTAGCCAAGGTGATAAGAGGGAAGGAGGTGATACCCAGAGAAAGGAAGGAAGTGCTCACTTTAAACAGGGACCATTGCCCATGCCCAGCTGGTTCCCTAGTCTGAAGACAGCCATGGGAGAAGCATCTTATGTGGAATATATGATCCAGCATTTGAACTGATTGAACTGGTTTCCTTATTATGCTTTGCTAAAAGCCCAGTATCCTGAAATAAAACAGCAAATACAAGCAAGCACATAATCCATTGACATCAAAATAAAGTTAAAGAAAAACATAAGCAGAAAAACAGAACTTGCCAGTAATGAGATGTATCTCGAGGTGGAACAAGGTGGCACAACAAAAGTTCTAAGTACACAAACATTAAAGTCACCCAGACAACACTTTGCTTGTGTTGGCTTCAGGTTGGAAGTTGAAGATTACTAAAGCTTGGGACACACTGTCTGATGCTTTGAGAACTAGAATGAGAAGTGCACTCTATTTTTCATAAGGGACAAGGCAAATGTGTGTCAATCTCTGTGTGAGAATGAAGAACATGGTGAGACAGCCAGAAAAGCCATGTGAATAATACTGGTGACATTTTAAAATCTTCTCTTTCAGTGTCTAAGTACATGCTGCTGACCTCACGGGTTTTCTGATAGCCACAGGGCAGTCCGACCCCTTTCACATCAGATTACTATCTCTGTAGCTCTGAGGAACTGCGAAAGCCAAGGAAAGTAGCTATAGCTAACAATTAATTGCCTTAGACTCATTGCTTGAATCACAAACAGAATTTTGAGTCATCTCTTGCTTGCATTTTTTTCTTCTTACTCCTCCTTCCCACCCAGAGAGTACTTGCCTCAGTCATAAGACAGAACCCCCATCCTCTGCTGAGTCAGATGCAGAACTCTAGCTCCTTCTCATTTTTGTATCAGGCAGTATTAGGTGGACTCTCCCACGAGCAATGGGCCAATCCAGTGAATCTCCACCACCCACAGAAGTCACAACCACTGTGTAAAAGAGAGGAGAGCTGTCTCCACCCAATTGCAGTTCTGAAGTCTTCATTTTGTTGCCTCTTTTACTAACCACACTTCTTTAAACGTAATCAGAGCTAACCCTCCTCTAATTAGATTCAGACAGGGTACTTGAGTCCTGGAAATGGATCAAGAAAGAATCCAGAGCCGTTTGTGAAAAGCTGATGAAGATCTCCCGTGGTGACTGGAGACCCACCCATGTCAAGGCACACATTTGAAAGATCCTAGATTGAATATATGCTATTTCTTATTCTCTATTAAATTGATGAGCAAACATTCCTGAGGGAAAATAAAGGAATCCTTTTGGGTTCATCCTCTATTACTGACTGTCCCTGACAAGCTCTTGGGGTCACCACTGGTCAGTTACCATGTCCTGTGTATTTCTCTCATAGAGTTAACTACTCAATGAGTTACAAATTCTGCCTTCCCACTCAGATGATATTGTTCCTAATGATCCAGTCACCATGATCTTCCTTTTGTCAAGTCCTTTATTTTCAGAGTTTTACTAGATGACCAGTGTAATGCCAGTGGTTGAGGCCAGGCAGGTCTGCACTGAATTCGGGCCGATGGTAGAGGAACTGCAGAGCCAGAAAGCATAGGAAGTTCGCAAAGACAGGTGAGCAAATAAAAAAGGAAAAGAGCTAATAAACAAAGGAAAACCTGCTTTTCACAGTGAACGGCGAGGGAGCAGGAAAATTGCACCCCGCATTGCCGGGAGAGCGATCTGGGAGAATAGCCCCTGAGGGAAAGCTCCCGTAGCCTTACACAGACCATACAGCGTGGTGCTGCCATGTGCTCATGCACTAACCAGGCATAGTGCTTGCAGCCGGTAAACTAGCGAGGAAGACTAACACAGCTGTTTTCTTCACAATCAGTAACCAGGAGTTACGACCTTTTCTTTTGACTTCTCCTGGTTGTTTGTGTTTTGCTTAGGACACTCCTCTGGCTGCACCTTTGTGTCATAAGTCTTAAGGGTCTTATATCTCACAGCTTTCTACATGGGAGGCTCATGATACAATGCCAATAGTCTGTTGAATTGAATTGATTTAATTTGGTTTTGAACTTAGTTGCTTGCTACAAATGGTCAGCTTTCATAAAAAAAAAAAGTCATTCCTTTGACAAAAAAAAAAAGAGTATACTGTGGAAAAATTAAAATACAAAATGTGTAACTACAAAAGGAAAACATTCATTACACCGCCACTTATAGATAGGCTTATTGTCCTTTTGAAGTTTACATCCTCATTTCTTAAAACACTGAAATCAAACTATTTACTTTTATTCCCAAATAAGAAATCATACCAAGATCATTTATAAAATCATCCTTGTTCTCTTGACTGATTTGAACTGTCACTTTAATATGTTGAAATATTTTTTAACTCATATTAAAGAAGTTGAAATATCACTTTAATTATGTTGAACAAGTAGTCTCCACATCCTCACCTCTCATTCTCCTAGGAATCCCATACCTACCAACTTCGTCAAAGGTTGCTCCATTCAAGCTTAGGCAATGAGCTACGTTTTGCTGTTATCTAACTTAAACTCCCAGCAATAGTTCCCATAGTTGACTACATCTCCCTGAATGCTGTCTTCTCTAAGCTCCAGCACCTGGCTGGTGTTCCTGCAGCCTCAGCTGCTACATCTTCCCTGTTTCTATTGCTGCCCTGCTCCCCTTCTGCCTGCCCTCCACATGTCAGAGTTTCTGAGGCTCTTATCCAGACCTCCTTTGCTTCTCTAACACTCTCATATGTGTCCTGACTTTAAATATCAGTATACTGATTATTGCTGAAATGGTTGTCTCAAGCCCAACTCAGCATCAGAATACCAGATTTGTGTAATCCATGGCTTACTTACCCCTTCACAGTGTCTGACAGAGACCTGAAACTCAATACTCGAAACCCTTGACTCCCTATACTAATCCTGGTCTTCCTCCAGCCCTCCTTATATGTCATTTATCAAGTTCCTTTAGCCCATAACTAGGAATGATCCTTGACTGCTTTCTTTTCCTCAGTGTTCCAATCCAATGCTTTTGGCTCTTCTACCAAAACATATTCAAATCCATCAATTCCTTTCCAATCTCACTAATACCACCTTAATGCAGGCACTTTCATCTCTACTGACTCCAACAGGTTCCTAACTGGTCACCTCTTTGCAATCCATTCTACAAATGGAAACCAGAGAGATCTTTATAAATTACAAATCAGACTATGATACTACTTTGCTTTAAAGCCTCCCAATGTTTTCATAGTATATTTAAAAATAATAAAATTCAATCTCCTTATATTGTAGCTGCAGAGTCCTACAAGATCTAGCTCCTGCCAAATTTACATTATACTATCACCTGTTTGCCTACTCTGCTCCACCCACAGTGACCTGCTCTGTTTCGGAAACATACCGAGTCTGATACCTTTGAGAAGCACGATATTCCCTTACTTTGAGAATCTTTCTCCTTAATTATACATGGCCCACTCATTCTAATGATTCATTTATCAGCTTACATGTCTCCTCTTCAAGTCCACTATTAGACCACCCTACTTGAACTATCTTTATTTTTCCTATTTACTTTTGGTACATTTGTGTATTGCTTGTCTCTCTCACCAGAATGGAGAGACACAGAATCTTGTCTTCCATAGTCACTTGTATCCTCAGTGACTCCTGTTTAGAGCACTGTTTTTGAATGAATGAATGTACCATAGGTTAGCATTTTTGCCTATACTTATGTATATTTGTGGGTTTTCTTTTCTATTCTAATGATCTATTTCCTACCAGACAGGCAAATCGACAAAACAGAAACCAAACACATCATTTAAGTGGCTACAGCTATCCCATACATTTTAATATCTGATAGGAATAATGAATACTCTCACTCATTGCTCTCATTATTGTAAACTTTCCTGGCTAAAACTGCCAGTATTTTCCAAAAATATGGAAACATAGTGTATGTTTCTTTATTTAGTCAGTTTTTGTATTTTCAGCATAAAGATTCTGTATTTCTTGTTAGGTCTTAGCTATTTGATACTTTTCTTTTTTGCTATTGTTCCCACACCAGGAGACATCATATATTCAGGTCACTGATTGGCCTTTAAAGGCATGTGAGTTTGTATCTGTTGATATACAAGAAAGCTAATATTTTTCTGTATTTATATTCTATGTATTCATTTATATTCTATGTATTTTATGTATTCGTTGATTTTAGTAGATCTTTAATTCTCTTTAGTTTTCTAGGTAGAATATCATATCATCTGCAAATAACAATAATTCGTCTTTCTCCTTTCCAAGAGTTAAGCTCCTTAGTCCACTTCCCCTCTACTCTGGTTGCATGTATGAGAACTACCATAACAATATTAAATAGTGATGGGTATTCTTGCCTCATACACAACTTTAGTGTCAAGGCCTCTAGTCTCACTATTAATTACATTGTTAGATGCTGGTTTCAGATAGATTTTCTTTGTTGTATTAAAAAGAATATAACCATCTTTCCTAGTATAAGTGCTTTTCTTTTTTTTTAATTTTTATTTTATTCACTTCAGAGAGGAGACACAGAGTGAGAGAGAGAGAGAGAGAGAGAGAGAGAGAGAGAGGAGGAGCTGGAAGCATCAACTCCCATATGTGCCTTGACCAGACCAGTGCAGGGCCTTGAACCGGTGACCTCAGTGTTTCCAGGTCGACGCTTTATCCACTGCGCCACCACAGGTCAGGCTATAAGTGCTTTCTTTAAAGCCAGTAATGGATTTGAATGTTATCACATACATTTTCTATAACTATTGAGATGTTATGCTTTGGTCTCTTCCACTAATCCACTGCCATAAATACAGTTGCTGGTAAGAGTATGACTCTGTAGTCAGGCCACCTAGATATGAGTATAGCTCTGCGATTACTCTTTGTGTGACTTTGGGCAAGTTACTCACTCTTCCCATAATTCAATTTCCTCATCAGTAAAAGGGGACCCACCTCATTTATTGTTGTGAGCATTGAGTTAATACATGAACAGGTCTTAGAACATAATCAGTGCTGTGTCTTTGTAACTGCTTTTTAATCCTGAAAGTAACCCTACTTTGTCATGTTTTAATATACTGCTAAATTTTCTCACATATATTTAGAGGTGGGAACAATCTCCTTTTTATTATTATTATTATTCAGTTATTTTCAGGGTTAGTATAGAATCTATATGGTGCTTATAAGTGAATTATTTTTTTATTCAGTGAAAGGAGGGGAGGCAGAAGAGACAGACTCCCATGTGCACCTAAGCTGGGATCCACCCTGCAAGCCCACTAGGGGGCGATGCTCTCCCCATCTTGGGTGTTGCTTCGTTGCTCAGCAACCAAGCTCTTCTTACTGCCTGAGGTAGAGGACATGGAGCCATCCTCTGTACCTAGGGCCAAGTTGCTCCAATTGAACCATGGCTACAGGAGGGGAAGAGAAAGAGAGAGAAGCAAGAGGGGGACAAAGGGAGAAGCAGATGGTTGCTTCTCCTGTGTGCCCTGACTGGGAATCAAACCTGGGACATCCACAGGCTGGGCTGACACTCTACCACTGAGCAACAAGCCAGAGTCAAAATGAATTTTAAATTTCCCATTTTTCCACTATGTTCTGAAACAATTAAAAAGAACTGAGAGTAATGTCTTTTTTAAAGGTTTGAAAGAACTCACTAAAAACTTTCAAGAACAGCTTTTATGAGGAAACATTTTAAAAACTTGAAATTTTTTTCTATGATTATCAAGTTTTCTACTTCTTTTAAAATTAATTTAGATAACTTCCACTTTCTTAAAAAATTTCCAAGGTTTTAATATATTACCCACTCTATTCATAAATGTAAATTAATTTTATTCCCACCATTATATTTTATTTTCAATTCATAAACTCAGCTGTTTGAATAGATCTTTGAAGATTTTTTTTCAAAGTTCATGGGTGATATATTTTCTAAGTTCCTGAATATGCAGAAAAAAAATCCCTTATATTTTCTTCAGATGAGACAGACCACAATCATGGGAATAAAAATTTAAGTCCCAGTCTCCTAACCTCAAAACTCTAAACTTGCACTGTCCAATATATAGGCACTAACCACATGGAACTGTTTGAATTTAAATGGATTAAAATTAAATAAAATAAAAAATTCAGCTCACTAGTCACATTTCAAGGGCTCAAAGCCTACATGTGACTAATGTCTACCATTCTATACAGCACAAATACACAACAGTTCTCATCACAGAAATCTCTATTGTCTAGACATTGATTCACTGACTTCTAGAATTTAGAGAAGGTTGGAAACATCTGTTTTGTACTCCTTTATAGAATAAAATTTTTCTACATAAAAGTTATAAAATTTTGAAATTTCACTTTGTAATTATGTAGATTTCAGTTTAGAATATCATTTTGTACATGCAAAGCAGTCTTAGCTCAGGGAAACTTTTTCCAATTATGTCTTTAAAAATTGTTTTCTTTCCTCCAGCAATTCTAGCTTCTTCTTTGGTTTGGGTTCTATAATCTGTCCATTTTTTCTCATATCATTTTCACCTTTGTTTCCTATTTTACCTTTTCTGGAATGGTTCTCAAGTTAGTCCTTCAAATCACTGAGTTTATTTCCTGTGTATCAAATTATGTTTTATTTTTCTGTAACAATATAGATTTTAATCCCACCATTGTATTTTTAGTTCTTATAATTCCTTTTCATCAGGTTCATCTACTTCTTGATATCATCCTGCTGTGTTTTTTTCTTAATCTGTTTTCTCTTTATTACTTTCACTTCCTGTTTCATAGAGGTTATATTTTGTTGATTTTAACTGGAAATTCCAACTTTCTGAACTTTTTTTGCCCAGGATCCTACAATTGGTCATTTTCAGTGATAAGCAGTCTCTGTTCTTCCAAGTCCTCAGCATGACACTTTATTTCCCTTAATTTGCACTATTTTTCTATGGGCTCTAATTTTTTAAAAAATTATCCTTAAATAAGGTAAGAACAACAAAAAGCTTGTATTTGATAATAAAGGCTTGTCCTTTGCTCACCTCTTTTTTCTTGTTAGGAACAAATATCTAAATCTCCAGCTGGAATCCTAGGTGACAATGTTCACTGTCCTAATTGCAATTCCAGGTTTTATCAGTCTCCTTCCTTACCCCCACCACTTTGTGGTGACTATACTTCATAGGATGTAACCCGTTACATGTCACAGTCCCTTACTGACCCACGGTTTCCTAGGGCTTGCTCCTCTAAATGACACAGAAGGCCAGCTTGGACAATGCTCAGGAAGCTTCCAGAAGCAGCAACTGTGTTGTGGAGCTGTGACTTCACAATTTTTGGTTGAAGCAAGCTGTGGCTCTCTGGGTTACAGTCTCTATCTCATGAGTCATCTCTTCTTTTTGTCAACTGGTTCTGAGAAGGTGAATTAATTAGCAGGTATCTGTAAAGGACTAATGCTCATTAACATCATTAAGTCTCCAGAAATTAATTGCTGAGGTCAATTCTTCAAACTGCATTGGCAAAGGAACTTTCAAACAAAAAGTTTGAAAGCTGGGTATTGATAAAAGCCACGTGTTAAGCATTGGGAAAGGCTAGAAAAGTGTGCAAATACTCTCAGCATATGACTTTTATGGTGTAAATATGCAGCTGTTTACAAAAAAGGTCACATATTTCTAGTTCACATGTGCTCTCCAGCTTCCTCCCCCCATTCTTTGTTTTCATGCTTTTCTCAGCCAAGTTTGCTTAAGGGCTGAATGGTAAACTCCACTAGGGGTGGAAGGAACTATCATTGCATACTCTTTTTATTTGTGAGACAATGTTGGACAGTAGCAAAAATGCAGGGTCTGGAGCCAAACTAAGTTCTAAATGCCAGCTCATGCATTCATTCATGAACCTGCCTAGAGTCCACAACTTCCCTGTCTTAGTTTCTCACCTATAAAGTGGGGAGACTAACAGTACTGTTCAGAGGATGAATGTCATGATTTCATAAGTTAATAGTCAAGTTCTTAAAATAATGCCTGTAAAACTATGAGTAACCTTCAGTATTAGTCACTATTGTTGTTATTATTATATTATGAAACAAGTACTTTTATTCCTAGAAAATATATTCAGTGATGATTTAATCATATACGATTTCTTTCGGGCAGATATGATGGACTACTTGAAATAATGCTAATAATCCAGGGTCATAAATTTCTCAGTAGTGAGATCATGACACTTTTTTTTTAATAAGCACTAGACAACAAAACAAGAACTCCAACATGTTTTGAAACCTGTTGAATACAAAAGTCTCTCACTGGGGCCCTAATCACTATTTTAAATAATAAAAAAAGTTAAACACAAGCAAAAATATCTTCCAATATTGACATCACGTTCCTTGGACACATTGCAATTCTTTTTCTTTTCTTTTGACTAAAATAACAAGTATTATGTTAATATACCCAGAGGCAACCTGGAATGTGCACTTCATGCGGGAATGGAATTACAAATGTTCAAGCAGGATAGCAGGAAGCACACATCCTGCCACTCTGCTCCCCAAAATAGAAAACCTATTTAGCACTTTGTAAAACATGCTAAATGAAGTTTGCTCTCTCCTGCAGATAGAGATTTTACTTCATTTTGCGCCAGGGAAATTTTTGAAAATTGCAGGAGGAGAGAGCAATTTTTGGCACTTTGGCTAGGAGTACAAAATGTTAGCAAATGGTGCTGAAAGGATCTTAAGTGTAATGTTGGAATAATATTCACACAACACTGCCTGCATCTTCATTTTTAAACTATTTACATATTCACAGGAAAAATGTTTAGCAGTTACTTGTCTAAAAGGGCCTATTTAAGGGGAAAATGGTATTCACAATTTTTTAATGCATTAGTCAAGAAGGTTCTGTGAACAACAATTCATAAAGAAAAATATCATTTCAGCTATCATAGAAGAATGAGAAAGGATATAGGAGGAAGAATGCTGGACACCAATGTTAGCTGTGAAAATGAAAAGAAAAGAAAAGCAAGGAGGAGGGAAGAGAGTGAGAACTTCTTACTGGAAATTTCCAGAGTATATAGACATTGAGAGAGCCACTAAATAAGTTAAACAGGGCTGACAGAATTTCCAGACAAATTAAAAATGGCTCTTAACTTGTGACCATTTTCTCAGTACAGAAGTCACTCTACAATGAAGTATACTACCATCTGCATAAAATAGATATTTCATTTATAATATATTGAATAGCTATCTTCCATGTCCATCACACAGCAATAAACACTGTGGCATATTTGTAGAAGTCTCTGTGTATTTATTTCTAGCTCACAAAAGAGCTTACAATCGAGTTAGAGAGAGAACACTGTATTCCTGAAACACCAAAGAGACATTCAGGAGGTATAGAGATGAAATGCCAACCTCTGGCACAGATTGGCTTCTCCAGAAGCAGTTGTTGAGATTTGGGGAATCTCTACCAGTGGAAAGAAGGTGAAGAAAGTAGAATTGAACAGAGATCAAATTGCAATTTTTTTGCATGTCAACTTTTTGGGGGACCACTGGTGATGGAACTGTAATTCAAACCTGATCAAAGGCTTGGCCAGCCCAACAGAGGACACTAAAGCTCATACTGACTACCAGAACTATCCTACATTAGGCACCAAAATGGCAGTCTTTTTACGCCTGCCTGAATCAGTCATTGGATGTAGAAAAGTCTGAGAAGGGTCTAACCTCCATTAACATGTCTCTCAGCAGCTGAGGTGGACTCTTCAGGAGCTGAGACGTGAAGATTCTCTGCTGATGGCCCGCCTCAAGGTTGAAGTGCAGCCCATCCTGGAAAGAGGCTCTGGGTAATACCCCTTCATGTTTACCATGATTCACCAGTAAGGCTCTTGGAGAATCTCTAATTAGAGTATCCATTAATGAAGGTGAAGTGAATTTCAGTAGAGATCTAGCAAAGAGCTCATGAATACATGTAGTTTAGTGTAGAAATAGCTCATAAACTAATGTGTGTTTATTTGAACTAGAGATTAGAGAACTAAAATAATTATTTTGAAGTGAAAAATATTCAGATAAAAATATTCTCTCAAACTATGAAAAAGTCATAAAAATCATTAACAAAAGATCTCCTGGTCAATGGTGGCTGCTTGGATGTACAAGAAAAATGTCACAAACAAAGCTGTGGTGTTCCTCCTGAGGAAAGGAGCCACCAAATCTCCACAATCAATCATCTTGCTGGCCTTTAGTAAAACATACAATTGGTTGAATATTATGAGAGCAGTTAGTTTGACCATTTATAATTTAAGATGGCCAATCTCCACCAACTCTAAAGATGGCCAACTCGGTGCCATAGAAATGCCCATGTCCTTTTTAATTGCGTCCAGTTCAGCAATAAGCTACTCCTACCAGCCCTGCAGGAAGGCACCACCAAGAGCCTGTGTGTGCATGTAAGGCAGTGCTGAGCATCCGCCGGTCACTCTGTACATTATATTCCATTGTACCATCCGGCCCCAGATTTCATTCCTCAAGAAGAGGAGGATTCAAACAAAATTGTACCAAGTACCCTCACACCCTGCTTGCTCTGATGCCCCTAGCTCTCTGTGTAGTAAATAGTATAATTATTTCCAGTTTTCAGATGAGGAAACAGGATGATAGAACTCTAGAGATCTAAATTTTAAATTGTTGCACTTTTTGGTAAACAGCAGATTTAATTTTGAACATAGGTCTGTGACTCCAAACCCATTTTTCTTCCCATTATGCATCTGATCCATCCTCCTAACATTGTCCATCAATACATCCTGTGTATTTTCTGAAGCCTGATAGTCCCATGAAATATTAATAATGTTTCCCACAAAAAGATTGTATGGACAAGCAAATTTGGAAATCACTAAGCTAAAGAGTCAAACAGAGTTTGTTTTTATTTTTTTAAATACAGGAAGTCTCAGAACATGTCCATGGTAAGTGCACTGTGAATCTTTAAAGAGCAGAGTTTTTCCAAAACTGACTTGACCACAGAAATATTTTTCTTATGGGCATCTTGCAAAACTATAAATCCACAAAACAAATGATGGGAAACTCTGCCACACAACACTCAAACCAATCCTCCTTCAGCCCACTATCAGGAAGTCCTCTTTGGCCTGGCCTGTTACACTGCTGCCATGCTGATGAGAAGACCCCAGTTCCCTAGGCAAGCATCCAGGCAGTGCAGGGGACACCTTGCAGCAGGTCCTTCCCCTGACTCGGCTGTACCAATCCAATGCTAGGAAAGGGGGCACAACCCTTTGGGGACCCAGTTGAAAGCTTTTTGTGACAGCTTTCACATAAAAGAATAGAAGAACTTCAAATACTGAAGAAAGACAGATTACAAATAATAATAATGCCCTGGCCAGATGGCTCAGTTGGTTAGAGCATCGTTCAAAAGCTCAGAGGTTGCCGGTTTGATTACCGGTCTGGGCACATACAGGAAAAGATGGATATACCTGTCCCTCTCTCCCTCTTGCCCTTCCTGTCTCTCTAAAAATCAATAAAATAAACATTTTTAAAAATAACAATAACAACATTGATGGGTTGTTCTGTCTCTGAAAGGCATTACTTAGAATTCTGACAAAAAACACTATTTTCTAAATAAAAAAAGCAAATGGAAGGACTTACATGCACATACCCACACACTCAGAACTACAGTTAAGAGCTAATATTCTCACCATGTAAAAAACTGGCCTGACTGCTATGATTATTTCAAAATAAATAAATTTGTGGGGTTCTTTTTCTATTTTTTAGGTAGTAATTTGTTTTTCTTTTTGTTTGGTTGGTTTTTTAGTATAAAGTTAGCGTCATCCATGCATTTTGATAGCAATTGCTTCCCAGAGTTAGCCTGGCAGTAGTCTGCCTGCGGTGCATTCAGGTGTGAGGATCTAGGATTTATGTTTGCATTTGAGTGTTGCCTTTGGACTTCTATGCCTCTGGGTTACTAAGACTGAGAGGAAAGCAGCTACCTATGGAGAAAAATGAAAGGTGGGTCTCCAGGTCCTCCAGTAGAACAGCTTCAAACAGCATGTGGGTGGAAAGTCAAGAACTGGTTTTTATTAGCATTGCCATCAACTTCTCAAACCTCGAAGGAAACGTCACCTCTGTGGACAAAGTGGTAATAAATTAAGGAATCACAAGAACTTAAAATTTCATACTGGAAAAGGAGTTAGGCTCTTCCTTTAAGATCCCTATTTTGCCTGACTAGGCGGTGGTGCAGTAGATAGAGTGTCAGACTGGGATGCGGAAGACCCAGGTTCGAGACCCCAAGGTCTTCAGCTTGAGCGCGGCTTGAGCAAAAGCTCTCCAGCTTGGGCCCAAGGTCCCTGGCTCCGGCGGTCAAGGCACATGTGAGAAAGCAATCAATGAACAACTAAGGTGTTGCAACAGCAACGAAAAACTAATGATTGATGTTTCTCACCTCTCTCCATTCCTGTCTGTCTGTCCCTGTCTATCTCTCTCTGACTCTCTCTCTGTCCCTCTTTAAAAAAAAAAAAAAAATCCCTATTTTTAAAAAAGTTTTATATATATGATTTTCCATATCTTATTAAATGGCAGATGATATTTTTTCAAAGATAAGCTATTATTACTTAAAGTATAAGGCAATAATTGAGGAGGTCTTTCTGGAATATCAATGTAATTCATATTAGGCGGAATTGTGGGAAAAAAACCATAGACGAAGCCAAGAAGCAGGTAATAGTGGAAGCCAGAGTCTCTGCTCATGGGTAATAACTCCTGTAATCATCAAGACTGAAAAAGAAGCTTCAATCTACAGTGCTGATGAAGAACAAGTTGACCAAAGGGTTTTAAGATGCAAAAAGATGGGTCAAAAGTTTTACCAAACTCAAAGTCTGGCAAAAGCCTAAAAATTATTTTATCCAGAGACTTCAGAATGCAACAGATAGGTCTTATGTTTGAATACTATATATATTTCCACTTTTAAAAATTTCATACATCTTTCTATCTCTTTTTATTTTTCTCTATCTCTTTTTATTTATTTATTTATTTTACAGGAACAGAGAGAGGGATATATAGGGACAGACAGACAGGAAAGGAGAGAGGTGAGAAGCATCAATCATTAGTTTTTCGTTGCTGTCTCAACACCTTAGTTGTTCATTGATTGCTTTCTCACATGTGCCTTGACCGCGGGCCTTCAGCAGACCGAGCAACCCGTTGCTGGAGCCAGCGACCTTGGGTCTAAGCTGGCGAGCTTTTGCTCAAGCCAGATGGGCCCCGCGCTCAAACTAGCGAGCTCGGGGTCTCGAACCTGGGTCTTCCTCATCCCAGTCCAACGCTCTATCCACTGCGCCACCGCCTGGTCAGGCTCTACCTCTTTTAATTCATTTTTTTCATGGGTTTTGGATAGCATGTAAAATTGAGATAATAAAACTGTCTGAAAAGACAGAATGTCTCTTAATCTGTAGGTTTGGTTGAAATGCAATTGACTCATAAAGAATTTTGTAGTAAAATGGATACAGAAGTCAAGTAAACGTTTTATATTAAAATAACATCTGTTGCTTTATTGTTTACTGGCCAATTGTATTTTCTATGGAGTGAATTACCTGTCTGTTGCCCTTTTTTTTTATATGAGAGTGTATTTTTCTTACTGATTTTTTTGAGCTAATTCTATATTAAGGCTAAAAATTCTTTGCATTCTATATATATTGCATATAATTTGTAAACTAGCTTGGGCATATTTGAGATATAATAAAATACCTTATTTTTTTACTAAAAGTGGAGGGAAATCATAGAAAAATAATCACCAACCCCCCAAAAAGAGGGAAAATTTTATATTTAACTGATCATTTCAAGGTATATATTGCATAAATAACCCAGTCCATTATTTGGGTTATTTCTATTTTTACAGTGACAAAATATCAATTTCTAAAACTTTGGAAACAATAGATTTTATGTATAATACTATTTTAAATCCCTAGTAAAATCTAAGCTAACTTATAAAAACTTTCCTTTTCATCTTCAGCTGTGTTTCTCAAAAAATGTTTAGTTTTTCCTTTTAGTATTTAAATAGTTTGAGATGTGAAATGAAAATCTGTATAAATTAAAAAGCATATACCCATACAGATAATCACTCAAGCAAGCATTGAAAAAAGAGTCTACGAACAGAATAAAAATGTTCTTTTTTTATTTCCACTCTTTCTGCATTTTTGACATGACCATTGGTGTTGCCATACAAAACAATATGGGGATTTTCTAGCAGCTACACTACCATGGTTTGGGAGATTCCTTAATTCTAACAATAATGACAGAAATGGCGATTTCTATAAATAGTGCCAAGCATTGGGCTGCATGCTTTCTGTGAATTACCTGATTTAATGCAACAACCCTCTGGGTATAGGCACTGTGATTAGCTCCATTTTACATATGAAGTCACCAGAGCTCTAAATAGTCAGTTGATCAAAGTCACATGGCTACCAAACAGCAAGACCATGGTTCCTACCAGCCCTCACTGACTCCAGACCTATGAGCTGAACATTATGGTACACTGCCTCTCAAAACAAAGAACTAAAAAATAAAGGAAGTTATCACATTCAGCTTTTTAACACAGAAGGCAGATTCCTAATGAAAAAAAAAGGGGGGGGGGAATCTGAGTGCTTCCTAAACTTGATTTACTTAACAAATTACATGCTTAAGCATCAGGGTCTACAGAGACGAGTGTCTGACCCCTAAGTTTGGATTGTAACAGAGGAGACAGATACACAAACAAATAAATGTACTTCATTTTTGTAGGCAGGAATGGCAACTTTTTTTCTAGTAAGTTAGAAGCTAGGCTATTTGCCCACAATGAGGAAGTTAGATTGGGTGGGAGATGTCAAGAGGCATAAACATTCACATCTAGTCAGCTGCTGACTGGAGGAGAGTACGTGGCATTCAGAGTAACCATGAGAGTATAGCTGAGGAAGAAAGCCAAATACCTGAAATGGAACCCATCGGTATGGTTACTCACTGTTGCTCAAAGACAACTGGCTAAGAAGCACTCATACCAGTGTTCCCTGGGGAAATCATGGAGAAAGAGAGACATAGGTCCAGATCTCTCATTTAATTCTACGGTATCACAGAAGGACCTAGCTATCCAGGTTTCCTATTGGAGGAGAGAGATCTGAAAGTTGGACCATGGAAATTCAAGCCAGTACATCATTAGAAATTCATCATTCCTCCCCAGGCATAATCAAGGGCTAGGAGACAAAAGTTAGTGTGATAGAACCATGGCATAAGCCTATCCTGCCAGCTCAGGGTTCATGACTGAGGGTCACTGGCTTCTTTGCTGGTGTGATCAGGGGTTGATGTCTGCCCTTTGAGTTATAACTGTATGGAAAGTTATCTGGAACATTCACCATGTCAGTGTTCACGGTTATGAAGCCCCTTGCCTGTCTCTGGCAGCTGGGGAGAGGCTAGGCTCCATGCCTGGTCGTTGACTAGGAATGATTGATTTCAAGCTCTAAACAGTAGAGCCTAGTCTCTTTCTGTGGGGCTTTGTAGACAGCCAACTCCTTTTCAGGGAGGCCAGTCAGCAAGAAGTCAATCTTAATCCTTCAAGGGGTAAGGGGGACAAGTTAACCCTTACCTCTTATTCAGATTTCTCCCTCAGTCTGTTGGCAGCAAGAATACAGAGGGATCTAGTGACCATAGACTCCCATTTTCATTGCCATATGGTTAGGCAAAAACTGCAGCTTGTTTCACATTCTTCAATTGTTGGTACCATCAATTATTTTATTTCTTGCTTTGAACAGCTTGACTGAAGTATATTTGACTTACAGTCAACTAAGAATATTTAAATTGTATAATCTGAAAAGTTTTGACATATGTCCATACCTGTGAAACTAACACAGGACACTGAACAAGTCTGTCATCCCCAAAAGTGCCCTCTTGTCCCTTATAATCCAGCCTATTCTTTCCTACAACAGAGGCTGGGGATCCCGATTTGATCCTTTTTCCATTTGTGCTTTATGACTTACGGGCCTGTGGCTTTGAACAAGTTAGTTACTCAACTCCCATTTTATCATCTTCATAATAAATCTAAAATTATCCCAAACCAGAATACTGTGAGGACTAGTTATTTTAAAACAAAAGACTAAAGATAGAACTATTATTATAGTAGTAAAGAGTAAAAATGGAACTGACTATATATTAATTAGCCATTAATCTTGATAACAGAAACTTTGGGCCAGATTCCCACAACAGATTCCATACAGCCTCTAATGGAATCAATCAGTAAAGGAATTTGTTACATAGGGTGCTTCCAGCCCCCTGTCCTTTTGTTCCCTATTGGAATCTCCAAGTTTCTAGAGGCTCAGCCTGCACTTCTCTCAGAGACAGGTTCTGACCCTGTGCCCGGGCTGTGAGGTCAAAATCAAATTCCATTCTTGCTGTCAGTGCTGGCATCTTCTACATACACAATGTCGCTGAATCTCTCTGGTCTCAGTTCCTGGCCTTTGATTGCCCAAACCACCTAGTCCCCAATTTTTTTTACCAGAGTACCCCATTTTTATTACCTGAGCATTCTCCCCTCCCAGCTTGGTTCACCTCCCTAAGCTTGACTTCCCTTCCTTGGTTCACCTCTGTAAGCTTGACTTCGCTGCTTCAGCTGAATTACCTTGTAGTGCTTCTGATATACTGAACACATCAATCCCCACCCCACCCCACCCTGGCGGCCTGGCCCACCTGGTCTGTCACCAACCATCCAAATCCCAGTGTGACAGTTTAATCCCCATGTGCATCCTCCCCTAGCCTAATTAATTTTGCATTTAAGCAGCTTCTGTGATAAATCATCCTTTTTATTTATTTTTTTCTTTAGCCCTCAATAGTCAGTTTAGACCTGGAAAAATAAAAGCAGGATTCTTTTGTCTAGATGCAGGATCGGTATTTTGTAACCTATCTTTGTACATCAGAAATCATCTATATTTATTTAGTTAGTGATGTAAGATGCATTGGTAAGTCCCGTAAGATCTGTGGGAATGGGATGAACAAGAATGCCACACTGGGGCCCTTTGACTATTGGTGCTCTTCAACTATTGGGGCTGAGGTAGCCCAGAAGAAGAGCGCATATGAAATAAATGATAAATATATTTCATATAAAAAGAAATTTTTTAAAATATAGAATATATAAGTTGGGCTTATTTATAAGTTGAGCAAATTTATAAATTGGGCTGTAGCTGTGACTATAAAAGTATGAAGTCTAGTGTATAAAATTGTGATTATATACCTTAAAAAAATATTGTCCTTAAGCCCTGAAAAATATAAAGCCTCTGTTATTCCTCTCCACACAGACAAGACATTTAAATGACAGCAAGAAAATTTCAGCTGGATGCATGGAGGAATAGTGAGAATGGTTTTAAACCAAGGAGCAGGTTAGGGCAGCCTTTCTATCTCACCAATGACAGGGACATTGTTTTCTTAGGTGACTTTAGAAATGTCACTTACAGCCTTGAAGCTATCTCAGGACTATGGAGCTGATTCTAAATTGGGGTTGGCTTCTACGTCTAGGAGGTGTATTTCAGATGGAAATTTCCACTGCAGATAGAGATGCATCCTTAAGAAGAGGTACTTCCAGGGATGAATGAGCGAGTGTCACAAAACAAAATCTCATGCCATTCTTTCATATTTTGGCTCAGGCTACAACCACCCCTAAACTAAGCAGAAGGGGGATTCAAACCCAGGGAAAAGAGGACCACCTCTTGTGACTCCAAGTGTATTCAGAGCAGAGTGGCTGCTCCCAGCTTCATCTCTTACTGATGAAATCAAACAGAAGCGACTGCACATTCTTTAGGGCCACCTCTACTGGGTTTTCTCAGTTGGCTGGAAAACCTCAAAGGTAGGGATTTAATTAGGAATTTAACTTGGGCTTCGAAAAAGAAGTCACAATATCTAGGTATTTCAAACAGGGAAGAAGTTGAGCCAATCACAAAAGAGTTTCCTGCTAAAAATTCTTTAGTGGCAAGAAGTGTGTCTCACTAATTGGGGTGATGGCCAAGAGGACATCAATGGCCAGCCCTTTGCCCAGGGTGGCTGCTTCTACTAGGAATGGCAATATGCCCTTTTTGTGTGCTCTGAAAGGCGCCCTGTCAGGGGAGGCCCACGGAGCTCCTGGCTCCTTTGTGGAGAGGGCAGGTCTGGGCAGGCCTCCAGCCAGCAGGGCTGAGCAGCCACCTGCTGACACGGCCTTTCTTCCTCATGAACTCTTCCAGGGGATTCCATTAGAGAAAGTGCTGCTTCAAGCATGCCTTGGCCACCTTTAATGATTTCCAGGAAAGGAAATGAGTCTCCCAAATCAATTATGACACTCAATTAGATTATTTAGGCTGATGAATCCCACGTGAAATCGGAGGATGCTATGTATGATTCAATGGTGTGCAACTCTCCCGGCTTCAGGGCCTAGGGACTGCCTCTTTAGCATTTTGCTCAGATTCTCTGGTACTTTTATAAGTGCAATGCTTGGTCCTGGGCACAGGAAAATATCCAATTTAAAAAAATGGCTGAGTATAAACTCCAGACCTGTCTCTTCTCTGGGTTTGCTTAGTATCCAAGCACCCGCTTGGGTTGTCAGGGCCGCTTGGTAGACACATTTTACGTAATGAAAGGTGCTGCACACCTCTAATGCACAGTCCTGTTACTTCTTTACTGAGTCAAAGGGTTAAGTCACATGGATGTTTTCCAACTGTAAAAGTCTCCAAATATAGTAATTTGTTTTCATGTGAACACATGCCCTCTGAGAAAGAGTGCAGGTAAAAGGAAACCAAAGTTAAGTCTATGCATAGGAGATATGCAATTCCTAGGACACAGGAGCCATAACTTGTCTCTGTATCCGAAGGTGATCCGCAAACCAGGACAGAGCCTCTGGGTGCAAGCGTTGTTGAAGAAACCAGCTTGTCGTCAAGCTGGCTTTCCCCAATGCACAACATGAAGATTCCCTGTTGTCCTGTAGGCCTTTCCGGCTCCCTCCCCCTACCTCCGGTCCTGACACTGTGTGCTACCATCACCCGTCTTATCATGTCAGGGGTACTACAACTGGTGAAAACACCCAGCTGAGGGTACAACAAAGTGGCTAAAACCCACCCTGAGCCCCGCTCCCTATACCATGTTCTCTGCTCACTAAATCAAATGCCCCGTCTCCACCTGAAGGGGGTGCTCTTTTCAAACTGCACAAAGGCGCCATCCCACCTAACAGAGGCACGGTGGCTGTGCCTACTGGCATTAGTGTAGCTGTCTCTGAGCTACTTCTAACAACACAGCAACTTCACTGAGGGTGGTTCGTAGATATCCAGACTGCAGAGCTCTATTGCAGAAAAAGATAAAAGACAGTATAGAGAAACTTAACACCCAAGACAAAGGCTCAGGATTTTCCAGAATTGAGGAAACATCAGTTCACAGACATAGGAAGCATGACCTATGCCAAGAAAAATAAATAGAAGGAAATCCACATAATACATTTTAGTGAAACTGCAGAACACCAAAGACAAGAGAAAATCTTAAAAAGTAACAGGGAAAAATGATTCACAAATTACTGATAGACTCTTCACCGTAACAAGGGAAGACAAATAAAAGCAAAATAATATTTTCACAGTGCAGACAGAAAAATCACTGCCAGCTTACACCCTCAGCCCAACTGTCTTTAAATCATAAAGGCAAAATAAAAGTATTTTGGAAAACAAATGTTGAAGTCATTACTGAAAGATCTTTGCTAAAGAAACTTCAAAAGGGTGTTTATCAGGAAGAGTAAAAATGAGCCTAAGAAGAAAAATCAAAATGACACAGCAAGGAATGTTTAAACCTGGAGGTAAACATTGTTTGTTTAAAACAGCAGTAATTTTTAATTTGATGGCTTAAAAAAGACAGGAACACAAGATAAGAAAAAGAGTGATTAAAATTAAAATATATTAAGGATCTGTGTATTCTTCTAGAGACACTAAGGCATTGATAACTTTGTTAAGCTTACTTAATTAAATTAAGGGTATTCACATAAATAAAATCAACAAGTAAAATGAATAATTTGCAAACCAATTGAGGGAAGAAAATGGAATACAAAAAATACTAATCAACCTCCAAAAGGCAAAAAGATAAGTGAAAAAAGCATAGAAAATGTGAATCAAATAAAAGGGACAAATTAAGATGATTAAAAAAAATTTTAAAGCCTGAATATATCAGTAATCACAGTATGTATGATTGTATTAAACTTGACAGTTAAAAATAAGAGTGTCAAAACGGATGAAAAATTGTGTTGTATATAAGCATTACACCAAAAACATACCTAAGGACATGGAACAGTGAAAAATAAAAGTATAGGAAAAACAAATTTATCTTTCACCATGCAAATACAATTCAGAATAGAGTTGGGAGAGCCATAATAACAGCAAATGAGATAGACTGTAAGACTAAAAAAATAAGTAAACAACATTCTTATGGATAGAAAGTATCCCAACATAATGACAAAAGTTTCAACTTCTCAGGAAGATAGAACAGTTCTAAAATAGCGTATCACTAATAAAATAGCTTTAAATTATATAAATCAAAAATTGATAGAACTATAGAGAGAAATGGACAAATCCTTTCTCACAGTGGGAGATTTCAACACACCTCTCAATTCTTGATAGGACAAAAAGAAAAAATAACTAGTAGAGATATATAGTTGCACATTGTTGTACAATAATTTTATTTTTTAAAATCAGAAATATAAATAACTGCCACTCTGAACATAAGGAGTTGATCTGATCTTGGTAAAAAGCAAAAGAATCTTGTTTCATTTAAGCAGAGAAGCCTCATGGTGGTTGTAGAATTTTCAGGAGACATTTTTAAAATTTTAAATTATTTAGAGATGTACTATATTACTAACTCAATTTCATCCACTGTCCTAGTGAAACCAACACACTTTAAATATATTAACATAAAGAATTTGAATAACACAATTCATAAATTTGACTTAGTGGACATACAGAGAAACCTGTATCCAATAACTTAAGAATATCCAATAACTTCTGAAGAACTCATGAAATATTTATGACAACTAACCAAATGTAGGCTGTAGAGTAATTCTCAAGAAGTTTATAACAAATGATATCTGACCACAACAGAATTAAGTTTAAAATTAATATATAAAAGTCAATTGCATTTTATATACAGAAATAGAAAAATGTAATTACCAAAAAAGTTATTCGATTTCATTTGAAAAAAAGAATAATAAAAGGAACCCAGGAATAAATAATACTAGCAGCAAATATTTCTATGCTTTTTATTATTTCCCATATCTGTTTCTATTTGCTTTACATATTAATTCATTTACTATTTACAAAAGCCCTTTGAAGTGAGCACAATTATTATCTCCCATTTTAAAGATGAAGAAACTGAGGCACAAAGAAGTTACATAAGTTTACACAGCTGATTAATGACAGGATTCAAACCCAGATAGTCCAGTGCCAGATTCTTCAGTCTTAACCCTTCTTCTTTACTATTTTTCAAAATACAGGCAAGATTTTCCTGGGGAAACCCATGTAGTTTTATTGAAAGGTATTTAGATGTTAATAAGTCAATGGATATATCACATTTCTCATTAGAAGGAACACAAGTCACTAAGATATCAATTCTCCACCCAAAATTTTCCCTAAATTCAATGCCATTTCAAACAAAATCTGAACAAGTTGCTTTTAGGAATTCAACAAAGCAAATTTACATGGAAAGAACAAATGGTCAGGCCCTGGCTGGGTGGCTCAATGGATAAAGCGTCATCCCAGCATGCTGAGGTCGAGGGTTTGATCCCCGGTCAGGGCACATATGAGAAGCAATCAATGAATGCACTACTAAATGGAGCAACTAAGTGAAAAAACAAGTTGATGCTTTTCTCCCTCTCTCCCATCAATGGAAAAATTATAAAAACAAAAACAAATAGTCAATAATGCTCAGACATTCCTGGAGAAGAAAAATAAGATGAGACAACCTGCCCCACCAGATATAAAGACATTATACACTGTACTAATTAGGGTGATGTGGTGCTGGCACAAAAGTAGATAAATATGACCAAAGGAACTGAACTGAACTTCTGCTACCACCTACTCTGGCTACACAGAACTTTCAACCTGTGGGACAATTGCTCCCTTAGAGCACGAAAGGATTCTAGTGAAGTTTTTACCTCTAACTTCAAAGGTAGTCAGACACCAATTTCTGCAATTCTAATTAAATTTCTCGGTATGGTTAACATGGCCCAGTTCTAATTTAGAAGAATATAGAACTCCCAGACTTTTTACAAAGGGAGCTATATAAATTTTTGACCAAATCAGGGCGCCTTTGAAAATGAGAGGAAGTTCTATTTATAATGAAATTATACCTGTCAAACCAGGACAGACAGTCACCCCACTTTCACTCAATTCTGTGCCTTTTTAAATAACCAGCTTGTTCTATCAGTTATGCCAACTGTTTCTAGGCCAAATGATATCTTTTAAAAATTATTGGTCAGGATGACATAAGGATCACAATATATATTTTTAGTGAGAAGCCCACCTTAACCATTAAACTAACTAGTCAACAACCACAGTTGAGCAGTGGGTACCCAGCGGTATTTGAGATATTCTCTCTGCCCATGAAGTGTGGGCAGTGGGATTAGAGTACTAGATTCAAGTCCCTTCTCTCTCTCACGTATCCTTGTGACTTTGGGAAAGCCAGTTAACATCTCTAAATTTCAATTTGTACATTTATAAAATGTAAAATATAAAACCTATATTTCAGGGCTGTAGTAAAAAATGAACAAGATAAATATAAAAAGCGAGCAAAACTCCCAGCCCATTGTAAGTGTTCAATAAAGAGTAGATGCAGTGCAGTTATTGTTGATATTAAC
The DNA here is from genome assembly GCA_037038555.1 of Rhynchonycteris naso. NCBI lineage: Eukaryota > Metazoa > Chordata > Mammalia > Chiroptera > Emballonuridae > Rhynchonycteris > Rhynchonycteris naso. Next base: position 121,653,998 of record CM073002.1, read on the forward strand.
GTGATGATTGTTATTACTTGGTACTGCTGATTCCAGTGGAATGAGTGTTGCTTTACTCTTTCAAAAATAACTTGAATTTTCCATTGAAACATGTTGTTGGAGCCTTAACCCCTGAAAAAGTACAGCCTGATACCTGTGATGCCTGAGGCTTGCCTTCCAGAACTTCAGACCCATACCCACAGTCAAAACTCACATCTGCTATGCTCTGCTTCTTGGAGACCCCGAGGCATTTCTCAATGCAAAGCCTGCACCCACCCATTCAGACCCCAGCGGATCACTCACCGCAGGGCCTTTCCAGATCACCCTGTGGTCCCAAGAAGTATGCTCTCTCAGCCTTTAACTCACCAATCCTTTCCTCCCTGGGTCATCTTTCTGTATCCATGGCAACTCATGTAATGACTTCTGCCAAATAAAAAGCATAATGTTAACACATTGATTTCTTCATCATAAAGTCAACACAATTGCTTTAACAATTTGGATTCCACGTGGAGGCAAACCTTCCCAGTTTCCTAAAAGGGACCCCAGCTTAACCCAAAGCCACAAACATGTTGGGGCCAGAACCCTCATTTATACCAATCATTGCATAATCAACATAGATAAGGAGGTATAACTCCCTTGAAAGATTTTCAAGGTCCTCTTTAAAGTGTGTTTCCCTCACTATTGTGGTTCTAAACTATGGCCATGGCCTCAAGAACAAATTACAGCCTTTGGCAGCCGTTTTCAGTCTGGTGGTTACAGCAATGAATTTGGAGTCAGGAATCCTGGAGTCTCAGCCAACTATTCCCTGGGTAACCACAAGCAAGTAAGCTGCCCTTGTCTCAGTTTTTCTATCAGTCAAATGGGGTAATTTCTGCTTTCTTCCAGCTACTTCAAAAGCATATGTTATGACAGTTACCCCGCAGCCACAGTAAATTTGGAATTTTCCGCACAGTAACAAAGCTATTGTCAGCTTTATCCTTCAAAATATAATATATTAATATTAGGATATGTTAGGTTTTGGACGCCTATAGCTGAAGGTTCATTCGGGGGTATTTTCCTCTATGGTTACTGAGCTACATACCCAATTGCCTTAGTGCTGGCTGATGGAGGCAGCAGCAGTGTCTTCCAAAACATTAAACCAGAAAGCCTGCATTGAGCTCAAGAGAACAGCATTGCTTACCACACTGGTGGCTTTCTTTAGTCCCAAATGCTCAGGCTTCCCCCATGATCTAAGCATATGACACCATTTGAAAAATGGTCTAAAGAATTTAGGTAAATAAGGCCTGGTGAAGATTCCCATCTGCTTCCTGTCCTTGTGTGACACCAATATATTTCTTTATTCGCCATGCTTCTATTATTTTTAGTTCTAAAGGGATAATTTTTCCCACACTCCGTATTTTAATACTATTTTAACACGTAAATTCTATTTGCTTCTCGCATAATAGGCCTGTGGAGGTGTGAATCCACTTACAAATACTCAATCAGGTTAACTTTAAGAAAAAAAAAAACTTTAAATCTGAGTTCTTATAGTTAATATAAATGATAGCCCAAAGCGCTTAAACAAATTATTATTTATATTACCAAAATTTCTTCTTTAGCATTGTTTTGTATGCATGTCACTTCTGAATAAGAATGTAAACTTTGATAATTTAGTGAAATAACAAAGTGTCACCACATAATGTAGATTATGAAAAGTCTATTGTGTTTTCTAGAATGGTTAGCTGACAACAGAAATAGAAAAAAAAAGAACTCATCATACTCATTCTCCCCTGGTGTAAATAAATAAAAATTATAGTACTGGGAATTTTAGCCAATTACAATCCACAACTTTAATTAGAGTATTTTATTACTGAAGTTTTATTTTATATATATATGAGAATAAGGACTCCAAAGAGTTCTATACTGCATATACATTTATAGGTGGGAGAGTAATTCACTTTAAAACTATATGGTGTAGTAGAAAGATTAGTTACCAATTAGAATTCAGCTTTCCAGGTTCCGGTTCCAGTCTGGTACAATTTCAAACTCTTGTCTTGGTTTGCCACTTACTCTCTTTGTGACTTTGGGTGAATTCCTTCACACCGAGATTCCAGTTTCTTGATAGTTATGGGTTGAATTTTGTCTCCCCCACTTCCCGCTAAAATAAGAAGGTATGTTGAAATCTTAACCCTTAGTACCTCAGATGTGACTTTATTTGGAAATCCCTTACAAATGTGATCAGATGAAGTCATACTGGTGTAGGACGGGCATCTGATCCAATATGACTGGTGGCATTTTAAGAAGATAGTCATTGAAGACAGAGTCACACAGGAAGAACAAACACCATGTGACAATAAAGGTAGAGACTGGACTTACATGGCTGCAAGCCAAAACATGCCAAAGAGACCAGAAAACCACTAGAAGCTGCAGAGTTAAGGAAGGATTCCCCTACAGGTCTCAGAGGTATGGCCCTGTCACGCCTTGCTTTGAGACTTCTAGACTGCACAACTGTGAGACAATAAATTTCTTCTGTTTTTAGCCACCCAGTTTGTGGTAGTTTGTTATGGCAGCCTCAGAAAACTAAAACACGATCTTTAAATTGAGAAGACTAGACTCTGAAAGCCTCATCCATAAATATATTTTTATTATTTGAAGTCAGAGGTCTTTTTCTGATCTAGGCTAGTTAATAAATAGTTCAGATCTTGCAGCTCACATAGTTTCTGTCACAAATACTCAATTCTACTGATGGAAAGCTATCATAGACAATACATAAAAAAAATGAGTGTGGTGGTGTTTCAATAAAACTTTATTTATGGACACTGAAATTTGAACTTCATATAATTTTTCTATGTCACAAAATATTATTCTTAAAAAAAATGTTTCTCCACCACTTAAAAATGCATGAACTATTCTCAGCTCTGAAGCCACACAAAAATAGACAGGGGAGTCTGATCTGGTCTGCAGGCAGCAGGGCGCTGAACCCTGTTCCAGGTTGTTGTCATAAATTTGACTGACTGGGTAGGAAATGTTATGGAAAAGCAGTATGCAGCCCTTTACCCAAGATACATAAGCTAAGCAGCCTGACTTTTTGCGGATGATAGTAATTGTGTTCTTGGAGTTATAACTCTCTATAATAAAAATATTTTTTATAACTCCACCTGAGCATCACATTTTAAAATGCACAATAGAGTAGTAGTTTTTTAAAAACTTCATTTTATTACTTTATCTCTTTACTTTAGTGGTTAAAGTTACTTTATTAGTAGACCAAATATTATTAAGAAAAACCATAACCATTTGTTAAGCACTTACAGAGTGCCAAGCACGCTATACAATGCTTTCCACAATTACTTCATTAACACCACAATAACCCATAAGTTACATAGTCCTATATCCCATTCACAGGTGAGGTTTAGAAAGATTAAGGATTAAGAAATGTGTTTGAGGGCACAACTAGCACCTTAACTGAGCCAGAAATAAATAAAGTGCTCCTAACTCCAGGTACATAATTAAGCTACTTTATATACTGTTGTTATTTTCTTACTATGGGTAATTTCAAATTTTCAATTTCCAAATAAATATTGTAATTTACTGTCATAAATTATAATTTTCATTATACAATGTCAAAACCTATCATTTTTTTAATAACAAATAAATAACCAATTAAATAATCAAACCTACAATTAACAAAAGCAACAAAGAATGTATGAGAAAATGTACTTTTAAATTAAATCAAATAGTATAACATTTGATTTCTTTACCTCAAATACTGGAATTACATGAACAAATGGCCCAGCCTTAGTCGTAAACTATTTCGTTCTGGGGAGAACATAGAGAACAATGTTAAGCTAGATCAGTGGCTCTTAACCTGGGTTCTATCGAACCCAAGGGGTTCAATGAGTCGGTCTCAAGGGTTTGGAGAAGCCTCTGCCACAGAGGCCAGAATAAAGTAATACCGTAATTTGTTGTGAGTTCATGCATTTTGTTGGTTTTGTTCTTTGAGCAAGGTGATGTTCATGCACGGCTCATTTTGTGCACCAGTAAAAAAATATATACCTATGTATTGAATTTGGGAAATAAATCATATTTTATTTATCACTAAAGAAGGGTTCGGTGAATGCGCATATGAAACTGGTGGGTTCGGTACCTCAAAAAAGGTTAAGAACCACTGGGCTAGAAACTGTTTATTATATACTGTTTTCCTACCACCCAATGAAAGAAGGTCGAGAGAAAACCCAACAAGCTAACCTGTGACTAGCATTTGTATTTATGTTTCTCATTCAAGTGTATTGACAGATGCAGAAAAGAAGAAAGGGCAGAGATGCCAGGGGCATGGGCATGGAGAAACACAGCCCGCCTGGATCCTGTCCCTCTGTGACCGAGTGTTTGTGTTTCAGTTAAACCTTTTGTATCATCACTCGACAGATCACAGACTGAATTTCCCACCTGAAGCATTCTTTCCGCAAGCACAGAGCAGCAAAATATTCTTTAAGAAAATGATACACTTCATCTTTATAAAGGTTAAGTCAATGAAATTATTCAAATGGTAGAATAAGATTTGAAGGCTCAACCTTCAAGGATGACATCATGCCTGGCACACAGAGAACATACAATGTGCCCGGTAGAAAATGGCCACAGAGTACAAACCCAGCAATCTGCTTTGTTTTACTTTCTCACAATTAAATGGAACTAAAGGATAAAATAAGGGTATTGAATGCAATGGGAAGCTGGAAGAGGTACTGAGTCCAACCTGGGAGTCCCAAAAAGGCTTCCAAGAGGAGATGATGCCCCAAACGAGTCAATGAGGAAAGTGTTTATAACTTGAAATAAGGGCGGGCGAGGGGGGCCCAGAATATTGCCACATGGAAATTACATCCTCCTTGTCGGTTCCAGGAAAATGTCACATTGCCACAACTGCTCCAAGACTGTTGGTCTCCACTTCTGCATCGATTAAGCTGCACGTGCTGTTTTTAGAATAACTAGCTGCATTCCTGGTGGGTTAATTTTCAATGGTTCAATGAAATGGAGGGCCCCACTGATTTCCATGAATCCAACATTCACAGCTATTCTGCAGTTGTGCAAATTAAGGCAGAATAAACAACTTGGTTAAAAACAAGTCAGAAGTCAGCAATAAGATCCAAGTTCAGCTTCGATATCTTCTATTTCCCTTTTCTGAGATGGCTGGATGGTGGATCTGAATTTTGGTTTCATCATTTCAATGACAGAGATATAGAATCAGTTCTTGCTTCCAAAGCTACCATAGAATTATGGAACTCTTGCTACATCTTATTGGAAACCAGCTTTTGCCCTTTTAATTTACCTCAAATGACACTTATTAAGGACTTACTAGATCGAGAGGTAAAAAGGCTTAATACAGACATCACCCAGGAGGACTTGAGATTCTTTTTTTTTTTTTTTTTAACAGGGACAGAGAGAGAGTCAGAGAGAGGGATAGATAGGGACAGAAAGACAAGAACGGAGAGAGACGAGAAGCATCAATCATCAGTTTTTTGTTGTGACACCTTAGTTGTTCATTGATTGCTTTCTCACATGTGCCTTGACCACGGGTCTTCAGCAGACCGAGCCACCCCTTGCTGGAGCCAGCGACCTTGGGTCCAAGCTGGCGAGCTTTTGCTCAAACCAGATGGGCCCATGCTCAAGCTGGCGACCTCGGGGTCTTGAACCTGGGTCCTCCGCATCCCAGTCCAACGCTCCATCCACTGTGCCACTGCCTGGTCTGGCTTAAGATTCTAAAGACAGGAAAAAACCCCTCAAAGCAGATAATGTCAATTAAATGAAACTAAAGGATAAAATAAGGGTATTGAGTGCAATAGGAAGCTGGAAGAGGTACCGAGTCTAACCTGGGAGTCCCAAAAAGGCTTCCAGGAGAAGATGATGCCCCAAATGAGTCCTGAGGGGTAATGAGGATCTAGCCTATTGAAGAAAGGAGGAAAGTGTATGCTGGCCTGGGGAAACTTCATGAGCAAAGCCAAGAGGGAGAAAAGATCACAGAATATGCCTAGGATCATGATCCAGGGAGAGAAAACAGAACCATTAACCTGAAATCTCCAATTCATGGTCTTCCTAAATGAAAAAAAGTGTCTGGGCAATATTATTAAAAGCTTTAAATTCGCAGTGTAAATTCTAACTGGGAAACCTATTGTTACTATATGATGCCTATCCATACTATATTAGGATGGAGAATTTGGTCCTCAACCTAGTTTATAAATATGAATTTATTAACCAATATCACCCAATAAATTTAATAAAAAATATATTTTAAAGAAGACATGATGACTAAAAATAGAAAAAGACATGACTTCCTACTGAACTCTGGTAACTGGAACAGTAAGGGGTATCACTTGTCAGGCGCGTACCTGCACAGCTACAGAAGGTGGCATTGATCTCTGTTCCTCAGAGAATCCTTTCTTAAGTAAGTTCTACCCTTGCTATTCTGTTATTGCGTCCTGGTTTCTTTTTTTTTCCTTTAAAATTATTTCCCTCATAAATTGTAATTACATATTTACACATCTGTCCAGTTGTTTTTTTCCTTGCCTCCAGCACTAGACTGTAAGATACAAGAGGGCCTGATAAGATCATCTAGTTTTACTTACCAATACAATAGATAAATAAACTAGGGCTTAGAAACATCATCCTGATTTAGAACAGTGCTAATATTTTTTAACGAATACACATCAGTCCATCAAAAGAAGTATATATAAAGTAGCAGGCTGTTTGTTGTTTCATAGCACAGACAATGGCATTAGGAGAAAGACAGATACCACTAGACTATGTGCTGGGTGAGAAATTGGTAAAGACTTGATAAAAAAAAAGTTTTGTACAGGAGAAACTCAAGGGCATGAAAATGTTCATGTCCACGAGGAAAACCAACAGGCTTGGGTAAGAACCAAACATCAGAATCGCTGTTACCCTTTCTCCAATCCTGGATATCCTGTCACAGCACCAGTGGTCCTTCACAGAAGGGAGTAGGAGACAAGGTCATGTGGAAGGCTCTGGATCTCATAGGAGCATGGGGACACGGTGCCTCTTCCCACCCCCAGTGATTACATTATTGATGGTAAGGGCCATTTCTTTGTTATTTAGTTACATGACCATTCCGAAGTAAAGGAAGGAGGAAAGGCAAGAGGGAGGGAAAAGGAAAATGCAATTTTAAATACATTTCTAGCTATAAGAAAAAGAGATAAGAAAAAAGAAAGAAAGAAAAAGAGATAATAAAATTTGGGGAACTTCCCTTCTTTCCCTGGAGTAAACTGTCTTCTGCACTCAGTATGGGGCAGACGAAAAATACCAAGAGAATGAATTCACAACATTACTTTTTTAGAGTTCACTTTCACCTGACCTCTTCCTTTCCTGAGTTAGATATTTCTGACATCACTTCTGTGCATAAAGGACATGCTCCAAACATTGCGTCTGGAAAACTAGTCACCAAAATGCCTTCAGACATAACACATTTATATGTTTATTGATTTTTAGAGAGAGACAAAGGGAGACAGAGGCATAGAGAGAGACACACATCAAATTGTTGTTCCAGATCAGTTGATATCAAGATGGTGATGGAGTAGGCGGACGTACCAACTTCCAACTCCCAGAACCAAAGTGGATTATAACTCAATTTTAAGAACCATCATCTGGATAAACCAACTTTGAACTAAACTAAGTGGACTCTTCAACCAAGGAACACTGCAGAAGCCACATCGAGACTGGTAAGAATAGCAAAAACGTGAAGAGGGCTTCCCAGCTCCCCGGAGCAAATGGCAGCCCAGAGAGTCCCGCAGGGTGGGAGGAGAGTTTGGCGGAGAGGGAGGGACCTGGGTCCCAGGAACCAAGCCCCAGACTGCAGTCCCAGAGCCTAGAAGAGGCGTATGGACAGTATTGAGCTGTGAAGCAAGTGAGGATACTGTTTGTGAAAAAGAGAGAGTTTTCTCAGACCCAAGAACCTTTTCAAAGGGACAGCGCAGAAACCCTCTCTCACAACCACGCACCCGGGGCTCCGGGGAATGGGGACAGAGGAGAGGAACAGAGCAGCGGGAACAGAGAGTGGACTGAAGGCACGAGGACACTCTGAGGGACAGCCACCCTGACCCCTGGGCTAAGTCATTTCCCTAATCGAAAACGAATATTTCCCCTGGAACTAGCAACACCAGCAAAGGGAGACAGGACACTAGACAAACAAGCTCTCCCGTGGCAATTAGAGCAGAGCTGCTTAGAGGGAGGGAGCTCCCAAACCTACAGTGTGGAGACTTAAGGCACTGCTATCTCTCTGAGGGTTGCTGAAGGGATGTTGCCGGCAGGACGCTGAAAAGCGGTCTTGTCGGCGTGGGCGGAGGCACAACCGATGGGAGCTCGGTCTAGCCCAGCAGGGCCGGAGGGGACGCGCGAAAGTGGTAAGGCAGCTGCGGGCCACCTGTGACCCCACTTGTGGGGAAAAATACGGGCAGAGATTGGCTCTGCAACCCTGCGCAAGCCGGCCCTGACCGCGGGGACGGGGCTAGGACCAGGGACGGGCGAGGGGCTCGCGGCTGAGCTCACGCTGCCAACCCCGCCCAGACGGAGAAACCGCGGTGGTTTGAAATCCTTTGTGCGCGAAAGCTGGCTTTCGTGGCTGAGCTCACGCTACTAGCCCGCCCGGCCAGAGAAAACCTTGTGGTTTGCAAACCTACGTGTGCGCGAGCTGGCTTTCATGGCTGAGCTCACGCTACTAGCCCCGCCTGACCAGAGAAATCCCGGCAGCTGGCCACCCTACGTGCGCAAGCTGGCGACGAAAGTGAGGTCGTGGTAGAGTCCGGATCGATCAGAAGCTAGCAGCTGAGCTAACACCAGCAAACATCGGCCCAATAAACCACAGTTTGCGTCCCTACGCAGGAGGGCCCTGGCCTCGAGGGTGGGGCTAAATTCTGGACGGGCAAAGGCTCACAGCTGAGAGCACGTCAAAAGCGCTGCCCAACCCGCAAAACTGTGGCAAGCAGGCTCTGGCTGCGGGGGCTGGGCATAAGCCTTCCGGAAACGGGCTGGTTCCGCAGCTGAGCAAAGGTGCTCACCTCTGCCCTTGGTGCTAAGGCTCGTGGCTTGAGTGACAGCCCCTCCCGCAGAGGAGAGGTGGAAATCACAGCAACAGCCGCAGTAGGCTGTCGCTGGCAACGCCCATACCCAACCACCCTAGGCAGCGGCAGAGGGGGTGGCAGGCCTGCAGACAGACCACACCTAGAGAACACAAAGGGAACACCTACTAGACTCCAGTGGCCACAACTTGCCTATACACAGATAAAATGGGCAGGCAGAGGAATGCAAACCAAATGAATCAAGAGAAATTCCCAGAGAAGGACCTGAATGAACCAGATATAACCAAACTACCAGAAGCAGAATTTAGAATAATGATAGTTAGGATGTTCAAAGAAATTAGAGCAACAATGGATAGTCACTATGAACACCTAAATAAAGAGATAACAAGTATAAAGAACGAAATTGAAATAATAAAAAAGAATCAGACAGAAATGACAAATATAGTATCAGAGCTGAAGACCACAATGGAAGGAATTAAAAGCAGGATGAATCACGCTGAGGATCGAATCAGCGAGTTAGAGACACAATAAACAAAGGCACAGAAGCAGAGAAGAAAAAGGAAAAGAGACTCAAAAAATGTGAGGAAACTCTAAGGGAGCTCTGTGACAACATGAAGAGAAACAACATTCGCATCATAGGGTTGCCTGAAGAAGAGGAAAGAGGACAGGAAATGGAAACTTTGTTCAATCAAATCATAGCAGAAAACTTTCCTAAATTAAGGCTGGGAAACATTCCACACGTTCAAGAAGCACACAGAACTCCATTAAAGAGAAACCCAAAAAGATCTACACCAAGACACATCATAGTTAAAATACCAAATCTAATAGATAAAGAAAGAATCTTAAAAGCTGCTAGAGAAAAATGACTATCACCTACAAAGGAGCCCCCATTAGGATGACATCGGACTTCTCAACAGAAACACTTGAGGCCAGAAGGGAATGGCAAGATATAATCAAAGTAATGCAGAACAAGAACCTACAACCAAGACTACTCTATCCAGCAAGGCTAACATTTAAAATCGAAGGAGGAATAAAGAGCTTTCCAGACAAAGAAAGCCTCAAGGAATTCATTAAAACCAAACCAATTCTGCAAGAGATACTAAGGGGCCTGTTGTGAACAGTTCAAAGGGAGGAAAGAATAAAGCAAAAGAAGAATACAGCTTTAAAGAATAAAATGGCAATAAACAACTACATATCAATAATAACCTTAAATGTAAATGGGTTAAATGATCCAATCAAAAGACATAGGGTAGCTGCGTGGATAAAGAAACAGGACCCATACATATGCTGTCTACAAGAGACACACTTTAAAACAAAAGATGCACATAGACTGAAGGTAAAAGGATGGAAAAAAATATTTCATGCAAATGGAAATGAAAAAAAAGCCGGGGTAGCAGTACTTATATCTGACAAAATGGACTTTAAAACAAAGGCTGTAGTAAGAGATAAAGAAGGACACGACATAATGATAAAGGGAACAATTCAACAGGAAGATATAACTATTATAAATATCTACGCACCAAATATAGGAACCCCGACATACATAAAGCAGACTTTGATGGATATAAAGGGCGAGATTAACAGCAATACATCATAGTAGGGGATTTCAATACCCCACTAACAACACTGGATAGATCCTCAAGAAAGAAAATCAATAAAGAAACAGCAGACTTAAAGAAGACACTAGATCAACTTGATATAATAGATATCTTCAGAACTTTTCATCCTAAAGCAGTAGAATATACATTCTTCTCAAGCGCTCATGGTACGTTTTCTAGAATAGACCACATGTTAGGATACAAAAATGGTCTCAATAAATTTAAGAAGATTGAAATCATATCAAGCATTTTCTCTGATCACAATGCCATGAAACTAGAAATCAACCACAAAAGAAAAACTGAGAAATACTCAAACAGTTGGAAACTGAATAACATGATATTAAATAATGAATGGATTAACAATGAGATCAAAGAAGAAATAAAAAAGTTTCTAGAAACAAATGATAATGAGCATACATCAACTCAAAATTTATGGGACACAGCAAAAGCAGTACTGAGAGTGAAGTTCATTGCACTACAGGCGTATCATAGGAAGCTAGAAAAAGCTCAAATAAGCAACCTGACCCTGAAGCTAAAAGAACTAGAAAAACAACAACAAATAAAATCCAGGACAAGTAGAAGGAAGGAAATAATAAAGATCAGTGCAGAAATAAATGACATAGAGGCTAAGGAAACAATACAGAGGATCAATGAAACCAGAAGCTGGTTCTTTGAAAAGGTAAACAAGATTGATGAACCTTTAACTAGACTCACCAAGAAAAAAAGAGAGAGGACTCAAATAAATAAAATTAGAAAGCACAGTGGAGAAATAACAACTGATACAACAGAAATACAAAGCATTGTAAGAAAATACTATGAAGAACTCTATGCCAAAAAATTAGACAATCTAGATGAAATGGACAAATTTCTTGAATCATATAATCTTCCAAAAATCAATCTGGAAGAATCAGAACACCTAAACAGACCAATTACAACAAATGAGATCGAAACAGTTATCAAAAAACTCCCAAAAAAGAAAAGTCCTGGGCCTGATGGCTTCACAAGTGAATTCTATCAAAAATTCAAAGAAGAACTAACTCCTATACTCCTCAAGCTATTTCAAAAAATTCAAGAGGAAGGAAGACTTCCAAACTCCTTTTATGAGGCGAGCATAATTCTGATCCCAAAACCGGGCAAAGACAACACAAAGAAAGAAAATTATAGGCCTATATCCCTGATGAATTTAGACGCTAAAATTTTCAACAAAATATTAGCCAACCGGATCCAGCAATATATAAAAAAAATCATACACCATGATCAAGTGGGATTTATTCTGGAGAGGCAAGGCTGGTTTAATATTCGCAAATCAATCAATGTGATTCATCACATAAATAAAAGGAAGGACAAAAATCACATGATAATTTCAATAGATGCAGAAAAGGCATTTGATAAAATCCAGCACCCACTCATGCTCAAAACTCTCAGTAAAGTGGGAATACAAGGATCATTCATTAACATGATAAAGGCCATCTACGACAAACCCACAGCAAACATCATACTAAATGGACAAAAATTAAAAGCAATCCCCTTAAGATCAGGAATCAGGCAGGGTTGCCCACTTTCACCACTCTTATTCAACATAGTTCTGGAAGTCCTAGCTATAGCAATCAGACAAGAAGAAGAAATAAAAGGCATCCAAATTGGAAAAGAAGAAGTAAAACTGTCACTATTTGCAGATGATATGATATTGTATATAGAAAACCCTAAAGTCTCAGTCAAAAAACTACTGGACCTTATAAATGAATTCAGCAAGGTGGCAGGATATAAAATTAATATGCAGAAATCAGAGGCATTTCTGTATACAAACAATGAACTGTCAGCAAAAGAACTTAAGGAAACAATCCCCTTCACTATTGCAGCCAAAAAAATAAAATACCTAGGAGTAAATTTAACCAAGGAGGTCAAGGACTTGTACTCAGAAAATTATAAAACATTGATAAAAGAAATCAAGGAAGATACAAACAAGTGGAAACATATACCGTGCTAGGAAGAATAAACATCATCAAAATGTCTATATGACCCAAAGCAATTTATAAATTCAATGCAATACCAATTAAAATACCAATGACATACTTCAAAGATATAGAAAACATATTCCAAAAATTTATATGGAACCAAAAAAGAACACGAATAGCCTCAGCAATCCTAAAAAGAAAAAATAAAGCAGGAGGTATCACTCTTCCGGATATCAAGGCCTACTACAAGGCCATTATACTCAAGACAGCTTGGTACTGACATAAGAACAGACACATTGATCAATGGAACAGAACAGAGAACCCAGAAATAAACCCGCCGCTTTATGGACAACTGATATTTGACAAAGGAGGAAAGAACATACAATGGAGTAAAGACAGCCTCTTTAACAAATGGTGCTGGGAAAATTGGACATCTACCTGCAAAAAAATGAAACTAGACCATCAACTTACACCATTCACAAAAACAAATTCAAAATGGATAAAAGACTTAAACATAAGCCGTGAAACTATAAGCATCTTAGAAGAAAACATAAGCAGCAAGCTTTCCGACATCTGTAGCAGCAATATATTTGCTGATTCATCTCCACCGGCAAATGAAATAAAAGGCAAGATAAACAAATGGGACTATATCAAACTAAAAAGTTTTTGTACAGCTAAAGACAATAAGAACAGAATAAAAAGACAAACCTCACAATGGGAGAACATATTCGACAGCATGTCGGATAAGGGGTTAATAACCAAAATTTATAAAGAACTTATAAAACTCAACACCAGGAAGACAAACAATCCAATCAAAAAATGGGCAAAAGAAATGAATAGAAATTTCTCCAAAGAAGACATACAGATGGCCAAAAGACATATGAAAAAATGCTCAACATCACTAATCATTAGAGAAATGCAAATTAAAACCACAATGAGGTATCACCTCACACCAGTCAGAGTGGCTCTCATCAGCAAAACAACACAGAATAAGTGCTGGCGAGGATGTGGAGAAAAGGGAACCCTTCTGCACTGCTGGTGGGAATGCAGACTGGTGCAGCCATTGTGGAAAACAATATGGAGATTCCTCAAAAAATTAAAAATCGAACTGCCTTTTGACCCGGCTGCCCCACTTTTAGGAATATACCCTAAGAACACCATAACACTGTTTGAAAAGAAGAAATGCACCCCCATGTTTGTGGCAGCATTGTTCACAGTAGCGAAGATCTGGAACCAGCCCAAGTGTCCATCAGAAGACGAGTGGATTAAAAAACTTTTGTACATATATACTATAGAATACTACTCAGCCATAAGAAATGATGACATCGTATCATTTACAACAAAATGGTTGTACCTTGATAACATTATACGGAGTGAAATAAGTAAATCAGAAAAAAAATACTGAGAACAGCATGATTTCATACATAGGTGGGACATAAAAGTGAGACTATTAGACATGGACAAGAGTGTGGTGGTTACGGGGTGGGGGGAGGGAGGGAAGGGTGGGAAAGAGAGAAGGGTAGGGGCACAAGGAAAACCAGATAGAAGGTGACAGAGGACAATTTGATTTTGGGTGATGGGTATGCAACACAATTGAATGATAAGATAATCTGGAGATGTTTTCATTGTACATATGTACCCTGATTTATTAGTGTCATCCCATTAAAGTTAATAAAAAAAAAAAATTGTTGTTCCACTTATTCATGCCGCCGTTGGTTGACTCTTGTATATGCCCCTACCAGGGATTGAACTTGCAATCTCAGCATATTGGGATGACTCTCTGACCGACTGAGCTACCCTCCCAGGGCCTACTTATAACACTTTTCATGTTGCTATCTTCAGGGCAATTTTACCCAGGACTAAGTAATACCGTAGGTAAAAACAGCAGCTATTCACACCTAAGTCCTTACGAGACATTTATCATTTTGTAGTTATTCAGCACCCCACTCTCCACAAAGACACACCTTCCTCACAGCACCACAGGCTCCCCTTGGGGATAATTCATGCGCAGTCTTGGGGGGGGGGCGTGCTGAGGACCACCTCTCACTGCCATTTCCCATTTCAGAAGGGGGAAGCTTGTTCCTTCTTCCAATAGCTCCCTGGTAACACCCAGGCAAACAAACATCACTCCTGGGACTGCAAATCCTGAGTGATGCAGAGCAAAAGGGCACAAGAGGTCAAATCTATTGCAGCAGTATGTGGGACCTAAGGACCAGGCTGTTCCTGAGGTGACGCCTTGGTTAACAAGGCCTGACACCAGAGGTGTCCTAGCCCTTGTCACTTTCTCAGATTCCTACAGCACCCAATATCCTACCAGTGAATTCCCCTTTGGATTAAGATATTTAGGTTTGGTCTCTGTTGCAGGCAACTGAGAACTCAGACCAGGGCTGCTATGTACAGTAATGTAGGTTGTATTTTGTACAAGAGAAACTATGGAGTCGGAGATCCAGCCTGTACTACCCTTGCCAAGATCATGGGGCTATATTCTACTGGAGGAAATAGTGGCATTTTTCCATTTTCACAGACATTTCATAGGTGGGCAGTGGCCCTACACATAATTGAAACATCCCATTTTTTCCCATTAAAACAGAGATCTAGAGATTATGTAAGTCATTGACATGTAAATTATTCTTACAGTATTGCAATGATATTACATTGGGCTATTCCACTGTCTTTCTCCCTGTAGATTGAACCACCTATTTAGTCCCTCAGGGAAAATGTGGAAGAAGAAATGTTTTTATAACAGCTCTTTCTTTTATGATAGGGCATACGAAAGTCCTAGGAGCTGTGATTTACCTACAAATATTAAAAGGGTTAGGGTTTTAATTTAATAGATATTTATAAATATCTAACATTCTGTGCTACACAACAGTTTTTAATAGTTAAGCCTTTATATTCATCACCACTGGCAGAAAAGTAAACTTAAAGAACTCAAGAACTTTCCAAGTATTTTTAATTTCCTACAGGCTAGATTTTCTCAATTTTATAGACTTATGAAAAGAGAAAGATCTCAAGATATGCTGGCTAAAACTCTATTCTAAACTCTTCAACTTTCCCATGACTGTTTTACATTTCCCACGTCTTTTTTTTTTCAATTTAGATCATAAATTTATTTGGAGGGTCTGTGGGCTCACATATATATATACCATGCCTAGCATGTGAATGGCATTTATTATTGAAAAGAAAATTAGAGCATCCCACTCTTTCCATTAGGAATCTAAGTTAGGCTTCCTTTCCTTTACAAAGTTTCATTTTACTATAGTAAGTCCTCCAGTCCTCCTTTCATGTTACTGTAAGATGCTGATCCAAATCTTTTGTGCCTCCATACCCTCACCATAAAAGAAAATTAGATTTGTTTTTAGGCTTTGATCCCACTACAATAAAGTGAATCACTTGTGTTTTCATTACTATCCAATCATTCCATCAATCACTGAAGGGAATCACTAAAAGCAATCAGTGAACAAGGTCAACAAGCACTCAGCTGAGGGCCAACGGTTCTTTAACAGATCAAAATGAAGACTGGAAAAAGGATGACAGTGCTTCACACCCTTCAGAGGCCCAGTGTGGATTTTTAGGAAGTCCCCTGTAAAGGGGAAGGGTAAAAATAAG
Source organism: Rhynchonycteris naso (assembly GCA_037038555.1). NCBI lineage: Eukaryota > Metazoa > Chordata > Mammalia > Chiroptera > Emballonuridae > Rhynchonycteris > Rhynchonycteris naso. The sequence goes on from CM073002.1 coordinate 121,670,195, forward strand.
CGAGAGAAGGGAATTATCCTTATTACCAATCAGCTCTCCTGATACCCAGTTTGTTAATGTAACAAAGAGCTAACAGGTTCATAGGGGGGTAGAGGTTCTTGGTACAATGACTCAGGTTTTGGCCTGAGACCAAGAGCCTACACTTTCATGGGTCCTAGTCTTCGTTAGCTGTATGTGTTGTTATGTCCAGAAGAGAACTGCAGAATCTTTCACAAATAGACATGGATATCACTTGGGGTTAACTAGTTCTAAGCAACATAATAAACTTTGATTTACTTAAGCAAAAAGGGAATTAAGTAGAAAGAAGTGCGAATTATGAGAGTCAAAGACAAGGCTGAAGTGCTAGGACTTAAAAAGGTAGGTTCCAAATGCTCAGGTGGAGAGAGGGTCTTAGAAGCAGAAACTACTCAGTGGTCAGGGCTGACTGAATTCTGAGTTTCCCCATCTTTGTAGCTCTCTGATGAAGCTATAAAGTCCCAGGAAAAGCTTAATTGGACCAGAATTGGCCATATGTTTCCACCCCTTTAATGAGGGTTGGACAGGGGACCTTGATTTCTGGCCCCGTGAAGACTGCAAAGAAATGAAAGTGAGGTGCAGGTGGGGAGACTTGGAGTAGGGAGGTGGTGGTGTTAATTACCCATAAGGGAATCTGAGTGATGTGACCAACATTAGAAGCAATGTACCCTGGACAGAGAAGATGAAGCCAATGTCTAGAAATTGTTTTAACCCTACAGGATAGGAGCCATGTACCCGACTTACATTAACACCACAGATAGCACATAGGGATTTTCAGATATAAGCTAACAGCCTATTTTCAGTAAATGATACCGTGCCCAATGCATAGTAACTGCTCAGTATGTTTTGGAGTGGGTGATTTTTTTCTACAGTGTTACTTGTTCTCATCCTTTCTTTTAAATCTTTTCTATTTCCTAATATTGAACAAATAGGCCTTATCCAAGATTGATAAAATAGAATCTCTAAAAGAGAAAGTTCAATGTAGTGTAAAGGGTACTGAAATAGAATATTTTCTTACTTCTGCCCAATGTGACCTTGGGGACAGGTCACAATTATTTGGGGCTTATTTCTTCACTTGTAAAATGATGTGGTAGAGGTAAAGGCTCTTTAAGAATCTGTCCAGGATGTGAGGGCGATCTGGCTGCGACATCTGTTACCCGATTAATCGCCAGGGTTGATTCGGCTGATCTGGCTGGCTAGGTGGTGTCCCCATCCTCCCTCACTGCTTCCTGTGCATCCCTCCCGAAGCTGCGCACTCAGTGGAAGAGGATGACCTTCCCCGATAGAGGAGAGGGCCATTCTTCGGTCAAGGGTATACGTGCAGTTGTGCTTCCCTGCTTCAGCCTCCAAACAAGCTTTCAGGAAACTGTCCAATTCTGCTAAGTCTAACATCATGGTTACAAATATATAGATCACAGAGACTCGGCTAACATAGAAAAAAATGTTTATAATTTTCACAGTATGAAGGGGCTCTACCTTGAATCTGGACAAAAAGTAAAACCTTACTTGGCAATATTTAAGAGAAATTGCCAAGATTGCAGAAAATCTAGATCACTATTATCAAACTTTAAAGGAAAGGTAACAGAATCAATTTTTCAAATGAAATCTTACCTTGATTGAATCCCAATGTCTAAAACAAATAAAGGTCAAAAACTAAACCAAAGAGGGATTCGTGGACCCCCACCTTTGCACTGTCTCCCACAGGCTCCTGGAAACACCATTTGACATTACTCATCCTAATTCCTAACTGAATAGCCTAGACTTTCCTGTCCCTTGTGACAGTTGTAAAATGAGCCACAATTTTATTCAGACAGAAAAAACAAACAAAATAACACTTTCGCCTGACCAGGCGGTGGCGCAGTGGATAGAGTTGGACTGAGACGTGGAAGACCCAGGTTCAAGACCCCGAGCTCGCCAGCTTGAGCGCGGGCCCATCTGGCTTGAGCAAAAGCTCGTCAGCTTGGACCCAAGGTCTCTGGCTCCAGCAAGGGGTTGCTTGGTCTGCTGAAGGCCCTCGGCCAAGGCATATGTGAGAAAACAATCAATGAACAACTAAGATGTCGCAACGGCAACGAAAAACTAATGATTGATGCTTCTCACCTCTCTCCGTTCCTATCTGTCTGTCCCTATCTATCCCTCTGTCTGATTCTCTCTCTGTCCCTGTAAAAAAAAAAAAAAAAAAAGTGAAAAAAATAAAATCCAATACTTTCCACAGAAAAGTATATATTCTCTTTCAATGGCATTAAAAAGACAATTTGTTAATCTATCAACAATTAATTTTAATTTGAAAAAAAACCTAACAACTAGTCAATCCCCTAGTAATATATGTAGTAATGACAACTAGTAATATATAGTCTAGGTCTATTGTCTCAAACTGAAAATTTAGCTTCCAAAACATTTTTCTAGACTTATTTAACAGCTACATTGTAAAATATGAAGACTCTACAACAGGGGTGCTCAATACGTCCATCGTGAAGGAAGTGTGGGTAGATTGCATGACATTAAAAAGACATTTGTCTTTTGATTGGCATATAGGGTAGCCAATCTGATCTCTGAACTTTTGACACCCTATGCATGTGCGTTAAACCACGCTAACATGTTCAGTTACATTGCTGCGTAGCCTTCAATTTATTTAAACTAAATACAACAAAGGGTATAAAAATGAGTGCCGTAGCTGGTCCGAGTAAGAAGCCTAAAACCTACCACTTTCATACAGAATGGGAGGGGATTTTTTTCACTATGTCACATTCTAAGTGCGTTTGCCTCATCTGTCTGTGTGCCATTGCTATTCCAAAGAAGGGAAATGTGGAGCGGCTTTTTCGGACTGTTCATAAAAACTATGACATTGACTTTCCTCGGAAAAGAGAGCTGAGAAGGAGAAAGGTGAAAGAAGAATACACAATATTAAATAGTAATAATAGTAACTTAAATAATGATAATATAGAAGAAATAAATTTATGTTTTGGATTTTTATTGTAGGTAGATCATTTTGAGTTGGTCATCTTTTAAGTAGCTCGCAAGCTGAAAAAGTGTGGGCACCCCTGCTCTACAATATATAAATCAATACCATTTAAAATTTTGCTTATGATTCTGATAAATTTTAGCAAGATAACTACATAATTTTTCCTACAGGCCTGTTTCAGATGAAAGATACATATGTTGCCAAAGTAATTTGGCCAATATCCTTTTTTTAATCACCCAAAGGGAGATTACAGAAAACATTAAATGACAAAAGCAAACTGTCATCTTTGTGGTCAATAATAACCTTCTTAAACCTTAGCTAAAGCAGTGCTCTGTCCATTCCTTTACTTGAAAATATAAAAATCATTAAGACACATCCTATAGACCAGTGGTTCTAACCTTTTTTGAAGTACCGAACCCACCAGTTTCATATGCGCATTCAACGAACCCTTCTTTAGTGATAAATAAAGTATGATTTTTTTTCCAAATTCAAGACATAGGTATATGTTTTTTTTACTGGTGCATAAAATGAGCCGTGCATGAACATCACCTTTCTCAAAGAACAAAACCAACAAAGTGCATGAACTCACAACAAATTACGGTATTACTTTATTCTGGCCTCTGTGGCAGAGGCTTCTCTGAACCCCTGAGACCGACTCATTGAACCCCCAGGGTTCGATAGAACCCAGGTTAAGACCCACTGCTATAGACCATAGGTTTCTACCCATAAAATGCCAACCATGAATCTCTGAGTATTAGGTTTACAAAATTCAAACATCCTTATTAAAGTAGTATTTATTTACTAACACTCATGTAGATAAAAGCACATCATTTTACCATAAATAATGGATTAGTCTTGAAATATACACAAGATGCATATGAAGTTACTGAACTTCAATAATGCCGTATTTTGATCAAAACATTAGATTTTTCTGCAAAACATTTCACCAGGCAACAATTAAAAAGTATATTTCGCCTGACCAGGCGGTGGCGCAGTGGATAGAGCGTCAGACTGTGATGCGGAAGACCCAGGTTCGAGACCCCGAGCTTGCCAGCTTGAGCGCGGGGGCCCATCTGGCTTGAGCAAAAGCTCGCCAGCTTGGACCCAAGGTCGCTGGCTCCAGCAATGGGTTGCTCGGTCTGCTGAAGGCCTGCGGTCAAGGCACATGTGAGAAAGCAATCAATGAACAACTATGGTGTCGCAATGGCAACGAGAAACTAATGATTGATGCTTCTCACCTCTCTCCTTTCCTGTCTGTCTGTCCCTATCTATCCCTCTGTCTGACTCTCTCTCTGTCCCTGTAAAAAAAAAAAAAGTATATTTCACAGTCATTTGTTATCCTACTGCTCTTTCTTGGCAGGACATAAGGTTTGAATTGTCTAGGGATAATTACATGACATGACTAATTATCTGGATTTATACCTTATAACCAAGAAGAAAATCAAGTCATCTCTACTGTTTAAAAATGTCTCTACTTCCTATTCTATGCTGATTCTGCCAATCCATCTTCTGATCGGATCAATAGTTTCAAGATTCAATTTATTATAAATATTTAAGACACACTAAATACAGCCTAGGGATGTGCAGATGCTGTCGGAGCCCTGACCCTAGCACTTCATTACTTACCACTTCTGGGTACGACAGCCGCACTTCCCACTGCCAGCTGCTTGAAGGCTTTCTCTGGCAGCTAGACCCTACTCTGCATGCACATGGGCCAGACTGCCTTACTAGGGAATTAACAACTTCCCTCTCTCAGACTACTCTCAACCAGTAACTGACTGGTTACCGAAGCTCCCAGCATCTTGTTCAGATAACTCTGAGCTATGTTGGCTATGGCTTCCCAGAGTTCCCAGGCAGAATTAAGGTCCAGTGGACATTTGCTTGATACAGACTCTTTACTATATTTCTTACTATATTTTTTACTCCTCCCTATATTTCTTACCTCACTTCCTCTCTCCCCTATCACAACTGTAATAAACTACTCAAACTCAAATTCTTATCTCTAGGGAAACCAAACTAAGAGGAGACATAGAGATAAATACAATAGGAGTTTATCTTAAAAGAATTCATAATCTAAAATAGAAGAACAGTATTAAAGGAAACTAAACAAACCAAAACAATAACAAAAAAATATGCAACATTACATTGCAAATAAGTGTGCTGGCCCAGGTGAAGATAATCTGAGGTTTCATTCTGTGCACCATGGGAATATTAGTTAATGGCGTTTCCTGTAACTCTTAAATATTACCTTCATTGGGGAAGAGCTGCAAGACTATCTCTAATAGTCTCCTTACTCTAAAATGGCATCCTACCTTGTTGTCATCACTGATACTGTCCTAATACCTCCTGGCTAATATACTGGAGCCAAAGGGTAACAAGGACATGTAGACAGATTATAAGAAGCCAAGTGCTAGAGCAGCCTCCAGGATGCCATTAAAGAATCATATTCTTTCAGACTTTCTAATCATCTTTTCTTTAAAAATAAAAATTACGTGAGAGGCAGGGAGGCAGAGAGACTCCCACATGCACCCTGACCAGGATCCACCCAGCAACCCCTACCAGGCAATGCTCTGCCTGGCTGGGCTGCAGCTCCATTGCTAAGCAACCAAGCTATTTTTAACACCCGAGGCAGGGCCTATGGAGTCATCCTCAGCGCAGGGGGGCCAACTGGTGGGAGGGGAAGAGAATGGGGTGTAGAGGAAGAGGTGGAGAAGCAGATGGGTGCTTCTGTGTGCCCTGACCAGAAATTGAACCTGGGACTTCCTCACACTGGGCTGACGCTCTACAGCTGAGCCAGGGCCACTTTCTAATCATCTTAACACTTGAACTGAAATGGTTACTAGAGGACTGCCACTACCAGTTGAGACTGGATACTTCCTAACTCATATCTAGACTCACTTTATGTGGCTGTTTCAAGAGTCAGAATTCCTTTTTGCCAGATGTCTCTAATCCATTGTTTCATTGACCCACACTTTTAATTCTTCCATTCCTCGTCCATTCATTTGTATGGGAAATGAAGTTATGATTGCTTAAAGATCAAGCAGAGCCCACCATACATGGGAATAGTTAGTTGGCTTGCCTTGAGTCACATGACTTATGTGGAAGATTGAATACCTGAGGGGAAAAATGAGTATTTGTTAGAAAACAGGAAGGAGGGAATGAATGTAAATTAGACAAGCAGTAATATCTACTACATGGAATATGCTTTAACGGTGGAATTAACAGGACTTGCCAATGGAATAAATCCTGGGAAAAGAGAGGAGTCAAGAACAGTTCTTACAGTGTTGGTTTAGTCAATTAAGAAGGTGGAGGCATTTGCTGAGATGAGAAAAACTGGAGGGAAGATCAGGTTTGAGAAGGATAATTATGGCTTCTGTTTTCATCAAGTTAGCTTTAATATACTCATTAGACCAGGGGTCCCCAAACTTTTTATACAGGAGGCCAGTTCACTGTCCCTCAGACCGTTGGAGGGCCAGACTATAAAAAAAACTATGAACAAATCCATATGCACACTGCACATCTTATTTTAAAGTAAAAAAACAAAATGGGAACAAATACAATAATTAAAATAAAGAACAAGTAAATTTAAATAAACAAACTGACCAGTATTTCAATGGGAACTATGGGTGTGGATGTATCCTGTGCTCCTCTCACTGACCACCAATGAAAGAGGTGCCCCTTCCGGAAGTGCGGCAGGGGCCAGATAAATAGCCTCAGGTGGCCGCATGCGGCCCACGGGCTGTAGTTCGGCAACCTCTTCATTAGACATTGGAGAGGTGATGAAGTTGTTAGGTATAGGAATAAGAGGTCTCAGGGAGATAACAAAACTGAGAATAGAGAATGAAATAATACATATTCATATATACAGGTTTTTTTTTTTTTTAAATAAAGCAACTGAGACTGGATTAAGTATGGATAAAGCAAGAATTGTACTCAAAGCAGAGCCTAGACTCATGCCAAGATTTAGAGGTGGAATACAACAGGAGCCATTAAAGTAGCTAGAAAACTCGAGTGCAAATCTCCAACATCACATGCGTGGGTAGAATGAGTATAGTACAAATTGTTAGCTCTCTGTCAAAAGGGTGGAAGCTGTTCACTCTTTCAACTTGGTTAAGTGTTGGACAGAAAGGGTATGAATATCTTCTAAAAATACGGGGTAGATCATGACACACCACAAAAAGGCATTATTAATACATCACACAATTTTTCAAAAAGAGAGCTGGCTCATTATCACAGTCCTCTAAATTAAAAATCTGTGGGAATAGGATGAAAGGACATGGCATCCAATGGAAACAATTCCAATCCAAGGCCTGATGAAAAAACACTGAACATTATTACATCTACAATTTCAATTCAAAAAACTATTTCAAATGGAATTGATTACGGAAAATTACATGGGAATAAAACCTGGATTCAAATCTGTATCTGACACCTGTTAGCTATGCAACTTTGGACTCTTTCACTTCCTCAGTTTTCTATTTGATGAAATTTATAATAGGTCCTTCCTGCCTGCTTCATAGGGTCATTGTGAAGATCAAAAGAAATCAATAAAAACCCAATAAGGATAATTTTCTTCAGCTGCCTGACTCGTCTCACTTTCTACCATTGTTGTATTTCATCAGCCTGATGCCAATTTTCAGGTACTCAATCCTTAACAGAGATAATCACCTAAAACTAAAATTTAGTATTTCTTTAAGGACAAACACTGGCTTTAAATAATCTATTAAACCCCTGCCCAATTTCTATGAGGTTTCAAAATTGTACCTCACCAATTTAAGTCACATGAAGTGGCTGGCCATTCCTCTGGGTCCTTATCTGACCTGTCAAGGTAATCTACGATATGGGGTCTAAAGATGACGTTATAATAATTGACCAGAATATTTAGAAAATATCCATCAAAATAATTCTTTACATGCCAAATTGGCATGTCTGCCTGAGCTCCACTATGGGATTATAAAAATAGAAGGTCCTTGTACACTTTCCAAAGTTCTTTCTTACTTTTTATTCCATCTGATCATTTAGGAGTTCTATCAGGTAGGCAAGACAGATGTATACTTGTCTTAAGAGGAGAAAACTTATTTATGTTTAAAATCATTTTGAGACACAAATTATCTCTCAAGTGCCCATCTCCAATTTTGGTGTTAATACTATACCATTTAAAATAAACTTTACATTTTAAATTATTCAACAGTACTAATGATGCTACTCCTGAGTAATACATTCAAGTTTGAAAACATTCCTAGTAAGACTGTAATCGCCCCATTCTATGGCTTATTAGAAAGTTATTTACCAACCAAATGGAATTTTCAACTCAGAAGAGTAGGTGTGGCAACAGTACTAAATGTGTGTAGTACCAGAGAATATGCCCATTTCCCCAATTTTCATCAAGGATACTGTTCATAAAACTGCAACCTAACCACTCTGGATTTTAAGTAATAATACTGTATCAATTATATTGATTCCAATTATATTGGAAAAATTATCATATGTATTAATATGACTCAATAATTAATTAGCAATTTAAAACTACAGTTTTTGAATGATTATCTTAAGAATGTCAATAAATATTGCCTAAGCTTTCAAAATATAGATAAGATTAAGTTTAAATGTAACTTATTTATAAGTGCTTTATAAATAAGACCAATATTCAACTGATGTGGTTTAAGAAAAGTACTGCATTGGGGAGTATATGAATTCTAGCCTCAAATCATTTAACCTCTGAGCCTTAGTTATCATTTAAAAATTTTCATAAAGAAATGGTTACTGTCACTATATAATAAAGTACTGGAAAATTATGAATTGTATGAGAAAATAAATTATTAGAGGCAAAAATCAAGACTTCTGAACCAAATCAAAATTAGATTAAAACATTTATTTTTTTGTGTTACAAAAGCAAAAATAAAGTCAAGCGGGTAATGAAATAAACATTTTTTCTAAGTGCCCCATCCTGGATTCTCTGTCCTAGAATTTAGCAAGCCGTTCAAGTTTAGGTTACTTCAACACTTCTTCGCGATGCTATGAGGTCTCCATCTTATAACCATGTTTCTCTAGTTCAGCTCTACAATAAAACACAAAAATACAACATCACCAGACATTCTTTATGAGAAACAGATGGTTTTTAGAAATAATACAATTAATCAATCAATCAGCTAAATCTGGGTACCAATTTATAAAACTACTAAATAGCTTTACTTTAATCCCCCAAAAAGAAATCTATATAGATTGGATGTGAATCAATGTAAGGCTAATAAAATTTTAACTTCCAATTAATAATCTTATATTTCAATTTACTAATTTTCTGTTAAATCTATTTATGGAAGAAATTGACTGCTATCTTCCAAATACCATACAATTGTTCTGTGGATAATAAATATTTAAATAAGTTTTAAGAATCATTAATCATATGGTTAAGAACACAGACATTGGTATCAAACTTTTAGAAATTTCATAATCATTATAATAGGTATTATTGTTATTTACAAATAAAGAATAAACAGAGTACTTTCCATATTTACATATATCTATTGAGCTAAGCAAGACAGGAATTATAAATCAAATTTAAGGGTGTATAAGGATTATTATGCATTAACTATATGTAGGCAAAATAAATATATTATAAAATATCAAATGAAACTTTATTTTCCTCATTTGAAATGTGAATAAAAACCTCAAACATTTATATTGGAATAAACACGCACTTTAAAAAGATAGTTTTATAATTTTAAATAATTTATTCAACTTGAAGTTTCAGTTATACTTTGAAAATGTCAACTGCAATTGTTGATCACCTTGTATAAAACATTTGCACAAAAAACGTTGAACGCTGTAATGAATTTCAGCTATTTAAACTACTACATCACATATTACCAGCAACTTACCTGCCACAATTCAGATTTTATAATAATTCACCACAAACTTATTTGAGGCCAACCAATGATAAAACATTATACAAATGAACAGTATGATTAATGTTCCCTACACATCACTACTTTCAATAAGACATACTTGTTATAAAGTATAATTTAGCTTATACAATCTCAAACAATCCAATGTAAACAAAATGTAAAAAACACATGGTAGAATGATATGTACTATTTATTACTCATTTCCTCAAATTCCTCCAATTCCTTAAAATTTTTAGTTATTTATAATATAAATACTGACCTAAAGTCCATGAATAATATTAAGGCCAGAAATTATTCATGAGTCATCTTTCTTCTACTCAGGTGTAGAGGGCAGTATGGGCTGGTGGTAACATGCCGGATTACACTGGGGAACAATTTTTTTTTTTCATTTTCTGTTGCATGAGGTTTTAGAACTATTTCTATATATTTCTGCATCGCTGATTCCAAATCTGAAATCCGATTTTTGTTACACGCTCTAGTTTTTATGCAATTTTAATTTCTTTTTCTTACAGTTAATGGCATGCATTGGTTTTTAAATTGGAGTTAAAGGGCAACGACTCTTGGATTGAACATAACCACAAGGCAATTAATGTTTTACAAACATCACATTTACATAATTGTTGTTAGTTGTTTTTTTAAATGTAAAAAATTATTATCTGATAGAAACACCCTCTTATTTTGTTTTAAGATTGAATCATGGCTTCTTCGAGTAGGCGTAAATGTTAAGAATAGTCCTGACACCTTCTGATATATATGTGGCTGTTACACACTTCAACGTCAAAGGCGCAATATTTCATCATTTGTGACACATGCATATATTGCGAATGAAAAAAACCCATCAAGACAGAAGTGAAAACTACCATGGGTGAGATAACTCCATACCGCATTAAACTAGCTTAGTCTCAAGGCTCTGAATATTACATCTCAGGGTACTGAAAGAATGAAAAGATATAGTCAAAAATAGGAGTCAGAGCCTGATCAGGCGGTGGCGCAGTGGATAGAGCGTCGGACTGGGATGCGGAGGACCCAGGTTCAAGACCCCAAGGTTGCCAGCTTGAGCGTGGGCCCATCTGGTTTGAGCAAAAGCTTGTCAGCTTGGACCCAAGGTCGCTGGCTCCAGCAAGGGGTTGCTTGGTCTGCTGAAGGCCCGCGGTTAAGGCACGTGTGAGAAAGCAATCAATGAACAACTAAGGTGTTGCCACAGCAACGAAAAACTAATGATTGATGCTTCTCACCTCTCTCTGTTCCTGTCTGTCTGTCCCTATCTATCCCTCTCTCTGTCCCTGTAAAAAAAAAAAAAATAGGAGGCAGAAATTTTGAGAAATCATATAAATTGTAAAAGTACCAGAATAAGAGTAAAAAGTAAATTGTATTATTTCCAAAAAGGGGAGAAAGGAGATGGGTAAATTGTTATTAGTCTCCAGAATATACAAAAAATGTCATTAGTCTCCAAAACACTAAAGTCTTTAGAATGCAGGGTTTTGAGACCATAAAAAAATGCTCTGTAGAATAAAAGCTGCATCATGATTAAAAATAAATTCTGAAATTTTGTTATAACTTATTTCACTTTCCTTTTGAAGAAATATACTAGACTAGAAAAGTAGAGGACTAACAGAACTTCCACATCTTGATTTAAGCAAAGTAGGTGCCAGTCTATTAGGATATCTTTGTGGCAAAGACCGACATATGCAAGCTGAATCCAAATACACTCAGGACCCTTCCCAAATAGCTCACTTGGTTACAGCGTCATTGGGAGTACACATGTTGCTGGCTCGATCCCCAGCCAAGGCACGTAAAGGAACAGATGAATGTTTCTTTCATGATCTCTCTCTTTTTCCCTTCTTCTCTCTCTCTAAAATAAATAATTTTTTTAAAAATTCAAAACTAAATAAATAAATAAAATCAGGAAGGAAAGGACTGTCCCTACAACAAATGGTACTGGTACAACTGGATATTCACATTCAGAAGAATGAAGTTGGACTCATACCTTAACAACATATATAAAAATTAAGTCAAAATAGATTTCAAATCTAAATATAAGAGCTAAAATTATAAATCAAAACACAGAGGTAAAATTTCATAACCTTGAATCTGTCAATGAATTCTTTAAAAGAAATGAATGGGACTTCACCAGAATTAAAAACTTTTGTGCAAAGAATCCTATGAAGAAGGTGGAAAGACAACCTAATGGAATGGGAGAAAATATTTGTAAATAATGTATGATAAGGACCCAGTACCAAGAATACATGAAGAACGTGTACAACTCAACAACAAAAGACAAACAACCCAACTTAAAAATGAGCAAACAACCTGAATAGATATACAATGACCAACAAATACAAGAAAAGAAGAGCTCATCATTAGTCATTAGGGCAATGAAAAATCAAAACCACCATGAGATACCAATTCACACCCACTAGGATGGTTATAATAATAATAATAAAAATAAATTAACAAGTTTCAGTGAGAATGTGTTGAGATTAGAAACATCACAAACTGCTGGTAGTTAAGTAAAATTGTTCTGCTGCTGTGGAAAACAGTTTGGTAGTTCCTCAAAACAAAACAAAAAACAGAATTATGATACGACCCAGCAATTATACCTCTAGAATTATACCTCTATAATCCTATATAACTAACTGAAAACGGGTATTCAAACAAAAACTTGTACATGAATATTCATAGCAACAGTTTACAACAGTCATAAACTGGAAACAACCCAAATGTCCCTCAGCTGATAAATGGATAAACAAACTGTGGCACACACATACAATGAAATATTATTCAACAAGTAAAAAGAAAGAAGTACTGATACATGCTACAGCCTGGATGAAACTTGAAAATATGTTATGCTAAGTGAAAGAAGCTAGACACACAAGATCACTTACTGCATGATTCATGCAGTACCTAGAACAGGCAAATCCATAGACAGAAAGCAAATCAGTGGTTACCGGGGGCTGGGGGAAAGGAGGAATGCAGAATGACAGCTTAATGGTACAATGTGTCCCTTTGGGGTGTAGAACAATGTTTTGAAATTAAATAAAGATGATAGTCGCCCAACACTGTGGATATATAAAATGCCATTAAACTGTACACTTTAAAATGGTTCATTTTACATTTTACAAATTTTACTTCAATCATATTAGATAGATCTGTACATGAAAGTACAACTTCCACATTCCAGTTGGGTCTTAGCATTCTATGATTTTAATCTCTAATGAGTTATTCAATACTGGCAGAAAATTAATTTCAATAGAATTTAAACCACAAGAATAAAAAAGAGCAGATATGCTTCTATTCAACTACTTTTATAAAGAGTCTAGAAAGAACAAAAGTTCTAGGTAATTACACAAGAATTCACGTTTAGAAACACAGAAAATGAAGGCAAAATGAATTACTTTTCATAACCCAAAAAACATATTTTAAAGATTAATTATCTTTTAAGAGTTCAAGTATCTTATGTACATGACATATTCTGTGTTTACATTAACAGTGAGTTACATAAAAACGTGGCTTAAAGCTTACCGTAACTGATTGGAGAAGTCATCCTCTACATTGTCATCATCCCAGTTATCCTCCCAGACATGTGCATCTTCATCTTCATCTAAACCAGTCCAGTCTGAAAACAGAAACAGATGCCATCTAAATAGTTCTCATATTATTTCCATTAATACAAAAACTTCAGAAAGTTTGCCACTGAAGACTTTAACAATTCAAAACATCTAATACCATATATATGAGAAATAGTAACCTTCCTCTTTAAAATCAATTCATGCTGTCATGTATGTTCTCTCAATTCTTGAATTTGCAGATAATCTACAACAGAATATAAAAATTCTATTTGTCATGAAAATTTCTTATAATTACAGGAAGATATTTACTCTCCTGATGTTTCCTTGGGCTAGTTTTATTAGGTCTATTTCACAATATTTCAAAGCACAGCACTAACAGCACTGAAGCAAGTTGAGTAGAGGAAAGTACCAGCCTATAATACAAAATGGTTAAACATAAAAAAGGTAACTCATATACAAATAAAAAGTACACCAAATATTTTCTTAAACTTAATTGCAAAATTGTTTTAGAGGAAAATGTCTTTATTCTTTAAGACATGCACACTGAAATATTTAAAAGTCAAGTGTTATTTGGTTGACAGTTTACTTACAAATGGTTCTCATTAAATATATGTGATATCACATATGATATACATGACAGAAAGTAAACATGACAAAATGTTATCAACTCATGAAATCTACTGTTGCCCTCTTTAAAACAGGTATAATTAATAGAAAACATGATATTAGATTTAGGTGTACAACATAATGATTTGACATTTGTGTATATTGCAAAATGATTATTACCATGATAAGTCTAATTAACATCATTATACAGTTACTTTTTTTCTTGCGATGAGGACTTTTAAGATTTAGTCTCTTAATGACTTCCAAATATGTAACAGAGCATTATTACCTATAGTCGCCACACTGCACATTACCTCCTCTTGACTTACTTATAACTGGAAGTTTGTAACTTCTGACCCCTTCACCCATTCCACCCAGCTCCCCACTCCAATTTGTCCTCAGTTTTATACTTTTTAACAGGGTTAAAAGATTCAAAATAAATAAAGTGGAAAAATAGTTTTTTTTAATCAGTTTGGAAATTACCTCTAGAAGCCTTCCATATTCCTTTCTCCTCCTCCTTACCTCCAGAGATGAGGTCTTTTACGTGTATCTCTATCACAGCACTTATATACGATACAATCATAATATCAGTTTATATGTCTATGTCCATTACTAGTGTCTGAGGTCAAGAGTAACAACTGTATTTTGCTTACCTTTGTATTCTTAAACAGTACCTAGAATATGCACAACAAATTGTTGTGAAACATGAAACAGAACTCCAAATCAGACCTTGTAAATTTCTGTCTGATCCCCTTTCCTCCAAAATCAGTAAGTCTGACTTACATACTTTCTAAGTACTCTATGTCCTAGCCATTAGCGTCATCTTAGTAGATACCTATTACAAACATGGCTAAGAACATTTAAACCTGAAAAGAAAACTAAATAACAAAAGGTATCAGTTAGGTTTTCCTTATAATGCATATTTAAATTTAAAGCTATTCAGCAATGATCCATTAGTACTTTACTCATTATATTGTCTCGATAAAATTTTTAAATGTGATAAGTGATAAAGTACACCCTAATTTTTGTGATCAGTAAATAAAGCCCCTATACCATGCTTCCCTACCGATCACCATAGATAAAGAATCCAAGACAATACTTAACTGTTTGAATTACAACTTAAATATTTTAAATTACTTAATGAGTACCAACCAATAAAGCACTTAATGTTCACAGAGACAGACCAGAAACTATAACCAATTTAAGAAGAAACTTTAAGGATTTTATTAACTAGGAATGTACTTAACTATATTATGTAAAAAGTTCAAGTGATAGAGTATAATAGCCCCAAATATTATTTCCAGCACTTACAAAATCTCCATACTGCACATGTTACAATATATGCAAATTATAATACATGTAAATTCTACTAAGAGAACAGATAACATAAACAAGTTTGACTTGTAATCTTTAGGATTAGGCTAACATCCCTTGCAATATCTCTCTGACTGCACTGTTTTAATTTTCAATTAAAACATAAACCAATAACCATGCAATTTAATTTAATCACTCAGTTGTAAAGCCTTAAACCCAGAAATACCAAATACTTTTTTTTAATTCAGTGAGAGGAGGGGAGACAGAGAGACAGATTCCCACATGCACCCCAACCAGGAACCACCCCGCAAGCCAACTAGAGGATGATACTCTGCCCCTCTGGGGCGCTCCTCCATTGCTCAGCAACCAAGCTCCTCTCAGCGCCTAAGGCAGAGACCACAGAGCCATCCTCAGCACCCAGGGCCAGCTCGCTCCAATCAAGCCATGGCTGCAAGATGGAAAGAGAGAGGGGGGTGAAGAAGGGGTGGGCACTTCTATTGTGTGGCCTAACTGGGAATCAAATCTGGGACATCCACACACAGGCCGACACTCTACCACTGAGCCAACTGGCCAAATCCAGAAATACCTTTCTTTAAAAGAGCAAAATAATAAAATCAAGTAAGAATACCCGATTCATACCTAATGCCTTCCTTCAATATATAGATGACTTATAAAGTGTACACATTATCTTCAACACTTTATCCACTGCAAGGATTGTAATTAATCATTTAAATAATGACATCTGTGTTGACTTCAGTGTGCAGCCCTTCAGATGTGTACTGGCTAAAAAAAAATTACCATATTTTAAGAAGTCAGAATTAAAAATAACCAATAACAGATACCTAATACACAAGTTTCTAATAATTCTAATTATTTAGGACTTTGCCCCCAAATATGGCTTTTTTCACATGTGACAGTGAGAATTACATCTGTGACTACCTTTAAATTTCAAAAATCTGAGCTATCAAAGATCCTAAATTCTTACCTAAGTATCACCTTAACATTTAAGTGTGAAAACAATTTTCTATTTATGTTTTTAAAATTACTTTTCCCACCTTCTAACGTGCATTCTAAAATTTCTTAAAAGTATGAAGGACACACTTTGGAGAAGAGTAAAGAGAAAATTCAATTTATGCCAGATAGTGTTGCAATGTTCTAGTCCAGGGGTCCCCAAACTTTTTACACAGGGGGCCAATTCATTGTCCCTCAGACCATTGGAGGGCTGTAATATAAAAAAAGCTATGAACAAATCCCTATGCACACTGCACATATCTTATTTTAAAGTAAATAAACAAAACCGGAACAAATACAATATTTAAAATAAAGAACAAGTAAATTTAAATCAACAAACTGACCAGTACTTCAATGGGAACTATGGGTGCAGATGCATCCTGTGCTCCTCTCACTGACCACCAATGAAAGAGGTGCCCCTTCCGGAAGTGTGGTGGGGCTGGATAAATGGCCTCAGGGGGCCACATGCTGGGGACTCCTGTTCTAGTCTATACCCATTTTCAGGAGGACCAAATTCTCATTTACTCCTTAATAGTCAAGTTACTCTGAATATAAACAAACTAATCTCCAACAGAGTTTCTTTAAATTAAAAAAAAAAAAGTGCCTGTATATGCAGAACATTATATAAAGAAAAATACAAGAGACAGATAAATCTTCAAAAAAGTTCTAAAATGTACATGCACCATCACAGTTAAGTGTAAAAGAGAGCAACAGTTCCAAATATCATTATGCTCAGGAATATGATAATGAAGCCATGCTAAATCTACATAAATGTACATGTGTTCCTGCTTAAGAAGTATAAAAGTGATGAAAACTTTTTAAATAAAATTTTATTTCTGTAAGTTATCATAATACAAAAATATCCCTACCCTAGAGATCTAATGTCTATATTCAGGTCTAAAATATCATTACCAACCTGGCCTAGTTCACTGTACCACTGTATTTTCTCCTACAAAGATCAGTAAGGAACTTCAGAGTAACAACCTAAATCAAGTTTTAAAAGATGTTATCAGACTATTAGTGAGCTTTTAGTTATTTGTTGCCAAAAGTCTGAAACAGGCTCAAAATGACTTACATAACCATTTATAATTTCTCTTAACTAAAAAAATATTTTCAAACAATTATTCTCATCAAATTTTTTTTTAATCTGGCAGAATGGTTCCACTACAAAGTCATGTTGACTCTTGTTTTCTTGGTTGATCAATGATTTTAATTCTCTCTTATAAAATTCTCCAAAGCCATCACTACTCTTTTTTTTCCCCAAGCCCTCATACCAATTCCCTCATTCTGATCCTTCACACTACTGAGTCACGGGTGTCCAATGTGAGTTCCACCATCTGTCATACACTGGACATACTAGTGCAACATCACAACCTCTGACTATATACTCCCCACACTCCATTATCAAACTAGTTGCCAAAGTTCCCCTGTTATTCTTGTATCACTCCCTTCATTTCTTTCGTAACAACAAAATTTCAGGCCCTTAGTCCTCACCCACGCTATTTCAGCAATTTGCTAATTCGTTTCCTTGACTCTATCTCTTTGTATCCTTCAACATTAATTCCGCTGGGTTCATTTCCCGCAAATTCCTATCTAAGGGAAAGCTCACACATATCAAACAAACCAATCCTCATCCCACCTACCTAATGACAAAATCCAAACCTGTCAACTGGCTGAAAGCTTTCCCTGATTAGGTCCCAAACCACCTACTATCTCACAGCCCAATTACCACACTGATTTTCCACCCTCAAGCATGTACTCCTTTGCCCTCTGAGGAACCCTTTCCTACATTTATTTCTATCTTTTGAAAACTGTTTGAATGTTGTTGCTATCTCATACTGTATACAACTGGAAATAATTTCCTTCTTCTCAACTGCTGTTGAACTTTATTAATTAAGCTACCTCTCCTCCCACCCCAACCACCATCAGCAACAGCAAGTGGAATGAAACCAAATAAACTCTTCCCCATAAGCCCAACAAATAAAGACAGTCAAAAGTAAGTTGTTATGGTTTAATTGGGGGTGAGGAGTAGGACTTGGAGCTCCACATCCCAGAATTAGCACCTGCAAAATACTGAAAAACTCAAGCTTGCTATGAAAACTACTGCACCATTATCTACACTGACATTTATATCATTAAGTCCAAAGACAAATATTTACCTAAGGAGTCAAATTTGGCTCCGTGCAGCCTCTAGCAAACTGTGACCTTGGTTTTGTCCTGAACCCCAAATATAAAATCATAGGCTGCTTTAAAGATTAAATGAGAGACTATGTATCTAAAGGACTTAGTATCGAAAATGGCAGTTAACAGCATTTTCTCCCTCACTGTTCAGTGCCAGATTTATAGAAAAGACTCAGATATGTATACAGTGAATAAATAATTTATTATGTGCTAATCACTGCCAGGGAACTTGAAGGGTGATGGAGGTAAAAAAAAAGAAAAAAAAGAAAGAAACATGTTTCAGAACAAAGACAACACCACTTCTACCAAGCATTAAAAATATACAGGGTGGGGCAAAAGTAGGTTTACAGTTGAGCACAAGGAAGTTTATTTTTGTATTATTTATTTATTTATTTATTTATTTATTTATTTATTTATTTATTTATTATTGTATGGTTTTCCACATGAACAACTGTAAACCTACTTTTACCATACCCTATTGAAAAGAACACAAAGCTAGTGAAAAATTATTTGAATTTTTAATATTTCAGAAGCATAGTTTTTAAAACTTTTATTTTTCCCTAAAGTTTTTCACAATCCATCACATCTTTCAATGAGTAATGTTTAACAACTGAGCAGTAACATTAAGTCTCAATTACTTACTGCTTGTACATTCTATAGAATCAGTGAAAGAGCTAATCAAAGTTTTCCAAAATTGTTTTTTACTGTGTAATATCCTGAGTCACACCTCTCACTACCCACTCTCAAGCACCAATATCTTAATTTTTTTCACTCCACTGTATTTTTTATACCTCTTGTCCATCTTTTCCGCATTCTTAAACAATGTATGCTATTGTTCTATGTATTTTCATATTTTATAATAACCACACTATTTTAAAAAGTACTCCTAGAAAATAATTTTGACACTAGAAAATAATCAAATAATCCACAAACTCAACAAGCTTAGGTTTAGATATACCTAAAATTAAAAATATTGATATTTCTCAACTGTTCAAATTCTAAGTAAATTAAATACCAAATAGCATCCCAAATCCAAATCCCTCAGTAGATTAGGGGGCAGGGGAGAGCTCTAATATTCACTGAATACCAATTCTATGCCAAACTCCATGCTACACTTTAAATGTACCATTGTTATGGACTGAATATCTGTGTTCCTCAAGCTCCCTAATCCTTAAAGTGATTGTATTTGAAGATGGGGACTTTAGAAGGTAATTAGGGTTACATGAAATCATGAGAGTGGAGTCCTCATGGTGAGATTATTAGTGTCATTATAGGAAGAGACACCAGAGAGCTTGCTCTCTCTTCTCCGCCTTATAATTATATAGTGAGATGGCAATAGTCTGCAAGCCAGAAAGAGGCCTGAATGAATTGACTAATAATATTTTATCTTGGGCTTTCCAGGTTCTAGAACTGTGAGAAAATAAATTTCTGTTGTTTAAGCCACTCACTATACGATATTTTGTTATAGCAGCTCGAGCAGACTAATAGAATCATGTAATCCTTATAGAACTCTAATTATTATCCACAAATTACATATAAAGAAACTAAGAATTAAGAAGGTAACAATAATGGTCATCTCACTCAAAAAAACCAACCCACATCAAAATGATACAATTATGTTTCATACACCAGGTTCGGAATGACTAAAAGACATCTTCAAACGTTTTATAAAAACGGCTCAGTTTTGCAGTGCTGGTCAACCTGGTCCGTACCTCCCACTAGTGGACGTTCCAGCTTTCATGATGGGCAGTAGTGGAGCAACCAAAGGCACTGCGATTGGCCCACCATGAAAGCTGGAACGCCCACTAGTGGGCGGTAGGGACCAGGTAGACCAGCACTGCGAAGTGGATGGTTTTTATAAAAAGTTTGAAGAGGGCTGGACTACAGTGTTAAATATGGAGCATAGGCAACCTAATGAGGGAAAAGGCAAATGTAGACGGGACTGTTAAGTAAGGTGATCCTCCTCAAAGTCAACTTGAAAATATATGTTACATTTCAGAATGCACCTGGTCCTGGATGAGACCAAGCAGGATCACTGACATGGGCGTTCCTGTGGAGAAGTAGCACGATTGGTTGGTGTCAGAACCTGCACTGGGTGAAGAGTGAGGAGAGGATAGGGTGGCCTGACATAGAATTTTGAAGCCCAAGTGGGATAAGGAGGGCTTGTATGGGTGGAAGGGGCAACAGAAATTGGTTAAGGAGTTAATCTTAATTGGTTAAGATTGACTAAGTAGATAATATAATAATGGAGCCAGGTTTCTCATTGTTGGAGAAGGGTATTGCAAATATGGAAAGAAAAACAGAATAAACCATGTTATTGGTGCTACCTGTGTGAACTCCTGATTTTATACAAACACATATACAGATAGATGTAAAGGCGTATATATGATATGTACACACACATTTGTGTAAGTCCTAGTTCCTTCCACTGAGATGGTCCCTAAAGCAATCAGCACACTGGAGTTAAGATCTTGCCTTCTAAATATTCTCCATTAAAAGAAATGTGCCCGGAGAAACGCTGATTCTAGGACTAAAGCAAGGAAATTACAATTAGCCCGGAACACCTTCTTGTGCCAGAATGTTAGGAAATACACAAAGAATGAGGTGACATATTGAAAGTCACAGACGACAGCTTGAAGAGCTTCCCAATGTTCAAATATGGGACAATTTGAGGGTCAAAGTAAATAATAGCAATAAATGGATAATCCATTCAATGAGAATCCATGAATCTGTACTATTATTTTTTTTAAAGATTTTATTTATTCATTTTTAGAAAGAAGAGTGAGAGTAGGGGGGAGAGGAGGAACAGGAAGCATCAACTCCCATTTGTGCCTCAACTAGGAAAGCCCAGGGTTTGGAACTGGGGACTTCAGCATTCCAGGTTGACGCATTATCCACTGCGCCACCACAGGTCAGGCAAGTCTGTACTATTATTAATAAACAAATGAAAAAATGGAAAGTTTGACAATAAATGAAACAGTCTATTTACATGGTTTCAAAATCCCTCTTCAAAAAATACCTATTAATTATAAAGAGAAAATGAGTAACCCAACAATGGAAAACTCTCTCAGAAACTACCTTAATAAAGTGATCAAAGTAAATATCGTCAGTATGGAACAAATGAGAATCATGTTCTTCCTGACGGGATGCAATAAGAACACAGCATGACTATTATATTCCTAACAAAATGCAGAACTTGATTATTTAACATACATACAAGGCACTAGTAGTGCACAACTATTAAAAAGCATGAGGTAGATTTTTATATTAATGTAAGACATAAAACATAAAATAGGAGACTAGTATACATAATACAGTCCTCTGTGTATATTTAAAAAATACAAACATACACAAAATTATATGTATATAAATTCTGAATGAATACTTAGTTTTGTTACTTATCAGAGCAGCTTTTATTAGTAAATATTGATTTCACCTTGTAGGCTAATTTTGTATCTAGCAAAATCTTACTAATTCAAATTAATGTAAAAGGAAAACCTGTCTGAATTATAAAACAAAGAAGCATACAGAAATCTGAACAAAACAAAGTAATTTCAAATGTTACTTCTCATTCTAAATGGAAAGTTCCCTGAATGAAGTCCATTCTACACATTAAAAGCTGAAGCTAACAAATATTCTGTACAGTGACCAATAAATGGCAAATTACTACTTAATGCTAATAAATCAATCTGTTGTGAAGGCCTTTGTCTTCACAAAGAAAATATTCTTTGCTTTTCCTTTTAGCTTTAACAAGATTTTTTACTATGTAACTACAACATTTTGAACAAATTGCTACTAACAACATGAACTTAGAACAAGAACAAACTACATATTCTGCAAAAGCTGGTAAGACAAAAGTTGGTGAGAAAAATACTGTGTATCTTCAGGTATACAGTTATCTCAAGATCCTTTTTAAGCAGTCAATTCTCAACTATACTTTTCACAAAAATTAGGGGATATTTCAAAATGAATATGAAGTGATAAAATATCCCCTAATTTCTGTAAGCAGGATAGTTGTTTTAAATACAGATTCATTCATTCAACAAGCATTTACTGATCACCTACAATGTACCAGGCACTGTGCTAAATGCTAAGAGTAAAAATCGGGTTGGGGACTATTTTAATGGCAAGCTTCAGTTTCCTCAGGATTGTGGTGATAATCAGCCTATGTTATATAAATACGGTGCCTAACATTGCACCTTGTATATGATAAACAGTGAATAAATGCTATTTTGAAATGTAAAGCTTGCGTAAGAAGTAGATCCTGCCCTCAATAAGCCAGTTTTCTACTGCGTAGTTCAAAACTATGAACCAACTTGAAAGAAAACATGTGACAGATAAATCTATCAAAACAGAAAACAAACAATCCCCACAATACATAGAGTCCCGGAACTGAAAAAAAAAAAGTGCTTTGGGTTAGTTTCTGAGTTTGTGTAGTATGCACACTAATGTCTTCTTCCTTTTAAAAAAAAAAGTAAACTATAAATACAAAAAACAAATGTTCCAGCTGTGTGGTTTTATGATTTAATAGAATCATGATGGGTATAGCTTAGGACAATTCTGGTAACGCAATAATTGCTTAGTTTAACAGATTTGTACACCATTAACCACAATTCTTTGTACCACCTTCAGAAAGACTACCCAGCAGTAACCCCCTTTTCTTACGAGATATTATCCCATGTATATAACATGTAGGCTAAAGCAAATAACTCTGAAAAATCCAAGTAGCCACACGATCAAACAAATAAAAGTTTAAGAACTCTGTGTCTGGTGTCAACTGGGCCAGCTGTCCCATCAAGTCCAGCCAGTTAGACAACACTGGGAAGTTTCTTAACTGTCCCGAGATTCAGTTTCTTTATCTCAAAAATGGAACTATCGGTACCTACTTGCTACCTTTGTGAAAATGAATTAGTTCCTTTTGGAAACCACGAGGCTAACAAAACAGACATTTTAGGATCTCATAAACCCTTCCATGTATCTGATTTCAAAGTCAAGTAATCAAAACGGAGTGAGGAACCAAGGTAAAGCGAGGCCGGTTGTAAGCATCGTGCCTGACCCCGCCATCCTCGTCCACAGGCTTCGCCTGGCAAGCCCGAGGGCAAGCAGCACCAGCCTAGGCCGAAACAATTCCGGGGAACTCCAGGGGACTGGGAGGCTGCTGAGCCAGAAGGAAAACGAGAGACAGGTTCCGCAGCCACGAACGAGATCACCCGGCTGAAGAGCCCAGGACCAGCCACGCCGGAGCCCGCACGGGCCCCTCCGCGAGGAGGAAGAAGACGTTCAGCCCCGCCGGGGAGACCCTCCGCCACACTCGGACCCGAGGCCGGCTGCCCCGCGGGCAGCGCTCCACGGCCCGCCGGCGCCTCTGGGCCCGGCCCCGGCTGCCTCGCTCCTCCCCCCGGAGGCCTGAGTCACAGTCCGCGCGGCCCGGAGGCCGGGCCCGGCTGCTCACCTTCCGCAGGGAACTCCTCGAACTCGTCGTCCTCTTCCAGGAGCCCCAAGTCTACCGGCTGCTTCTTCTCTGACATCGCAACTCTCCGCGCCCCAAACCTCTCAGGCCAGCAGGAAAGTTGGAGCACCTCTCCCTCACCACAATCGTCAGCACCGCGGGAGCCGGGGGCCGCTCGACCACAGAGACGCCGGTGAAGAGCGACGGGAGCAGCGCGGGGAATGCTGGGATACTGGAGGTCGGCCCCGCGCTTCCTGCGGGTTTAGCTATGCTTCAGAGGTAGAAGTTTTTTTAAATGGTCCCTTTGCGGTCTAATCCGAAATCGCTGAATTGATAAACTGGAAATCAGGGTGGGTTTCCCAGACTGGAAGAGAGTCATAATGTGGAAAAAAAATTAAAAACGGAGGGATGAGATGTCCGCTAAGATTCATTAAAGAACTGATAAATGCCAGGCCCTTAGCATGAATTAGCTCCGTGCTTAAACCAATTCCTCAGCATGGTATTAAATATCACCACATCACAGAAAATTCAGATTCAGAAATAGCCAAAGTCACAGGTCCTGCTAGATAATCCAAACGCAGATGTGGTCACCTGACTTGAATCTCCCAACTTTTTCCCTCAGCATTCCTCCATCTTGTGCATACAGGGCACTTTAAGGTGACCAATCGTCCTCTTGGGGCAGTCCTTCTTTTGTAAGTTCCTTCCTCACTCAAAGTGTCCTCCTACATGTCCTCCTTTTTGACATGGGAAGACTAGTCTGTAATTGTCCCTATTTGATAGATGCAAACTCTATCCATTGCATGTGATGTGACGTATTTGTATCTAAATACTTTTTTTTACAATTATTATTAAAAATTAATAGGCATGTAATTATGCTAATTACAATATAAAATATTACAAATGTATTTTGCATTTATCATATTATAGTGTATTATTGTTGCAATGAATAAAATGTTTCCTTTATTTACAATATTGTTTTCAATTTATTATTGTCCTTTTCATTGTAAAAAGTTGGTCACCTTATGAATATCCTATTAAATAGTGTGTGTGTAATAACTAGTTTACAGGTTATTATAAAATAATGCTATGTAAAACTCAATATACATTATAGTTCATGGGGTTCAAAATATATCATTTACAAAATTTTATTTTTTCCTTTTTTCTCAAGTGAGAGGGGAGGAGATAGTGAGACAGACTCACCCATGTACCCCAACAGGGATCAACCGGGCAAAACCACCCCCCGTACCGCCCACCACAGCACTCTCCCCACCTCTGGTCTGGGGCCCATGCTCTGCCCATCTGGGACTGATGTTGGCAACCCAGCTATTTTTGGCGCCTGAGGAGGAGGCTTTGCCCAGGGGCACATATGCTGGAACCAATGGAGCCATGGTTGCTGGAAGGGAAGAGAGAGGGGAATTGGAGGGGTGTAGAAGCAGATGATGTTTCCCCTGTGTGCCCTGACTGGGAATCCAACACGGGAAGTCTACATTCCCCAGTCATGCTCTACCACTGAGCCAACTGGCCGGGGCCTAAATTTTTTTAAATATATCATTTGGAATATAGTTGTGACCTACTATATGAAAATCTATATATGTAATATTATAGTTGAATATTGTGTAATATAACTCATTGTGAATTAATAATTGTAAATTTTGATACATGAGCTTATCTATATGTTTAAATCCCATTTCTTCAACATTATTTATACCATGTACCTGGCACTGTGGTGAAAGTCAAACATATATAGAAAAGATCCTTCCCCCAAGGAGCTCATAGTCCACTCAGAGACATGTAAATAGATAGGTCACAATGACACAATAATACATTTGAATCTCTATTTTAATTATTTTATTTATTTAATTATTCATTTTAGAGAAGAGAGACTGAGAGAGAGAGGAGGGGAGGAGCAGGAAGCTTCAACACCCATATGTGCCTTGACCGGGTTTTGAACTGGCAACCTCAGCATTCCAGGTCAACACTTCACCTATGGCACAACCACAGGTCAGGCCTAAATCTCTGTTGGTCATATAAGTTTTTAAATATGACATATATGTTTGCTTGCTTTGGGTGTGGGAGACAGGCTGTAAGCTGGCAAAGTTATTATAGCCTAAGGCAGTAATGGGCAATCTTTTGAGCTTGGTGTGTCAAAATTCACCAAATAACCAAGCATAACTCAGGTGGTGTGTCACTTCAAGAAAAACGGCCTAACCGGAAGTCCTAGAACTAGATACTCTGTGCTGGAGTTCTGTTGTTTTGGCCTACAGACCTCTGGCACAGTGTCTACACTACAGCAAACATTTCATCCTCGGCTACTGCACCTAGCCATATAGGAGCCGAGGATGAAACGTCCTTCTCGGCATGTGGCACTATACTTCTCAGTGCTGATACACGTGTCATAGGTTTGCCATCATGGGCCTAAGGCTTAGTTTTAAAACTAAGCTTTTGTGTACACCCTTGACTGATGCATGATAGGGGGTGGTGCACTCTTATGAGGAATCCCATTTATGCCTCAGATAAATGACTTTGTATCAGAGGCTTCCTTATTTGTATATTGGGTTAAAGGTTTTTGATTTCTATATTATAAAATGGGGACAGACTGGGGCTTCCTTTCTTGGTTCCTGCTATCACTATTGCAGGGGCCTCCCTGATCCCTTGCCCTCCATGGCTTCTCTTGTGGCTTGCCTGCCTTGGTGAGACACCAATAAACAGAATGGCCCACCATCCTCCGAATCCAATGGGAACCTGCATGTGAATAGCCACAATGGCGGCTCCAGGCCATACAATTTCTATTTTAAAATAAAATTATCTAAGACGCTGTTGGGCAGATGGAATATATTATGCTCACTTTGTTGAAGATGGCACTGCCCACATGCAAGTCCATTGATATTAATGTATGTTGGGGGACAGGCTGTGGGCAGGCCGGGATGTTATAGCCTAAGGCTTAGTTTTAAGAGAAAGCTTTTCCCCACACCCTTGACTGGTTGGATGATGTGGGGTGGTGCACTCTCATGAGGAATTCCATTATGCCTCAGATAAGTGACTTTGTACCAGAGACTTTCTTGTTTGTAGATTGGATTAAAGGTTTGGATTTCTACACTATAAAGTGGGGCAGACCAGGAGCTTGCTCTCTCCCGGTTCCTGAGATTAGCATTAGAGAGGAGAGCAGAGCAAGGCCATGTGGAGGAGGCCAGGAGAAGCAGCCAAGATGGTTGAGTGCTGAGGGAGAAGCCAGTTTGTGCAGTTTGTGCAGAGAGAGGGAGATGGGAAACAGAGGTGGATAAGTCTGGTGAGCTAGAAACCTTTGATTCTAGAAAACTTGGATAAGTCAGTAGCTTTGTGAGCACTGAATGAGTGGGTTTTAGAGCCCAGTGTGTGTTTTTACTTGCTCACCTGGTGCAAGCTAGGGTTAAAGAAGATGGCTCACCAGTTCTTGGCTCCATTGTTTCATTACCGACTGTCCGAATCTAATGCGAACTTGCATGTGCCAGGCGGCTGTGATGGTGACTGTGGCTACTGGCTTGACAGACACTAACAGAGTATATGGGTATACAGCGAATGAAGAAACAAAACAGAGCACACATTTGGACTAGAATTTGGGAGTGTACAGTTAGATGTAACTTGTCAAAAAATTAGATGACCCTTATAATACTATTTTGATTTGATTACTAAAACATTAGCAGTTTTCAAATTAAGTGCCAAGTATATATAGTTTGAATATGTTATATAAATACCAAAATAATGAAAGGAGAGAAAATATGAGGAAAATCTAAAATTGGAAGTGAACGTAGACAGTAAAATGCAGAAAGTATGTAGCATATTTCTTCATATTAA
The DNA here is from genome assembly GCA_037038555.1 of Rhynchonycteris naso. Classification (NCBI taxonomy): domain Eukaryota; kingdom Metazoa; phylum Chordata; class Mammalia; order Chiroptera; family Emballonuridae; genus Rhynchonycteris; species Rhynchonycteris naso. The sequence goes on from CM073002.1 coordinate 121,698,038, forward strand.
AGGCCATTTGTAGGGCAAGCTTTTGCTAATTTTGATGAGATCTCTTAAGAGTTTTACACTCCCTATCATGCCTTTTATATATTATTACAAATTACACTGGGAACCGCACACTAAATTGAAGCTTTCGGAAGGCAGTTTGATTTAGACATCAAAGAATAAAAAACAAATCACAGATCTGAGCAGTCATTTTACGCAGAGAAAAAACACTCGCCCAAGGACAAGTTTAGAGAGACAGATTAATTGCTGCCAGGAGATGGGACTAACTCCTAATAGATCTTGGATTCCTTGTGAAGTGCTAAAAATATGCTGATCCTGGCAGTGCTGATGACTGAGGATAGTAATGGCAGATATGAGGATGGTTGCAAGACAATGAATATGCTCAACATCACTAAAATGTACACTTCAAAATGGTGAATTTTCTGTTCTTTGAAGTATGTCTTAATTTTTTAAATGTTATAAAAAATTTGGCCAAGAATGCCAAATTTTACTTCCTGGGCCTATTATTTGACTTATTTGATAGAGGGTGACATCAATTCTTAGCAAAAGAAAAAAAACAGCAATATGGTGATTTTTCTCTCCTAAACTGAATGTATTCAATTTAAAGGAATAATTGAGGAACAACCTGGTCCCCGTTTTTAAAATTTTTATTGATTCATTAAATCCAGAATGCTGGAACCACTGGATGGCCCCTTATGTTAGCCATCATGGCACATGGCACAATGAGCAATGGTCATGGCACAGGGAAAATCTGTGGAAAATGATAGCTATTAAAGTGTAAGCGGCTTTAGCATTATTGCTTAGTTAAATTAAGCATAGAAGAATATATATTTGATGGACCAGGAAAAATTCATGCTGAATTCCTACTAAATAGGGATTTTTAGATATTACTTAATTTTTCTAAAGTACATTTTAGTTACTTGCAGATTAATAGTGAAGATTAAATAAGATTATATAAGATTAAATGAGATTACATAGGTTATACCTGACATGTAATAAGTGATCAATACATGTTAGTTATTATTAACTATGAGACTTACACTTTAAATTATCTTAAATATTTCATACCAATCCTAAAAGTCTCTAAGTGTGGATTTTGTTTCATAGATGGTATCTTGGTGATACTTGGTGAGGAAGTCAGTCGCTCCACAAGTTAATAACATAAAGAACAGTAGCTAACATGTATTTAGTGCTTTTGTCTCAGGCTCTGTGCCAAGGCCTTTCTGTGTATCTACTTACTGAAATAACTCTTCACAACAGGCCTATCATGTGAGTACTTAAAATTTAAATTTGTTTTAAACTTGAGGGAACTGAGTGAGACCCAGAGAGGCTATTCTGTGGCCAAAGTCACAGTGCTAAGGCAGGGGAGAGCTATTATATATCCTAAGGACTTTCTAAAATATAGGGAACAAACTATCTCAACGTGTGGAAAGGCAAACAGTTCACATAAGAAACCCAGAATTATTTTTTTTCTGACACTACTAAACATAAACATATGTGGGAAAATGGCAAAACTCATAAATGTGGACAGAAGTTCAGAGGGCAAAGAGTTAGAATGAATGAGAAAATCGAACCTCATCAGTGACTTAGTTCTATATGACCAGGAATCCTTCACAACTCTGGTGAGAAGCATTGTAGTGAAAACTATTCCTTTATTTACATACCGTATCATGTCTGTAACTGGTTGATTATATTTAAGTTCAGAGGAAATCGAGTTAGTAGATTTTATAGTCTATGATTCCATTTGTCTGGAGCAAATCTTTTTTGTTTTTGCCTTAACAGTTTCAGTTGGGATCTATGTGGTATTAGTTACATCACAAATACCAGAATCCTTAAGTTTGCTATGGAGTAACCATTCAGTAACTAGACAGAATGGATCCTACATGATTGCTCTTTCTGTATCTATCCTGGAAGGGCTGGTAAATGGCCCGTATCTGGAGGATGGACCTATTTCAAAGGCATCTTCATTTTGACTTCAGGAGGAAATAGCTAATGAGCCAGCCATGAAAAGCTGAGGAGGCAAACCTATGATGTCCTTTCAGGGTAGGTAAAAAGCTTAGGTTCCAAAGTCACTTTGGCTCTGCTACTTCTGTCCTTTAGTGACCAGGTTATTTCACTTAGCATAATGCCCTCCAGGTTCATCCATGTTGTTGCAAATGGCAGGAGTCCCTTCATTCTCATGGCTGAATAATATTCCATTGTACGTTTATACCACATTTTCTTTGTCCATTCATCTGGCCAAGGACTTTTAGGTAGTTTCCATATCTTAGCTGTTGTGAATAATGCTGTGATGAGATGAACAGGGGAGTTCAAATCTTTTGGGTAAATTCCCAGAAGTAAGATTTCTGGATCATATAGTTGTTCTAGATGTATTTTTTGAGACACTTTCATACTGTTTTCTGTAGTGGCTACATTATTTTACATTCCTACCAACAGTATATAAGGGTTACAGTTTCTGCACATCCTTTCCAATACATATTACTTTTGGAGGTTTCTTTATTTTTATAATAACCATCTTGATAGATGTGAGGTAATATCTCATTGTGGTTTTGATTGGCATTTCTCTGATGATTCACGATATTTTTTTTCTTCTTTTTTTTTAAATTTTATTCATTTTAGAGAGGAGACACAGAGTGAGAGAGAGAGAGAAAGAGAGAGAGGGAGAGAGAGAGAGAGAGAGAAAGGGGGGAGGAGCTAGAAGCATTAACTCCCATATGTGCCTTGACCAGGCAAGCCCAGGGTTTCGAACTGGCGACCTCAGTGTTCCCAGGTCGACGCTTTATCCACTGCGCCACCACAGGTCAGGCAGATTCACAATATTATCTTTCATATATCTATTCAGCTTTTGTATGTCTTCTTTGCAGAAATGTCTATTCAACTCCTTTGCCCATTCTCTCTTTTTTTTTTTAATTTTATTTTATTCATTTTAGAGAGGAGACAGAGTGAGAGAGAGAGAGAGAGAAAGAGAGAAAGGGGGGAGGAGCTGGAAGCATCAACTCCCATATGTGCCTTGACCAGACCAATGCAGGGTTTTGAACTGGCAACCTCAGTGTTCCCAGGTCGATGCTTTATCCACTGCGCCACCACAGGTTAGGCTCCTTTGCCCATTTTCTAATTGGCTTTTTTTGTTACTGAGTTGTAAAAGTTTCTTATCTATTTTGGAGATTAGCCTCTGATCAGTTATCCATAGTTTACATGTATTTTCTCCCATTCTATATGTTTATTTTGGTGTGCAGAATTCTTTAGTTTGATATAGTTCCATTTACTCATTTTTGCTTTAATTGCTTGTACTTTTGGTGTCAAGTGCAAGAAATCAACACCTCTACCAATGATATGAAGCTCTTCCCTATGATTTCTTACAGGAATTATATAGTTTTAAGGTCTTACATCTAAACTTTTCATCCGTTTTATGTTTATTTTTATATGTGATATATGTTTAATGTTTTATAAAGTAATATATGTTTAATGGTTTGGCTTACAGGGGAGTGGTAAAAATAAAATAAAAGAACATTTTCTTTGAAAAACATGAAACTTGAAAGATGTCACTTTTGATATAAAGAGCTATTTTTCATCTCTTTTCTCAACATGATTTAAGATTGTTGATGGATTCTGCTCTGAAGTGCGTGCTGTGAAGATGCCACATGCAGACAAGGTTCTTCCCCTCAGAGTTAATGTCCCAGTAGTTTTTTACATTCCACCTGGAGTGAAGCTTCTAAAATTTTTCTGGAGCAAATACATGTGACTAACTGTGTTTCTAAACTTTAATGTGCATTCAGATGTCTGACAATCTTATTAAAATACAAATTCTGATTCAATTGGTCTATCTAAGGCTCGAAATTATATTTTTAACAAGCTCCCAGGTGATGTTAATATTGCTGGTCTGGAGACCACATTTTAAGAAGCAAGGGTTTAGATGAAATGGAAGTAAAAAAAATATCTGGGTTTCTGAAAATTGACGCAACTAACAGTATGGCATGACTAGTCTATAATGTGTGGCTCCATCAACAGTGTAGGGAAGTAAAGATTTTTCCTACTCTCCTAGGTTCAATAGCTGAGTCTTTAAAATAGATTGGCAATAAGAAGGTTAATAGAAGAAAAGGTAAACAAATTTATTATTTTTTATATGCATATTGGAGCATCACAGGAAAAATTGTGAACATCCCCAAAGCAGTGAGATTTGAGAACTTATATACTGTCTTAATGGGGTAAGGGAATACATGGGCAATTTAGGAAAGAGTAAATGATTTTTAGGAAAAATGAATGAATGGGCTGTTAGAAGAGATAGGAAATATGAGTTTGTGAAAAAATTTGTCTGGCTATGGAGTTGACTTCTAGTTTCCTTTCCAGTGATGAGTCGAGTTCTGGGGAGAGGTTTATGACAAATGAGTTTCTTCTGGAGGATCTGTCTATAGGCTGATAGGGGTAGTTCAGAGAAAACCTCCCTGTGCATTTGTTGTCTTTCAAGTAGTTTCAGCTCAAAATAAAGCAGCATGTTTTGATATGGCATGTCCAGAACTTCTTCAAAACCTATACTAAATTCAGATGTTTGCTTCTCACTATTGGAACCTTTCTTCTGATATATTATTGCTTATTAAACATTAGGAGGCTTAGCTCTTCTTAGAGAGATAATCTCTATGAATAACTCACATCTTCATTACAGGTACTCTATACTCAGTGATTGATTCTGGACTTTGAGAAGAATTATAAACACAATAAAAGATTTTTTGGCTCTTTTATCATGACAAAATCCTTGGGCAAATAGAAGTGTGAAAATCATAATTGTAAAAAAAATTCTTTAAAATATCTAGATCTCATTGTAGAGCAATTAATAATGACAAAAGAAACATAAAAAATCCAAATGCTTATGATAAGTACTTAATCTACCTCAAAGTAAAAGCCTGGCCAAAAAAGACCCATCTTGCACCAGAATACACATTCAAAATCGATATTTGCATGCCCGAGACTTGTTTGAAAAGGCGATTATGATCTTACAAGTAAATCATAAGAATTTTAAAAATTTTGTAAATGCTATATTTATATGACAGACAAGAACCACTCTGAAGGAGTCATTATGGTTTGTGAAATGATATGCAATTTCAAAATCATCTAAATCATTTCAATTGCCTGTATTTACATTTATATAATGGGTATTTATAATGGTGATTATTTTAGAACTTACCTTGTTTTCTAGAATCTCACATTGGTTTCTATGGGAACGGAATGGCTCTGAAGAAGAGTGTTTTAAGAACTCTTTATATTCAGTGACTGCTAACTGAGCTGCAAATTCTGTTTGTCTGTTAACGGTTTTTAACTCTTAAATTTTAATACAAAAATAAAAGTTGGGAATTCTAGCTACATAATTCATTTGAAATAATAAAAGCTATTTTTATGAAACATATGGCACATTGAAGCATTTGAAAACAAAATAACATGCTTTAGGAGCTAATAATCTGTTCACTTTTTAAAATTCATTAGTGATTAATTCACATTGACTATGTGCTTGTGCTTGGAAAATTGTATAAAAACACTTTATCTGATATATTGTTTCAATACATTTTCTGCTGCCATATAAACACACACACACACACACACACACAAACACACATACACATTTATGTGTTTTCTTACTTTTGTAAAAATTCCCTTTAAAAAGCAATGCAGAATATTCTGCCTTTAAAGTAATCCTTTGCCCATGCCTCACCCATCCTGTGCTATTATTTACCCTGGTCCTGTGTTATACCTTTACCATGTTCTCACCAGCTGGAACTGATTTTTACTATTTTTGAAACAAGCTCATAAGTCTTCGTATTTCGATTTTTCTTTTTCTTGGAATAGACTTTTAGATCATAAAGGAGCCTGACATGTAACTTATACATTACTTTTGTGCAGTTCACTGTATTTAATATTTCCCTACATTTTATGTTTTCTCATAAACTTTATTCTTGAAATCCCTGAAGAAATGATATTTCAGTATATTTTTAATTCCTTCTCAAAGTAATCAAAACCCACTAATAAGAGAAGCCTATTTCAGAAAAGAGTGCTAAAACTAAATTTTTGTTATACCCAAACTGTACAAGATGCTGGTTGAAAGCACATGGCATCCCATAACCAGCTTATGTTATAGCTACTCCAGTTATTGCTGACATATAACCTGCGTCTTAAATCCTAAAGGTACAGGTTGATAGCAGACTGCCAGGCAAGGGGGAATAAATGAGTGTCTTCTTTTGTTTGTTTGTTTGCTTTGTTTTTTACCTTTCTTGGGTTGGTGGACTTCTTCCTGCAATCAGTGTGGCCCTGACTGAGGTCAGGGTTGCTAGTTGGAGAATGACAGTTTGGGAAGTAAAGCTGTGGCATTGTGTGACCAAGGGGCCATCCTGTAACTCACTGACCTGGTATAAACTCCAAGATATTATATTTTCTTTCTGGAAAGTATTTTCATTCAGATTTGATTTTATGAAATAAATTAGTCATTACTATACTATACAGAAATATGGAAGGATAAATACTTGTGGAAAACACATAACCAAATGTTTTGGGGAAACGATATAATTGGTTGGCTCTTGTATTTTTTAAAAGTTGATTTTGATGTTTATTTCTTGTTTTTTAAAATTTATTTTTGTTTTTTTAAAATTATAGTTTATATTCAGTATTATTTTGTATCAGTTTCAGGTACACAGCACAGTGGTTAGATAATCATATACTTTACAAAGTAATCTCCCTGATATTTTCAGTGCCCATATGGAGTTACTACAATATTATTAACTATATTTCCTATGCTGTATAAAAGTTGATTTTGAAGTGAAGCATAAAACAAGTTGAAAAGTAAAAGCAAATATCATGTTGATCTTCGGAAGAGAAAATTTATTTTGCAAAGTATCTGAATATGAAGGTGAGGAATATGATTGTCTATTAGAGCTACTGAAAGTGGAGTGGGAGCCCATGGACCAGTGCCCATCTAAAACAAGATAAATAAAAAAGAGTGAGTGTGAACATTTAGAAACTTTAATTGCGCACTGCCACTTCATCTAACCGTGTAATTTTGTATTTTACAAGAATCAGCCCATGGCATTTGGATATTTTAAAAATTTGCTCTTGACTACAATTAGTTTGAGATGCACTGATCTAGCATAAATTATTGTAAGCCAGGGGGAAAAAAAGAGCGCTATTTAAATTTCGTAGCATTGAAAATAATTTATCCCATGTGATTCTATCTGAAAGCTGGCAAGTGAAGGATTTGTATCGCTGAATGATCTCTTTCTAACCCTAGAATAACAGGCTTATTTTCATAAGGTTACAGCAAAAGAGGCTGAAGCAGATATTCTCTTCCTTGCAGATAAAAGAACAACAGTGCTTTAGTGAGATGTCTGATATTACACAATTACCATCAAAATTTTAAAGTCAAATGAAAAGCACTGCATAGAACTTGTTTGGTACTCTGATGAAGAAAATAAAAACATCCTAGGTTGATCATGGCAATGAATTGGCTGTATTTGCTATTTCAGATGGCAGTGCTTTATCTTAAAATTTCAGAAGGAAAAGCTTTGTGTTATAGTGATTCGATGGATCACTAGCGAAACTACATATACTAAAAAATCAAGGTGAAGAATCAGAAGTAATCCAATAAACCAAAACAAAAAATAAAAAAAGAGAACATAGAAAGATTAGATAGAGTAGGAATGCATGTATAGTTTGGCTAAAGAACCACTAGAGCAGAAAAGGTATAAAATCCCCAAAGAGAAAAAGCTTGCTACCTTGAATTATAAATAGGAGTAATAAAATGGTAATGTGAAAGGGGAAGTTTAGACAAACATTGGGAATTTTTGTTAATTATTAAGAGTATTAGGTTAACTGAGTGGGTGCCCAATGAAGACATTTAAAACCTCACTGAACAAAGCTGTGGACATTATATTGTGGAGAGCACCACTCAATGACAAGGGGGACGGACTGGCTCAACCTTGAGGTCTTTTGCAGCTCTAATTTCTACTATTCCATAGCTCTGTGAAGGATAGTAGCTAAACTGCTTTATCAACCCAAACAAAACTCAACACAACCCTAAAACCCCAGACAAAACAATAATGTCAGCCAAAATTGAAACACGCCCCTTTAAAAGAAAGAAAGGAATACCCCAAAATGTTGCATCATATCCCAGAGATGACAAATTCAGACTCTGGCAATGTGCCCAGAGGAATAAATTTCAGAGACAGGACCCTTCAGTGAGCAAGCCTAACAAACAGGTTGGGAGATTTCAACTTCTCAGATAAACTTACAAAACCTCCCAGCTGATCTTAATAGGAGAGTAGGCTTAAAAGTGAAAGGGAAAAGAAATTTATCAAGCAGCCTGGTCTATGAGTGAAATAATTCATTTATTCACTCCATGCAGATTTATGGAGCACCTACTGGAGGCCAATGGTAATTTAGGGCGGGTACATGGTTGAACAAAACAGACAAGATATGTGCTCTTGTGGCACTTACATTTAGTGTGAAGGACAGTAAACAACACAGGATAATACATCAAATGTTAAGGAGTTAAGCACTAGGGAGGGTTTAAGCAGGATAATGCAGATGAAGGGGGAATCTGGGCAGCTGATTGTACTTAATAGTGCAATCAGGTAGAACTCACCGAGAAGGAGAGACATCTGAGCGAGACTTGAAGGAAGTGAAAGGCAGTGTCTAAGTGGATTTCGAAGGAAGAGTGTTCCAGGCTGAGGGAACCATAGAGTGCAGCAGGAAGGTTGACCAAACCTTTGTGCCTCAGGAACAGGAAGGTGACCCGTGTGGCTGGAGGAGAGTGAGCACGGGAAAGACAATTATGAGTATGGTCAGAGAGGCCTTGCAGGGCCATCAGGACCTCATCTTTTACTCCGTTTGAGTAAACTACCCACAACATCTTGAATCAAGAATCCTAGGAACTCAGTGAAGAAATTAATTCACACCAGATATCAACCTTCCTGGGAAACTGCTCTACCCACCCGTCAATAGTGTTTCTCTGTGCTCCTTTAGAATACTCCAGTAATATGTTATAATAATGTCAGCATCATACAGCTTAAGCAGTGTGTTCCTTTTTTTAAAAAAATATTTTATTTATTCATTTTAGAGAGGGGGAGAGAGAGAGAGAGAGAAAGAGAGTTAGTAGGGGCAGGAGCAGGTAGCATCAACTCCCATATGTGCCTTGACCAGGCAAGCCCATGGTTTTGAACCAGTGACCTCAGCATTCCAGGTCGATGCTTTATCCACTGCGCCACCACCGTCAGGCAGCAGTGTGTTCCTTAATGTGTTAATGTGCTACTAAGAAGAAGGAATAACCATCAGTTTTAAGGAAATTTTTTTTAATTTATTTTATTTTTATTTTATTCATTTTAGAGAGGAGACACAGAGTGAGAGAGAGAGAAAGAGAGAAAGGGGGGAGGAGCTGGAAGCATCAACTCCCATATGTGCCTTGACCGAACCAGTGCAGGGTTTTGAACTGGTGACCTCAGTTTTCCAGGTCGATGCTTTATCCACTGCGCCACCACAGGTCAGGCAATAACCATCAGTTTTGAAAATATGGATATTTGCTTGTATTTATTCTTATATCAGCAATGGAAGATCCAAACAAAATAACATATGATCTTTGTATAATGCTTGTACAAATATGAAATATGTGTTCTGTCACAGAAAATAAACCCTTAAATATCAGCAATTCTATTGTGAACTCACATTTTATGAAACCTAATCTTTACTAGGAGCTTGATAAATATACAAAGTTAAGAAGGAGCTTAAAAATCAATTTCAAAGACAAAAATGGATCTGTTGGTGAGAAATAATGACAATATTAAAGGCATTATTAGATATTTTCAGATAAAAATTATTATAAAATTAAAGGTTAAGTTAGAAAAGCACTATTCATATTTATTCATTAATTAAAAATATATGTTGAGTGCTAGTTATGTATCAGGCAAGTTTTCTAAACCCTACAGATAGAACAGTGAACACCATCTGAGAGCCTGCAATCTAATATGTTACTCCATTAAGATTCACCTCAGGCAGTTTACCAAACCATCCCTGTGTAACAATATGGAGTTCAAGATGTGGGGTGGAGGCTTCATCTGTAACCCAGCATCGCTTGTTAACAGGGACATGGTCAGGAAATGATGCTTCATGACCTGTAAATCCTCAGGTAGAGACTATGCTCAGGAACTTTAGAGAGGGGGAAGAGCACATAGTTATAGATGCATTGTCCAATACTATAGCTGCCAGCCATGGACAACTATTGAGCATTTGAAATGCAGACAGTCCAAATTGAGATGCATTCTAAGTATAAAATGCACTGGATTTTGATGACTCAGTATAAAACAGAGAATGTAAACTACTATTTCAAAAAATATTATGTCGACTGCATGCTGAAATGCTAATGTTGATTTATCTTGTTTCTTTTTATTTTTTTATATGTCTACTAGTAAATTTAATTTTTACATGTGGCCCAAACTCCATCAAATTAGGGGATGCATTTGATTCCAAGATTAGTTCAGTGCTATTGCATAATAATGGTTGACTTTTACTGAGTATTTAACGCATTAATGGAAATCTCTCTTCCAAGAATGTTACTTGTGTTTTAAACATTTAATCTCCATAATAACCCTGTAAGGAACCATTTCTCCAGATAAATAATTTGAGGCACAGAAAGGTCAAGAAATTTGTCAAAGGCTACAAATCTAGTGAATGGAAAAGCAATGAGGCTTTAAAACTGTAACTAGCCCAGTGGCTCTCAAACCTGTGTTCTACCATCTGCAGAACTTGTTAAGACACAGATTGCCGAGCTTCACCTCCGAAGGTTCTGACTCATTTGATCTGGACTGTAACCTGAGAACGTGCATCTCTAACAAGTTTCCAGGTGACGTGAATACCTGCTGATTTGCAAACCACATTTGAGAACTATTGCTCTAATACCACCTCCCTCCAATTTTAATCAAGTACTCAGCCTCTTTGAATCATAGTTTCTTTACTTTAAAGTATGACTATTTCATAAACCTACCTCACATAACATAAAATGTAACACTTCATACTGTATAGCTCACAGGTTTTTAGTATGTTTACAGTTTTGCAACTATTATCACTAATCTAGTTTCACAACTCCAGAAAGAAACCCAATACGCATTAGCAGTCATTCCCCCTTTTCCCCTTCCCCCAGGTCCTGGTAACCACTAATCTACTTTCTCTATGGAATTGCCTATTTTGGACATTTCACACAAATAGAATCATATAACATGTGGTCCTTTGTGTTTGATTTCTTTCCCTTAGCATAATAGTTTCAAAGTTCATCCATGTTTATAATGAATGTCAATACTTCATTCCATTTTATGGTCAAATAATGTAAAATTTTGTGGGCACTACACATTTTATTTATTTTTGAGGAACTATCAAATTGTTTGCAAGGCACTGTACCATTTTACATTCCTATTAGCAATGTATGAGGGTTCCAATTTCTCCATAATGTTGTCAACATTTGACATTTTTTTTGGTCATTTTGATTATAAACCATTTTAGTAGGTGTGAAATGATATCTTATTCTGGGTTTTTTAAATGCTTTTGGTGCATTTTATTGCTTTTCTTTCATAATATTCATCATGATTTTGATTTGCCTTTGCCTAATGACTAATGATGTTTTTCATCTTTTCAAGTGCTTACTGACCATTTGTGTATCTTCTTTGGAGAAATGTCTATTCAAATCCCTTGCCCATTTTTAAATTGAGTTGTCTTTTTATTGTTGAGTTATGTGTTTGTTTGTTTTTGTCCAAAGTGAAAGGAGGGGAGGCAGAGAGACAGACTCCCATGTGCATCTAGGCTGGGATCCACCCTGCAAGCCCACTAGGGGGCGATGCTCTCCCCATCTTGGGCGTTGCTTCGTTGCTCAGCAACCAAGCTCTTCTTACTGCCTGAGGCAGAGGACATGGAGCCATCCTCGGTACCTAGGGCCAAGTTGCTCCAATTGAGCCATGGCTACAGGAGGGGAAGAGAAAGAGAGAGAAGCAAGAGGGGGATGGAGGGAGAAGCAGATGGTTACTTCTCCTGTGTGCCCTGGCTGGGAATCCAATCTGGGAATTCCACACACGGGGCTGATACTCTACCACTGAGCCAACCAGCCAGGGCTAGTTATGCGTTCTTTATATATTTTGGGTACAAGACCCTTATCAGATATATATGGTTTGCAATTTCTCCCATTCTGTGGGTTGTCATTTTACTTTTTTTTTGGTGTCCATTGAAGCAAAAGGTTTTCAATCTTTTTAAAATTTATATATCTTTTAAATAAAAATTGTATATAAAGTATATGACATGATTTGATGTATATGTGCATTTTGAATTACTATAGTTAAGCTAATTAACATATCTCCTCTCATAATTACCATTAATAAGCTTTTAATCTTGATGGAATCCATATATATTTTCTCTTTTATCACTGTGCTTTTGGGTTACTTTTAGAAATCATTGCTTAATCCAAGGTCATGATATATTTTTTAGTTAATTTTCATATGTTGTATGAATTAAGGGTCTAACTATTTTCATGTGGATATACAGTTATCTCAGCCCCATGTGTTGATCACAAGAACTTTTTAAAATTTAGGTAAAAATATACTTCAGAGGCTGTATTAGCTACATTATTTTTATTTGTATTAACTACAATACTTTTTTCCTCCGGAGTGTTTTCCTGCTATTCTATGAAAGTTTTGTAAGCACTGTATTTAGAACAAAACAAATGTCTTCTGAATTAAAACCTCAAGTTTATAATGACTGACCACAATAAGATAGGCTTATTCAATTGCACTACCTTATTTACTGTTACATATTCAAGTACCAAGATCCACCATATGTCATCATATTTTAATTCTCCAATTCATACAGACAGGATGAGGAACAAAGACACATTTTTCCTATATGATGCTCCTTTGTGACCCTATTATACCATTTTGCTCTTGTTTGTGCTTCTGGTACCCATTCAAATGATGATATAAATACCAATTTAAGATGTGGTGAGTTATTCCCATATGCTACTGTAGTCATTGGATGTACAAAACAGAGCAAAATAGATGGAGGCTAGAAAATAAACAAAAAATATTTTTAAAATGCAAGTTCTTCTGTGGGACTGACAGCAATTAATTATACATAGATATTTCCTTTCCAAAGGAAGTCAGGTAGATGAAATGTCAAACACATTGTCCAGATGTTGTAAGAGGAGTGCGATGGGGGTGAAAATGCAGAATTGAAAAGGCGTGGGTGCATATGGCATCCAGAAAAACGAGAATTGTAAAGTAAAAAATTTTTGGTATTCCCCTAAATTAAGGGCTCCGAGATTAATGACAGGAATATTTAGGGTCCTGAGTAGATATAATTCTGTGGTACCAAATTGTAAGAGGAAGTGTCAGCAAGCTGTCTCAGCTTAAAAACATTCTCTTTGTTTTATTCTCTGGTTCCACAGTCATTAAGCTTATGCCAGTCCTTAGTTCATTACTGAGATTGGGATCTAGAGAGAGAAAGAAAATAACTAACTTGCTTAATGTAAATACTTAGCACTATAAATTAAACTTCCTTGGTGATTTTATAGAACATAAGCCTAAACTCTGTTAGCTGTTTAGAGGTTTTGCATATAATGACTGAGTTACAAAGAAAATCCTAGGCTAGCTTTGAGACCAAGCAACATTGCAGAGTAGAGTGATGGTAATGAATTTAGAAACCAAGCCACAGAGCCTTGTGCATTTGTTCTAGAATCACAATAAAATATTTTTTTAAATTTATAAATTAAATTTAATGGAGTGACCTTGCAATAAGAGTACACAGGTTTCAGGTAAACATCTCTATCACATTTTTATTCAATAAAATTCTAGTTAGTTACTCTCATGAGTCAAATGATAGAAATAAAATTTGAAGCCCAATTTTTCTTTTCTTTCTTCTTCTTCTTCTTCTTTTTAGTATATTAACTAAATAGCTACTTGACACTCAGAGAATTCTGATAGGGATATACGTATCCCAATAATATGTTCATGGGGGGAGGGGGTTCTTGTGAAAATGCCTGCACATCTGAAAGTTCCTGAAAAATAAATATTACCCACAAATAGAAACCCAATCAACATATTGTGTGTTACTGTGTGTGTGAGAGAGGGACAGGCAGGGACAGACAAGAAGGGAGAGAGATGAGAAGCATCAATTCATAGTGTGGCATCTTAGTTGTTCATTGATTGCTTTCTCATATGTGTCTTGACCAGGGGGCCTCCAGCTGAGCCAGTGAGCTTGGGTTCAAGCCAGAGACCATGGGGTCATGTTTATGATCCCAAACTTAAGCCAGCGACCCTGTGCTGAAGTTGGTGATCCCACACTCAAGCTGCATGAGCCCCCACTCAAGCAAGTAATATTGGGGTTTTGAACCTGGGTCCTCAGCATCCCAGGGCAATGCTCTATTGACTGCACGACTGCCTGGTCAGGCCCCAATCAACATTTTTTTTATTACTTCTTCTCAATAAAAACTGAATGCCAAAGACTATCATCCTACAACTTCAAACTAGGGACTATAACTGGAAGTATTTAAAATAATTTATAACTTCCCCCAAGTTTATTAAATTCTTTGCTGGTGTCAGCATTTCTGCAGTATTTAGCATAAAGTTCTAAGGCAGAAATGGTGTGTATGTCTATGCAGTTAACAGGAGAGAACTAGGGAGTACACAGTTCACTCACAGCAGTCTTGAAGATGAGAACAGAGGAATCTCTAGGGATAGATACAGTAGGAATAGTATTAAAGTGAAAAGGAATACAGGTTATGGAATTCAGCTGTACATCTTTTAAGTCATATAGTATTAAAAGTCAAGCCACAGAGCCTGATGAATTTATGTTCTATAAAATTCTTGTCAGTAGCTAACATGAGCCTTAAGTCTTTATTACCATGAATTCCATGGGCCTACATGAGAGAAGGAGCACTTGAGAATTACCTTGGGCTAGAAACTAGACCCAGCAGTTCCACAGAAGTATAGCCTGCCTGTCTCCTGTTGGTCCCACCAGGTTAAATTCTCTTGAATCAGGCACTGATAGCAGAAACCATAAGAACAACAGAGACCACAGTGGTGATGACTGTACCCCACCCAGGCTGCTTAGCTTCTGACATTGACCTAACCAGGTCTTCTTTAAGAACCTGCAGTCACCCTGACTGTTTTGTGACTTCTGATTACATGTGGGATTGTTGCTACATGCACACCTGGGACTGAATTGAACAGCTGATTGCCCCACTCTACTCCACATTACCTGAGATCAAGCAATTGTGTGTTAACCCCAAGGACTCAGGAATAGCAAACGGAGGCCAAGCTAGCACAAATATGAAAGTCAGCACCTAGGGTCTTATGAAAAGCATGCATTTTTAAATATTAAAAAGCAAGCTATAGTTAGCTTAATTCTGAATTCTGGGGCTGATTCCAAGCAAAGCAAAATCCCCCACGTCCTGGGCAGAGCAAGCCTGTACGTGTGGTAGCCTTGATGTCTTCTCCCTAGGCAATCACTTCTCTTACCTTAGAACAGCACTGCCAGGTTGCCAAGGACTTTCCCCCACATGGAGGGGCTGATTCATAAAACAGTGACTGGCTGGGTTACACGGTGTCCTGGATTTTAAAAACTGAGCCGGAGCCAGGGTGTGGACCATCTATGCAATTCTGCCCCCAGCTTGTGTCAGCATGTCCTGGTATTTAAGCAGGGTTCATATGCGTGCTCATTTGTATGAAGAACATTCAACCAAGGAATACAATTATTATAGGTTTTTTCATTGACAGGAAAGTCAAATCTTCTGGTTAGTGGTTAGAATGGATAAAAACTGATTATTCTAAAAAGCTGTGATCTTAGAATGTTAGCCCTAAAGTAATTCTCTTTATGTACTATTTACTATTTTTTTCATTTCATTACACTTCATAAGCTCCCACACGGTAGAATTTTATCTATTTTACAAATGGAAAAATTAGTTTTCCAGATCATAATCAATCAAT
Source organism: Rhynchonycteris naso (assembly GCA_037038555.1). Classification (NCBI taxonomy): domain Eukaryota; kingdom Metazoa; phylum Chordata; class Mammalia; order Chiroptera; family Emballonuridae; genus Rhynchonycteris; species Rhynchonycteris naso. Next base: position 121,714,024 of record CM073002.1, read on the forward strand.
AATAAAGCAAAAGGAAAATAATCCTAAATATATAAATCTCTATTTATGGTGGTAGTATGAGAAAACTCTAATTTATAACACTTCCATGATAAACACATCCCCTGTGAGTATTTTTAAATGCTGTTCTTTCTGTGTCCTTGGGATTTTTAGAGAAATGTGGGAATAGGAGAGGAAAAATATACATTTTAAGGAATTCAAAGCAAAATCAATTTACATGCTCTTTTGTTTTATTTTTTAAGAAGTTTTAGATTTATAGAAAAATTGTGAGGCTAGTGTGGAGAGTCCCATATACCCCATACCTCATTTTCTCTGTCGTTAACATGTTACCTCACTATGGTCTATTTGTCCACTATCAATACATTAGTGTTAATTAAAGTTTATACTTAATTCAGATTTCCATAGCTTTTACCTAATTTTTTTTCTGTTCCAGGATCCCGTCCAGGCTATCACATTACCTTTAGTTATCAGGTTTCTGTAGCTTTCTCTTGATAGTGACAAGACTTTCTTGGTTTTTGATGATCTTGGCAGTTTTGAGGAGTAGTTAAGTATTTTGGTTCTAGCTCCATTTCTATCTCTATCAATATTAGGTCTTTTGTCAAATGACCCTCTATTGAGATTTTTCTAATGTTTTTCTCATGATTAAACTGGGGTCATCATTTTTGGGAACAAGACTAAAGAGATGAAGTGCCATTTTCATCCCATGATTCCAAGGATGCTATCAACATAATTTACCACTGTTAATATTGACTTCCATTACCTGAGGTAGTGTTTTTCAGGTTACATGCTATTTTGAAATTTTATTTAATTATATAGAATAATCTCTTCACTTAACACATGAACTTTAATTTGAAACATAATTTATCCAAGTAGCAGTAGAATTAGCACTAGCTATCACTGAACAGTTTACAATACATAAGAGATGACATTGCGTATTTAGGAGAGTGATAGTAGGAGGAATTACACAACAAAGAAACTGGTTTAGTGAGCCTTAAAATTCATCATGAGTACAATTCCTATGGAGCAGGTTGATACTATCAATTCTTCACTAGCATATTTTACTTTGCAAAACATGTTGCAATCACTCCTTGGGTATTTTCCCTCCAACATCCCTATGAGGAAGCAAAATAGAGAGCTTCCTTGGTTCACTTTCAACCAAGGACGGGGTTTGGAGTCAGAGACTGTGTTTGATTTTGAGGTTAGACACTTACTACTGTATAATCTTTGCAAAACTTTTTGGAGCACTTCATCTATAAAAGGGAGCAGTGGCCAAAATGTACAAGAACGGAAAAGGAATAATGTGAAGTATGTTGGATAAGGAGGTATGGATTAGTACAAGATGCAGAATACGAATTTCATGATCTTATATATCCATAAACATGTTTATTCTTAAAGCTCATATACTTCATTGCACAACAGAAAATATGTATTTTGCTAAGGCCTCATGGTATAGTAGAAAGACTCAAGCCCATTAAGTAATCGTCTTACCATCTCGAAATCAGATGAATAAAATTTCAAGAGCTCATGATATGGAGTCAAAAGACCTGGGTGTATCTACTGACTTTGTCACTTTCTAAAGTGTGGCCTTGCGCAATTACTTAAATCCCTTAGTCTTGGTGTATTTGCCTATATAATGAGTATAATATGGGGATTAAATAAAAGCACCTAGCACATCTGAATTTTAACCGACTTTGGAGATGCTAGGTCTTAATATGGCTCTGGAACAACTAGCAGAAAGCTATGGAGCATTCTTAGCTATACTTTCAGTGAAGGACTTGGGCTTCTAATATACTAGAAGGCCATTATTTTGACATTTGGTTTAAGGCTAGTCTTAATTTGACTCAGTTATTTTAGGCAAGAATGTTTTCAAAAGACCTAAGTGATGTTATTAACAAATGGGTTACATCTTCTCTTCACAGAGTTAAGCCTCTAATTATACCTTGAGCTGATTTATTAGTACTACAGGCTTAAACATTTCCTAACTATTATGACTGACTAGAGACTCAGGATAACTGTCCACATGCAAGGGATCTGAATGGCAAAGACACCACAGAGAAAGAGGTGATGCTTTGTGGATGAGTCACAGGGAAAGGCTTAGCTAAAGGTATTAATTAGGGTAATAGGAAATTATAACAAGTAAAATATGGGTTAAGTATCAGTGAATTTCCCTTAAGGACATACTTCCTATAATAGGAGGGAAGAGTCTTCTAAAGGAGGTGATTAAAAACTCAAAGCTTAAGACCTTTAAAATGAGACTCAACAGAGTCCTATGAACATACCAGAGAGAAGAATCCTGCTCTGGTGTGTGTGAAGGGAGTTATCTAATAGCTTCTTTCACTGCTAAGGGCCTTGAGTCGCTAATCTACCCAGTAATTGAATACATTACAAACCATCAAGTACACAGTCCCTTTCCTTGAGTGTGAAGCTGTCATTTCTATGGACACTATTTCTTTTGGGGCAACTTTCCAATACCACTGATATTAACATAAAAACTCTGTAAGCCTCTTTATTTTTAAGAATATATACATGGTTCTTCCAGTAAAGAAAATTTTATTTCTTAAAATATAAAGGACAAATATTAATTTTAGTTTCTACTATTTGCTTTGTACCCTTATTGCATTTAATGACCAAGTCCTGTTAAATCCACTTATAAATATCTGAAACATCTACTTTTTTGCACTACCTTCATTTGATCCACACTCATCTATCTCCTAGGTTATTGTAACAGTCTCCTAAACTGGTCTCCCTGCTTCTCATCTTTTTTTTTTTTAGATTTTATTTATTCATTTTAGAGAAGGGAGACAGAGAGAGAGAAGTGTGGGAGGAGCAGAAAGCATCAACTCCCATATGTGCCTTGACCAGGCAAGCCCGGGGTTTTGAACCAGTGACCTCAGTGTTTTGGGCAGACACTTTTACTCACTGCGCCACCACAGGTCAGGCTCCCTGCTTCTCTTCTTATCCCCTTTAATTCATGGCCCACAGAGCAGCTAAGGTGATCTTTTAAAACACTAATCTGTTTTAAAAGATTTTAAAAGGTGAGGATGTGGAGAAAGGGGAACCTTGTGCACTGTTGGTGGAAATGTAAATTAGTGGAGCCATTATGGAGAACAAAATGGAAGGTATTCAAAAATTAAAAATAGAAATACCGTATTATTCAGCAATCTGCTTCTGAATATTTATTTGAAGGAAATAAAAACATTAACTTGAAAGACATCTGCACCCCCTCTTTATTGCAGTTTTATTTATAATGGCCAAGATATGGAAACAATCTACGTGTCCATCAATGGATGAACAAATAAAGAAAATGATGTGTGTGTGTGTGTGTGTGCACGCATGCGTGTGCGTGTGTTAGAGTGAGAGTGAGAGAGAGCTACTGGAATATTATTCAGTAATTAAAAGGAAATTCTACCATTTGCAACAGCATAGATGGACCTTAAAGGCATTATGCTAAGTGAAATAAATCAGACAGAGAATGCCAGATATTATATGACCTCACTTTTATGTGGAATCTAATCTAAAGCAAACAACAATAAAAAAAAACCCCTCTAAAATACAGAGAACAGATTGGTGCTTGCCAGAGGCAGGGTGGGGAGTGGGTAAATAGGTGAAGGGTACAAACTTAGTTATAAATAAGTCCTGGGGGTGTAAAGTACAGCATAGTGACTTTAGTTAATAATGCTGTACTGTATATTTGAGAGTTACTAACAGAGTAGAGCTTAAAAGTTCTCATCACAAGAAAAATATTGAAATTATGTGTGGCGATCAATTTGCAGTATATACAAACATTAAGTTATGTTATATACCCAAAACTAATATAATATATTTCAATTGTATTTTAATTTTTAAAAATCCAAACACTAATCTGATTATGTCATGCTCCCATTTAAACACACTACCTACTTCCTTATTATGAGTTTTAGGTTCCTTATACACAGCATTTCTTTTCCAGGCTTATCTCCCTCCTCTCTGTCTCACATTCAATTCCCCAGCCACACTGCACTGGATTATGGACAGCTCTCCAAATATGCTGGCTCTTTCTTTCTTGCCTTAGTTCCTTCTACCATTAATGCTTTCTAATAATCTTGTTTCACCTGAATAACTCTTACTCATCATACAGATTTAACCATGGACAAACTTGTTTCAAAATATCTTCCCATTGTCCCCCAAGACAAGATTAAATGCCCCTTCTGTGTAGTCCCATGCCACTATGTTCACCTCTCTGCAGCTCTATCACACCCTAATATTCCTTAAGAGGTTATCAACCATCATGATGGACAAGGACTGGATCTTTTGCACTGTGTTATCCCCAATACTTACTACAATGCTTGGCACCTAGTAAATACAAAGTAAAACACTGTTGAATCAATAAATGAATAGCAGATTTTTTCATGGAAGAAGTAACACATTGATAGAATGGCACAAAAGGGAACCATGTTAGGGAAAATAACCTAAGGACCTTTGTGGGGGGAAATGTAATTCAGTCTGGGCAGAAAAGGTGATATTTGGGGCAAGAACTGTATGAACAAAGGTAACTGGATGAGAATAAGTAAAGGATGTGCATGAAATACTTAGTCTGGGTGCATTGGAGTGGAGGATGTATGTTGAAAAAATAAAGAATAGCCAAATTATGAAGAGTTAAAAGGCAGCAAGAAAACTATAGACACAGTATAGTTGGAAATTGTGACACACTTATGACTTTAAGGAAGATTAATGAGAGAAGTATATAGAAGAAACACTGGGCAAGATTAATTTTACAGTCATCAAAAGCAACGGAGCCTGACTAGGCAGTGGCGCAGTGAATAGAGCGTCGGACTGGGATGCGGAAGACCCAAGTTTGAGACCCTGAGCTCGCCAGCTTGAGCACAGGCCCATCTGGCTTGAGCAAAAGCTCGCCAGCTTGGACCCTAGGTCGCTGGCTCCAGCAAGAGGTTGCTCAGCCTGCTGAAGACCCGCGGTCAAGGCACATGTAAGAAAGCAATCAATGAACAACTAAGGTGTTGCAACGACAACGAAAAACTAATGATTGATGCTTCTCACCTCTCTCCGTTCCTGTCTGTCTATCCCTCACTCTGTCCCTTAAAAAAAAAAAAAAAAAAGCAACGGAGAGGTTGATGTGCCATAATATATAAATAAGGAGATGTGGTTTGTTAAATTACTGTTTCAAATATTTACTCCCTTTCTCTTACACTCTACATCTCCCACCCTTGGGCTCTGGACTTAATCATGTGACTTGCTTTGGTTGATAGAATGTTAGTGAGGCTTAAGAAGCATTTGTGCGGTTGGATTTGCTTCTGCTATTGCCAAGAGAAGAACATGTTCTGGATAACCTAGAGAGAGAAAGAGAGCTAGGGAGCAGCCAGCCCACAAATACATGGTAATTAAAAAGTAGTTGTTTTAAGCCACTGAGGTTTGGGTGTTTTGTTATGCAGCAATAGTAACTGATACAGAGGATAAGGATGCAATAATGGTATAGAAAGATGGGAGGGAATGGTTAGAACATATTTTGAAGAAAAAATTAATAAGCTGAAATAACTTCTGTTCATAATGAAATTTAGATGTTAAAAATGCAAAAGAATTGCTTTAAAATGATTTTTTAATGGAATAAATTGAGAATATCTGAACAAGAAAATCTGAAGCAAATGAATAACTTTATTCTTCATAAGAAGCAGTTGCTTAGGTATATTCTTTTCTTTTGGGGGTAGATGTATTTTTCTATTCAGCAAATGTGTGCTTTGTGCATTTGAATTCACAATGGTCCTTATTTGGTGAAATTTTTTTTTTGAAAAGTGTACCAGTTAGTTAATTATTTACTTACAAAGCAGGGAGGATGATGTCATTGGAAACCATTTATTCCTGTGGATTCACATAAATGTAGAATGCAAATAAAATAACATTTTCTGAATAGTCCCCTGCACATTTTCTCTTTAGGAGAAAATAAAAGTTAACTGCAGCTTTCTGGTAATTTTTTTTCTTTTTGTAGACTCTAGGTAATCTGGAGTGACTAATCCAGCTGACTTTACTCAATTATCTGGTGTGCTTTTGGCAAGAAGCACGTTAATGGTAGAAATCAGAGGGGCGTTACAAATAGAAGAGCAAAGAGCCATGTAATTCTTTGCTTATAAGAATCACCCGCTGTTGTTGGAAAAATCACATTGCAACATTTTAATTTTGGGGTCAAATCAGTCATCCTTGTCTAGACATAATCCTCAACCACAGAAGAAAGTATTTCTCTTTGCCTCTCCACCAAACTTCCAGCTGCAAATGCACTTTCACCTGAGCCCCACTGTGTGATTCACATTTCCATAGGCAAGCTGCTTCTGCTTATTTTACATGCAGAGTAAGAGGGAAGGCAGGTGGGAAAGAAAGAGGGAGAGGGAGAGGGAAAGAAAATAAAAGAAAGAGGGAAATGAATAAAAATTTCTCTACAAGATTACTGTAAACCAGTAAATATGGCTGAGGTAGTATATGTAATTGTCAAGATCCAACATACCATCTTGCTGTGACTATATTCTTTCTAAAAGCTACACACTATGGCACAGCATTGCCACCTCAAATCTGTGAAATACCCTCTTCTATCATTGCAGAGTTCAAACTTTCTGGGTGAAAGACTTCGCCTTAACAAATATTTCTGGGAAGATATATTTTCTCAGATACATTTTTATAAGTGAAAATTGGGATACAGTCAGGAGTACCCAGAAAGTGCTTGGCTGGTTCTGTCAAGGGAGTGAACTACCTCTAGGTGCTGGCTTTCTCCTAACTCACTCCTGGTCATGCCAGAAGAGACAGAAAAAGGTTGAGGAATCCTAGAATCTGAATTGAAACTATGAGGAGCTCCTGGGAGGACAGAGGAAAGTTACACCCAGGTGTGAGGGGCATGACAGCCCAGGGCAGGGGGCTATTCCATGCTCTGGCTCAGAGTCAGTCAAGCTCTCGAGCCTGGGTGAAAAGTGATTAAAAACACATTCAAGAGGCCAGCACTTAGGCAGTCTTCCTTCCCTCTCCCATTCTCCTTTCTTATGAGATAGGCAATTGCAATTCAGAGATACAGCTCTTGACAAAGAGTAGTGACATAAGCCAAAGTCTAGGAAGATTTCAAAGCAGGCTGTCTAGCCGATGGTGGGGAGAACAAATAAAGTGAATGATAGAGGGTGAGTTATAACAACAGAGACATTCGTCATTGAGGAGCATCCACTCCCCAATGCCAAATGTACTCTATGGGTGCTAGACAGGGCCTAGGCTTTTACTGCTTCAGCTTGGAAACAATACCAGTCAAAGTGGTATTATTTTTTGAAATGCAAGCACTATAAAAGAAGACAGACTGAACAACCTGTACTAGATGAACACAATTAAGGTACTTGGTAGAAGAAAAAAATTTTTTAAAGCATAATAAAAATTCGCAAAGAAATAAAGGACATTATTCAGAATACAAATAGACACACATCATTATAAGATTGATTCAGTGAAAGAAACAGCATCAAAAATGAGAGCTGCAATGAAGAACTCAATATATCTAAAGACAAGTTAGGAAACTGAAAGATCAGGTGGAGCACACTCCCAGGAAACAGCAGAAAGGAAGATATAAAAGGAAAAGTAAGAGATACAGAGGATAGAAGATTTAAAAAAATGTTGAGATCTATGTAATAGGAGCATTGGGAAGAAGGAACAAATAATTAGAGGAAGGAAATACAGCCAGACCTTGAGGGTATTACATTAAGTGAAATAAGTCAGAAAGAGAAATACAAATACAGTATGATATCGCTTATCTATAGAATCTAAAAAAGCTGAACTCAGAGAAGAAGACAGTGGAATGGTGGTTTCCAGGGTCTGTGGGGTGTGGGGTGAGGCGTGAGGGAAATGGGGAGGTATTGGTCAAAGGGCACAAACTTCCAATTATAAGATGAATAAGTTTGGGGATCTGATATAGATCACGGAGAAGATAATAATAGCAGTACTATATTGTGTACTAAGAGAGTGGGCCTTAAATGTTCTCACTACAAAAATAAAATAAAAAAGTAATTATGTGAGGTGATGGATATGTTAACTAACCTCACCATGGTAAATCATTTCACAATTTATAAGTGTATCAAATCATCACGTTGTACACCTTAAATTTATACAATGTTGTATGTCAATTATAGCATAATAAAGTTGGAAAAACAAAACAAAGAATTAAACCAAATAAATAAAGGAAAGAAAATATTTGAAGAGATAATAAGCAAGAATATTTTAGAGCCAAGGACATGCTGAAGACTTTAAAAAGTCCCATGGACTGGTAAATAGATAAAAAAAAGAAAATAAAAACTAGGTACAATTAATAACATCAACCAAAAAATACCAACTTTACAAGATTTCAAAGCAGGAACGGAGGATGGGAACAGGGTATTATACCTACGAAGGAACAAAAATGAAATTTCTATCATCAACATTCAATGAGTTAATATATATAAATTGCTTAGAACTCTTGCTTGTGCATAGTAAGCATTCTGTAAATGATAGCCATTCATATTATCAAACTTCTCAACAGCAACCTAGATGGAAGAAGACAGTGGAGTAATATTTGTGTTACTGATTAAGACAAAGTACCTCCCCGATTCTCACTTCAGAAAAATACAAAAGAAAAAGAAAAGATCTTTGAATGTAAGGTTTTATAATATTATCAGTGATGTAAGGCTGAAAATAATTTATAGCATGAGATTCTCATTAAACATGAGATTCTCATATTTCCTATAGGAAAAAAACTAGATCTTGGAGGATACTATAAATATATATAGGGAATAAAGCTTGATTTCATATAAAAATGCAAGAATCAGGAAGAGAAACAAGATATATCTATAGTGATTCCAAATGAGAGTTCTATGTGATACAGAAGTGGCCAAGGTGACCAGATAAAAGTGAGAATATGCTCCATTACATCTTTTATTTGGAGGGGAGAAAATGTCAGTTATTGGTGAGATTAGCTCATGAAAGTGATGAGAAAAGCATTAATTTTAATAAATACCAGTAGAAAATAAAACTATATAGTATATCACTCTCAAACCAGAAAATTCCGTATTTCTAAGCAAGGTAAGAATCTTAGCCTGGATATCCAAGAAAGCAGACTCTGAGACAAGGGCTTACCTGTAAATTGTTTATTTGGGAAGTGATTGCAGTGAGCAGGAATGGGGAACTGGGAGAGTGAAATGGAAAAAAAGGAGGGAAAACCAACACAACGATGCATTATGGAGCTGAGGACAAATAAGAGCAGTCCCCATGAAACCTTCTAAGGAGCTGTGGAAACGTTCCTCACTAGTCTGCCCAAGGAATGGCAAAACAAAGTGCACTGTCCCATGGGGTGCAAAGTCACACTTCTAGGCTGTCTGTGAATAAACTGCCCATTTCATGCTGCTGCATTAGGTAAGCCTTGGGGCAGGAAGCTAGAAGAAAGAGGTATTAGATGCAGGTCAGGCAAGGTGCTATTAGGTTACACCCATGTGAAATTCATCACTGCAGTAAAGACTGGAGTAAAAGTAGGATAAGCATGCTATATAATGTAGGAGGCAAGTGCTACCTGAAAAAGTAGAGGCTAAAGAAGAAAAAAAACACAAATATGATAAAAAAGAGGACACACAAAATTATATAGTAGAAATAAGTCCTGGTAGAAAAATAATTACAATAAATATGAGTAAACTCACCAATCAAAGGACATGAATATTCAGGTTTGATAAGACAGCAAAATTTGAGCAAAATATTTTTAACAAGAGAGATTTAAATATATAAAGAATGCATAAAGCTCAGCAAGAAACAAGCAACCAATCCAATTAAAAGGTAGTGAGAGGGACCTGAACAGACACTCCTCCCAAGAGGACATACAAATGGCCAACAGACATATGAAAAGATGCTCATCTTCACTAGCTATTCAAGAAATGCAAATCAAAACTACAATGAGATACCACCTCACACCTGTTAGATTAGCTATTATCAACAAGACAGGTAATAACAAATGTTGGAGAGGCTGTGGAGAAAAAGGAACCCTCATTCACTGCTGGTGGGAGTGTAAATTAGTACAACCATTATGGAAGAAAGTATGGTGGCTCCTCAAAAAATTAAGAGTATGACAACCATATGACCCAGCAATCCCTCTACTATGTATCTACCCCCCAAAAACTAAAAAACATTGGTATGTAAAGACACATGCAGCCCCATGTTCATCACAGCATTATTCACAGTGGCCAAGACATGGAAACATGGTAGAAGGATTGGGTAAAGAAGATGTGGTTCATATATACAATGGAATACTACTCAACCATAAGAAATGATGACATATTGCCATTTATGACAACATGGATAGACCCTGAGAACATTAACTGAATGAAATAAGTAAATCAGAAAAAGCTAACAACTGTATGATTTCACACGCTAGGTGGGATATAAAACTGAGACTCATGGACATAAAAGTGAAGTGGTTACCAAGGGGAAGGGGATGTGGGGCAGAGGGATGGGGAGGGGGCGGGGAAAGGGTGTAAACAGAGGGACAAATATAAGGTGATGGAAAATGATTTGCCTTTGGGTGATGGGTATACAACATAATCTACAGTTCATATGCTATAGAAAAGTTTACCTGAAACCTATGTACTCTTATTGATCAATGTCACCCTGTTAAAGTTGATTCTCTAAATAATATTATTTTAAAATAAATATTTAAAATAAAAATATTTTAAAAAGTTGAAAAATAAAAGGTTAAAATAGTACCTATCAAACAAATATTAAACCAATAAAAATTTGCTTAGCAAACTGGAGATTTTAATATAATTCTTGGTGATTTATCTACCAGGAGTCAAAAATAAGCAACAGTTTAAAAAATTTAAATAATTTAATATGTCAGAACTAACAAATGTGTAAGGAAGTTTATATCCGTCAAACAAAAGAAAAAAGAATATTCTTTTAAAGTACAAATGGAAAAATCACAAAAAGTGACTATATAATGAAAATTTCTCAAAACATTCCAAAATTTCAGCATCATAAAAACTACATTTTCTGACCATAATGAAAAAATTTAGATGTTAAAGACATGTAAAAGAATAGCTTTAAAAATGCTATATGTAGCTAAACCTGTGGTGGCACAGTAGATAAAGTTGCGACCTGGAATGCTGAGGTTGCTAGTTCAAACTCCCAGACCTGCCTGGTCAAGACACATACAAGAAGCAAGAAGCAACTATGAATTGATGTTTCCTGCTACTCCCCACATTTCTCTCTCTCTCTCCCCTCTCTCTCTAAAAAATAAAAAAAAGCTATATATATAAAACAATCCCATTTACATATGCATAAAAATGTACCTAGGAATAAATTTAACCAAAGAGGTAAAAGACCTGTACTCAGAAAATTATAAGACACCGAAGAAAAAAATTGAAGAAGATACAAATAAATGGAAGCATGCTCATGGATCAGAAAAATTAACATTGTTAAAATGACAATACTATCCAAAGCAATCTAATGATTCAATGCAATTCTTATCAACATACCAATAACACATTTCACAAAACTAGAACAAATATTTCAAAAATTTATATGAAACACAAAAGAGCCTAAATAGCCACAGCAATCTTGAGAAAGAAGAACAAAATTGGAGGAATGAGGCTGATATCAAAATATATTACAAGGCCATAGTAATCAGAACAGCATGGTACACTCCATGCTGTAGCACCCTGCACTTCATTTCCATTCCCATTTAGTCTTCACCTCACCTCATCACAGCACTTGTCATCCTATATATTGCCCATTTGCTTCTGGACAGGGACTCTTTCTGTTCCAATCACCATGATAGGCCTCTGGTTTAAAAAAGAGTCCCTCAAGGAGGATATGAGGGAACATTACTTTACTGTGTGAGATCTGGTTTCTGAGATCCAGTGGTTCTCAACTATAGGACCCTAGAACAGTGGTTCTTAACTATGGTTACACATAGGAATCAGATGGGGAGCTTTAAAATATTTAGTGACCAGGCCACACCCATGATCAGTTAAATCAGACTCCCTAGAGATGAGACCTAGGCATTTTTTAATCCCCAGGTGATTTCAATGGACAGCCAAGGTTGAGCAGCACTTGCTCATAGGTAGCAACAATGGCAACTGATGTTTTTTTCTTGCTACAAGATGTTTGACTGATGGCTGCATCCCAGATGTTGAATTCAAACTTATGCTAATTTAGATGAACTCTGTCATTCCTGAAACATATCTCTGGCCTTGATGTCTGGTATGATTATAGGCAAGAGCTAAACAGGCTGGTTTTGACTGGAAACAACAGCCACAGCTGGGATATTCCCAGAATTGACAGGGACAGTTTCAGAAAGTGTCCAGATGATACTGAAGTCTCCCAACCTGGGCTATTGTTTTCATTTATTTACTTATTCCTTCAACAAGCAGTTACTAAGCAACTATTGCATGTCAGGTACTTTATTAGGCACAAAAGATACAATAGTGAACAAGACATGGTTTCTGGCCTTCAAAATAATCCATCATTATGCTCCTATAGCTTAGGCTGTTATGACCACATTGTAACAATTGCCCTAAATCAGAAGCAACTCAGGGAAGGAAATTGATAATGATCCCAGGCTTGTATACTGTACTTCGAGTCCCCTCTTAAGCCCTAAGCAGATGCTGGTTTCTGCTTCAGCTGACAGTGGCAGGCATATATGAAACCAGCAACTTTTGGTTATCATCATTATTAATTTGGTGTAGTTGATCTCTGACCGCTCTTTTGCAGTCCCCACAAAGGTATGAATTTCAATAAGCTGCATCAAGTAAAATTCTGCTGCTTGTTACAGTCGAAGGAGTCTGTTCACCTACATCCCCAAAAGGAAAAAAAGATAAAACATTTGGTTGGTAGACGAAAGAATGACTAAGTGATCTAATAAGCAAATATCTCTGCTAATTCTTTAGAATTTTGAATTGTAATTTTTTTGAGTTGTAAAAAGTGACAAAACAAACAAACAAACAAAACAGCATGGTACTGACATTAAAATGGATCAATCAAACAAAATAGAAATAAACCCACACCTATATAGTCAATTAATATTTGACAGAGGAGGCAAGAACATACAATGGGGGTAAAGACAGTTTGTTCAATAAATGCTGTTGAAAATTAGACTGATAGATGCAAAAGAATGAAACTAGACCACCTTTTTACACCATATATGAGAATAAACTCAAAATGGATTAAAGACTTAAGTGTAAGACTTAATACCATTAAAATTCTAGAAGAAAACATAGGCACCAAAATCTAGGAACTATATTAAACCAGAAAAAATTTTGCACAGGAAAGGAAACCAACAAAATGAAAACCCAACTCACTGAATGGAAGAACATATAGTATTTGCCAATGATACATCTGATAAGGGGTTAATATCCAAAATTTATAAAGAACTCATACAGTTCAACACCAAAAAAATCCAACAATCTAATTAAAATATCATAAAATGGGAAAGTCTGAAAACAAATGAGCTAAGATTTCAACCAAGAAATCTATAAAAGGGGCAGTAGAGTAAACTCAAAAATATTAAGAAAGGGGGAAGGAGGGTATTAAAGATAAAGTTAAAATAAAACAATGGGGCCCTGGCCGATTGGCTCAGTGGTAGAGCGTTGGCCTGGCATGTGGAAGTCACGGGTTCAACTCCCAGCCAGGGCACACAGGAGAGGCACCCCATCTGCTTCTCCATCCTTCCCCCTCTCCTTCCTCTCTATCTCTCTCTTCCCCTCCTGCAGCCAAGGCTCCAATGGAGCACAGTTGGCCCGGGCGCTGAGGGTGACTCCATGGCCCCTGCCTCAGGTGTTAAAATGGCTCTGGTTACAACAGAGCAATACCCCAGATAGGCAGAGCATTGTCCCTGGTGGGCATGCCAGGTGGATATCAGTTGGGCTCATGTGGGAGTCTGTCTCTCTACCTCCTCGCTTCTCACTTCAGAAAACTACCAAAAAAAAAAAAAAAAAGTTACACTAAAACAACGGAAAAAAGAATAACAACAAGAAAACCCAGGCAAAATATATAAGTTTTGAGGAAAAAAAACCATTAGATATGTAATTGGCCCAAGAAGAAATAGAATCATTTAATAATAGACTAATACAATTAAATTTTTATAGTAATCAAAGCACTTTTACAATTTTATAGTTGAGTTTTACTAAATTATTAAAGAACTGCTGAACTTTATATGTTATCCCAAAATAAATAGAAAAAAAGGGAAAGCTGCCTAAGTAACTTTATAAAGCTAGTAAAACCTTGATTTCAAACCCAGATGGAAAAAACATATAAGAAAGAAAAAATATGTGGGTTCACTTGACTTATAAATATGAGGAAATGCTGAACAAAATTTTTAGCTAATGGAATCAATCAGTATATTTCACAAAACAATAATATGATATAGAAGTATTTCTCATGAAAATGCATAGGTGGTTTCACATAAGAAAATTGGCTGTAGTGGGGTTTCTCAGTGGATAGAGCTTCTTCCTGGTACACTGAGGTCGCAGGTTCAATCCCCGGTCAGGGCACATACAAGAAACAACCAATGAGTGCACAATTAAATGAAACAGCTAAGTGGAGCAGCTAGTTGATGCTTCTCTCTCTTTTAGTCCCTTCTCCCACCTTCCCCTTCCTCTCTCTCTTTCTCAAATCAATGGAAAGATTTAAAAAAGAAAGAAAAAGCTACACATTAAGGGGCTAAAAGAAAACAGCCTGTGTTATTCAAACAATTCTGGAAAAAGAGATTGATAAAACTACTTTTAAAAATTCGTTGCTAAAAGAAAACATTTTACCCTAGGAAAGCCTATCTACTAAAATTTTACAGCCAATATACTTTATAGAGAAGCTTTGAAGGTTGGCTGCCAGCTTGTAATATTTGACATGATACCAGCAGTTCTAGCCAAACAATATTAGAACACAAATTAAGGGGCATAAGATTAGAAGGTAACAAACAATTGATGGTTTTCAGATTTACATGAAAAATTCAAACAGCTTAGCAGACAAAATATTCAAGTATTAGAAGTATGAGAGAGTTCAGCAAGTTTGACATACAAAACCTATTTAAAAGTGATATCATTTAATGTAGCAATAAAATTATAATGTGTAGGAACTAACTTAAGTATATAGTGCTCAAAACTTCATGGAAAAATTTTAAACTCTATTAAAGTTGTAAAAGAAAATCTGAGTAAAATAAAAAGATTAAATGACAACATAATTTTTCTTCTAATATTGACCTGAAAATGTTAATAAAATTTTTGCAGTGTGTTTTTAGGAATTTAACCAACTGGTTATAAAATTTATATAAAAGAATAAAGTCCTCAAGTTACAAGGACAAATTTTCAACAGAAGAGCAAAGCAGGATGGCCTGTCTTAGGCAGAGCTGCTGATTCTGAATTGCAAGGTTAGTAGCAGGTAGAAAGAATGCTGTGTGAAGACATTTTTCTTGTAGTAGACAGGGTTCTGCTTTCCTGATGCTGATTTGCTTACCTGGTCAATATTTTGTCCTTTGTTATATATGCCTTTCCTGCTCTCTGAAACTCACAGTCTGAGAGCCCAGCTAATTAGACCTATTTAAGCCAGAATGAGATACACAGTTATCCTTGGGGACCTGTTGTGATCTGGATAAGTTCTGTTTTCACCTAATAGAATACCTTTAGTGAATCTTATTTTCTGAGAACTATACATTAAGACATATTGTGCAAATAATTCTTTGGGTCTATCCCAAGGTAATTACAACTCAGTCACTGTATTGTTAACAATTTTCTCTCTCTCTCTCTCTCGTTTTATGCTATGATCAAATCTCAAAAAATGGCAGGCAGTTTCCTTTATACACAAAAGTTAAACTTTCTTAAGAAACAAGAATGGCAAATGGACAATGAATAAGGATGTCCTGAAAATTAAAACATTAGCTTATGTGCTGGAAACCATGCTAAACTAGGAAACAATAGACTTTGTTCTTGACCCCTCGCAGTTTACCTGATACTGAGTAATTGATTAATCTCTTTGGGGCCTTCATTCTGTCATTGCAAAATGACCGCATTGGTCAGATTATTTCTAATGTTCTTGTTAAAATTTAATCCATAATTAGAAATAATATGGAATGAAACCGATTAAGGAAATCTTCAGGATACAATATTTGAAGGCTACCTATGTGTGAGCGCAGCAAATGTGACCTAAGGGTCATGAACAATAAGGGAACAGGGAGAAAGCCAAAGGCAGGAGGCTCTGGTCATGAAAACAAACACCTGTGGTTCTTAAATTTGGGTATGATGAGTCAGAACCACAAGGTAATCCTTTTATGACAGACAGGAATGGCCTGATTTGCTTACCTATCTGACTCTCAAGGTAAGATTTTAAACGGGTGTCTTAACTGTGGTTTTTAACATTGTTGGAATAATAGACATTTTAGGAATTTAATAAAACTTATGTTCTCTATTGATAAAAATAGGAATATGAACATACATCATTTTACATGGAAGTTTGGAAGTTTGCTGACACCATGCATTTAGCCTCCAAATTAGTAGCACTGGAATATAAATGGTCTAGAGCTTGTTGATTATTTCCTTGTAGTTTTAATGTTTATGGCCTGATTCATTCTTCATTAAATCTTTCAACAAATGTTTATTGATCACCTGCTAGGTACTGGAAATTCAAAATTTTAACCTCTAATGCCTGCCTTTTGGAATTTTAAGGAGATAAGGGTGGGAGAGTACAAATTAGGGACACTATATGCCTATGGTAAGGTTTTTCGGCCTTGTCACTAGTGACATTTTGAGCTGGAAAATTATTTATTTGGGAGGTCAACCTGTGCATTGTAGGCTGTTTGATAGCATCTCTGTCTGGCCTTTACTCAATAAATGCCAATAGCATGTCTCCAGAATGGCCTACAGTCCTCTGGGGGTGGGGGATCAGCCCTGGCTGAAAACCAGAAAAGGGGAAATAGCCTCTATATCTCTAAGCAAAGCTAGAGGAGGCTACAAACGGGAGTAAGCATTTGAGTGATGCCTGAAGAGTGTTAAATATGACGGCTGTTCTTCCACTTCTAGTGGCCATGTGAAAGGAATATTTTAAAGCATATCCCCTGGCCTGTTTACCTCATAACCACTCTGTTCCTAGTGGAAAAAGAAAATGACTGGTCTAACTAGAAAGTTTTCAAAGGATCACTGGCCTTACCAGGCTCAGTTTCTCTCTTTTTCCTACTGGGATCTGCTGCCTGCAGGGCACACATGTGACAGTGCTTCTCCAGGATAAGCCTGGGTCCCTGGGGTAGGATTCCCCTCAGCCACTGTGCCAGACTTAGTCCCACCCAGCGCTGTTGCAGCGGGTTAGTGAGCTACCCAACTGTGGAGTTCTTTGTTAGTATCCTCACTGTGTTCACACAGAGCTAACACCATGACCTCCAATCTGGGCTCCAAGAGTAATCAAAGCGCTATTTTGATCTTTCAAACCCCTCATATTTTATTTTGTTTTCCAATTTATTCAGAACTGAGATGGGAAGTGGGATATTCTATATTGTGTCCCTTTAAAAGACTTCCATTTCAAGAGGTGATTGGAGTTACACAGGCAGATGAGTTAGGATAGGACAGTCTAGTGTAGGCAAAAGAAACATCAGAAGCAGGAACAAGGAATTCTGGGTTGTGGATGCTCAGGAAACTCCAGTTAGCTCAGTAAGCTGAATCTAAAATACAGGTCTGGGAGTGTGATGAAGTAGGCTGGACAGGGAGACAGAGGTCAGATCAACAAAGCCTTCTGTGCCACCCTGAAAAATCTCTCTCTTTATTTTTTTCTGAGCTAACTGTGGTCAGTGTGGAGGAGAACTTGAAAGGATTGTGATGAGATGAGACTATTAGGGTGGCTGCCATACAAGTCAGGTCAGGGGAGTCTGGGACCTGAGTAAGGACAGTGGCGGTGTAGATGAACCTGTTTTATAATATTTATGCGTGTACTTTTGGCATAAAATTTAAATTTTGTTCCTCATTGATATAAAGCAAACTCTCATTCATTGTGTTAATTATGAGGCTAGGTTGTAGTAGCAAGTAAGGAGTGTGGGTTTTTCCCTATTTGTCTCACCGAAGTGTCCAAAAGAGAATTCCTCACTAAAGAAGATACCAATCTTGAACAGGATTGACAGAAGAGTAATCGAGTTGCTGATGAAAGAGTTGGCGAATCCAACCTTGAAGGAAAAATTAGGGGGCTGGAGTGATTTGACTTGGTGAAGAGAACAATTCATAAAGGTGCCAATTCCACCCATTTTTACTAAAAACAGACACAAAGAAATAGTTCTAATCAAAGGCATAAAGGTCTTGGATAGTGTATTAGTCCATTCAGACTGCCATAACAAAATAGTGTAGACAGGATGGCTTATCAACCACAGAAATTCACTTTTCACAGTCTGGAAGCTGGAAGTCTGAGATCAGGGTGCTAACGTGGTTGGGTAAGGGTCTTGTTCTGGGTCACGGACTTACCCTTGTGTCCTCACATGGTGGAGGGGAGTGAGGAAGCTCTGTGGGATCTTTATCATAAGAGCACCAATCCCATTCATGAGGGTTCCACTCTGTTGACCTAAGCACTTCCCAAAGATCCTACCTCTTAATACCATCACAGTGGGAATTAGGATACCAACATAAGAATTTTGAGGGAATACAACATTCAGACCATAGTAGATGGGCTGGAATAAAAAGGAAGGTTTTGATGATGAGAATTCAATACTAGACTCACTAAGAGAATTGTGGAATCTCCTTCTATAAAGACCTTTAAAAATTGGACTTCTTGTATATAGTTGAAGTGAGGCCCTTTAAAAGATACATATATAAATTAAAGTTCTATGCCTATAAGCTTTATACCCCATTAATTTTTATTTTGTTTAAAACAAATAAGCAAACAAACAAAAGATATGATTTTGAACTTGCAGTACAGAAACAAGAAAAAGCAAAATATGTTTCACTCTGGAATTGTACTATTAACTTAGTCTCATTCACTCAACAAATATATTTTGAGTGCCAATTATGTAGTACTAAAAACTGTTCTAGGTGCTAGGGATACACCTACAACTTAACAAAACATAAAAATTCATGCAAATAAAGCTTATACTCTTGTTCATCTGTTAGTGAGATAGATTAGTAAATATACAGACTTTTAGGTAGATATCAATGCTAAGGAAAAAACTAAAAGAGAAACAGGTTGGATATATATGTCTGGGGCAAGGGAGAGGATATGTACAAATTTAGACAGAGTGGCTAGAGAAGGCCTCATTGAAAAGGTGAAATGTGAGTAAATCCTGAAAGTTAAGGGAGAAAGCCATGTGAATCTCTGGGGGGAGATTGGTTCAAGCAGAGGGATTAGCAAGACAAAAGCCCTGAGGCAGTTATGAACTCTAACTGAGGCAGTCAGTGGAGTAGAGGGGAATTAATGAATAAGAGAATAGGAGGGAAGGTCAGAGAGAAAATGAGGCAGACCATGTAGGGTCTTGAACATCATGAGAAGGTCTTTATTTGCAGTGTTCAGAGATGGGGAGACAATGGATTTTAAGTAGAGGGGTAATGTAGAGCACTCTGGGTGCTCTGAAGAGTATACTGTAGGTGCCAGGAGCAGAAGCAGGAAATTCAGAAGGGTGTGGCAATAACCTAGGGAGAAATGATAGTGACTACAAGTACTATGGGACATTGATAAGTGGGCAGATTCTCAATGTTTTTTGAAAGTTGACTTGATAAGATTTCCTGATAGACTGGATTTGGGATGTAAAAGGAAAGAGTCAAGAAGAACTTTAAAGATTTTTACTGAATAAACTGAATGAATGGGGATGGCGTTTACTAAAATGAGGGGTTTTGTGATAGAAAGGGGCTGAGGATGTGCATATCAGGAGCTTAGCTTTGGATAGGTGGCATTTGAGATGCAGCTTGGCATAGATGCTTCTACTATACTAGAGAGCATTGAAAGAACAACGGATAACCTAATTCTATTCTGTTTTCTTACCACCCACTTTATACAACCCTCCATTGACCTATTGCTATAAAACAAAACAAAAAACCTCTTTTACTCCAAGTTTTAAAATTCACACAACGGTCCTGCTTTGCTTTAATTTTGCTCTTTAGTTTTATTTTTGTCTAATAAAATGAAACATGCGTTAAAATGCCTGGCACATGGTACACATTGAATAAATATTTATTGAATGAATGAATGGTAGTGGGGAAGCCACAGGGCAATTACCCTTTCCTGAAAAGACCACACAGGAATGGAAGGAGAGCATGACAGTGCCGTGAGTCTAAATAAGAAGCACTATGGTTTCAGGCATTTTCAGAAAATCAATGAGAGATGAGAAACCCTTTACTTCTATGGACCAGAGACTTGGATAAAAGCCTTCAAACAACATATCCCATTAAACAAATAACTTTTGAAGAGAACTATTTTTTCTTTCTTAATCTCCGTCTTACAACTCAAACCAAGCACAGAATTTGTCAGTGGTTTTCTTTCTCTTTTTTTCTTTTCTTTTCTTTTCCTTTTCTTCTCTTTCTCTCTCTCTCGTTCTCTCTCTCTTTATTTCTTTTTGTGGAAAAAAAAAAAAGCCTTTCTGTGGTGAGATTGAAAACGCAACAGTGTTCCCAGCCAACAAGAGTAGTTTTGCAGCTTGAAGGCAGAGATTAATTTAGCTGCTATGTAGCTGGAACTGGACTCACCAGTGAAATAAAATGTAGTTTTTGGGAAGAGAGCTGAGGATCCATGTCAAGATAGACCCATTAGCTGAGATTTGTGATCCATGAATGATAATCCATGCTTTCAGATCTCCCAGAAAAATAAAAAAAGAGGTAGAACCTAACACAGGAACCCCCAGAATCTGTTAACTAACTTCATTTCCTGAAGGGAGATACAGGTAGGGAACCTCTATGGCTGCCACAGAAAATGTCGTGGTCGCAGCAAGGTCATTTCACTTTATACATGTTGTAGTCTAATATACTGGTAGCAAATGCTCTGGCAATCTAGCAGACATTGTAGTAAATATAATGCTTAATGTTTGCTGGAACACTTCCTTTAAATAAAACCAGATCTCTTCCGCCTGACCTGTGGTGGTGCAGTGGATAAAGCGTCGACCTGGAATGCTGAGGTTGCCAGTCAAAACCCTAGGCTTGCCTGGTCAAGGCACATATGGGAGTTGAAGCTTCCTGCTCCTCCGCCCTTCTCTCTCTCTCTCTCTCTCTCTCTCTCTCTCTCTATCCCTTTCCTCTAAAATGAATAAATAAATAAAAATAATTTAAAAAAACAAACACCAGATCTCTTCCTCTATGTTTTTGAAATGGTGTGCCATACCTATTTAAAACTTCTTTTTCATGTAAATTATTCTCCCATGCTTTGTAATAAAAATAAAACAGACAGCAACAATTGGAAAATGAAATTTTAAAAATATTTACAATAACATCATAAAATACTAAATAGCTAGTAATAATTAAATATCTTTTAATAAGCCTAACAAAGATATGTATGTAAAACTTCTACTCTAAAGTTACAAAACTTTGCTGAGATAAATTTATGAACTAAATAAATGAAGAAATAAATCATGCACATGGATTATAAGACTCAGTATTTCTGGAATAGCCTTTCTTCTTAAACTGATCTACAGATGCAATGCAATTCCTGAAGACTTTTTAAAATAATCAGCGTATGGAGACAAAATTAACAGGCAATAAGATGCGTACATTTTAATACATTTCTATAAATTTTGAGAAAGGTATGCTTCAATGTATCTACCATCACAATCAAGTTATAATACATTTCCATCATTCCAAAAAGTTTCCTCCTGATTCTTTGCAGTCAGTTACCACTCTTTACCTCCAGTCCCAAGAAATCACTGATCTGCTCTCTATTTTTCCTAGACAGCCTATAAATGGAACCAAACAGACATGCTCTTTTATGTCTTATTTTTTCACAGCAAAATATTTTTGAAATTTATTCATATCATTGCATATTTTAATAGCTTGCTTCTTTATATGAATACACTACAGTTGTTTATCCAGTCACCTGTTGATGGATATTTGGGATTTTCCAGTTGGGGCTACTATGACTACTCACTTACAAGTTTTTGTGTAAATCATGGTTCCTCAACCTCAGCACTATTGACTTGTGGGGTGGAAAATTTTTTATTATCATGTGTTGTCTTGTATATTGTAAGGTTTCTGTCATTCCTAATTTCTACCTACTAGATTCTAGTAGTGTTCCTCAGTAGTAGCAATCAAAAATGTCTCCAGACATTGCCAAGTTTTACTTGATTGGGCGGTGGGGGGCGCAGTGGTGAGATTTATCTTCAGTTGAGAACCACTGCAGTAAGCCTTTGTATTCATGTTCTTAGTTGGGACCTGAGTGGAATTGCTGGGTCATAGTGCATAATGTATGCTTAACTTTATAAGAAATTTAAAACCAGTTTTTCAAAAGAAGTTATTACATTTTACACTTCCACCAGCAATGCATGATTCCCCGTTACTCCACATATTTGCCTACATTTGGTGCTGTTAATCGTTTTTTAACAATTCTAGTGAGAGTAAAGAGTGTAGTGTTAGATTTCCATGATTACAAATACCATTGAGCATCTTTTCTTTTCTTTTTTATTAGAGAGAAGAGAGAGAGAGAGAGAGAGAGAGAGAGAGAGAGAGAGAGAGGGAGAGGGAGAGGGAGAAAGGAAAGAGACATAACAGGGGGAGGAGCAGGAAGCATCAACTCCCATATGTGCCTTGACCAGGCAAGCCCGGATTTCAAACCGGTGACCTCAGCATTCCAGGTGGACAATTTATCCACTGTGCCATCACAGGTCAGGTGAGCATCTTTTCTTATATATTTGCCTTTTTAAAGTGACTGTTCAAGTATTTTGCTCTTTTAAAAGTTATTGGTCTTGTAATTGTTTTTTCAGGAGCTCTTTATATATTCCATATATGACTTATTCATTGGATATATGTGTTGTAGACATTTTTGTCAATCTGTGGCTTGTTTATTCACTTTCTCTTTTTTTCACAAATAGGATTCTTTTTATTTTCACCATTAAAAGTCTGAATTTTAAACAGAATCTGGGACTGGGGGTGCATATCTGTCAGCTTGTTCAACTTCGGCAACTGTTTCATCCTTAATAGCTTTTCCAGAACTGCTACCTTCACCATGAAGCTCCAACTTTTTCCCAGTTCAAACTTGGGCTTATTCAGCACTTTGACTTTTCCAACAAAGACAACTTGGAATGAATAAATAGATTGGCAAACCTTTTCTTTGTCTTTTCCAATGGTATCTGGAATCAATTTATTGACCAATTCTTCTGAGTCATTTGTCTACACCTCTCAGGTCATAATTTCCATCATATTCTTCTGGATTTGGTGACCCTGTTAATGCTGAATCCCAATCTGATTATTGTATTCATTTAGTAAAACCAACAGAGAACGGATGAAGCAAATAACCATCAGTAGTCTTGACATCAACATGAGCTTCAATCATAGTCTGCCATTTTTTGACTATGGAGCACATTTTGTGAAGCTTAGACAGTTTTGCCCTGAACATCCTCAGTAATTAGCTTGAGTTTTCTAAATGAAACTTCATCATTCTTCAGATCAGCTAGGCTCACTTCAAAAACATGGCCCTTGAGATAGTCAGATGAGATTTTGGTTCCTTGAGTTCTCATGACTAGTGCTTATCCAATAGCACTCTCATACTGGACATAGCTGGTACTTCCACATCACATCACTCTTTCTTAGAAAATGGTTCAGTCCTGGCCAGTGGCTCAGTGGATAGAGCATCAGCCCGGCTATGGACATCCCTGGTTTGATTCCTGGTCAAGGCACACAGGAGAAGCGACCATCTGCTTCTCCCCTTTCCTCTCCCCCTCTTCCCCTCCCACAGCTAGTGGCTCAATTGGTTGGAGTGTGGCCCAGGCACTGAGGATAGCTCTGTTGGAGCACATCAACATCTGGTGCTAAAAATGTCTTGGTACTCATGCATCAGCCAGATGGGGTTGTCAAGTGGATTCCACTTGGGGCACATGTGGAAATCTGCCTCACTATCTCTCCTCCTCTTATATAAAAAAAAAAAAAAAAAAGAAGAAGAAGGAAAGAAAATAGTTCAACCACATTCTTCTTGGCTCCCTCCCCTTTTGTCACCTTTTGTAAGGCACCGTTCTTGCCAGCCACCATGGTGCTACCTGTTTATTCACTCTCTTAAATGGTGTCTTTTGGGAAGATTGTTTAATTTATCAATATTCTTCTTTATAGCTAATACTTTTGTGATCTTTAAAAAATCTTTGTTTTTATTTTTCCAAATCTATGAAAATATTCTCCAGTGTTTTCTTAGAGAAACTCTGGATTTCTACATTTTATATTTTGAACTGTAAGCCAATGTAAGTGTATTTTTGTGAATGGAGTAAGAGAGAAGTAGAGGCTTATTTTCTTTTCTATGGATATTTATGAATATTTAGTTGTTACATCACTATTTAGTAACAAGACTTTTCTCACTGTTGGCTTAACTAAAATTCAATTGAATGGCATGTGTTAGTTAATTGCTGGACTTTCTCTTCTCTTTATATATTTATCAATTGTCTTCTATTTACTTAATTGTTTATTCCAGTTTTCAACATCTTTTATTACCACACCCATACAGAGCCTTTCTAGATATTTTTATTCCTAATTGCTTATTTCCCCCATGAACTTTTAATATAAAAGCTATGTTATATATTTGTTATGTACTGTGTGTATAAATGTGCTTTATACATTAAAAGAATAAAAGTCTTTTTCTTGGGGGTAATACCAATCCCATTGAGAATGCATAGTTTATTCGTGTTCTACATCACATTGTAGCCTTATAGTCCATCTTGAAATCAAGTAGTATGAGTCTTCCAAATTTTATTAGCTGTTCTATATCCTATCCTTTTACAGTAAATTTTGGAATCAGCTTGTCAATTACTTCCTAAAAATTCAGGTTGAAATTCCACCTCTGGCCATGATAGATTAGCAGGGACTAGATTTACCTTTTCATCTAAAGCTCATGGAAAACTCTACAAGATACATAATTTTTTCTTTTCAGACACTGGACAAGAGGCAGCACAGACCCATTAATTCCCCTAAGAGAAAGGAAATAAATAAACTGACCACTACAGCTTACTGCTTTAATTTTGCCTGGGCAAATGATTGATAATGGTACTGGCCATAGAAAACAGAGGAACTTTTCTTCCTGAATTATGATATATCCTTGAAAATAACATCATGCCTGTTTTCCTAGAAACAATATTCTAAAGGATTCTTCAGTCAGGGGGTGTACAAAATGGGATGAGAAAGGGAAAGGTAGGGAAGGATATGAAGAACTGGGTGATACCAGCCAAGCAATATGGAATTTCTTTTGAAAAATAAAAATAAAAAGATGACAAAAAAACATAACAGCTAGTAATACAGTTTAACAAAGTGTTAAGATTGTCTGAGAATGTTTCTAATAATAATGCGTGTTGTCCTGCATTAAAGAGCCTAAAGGTGATCTATAGCTCACAAAAGAACAGGTCTGAAGGGATTCTGCCATATGTACTTTCCTTGGGTTATAATTTCAAAGTATTCTGTAAGTCTGTAGAATCCATTAAGATAACTTCTTAAAGTCGAACAGTTAACAATATTTTATAGGTCAGTATTTGAGTATTTCTATTAAATATCTTTTCTGGCTTTCACTTTTTAAAAAAATCATATTTTTAATAGCCATGGTTTAGGCTCATCAAACAGCTTAAACTATTTTTGAAAAGTTTGGGGTTCAGTAAAACCCAAACTGCTTTTTGCCAAGCACCTTTTCCTCTCATTTAAAAAACCATATGTATTTTCAGGGAAATTTAACCCATGTGCTTTTTTATTCATTTAAATTTAAATAATCAAAATGGTGTTTTTTACAAGCTAGTTGATGTCAAAAAAAGCTTTTTGAGCATTTAAAGAAACTTTTATTCTAAAAACAAGAAGCAATGATTTGCCAACTGTAAATGCATTTCAACACCAAGAGGCTTGTATTCATTTGTAACTGCAAACCCCTGGTTTCTATATCTGGCAGAGATAGATCATTCCTGTTCTGTAACATATTGGGGCCTAGACTCTCCTCAAAGTTAGCTGGCTTTGTGATGAAATAAATGCATTAAGGCTGTAAAAATAAGAAAAATGGTGACGATGGTTAAAATGTTTCAAGAAATCATTGGTGCTACAAGAGTCCATGTAGCCAAATGGAAAGTGTTTTCCTGCATCTGCCACACATTTATTGAGTTTCTATTATGGATATAGGACTGAGTAAGGTAAACATCTCTGATGCTCCTTAGCTCTAAATGAAGAAGAGTAGCTTCAGAAGTTTGCTTTCATCATTCATTAAAACAGGGAGAGTCCTGAAAAGTCCAATTGGATGATATTTTGGCAGAAGGGAAACTGAAATTTGGGTTTTGGAATTCTCAGAGATAAGGGTAGTAATATTCCTAGGGAATTTGATTAAGAATAAAAGGGCATAGAGTTTACCAGGCAGATGATACTATTTTTCCTCTCTTTCACCTTTTTCTTTGCCTAGGGTAAACAAGTCACCCAAATGACTGACCAAATCGCAGTGGCCTATAAACCATTCTGTACTGAAGCTTAGCAGCCTTTATTTTAAATCTTCAAATATCCTCTTTAAACTTGGAGTTGACTCAAATGTCAGATAAATAGGCTCCTCATCTCTCTCCACTCTGGTGCTCAGTAGCTTCTTTTTCAGGCCTATAAAGATAAATAGCCTCCAACATACAATCTTTCCATGGGTAACTAAGAGAGCACCTCACTCTTTGCCTCACTCTCTGGAAATTTGCCTGGACTGAGAATTATCTATTTATTTTACTGTCCCTTTCTCTTAGAGAGATGGGGAGGAATGAGGGTTAGGGGGAGGACATAGGAGAAGCTTTGCTAACCTAATGCAAAGACCAAACTCCTGAAAACGACAAAACACCAATTTCATGGCTTCTACCATGTCTTTTTCTTTTTAATTTTTCAATTACAGTTGACATTAAATATTATTTTCCCACCATCTTGACTAGAACTCTTCTACCAATATCCTTATGGACATCAATGTGTAAGCAGAGTAAGATAATTCTTACGTAAATAGATGCTGCTTAGCAAGACATGGTAATAGGCTCATTTTTAGATACACGTTAAACTTTACATATTGTCTAAAAAAAGGGACAGTTTATTATCTTGTATAAGTAGAATTGCCACATAGAATTGTGCTGGCTATATATACACACCCTGTGCATTTGTATGGTGGCTCCATGCATAATGAAATGTCCAGGGAAAGATTTCAGACATGCCTGGTTTCAGGTGATCATATGATAGCATAAGTGATCTCTCATTCTCTCTCTCTCTTTCTAGACACACACACACACACACACACACACACACACACACACACACACACACACAATCTCCCAAACATTTTTTCCCTATACCCTTAGAGTCACTTATATCTATCTACAAAGGGCTAAGGGATGATTTTATTAGGAAATAAGCCTAAGAACATCTGCCACTTGGTTAGATTAGCATTCCTAAGCACATCATCCCAAAATAAATGAATATACAACTCATAGCAGAACATGACACATTATGAAAAATTGAACTTTTGTCCTCCTGTAATTGAGGGGTGGACTCAGCCCCACCTTAACCACATCAAGTAAGAAGGGAAAGGGATTGTTCCTATAGAGAATCAATAGTAGAAGGCAAAGTAACAAATGTCTATATCTTCTACCTGCCCTATTTACATATATCATTGTTCAATTCCACCTGCTTAATTTTCTGCTAGCATTCAAAGATGTTGAGATAAATCTGAATAGCTATCCCATCAACTTGCAAATAACTTGCATTAAGCTATTGGAGAAATTGATCCTCTATATCCAGGTTACTGTACAAATATTGAGTAATACTTGACCAAAAATTTTTGTGACACTCAACTAGCTTCATGTTGACATAATTTTATTCAACAAGCATTTATCAAATACTAACTAGATGCCAAACATAAAATTACATTTATTAATACTCTTGGTTATTATTGTTTAATCAGCCTCAAATCCAGTTACATTTATTATTATCCAGCTCATATTTCTTTTATCTTCTGCCCAAGGGTATCTCCTTTTTGAAAATTTTATTTAGGAAATTACATTTAAAGGGATAACATTGATCAATAAGAGTACATAGGTTTCAGGTAAACATTTCTATAGCATTTAAATTGTTGTTGATTATGTTGTATGCCCATCACCTGAAGTCAGATCATTTTCCATCACCGTATATTTGTCCCTCTTTACTCCCTTCCCCATCCCCCTTCGCCTCCCCCATAACCTCCTCCTTCTGGTAACCACTTCAGTTTTATGTATGTCCATAAGTCTTAGTTTTATATCCCACTTATGTGTGAAATTATATAGTTCTTAACTTTTTCTGATTTACTTACTTTACTCAGTATAATGTTCAAAATGTCTATGTAAATTGAATCAAGAGACATCCTTGGTCTGAGTAACAGTGACAGACCAAGGAATGTGCCAGAAATTGTGCTAGCCTTGGGTCTACAAAGAAGCCTAAAGTCTGGTAGGCAGGAGAGGTGTGCAAAAAAACCCCACAAGATTAAAATAAAGTGTGATAAGAAAAACAACCATCTTATTATTTGGCATATCTACTGCTGGAATGAATGAGTCTATAGAGTAACAATGTATTAAGCCTATAAAAAAGCATCCACAATGATCAAGGCAACCAATTTTTCTAGTTAATCAAGGTTGAATTCTAGTGATCCCTGCATCATTTTCCAAATGCTCACACATCATCAGGTTAGCAAAGCACTTTAAAATTTTGCCAGAAATAAACCTCAGATTGTATGTAATTTCTGGAAATGATCTTACCCACCCCTCTTTTAAAAATCAATACTCTTTAGGACTCTCATTTATATTCTATGTCCCCCCTCATAATTAATGCTGTCTTGAAGACAACACCTGCAATCTCTTTCACTACCTTGGAATATAAAGTATCTGGGAGCATATATGTTTGCTTGTTAAAGTGGACGGATGCTATATTCTTTTATCTTACCGCTTCTGTTACCTCTCTAGACCATTAGTATTCAAAAGAACAGCATCAGAATCACCTGTAGAGCTTTGTAAAGCACACTTTGCTGGGCCTGGCCATACCCCCAAGTTTCTGATTTAGTGGAATGAGTTGGAGCCCAAGAATTTGCATTTCTAACAAGTTCCCAGGTAATGCTGCTAGTCCGGGATCACATTTTTGAGAACTCTGGGATGTGTATCCACCACTTTGTTTGGAAATCGTTCTTCTTGCCAAGAAAGATAAAGGAAAAATTAAGAATATAATAATTCTGCTTTTTTCCTAGAATTTGACATCACACCATCTTTTCTAAGTAATGGGACTCTCTCTGAATTTTCTCATTCATTTAACAAATGTTTATTGAATACCTACTATGTGCCAAGTGCTATATTAAGCACTAGGACAACAAAGATAAAACAAATCCCCAGCCTGTACACTTACTTTTCATCCAAAGGTAAGAGATTCAAGATATCTCAAACCTTCAGCTTCTGTAGCCCACTTGTTCTCTCTCTTTTTCTCTCTTGTGCACACACATACATGCAACTCGCTCGCACACAACCACACACACACACAAGAATATGTAATAAAAAATGCATTTACTTTTATATCAGGAAAAACATTGAGTTCTATTATTTAACAACAAGTATTTGTTGAGTATTTACTATGTTCCAGGCCCTGTCTTGGTACTGGGGACCCATCAATGAACAAAATAGACAAACTGTCTTCCCTGTAAAACTCACATTCCAGTGTTTCTGTTTCTTTTTTTGTTGTTGTTGTTGTTCTTCTTTTTTGCTTTTTACAAAAATGAAAGTATCAGATTCTTCCCTCAAATGATATTTAACTAGAAGGGGGATAAAGTGGGAGGACCACAAGGAATAATGTGGACAAGTGGCTTTCCTGTGTGGGAGAGTGTGTAGAAAGGGGAGAACTGGGAGAGATAACTTCAACTGTTTTACGATTATGTTCGGGTAAGAACTTTTATCTTTTTAACAAAAATGGAAAATTTCTATTAAAAAAACTAGGAGGCATACAAGTATTAAATCACATTTAATAAAGGAAGTGATTTCTTTTTTCCTCTCAACAATTCTGTTTCTACTTTGCAGGTTTTAACATTATCCATCTAGCAGTCAGTCAATCAATCAGTCAGTCAGACGACATGCTTAAAGTTTTACAGTATGGCACTTCCCAGATAAGAATCCCATTTATTTTCTCTCTCTCTCTCTCTCTTTTCCCTCCCTCCCTCCCTCCCTCCCTTTCTACCTTTTTTTCTTTTATTTCTTACAATGTTTCAAAAGCCATCTGTCATTCAGGCTGTAGAACTGAATTCAAGGATGCCTTCAGATTAGTACCATGAAACAGGCAGCTCTCCATAGCTCCATAAGGCACATTTATGTCCCCCAGTGAATGATATCTGACAGAATCAGTGAAAGGCAATGTATACAACATCTAACAAACACTGCTTTTCCCAGAATGGGCAGAGAAAGGGATGATGAAGGGAGGGGTTACAGTAAACCTTACCATCCTAATGACAAGGGCATTGTAAGGAAGTTGGCCCACGCCAACCATTGCAGATGAAAAAGTTATGCTATGGCACCTCTCCTTGAAGAACCTAGATGAAATTCCACATCAAAAGACATAAAATAAAAAGTCCAATTCTCTAGAATGTCCAAAAAGGGAACACTCTGTAGGCTTATTCCTGGGGAAGGAGAAGTGGTCCCTGAAACTATGTATGAGACCTGAGTAGATTTTTGTCCACTGACATCATTGCTGAGTCTTGTGCAATCACAGAGCTCAAGCTGCTACCACACATTCGCTACAGGGAAAGATATTGTCCTGGATTTTCTGTTCAGTGATGAGTGGACTCTCGCAGAAATACTTACAAAAGTGCTATAGCAGAAATACCCTTCATAGGACACCACCACTGTAGGTCAACAGTGCCATTGGCTGCTATTTTCTGTTGGAAAATAGAAATAAGTAAAAAATGGTATCCTGAGGCAGAGGAAGACTTTCTAATCCTTAACAATGTCCTTTGAGACTTGTTTAGAGTTTCAAGAAGTCATAAGGTGTGTATCACTGGAAATCAGTTCCAGATTTCCATGGGATTCTTGTGTTGTGAAAATTGCTACATCAAATGAACAATAAGTTGGCTCACAGCTACTTTGGGGTGGATGGGTGAGAAATGTCATCACAATGGTTGTTTCCCAATTTACAAAACAGTAGGAATTTTTTTCTTGGAAGATTGGACACATATGTACCCATAACTAGTCTATTGTTTAATTTTCCATTTTTAAAGACCTGTGAATAAATGTCTACTATATACACGGCTTTGTGTGCCTCGCATCAGGGGAGAAGGTATTTGAACAATGTTGATACCATTTCATAAAATAATTATTTAAAATCTCAACAGGGTGAACATTTAAAACAAATACTTTCCTGAGGTTATAGATCCAACTGAAAATTAAATCCACAGTCTACTGTGGCTACAGGAGGTAATCAAAGATTAAATGGATTTGCTTCACTAGGGGTCCCCCGTTACCACCAAAGCACCTTTAATCTCTGGATTGAGGCTTAGTCCTGTAATGTAACTCAGGTTGTTATTTTACTCTTTCTCTCCTTCAACCCCAATAGATTCCTGTGGCTTTTGTGTTATATTTTCGTAGTTCTGATCAAATAATTATTCCCATCCCTCTTGCTCATGCTTCTTTGCATCCTCTCTTTTGTTGTGGGTTTAAACTTGAATGCATTCCCTCTTGTCTCCTCCCTACTAATCCCATCGAAGAATTATTCTGTGGGTGAATAGAAGGTATTGATTGTTCAGTATGTTTTTCATGGATTTTCAGCTGCTTTTCTGCTGCCCTCCTCTAGTTTTTGCCACTAAAAGCATGAAGATGCTCCTTGAAATTACTCGGCTCCTATCATGTCACAGTGGAATGGATGCCTAGGATTGGGTGGATGCTTTGAGTAATACTGGAAGCTATGTCTTACTAGTGTCAGCAGCAAAGTGGCAACGAATACAGAAATACCCTTCTCAGAAGATATAGAAAAAGAATCCTCAGAGTGGAACCATTTTCCAAGAAAAAAACAGGCTTACCAATTTCTAGTATCCAGGTTCTTATAATCATGGTAATGAGCTTAAAAATTAAGATTTCATAGCCGTTATTCAAAGAATATTGGAGATCCAAGATATATCCTCAATCAAAGTGCGGGCACAGACTGAGCTCATCTCTGAGGCCGTTTCAGTTCACTCTTCTCTGCTAGTTGCCATCAAGATCACCTACTTCTTCTGAGAATATTTCAGTTTTGAGTACTATGAAATATCATTGAAATATGTAGCCATTGAAAAGACAAAGTTAGGCATTATGATGAGGAAAGATGTTCTTTATATCTCATTAAACATAAATACAGCATGTATATATTATGTGATCCAATTTTGTTAAACACTCACCAGGCACACCCACACATAACCCAGGGAACAAAGAATGAAATTATAGACACCAAATCATTAGTTAGGGATATCTCTAAGTGCTGGGATTACAGAAGATTCCTATATTTTTGTTTATGGTTATTTTTATTTTCACAATAAATCAAAACAATATATGTTACATATTACAAATTAAACCACAAGCAATTTGACTTCATACATAAAGGACCCCAAGGGGAAAGAAGTTACATTAGAAACAAACAAAAAGGACACAAAGTTTATGTGATAGATGATTTCAAAAGGGTTAACTTGGAAGTTTTCATAAATGATTTACTGGTTTTGAAGGTGAAAAGAAGTTCTGATCAATATCAAACTAGTTTTATTTTTATTGAGGTTTTCTCTGTTTACATTCAGTGATCCAGTGTGTGTCTATTTCTAACACTATTTCCAGATGGTTTGGAAGGAAAACACTTTAAAGCAGCGTTAATCACATTTTATTTTCATATTTGAAAACAAACAACGTTTTATTGTGTCCTTCTTTTATACGTACATACATGCTCTTGTTTTGATATATATAAAGAATTTTTCTACTTTTATTCCTTTTTGCAAGTTGGATCTTTTTTTTATTATTATTTAATGTTTTTTGATCTCCCTGCAAAAGCTTTATGATAGCTGAGTTTTAAGTAGTTGCTTCAGGCTACAGAAGTCAAAGCTGAAATGGAATTATGCTTCCAGGCTTGGGATACAAAAATCAGGAAAAATTTCATTCATTATGATTAATTAATCCAGAAGCACAGTGGTAGTATTATGATTATATGGTAAAGGAGAAAAAGGAATGGTAACTCTATGCTTGGCAAACTGCTCCATGGTAGACAGGCTGGGGGCTGGAGGCAGGGAAAGAAAGAAAAGAATAAACAAGAAACAAGATATCAGGGGGAAAAAAATATAAGTATATTCCATGTAGGGGTTTAGGTTTTATGAGATTCCTCTCACTATTGATTATCTCCTGGAAAATTTCATAATATGGGCTGAGGAATGGCTTACAAGACAGTTACCTTCAATACCATTTTTATCATTTGCCTTAATTTGTCATACATGGTGTTATTGTGAAAATTACAAGTGATATACGCAAGTGAATAATAATACTGTTTCAAAAATGCCTGTTAAAGAAGAGGCATTGCTAACAAGAATTGCCTACTGAAATCATTTTTGTAAAACTGTTTATCTTATTGATTTAAGAGAGGGCAAGGGAGAGAGCAGGAAAGAGACAGGAGCATCTGTTCCTGTATGTGCACTGGCCAGGGATCAAACCGGCAACCTCTGTGCTTCAGGATGATGCTCTAACCAACCAAGCTATCTGACCAGGGCTACTCAAGTTCTTTTATACGGACTTCTTTCCTTTGTTGTGAGAAATTCCAAAATACAGTACCTGACCCTGGCTGGATAACTCAGCTGTTAGAGCATCGGCTTGATACACAAAGGTTGCAGATTCAATCCCCAGTGAAGGCAATACAAGAACAAATAGATGTTTTTATCTCTGTCTCTCTCCCTTCCTCTCTCTCTACAATCAATTTCTAAAAAGTGTAAAAAGTACACTTCCTGAGATTTATGTTACTATCTAGCAGGCAACTGATATACGTAAGGGAGCACCATCAGCTGAGTAAGGAGACTTCTCAAAGATGAGGAACATGGAGAAAGACAGAGAGAGAAAGAGAGAGAAGAGAGGAGAGAGGAAATTAGGAGTGAATTCATTAGCCACTTCTGTAATAATACCGAATAATAAACAGTTGTAAAATCTCAGTGGCATACAATAAGCATATATTTATCACACATTTGTGGGTCAACTCTGCTCTTCTCTGCTAGGCTTACTCAAGCATATGCAATCAGGGGGGATGTCACTTGCCCTCCCTGGCTGAGATCACCTGGGTTTCTCTTCAAGATGCAGATGGGAGGCTTTGCTCCCCTTCTTGATTCGATCAGCTAGCTAACTGAGGCAGGTTCTGCTTATGGCAAAAACAGAGGCCCAAGGGAGAGCAAGTTCCACTGTACCAACATACTTCAAACCTAAGTGCCCATGACATCTGTAAACATCCAGTTCGTCAAAGTAAGTCACATACCTGGGCATTAGTGGGCCAGGGAAATAGGAAGCCCTGGACAGAGTAAAGAACTGTCATCAGTAGCTCTATCATAACAGGAGTGAAAGGGGAAGGAGGATTGAGAGATACAGGAAGAGACCTAGAAATAAAGAAGTTCCTTCAGATCATTCCCAAACCCTGGCTAGGCAAATGAGGAATTTATATGCATAAGGTTTTGAACCCTTCAAGGTATTGGGTACTTCATGAAGATTTATTTTGAAAGACTGTTGCTAACAACATGGTGACTTTGAAGAACACATCTGGTATATGGGTCACAATCCCCCTTGGAAACAACTTTCTTCCAGTATATTGGCATGAAGTATTTTCTGAGCAGTGTGGGAGAAAGTTTCTTTTCTGGGGGCCTGTGAATTTCCATTTGTCATTAATTTTAAATAACGCTGTCATTGTGACAGCTCAGGGGCCTTACAGATGCAAACATCAGATAAAGCAAGTAGGTGTAAGTCAGGTTTGCTCTCTGAAATGTGCTGTGCATAAGTGCTATATATGGATGAGGATCCAAATATACTTCCTATATGAGAAAGCCAGTTAAAGACAAAGAACACTTTAATTATTAAGGCACGTACAGGAGCACTTCCAGAAGACTGGCCTACAGACATAGTTCTATATTCATCTGTGTGACATAATGCAAAGGGACCCTTTATACTCCTTAACGAACTTCATTTTCTATACTTGTCAAAGGAGATATTTAACCATGTAGCAAAACTTATCTCTATAACTGAAAGATCTATAATTTTGACAATATCAAGTGTGTTTTTGTTATAGAGATTTACAAAAGATTTGTGGACTAAGTATTCGTCCCAAAAGATATGTGACTTCGATGCAATGTCAGGGTCAGACCAGTGCACTGGAAAAGACAGCTGATATCTTTTGTTCGCCCAGAACCCTTTCCTTTGGACGCCTACTCCTTCTCTACTGAAGGAGTTCCTGGGGAGAGTCAGTCAGGAGACCATACCCTCACACCCCTACCGCCATGACTGAAGAGACCATTTGACCCTAACTGGGGCAATGAAACTCTCTCTCCTGGAAATTTGAGTTTCATACAGTGATACCCAGGGATGGACTTCTGTGAATGGATATAAAGCAGAGGGAGCTGAGCTATCAATGGCAGGTTGCTAGAGAAACGAAAGAGAGAGAGAATGTTCTTAAGTTTCATTGCCAAGGCTATCAGAGATGCCCTGGTTTTTCACCTTTTCCAAGATTTGAATGTTTCTTCCTTGGTAATGGGACTGCTTTGTCTTGCTAATAAATTGCTTTTTTGCTTATGTTAACCAAAGTAAATTTTTGGTATTTGCAACCAAAGAATCCACGTGTGATAAAGTGGAAGGAATTAATTGACCTCCATTACACTCTCATTCTAATTAAAGAGGCTTGAAAGCCAATATTCTTATTTCTCAAACTCTCTTCCCAATAGTGTTCCGGATATAATTCAACTTCCACCAATTAGATGCATTAGTATAAGATTTCTAAGTCTGAAGTGAGTCAGAGACCAGTTTCCTGTCCCATTTTGGCTCTTTGCTGATAAACGTGATTGTGAAAAGCTGCGATTTCTCTGCAGCGGTATCCCACTGTCTACTCTGTAGCTCCCTTGGTAATGGGAAGAAGTTGTGGTTGTGGCGGTGGTGGCAACAGTGACTGTTTGCTCTGATATCCTTGGGTACCAGAAGCCGAGGTAGCCAGTGGTAGCAGGTTCTTGATTCAGGCACAGCTCTAATGGTGCCTCAGTGGTAGCAGCTGTGTTATTCTTTAGTATTTATTTCTAGATGCTCAGACTGCAACCTGACCCTTCCACATCTCTGACCATTTTGTTAGTACTCATTCTCCCCATTGAATTTTCTGCTTATAATAACCTAAAGTGATCTCTCTCTCCTGGACCTTAATTATTATTGAACCCGAACTGATACAAATATATAAATGATCTAGAAAAGGATCACATGAGCCAATTGGGTAGAAATATGAAAATAAAACTAATGTAGTACAAGGCTGGTCAAATTAATTTTGTAAGATAGGCAGCATCCAAGACAGGAAAACGTTAACTACAGTAGTGGAGATGAGGTCAAGACTGGATCTTCCCAATAAGATAACACTCCAGGCTGCAGAACAGGGCCTAAGAACCAGGCTGCTGTCACTGAAATTATCCGTATGCTGCGGAGTAGGGAACCAGCGCTTCTTCAAGCACCCTGTCTGAAGTCCAGAGCCTCTGGGATTGGGAGAGCCTGGTCTCAGAGAGGAGGGCCGGGGACTCTAGAGGGAGGAAAGAC
Source organism: Rhynchonycteris naso (assembly GCA_037038555.1). Classification (NCBI taxonomy): domain Eukaryota; kingdom Metazoa; phylum Chordata; class Mammalia; order Chiroptera; family Emballonuridae; genus Rhynchonycteris; species Rhynchonycteris naso. Next base: position 121,750,910 of record CM073002.1, read on the forward strand.
TAGAAGCTGGGGAACCAGGAACCCAAAGAACACTGGTTTTCACGGTATTAAGCTTCTCGCTGAAAAGTAACCAACAGAAGAATAAAGATCTCATTAGCACTTTTGTGAAAACAGAAAACATAGTCCTGGAGAGGCTGTATGGCTGTCAGCCCAGAAACTTCACTGTAAATCATTTGGAAAATCAAGTTTGTCAACAGAAAATTGAGTCGCTTTTAATGGTAGTTGCTTAAATGTCATCTTGCGTTTTCACCACAACCTCCTTTCCTGGGGAGAAAATTTCAAATTTGTCATTATTATCGTCTCTCAGAAGTGGCTCACGGCATTTGTTGTATGAAACATAAACCAAAACACAACAGTCAGCGTCTGAATGGGATGCCTGTCGTATCCGGAAGCAGCTTGTAAACCACAAAGGGAGGAGGGTAGTAGCATAGTTGTCAGGGCGCCAATTAAAGACAATGTCTAAATCCCATAAGTCATCTGCCTTCAGAATATTTTACATTTTCCAAATCAGACCTGGGGGTTTCTGGAATGATGAACAATAACACCCTAAGTAATAAAGTCTTAATCAGTACTACTTTGAAATTTGTAGCTGAAAATTAACCAGGCTGCCCTGTTGAGGTTAAGAACATGATTATATGATAATGTCACTCATTTAACACATGGAAAAATCTCCAGGAAGTTAGGGATCTTATTAAACTATTTGTATTTTAAAGTTGTTTATTTAGATTCAATTTTTCTGTACTTGGTTTTTTTTGTTTTATGGGGTTTTTTTAAGTGAGAGGAGGGGAGATAGAGAGACAGACTACCGCATGTCCCCACCCCTCTGTCTATAGCCGATGCTTGAATCAAGTGAGCTATCCTCAGTACCTGAGACCGATACTCAGACCAACCAAGGTATCCTCCGTGCCCAAGGCTGACACTTGAACCAATCAAGCCACTGGCTTCAAGAGGGGATGAGAGAGAGAAGGGGGAGGAGAGGGAGGCGCAGAGAGGCAGATGATCACTTTTCATGTGTGTCCTGACTGGGGATCCAACACAGACATCTGCACACCGGGCCAATGCTCTATCCACTGAGCCAACTGGCCAGGGCCTGTACTGTACTTGGTTTTCATGCCATTGCTACTGTGTGAGTTAATCTCTGTATTCTTCTGCCTGGTTTTCAGTACAGTGTAGTAGAGCGGAAAGAACGTTGGATCATGTTGCATCTTTGCTGTGTACTTGCTGAGAGCCACTGAGTCAGGTTTCTACACTATCTGGGATGCTTTCCCATCTGTAAGTAAGGCTGATTATACCCACTTCATGGGTCTGTCCTGTCATAAGAGGAATAACCCAAGGGAAACTGTGCGAGGCCTAGTTCTCCTCAAATGTTAGTTTCCTTTCTTCATCTACTTACTTAACCGTGTTTTCTACTCACTTGAAACTACAACTTTCATTCCCATAAGGCAAGTCATTGGGTCACTGGGTTATATTACTGTGGCCCCGTCTTCCTTACCTAATTTTTACTCATCTCCTATGTCTAAAAGGCAAACACATCTACATATAAGCATCAACCAAATGGAAATGGATCATGTTATTGTGTTTTACTCCAACCTCTAACATCTTTTCTTTATGTAGATAGTCATTCTTTAACTTGTAGGTATTATGTGGAATGCATAAAATAGACTCACTGAAGTTTATCTACATGACATTTATTTTTAATTCTACAAATATGCACTGCTTACCTGCTATGCAGAGGACATAAACTGGGGAAAAATCAAACTCTTCCCTCATGGACCCATTATTCCCTCAGGAAGAAATTTGAGTAATGATGGGATGTTGTATTTCTTTTTCTCAGCTAAGATAGTTATTATGAAGTATCTTATGTCTGTATTTGGTGAAATTCAGGTCAGAGATAGCCTTTTTCTTGTATTTTCTGAATAGTAAGATGAAATTAAGTAGTCAAAGCTTTAGATAATATATGTAATTATTTTTAAACAAGATGCTATATTTTTCATCTAGGCTATTTAAAATTAATATGAAGGCAAAAATAACTTTTTTTTTGTTTACCAACAAATTATGGCCTGGTAATTTGATTCATTAGGAGTTAAGCAAAGGTCTTAGTGGTAAGGTGATACAACCAGAACACAATCTCAAAAGGTGAGTTACATTTATCATTCAAATGAAAAGTACGTTTAAGTACTAGAATACATGTCAATCATGTAATTTTTGGTCTTTAATGGAAGATAAATCTGGTTAAGTATATTTTAATATATATTTCTGTCAGTTTTGTTTACATCCTTTATATTTGAACTCAAAGCAGGTACTTTGGGTTATTAGTTCTAAGCTGGAAGCTAATCCTGTCCTCTAATAGAATATTCTTTGGCTCTGGCTGTTTGGCTTAGTGGCAAAGTGTCAGCCTGGCTTGTGGAAGTCCTGGGTTTGATTCCTGGTCAGGGTGCACAGGAGGAGCAACCATATGCCTCTTCATCCCTTTCCATTCTGTCTCTTCCCCTCCCACAGCCATGGCTCTAATGGTTCAAGCAAAGTTAGCCCTGGGTGCTGAGGACAGCTCCATGGCCTCGCCTCAGGCTCTAAACTAGCTTGGTGCTGAGCAGTGACCCTAAAGGGGCATAGCACTATTTTATTTTCTTAGAAAATAAAAAGGGAGGTATTACATACTTCCTGGAAATATTTAGTGTGGGCTAATGTGGTAGTAAATTCTTATTAATTTTTTCTGAGTAGAAGAGGGTCATACTCTCTTTGTGTTAGAGAAAGTAACTTGAGGACAATGGTCTGAGGCACTTGTAGTGGCTCCTCTATCCATGGACCTGCTGAGCATGATTACCAATCACAAGTAGGGGCTACACTTTCCCAAGCTGGTTGCAGAGACAACTTGACTAGGTTCCCAGTGAACAGCCACAGCCCACAGAGCATGTGTGTTTACCCAGACCTTTTCCATGGTTTACTGCTAAAAATTGGTTCATCCACATGGGAATCTAGTTAGACTCTTAGAATTATAATCATTGACTGGCCCATAGCCCAAACTTGTTTTCATAGAATTTGGAAATCAGGTTGGAGCTTTAATAATAAGGGAAAATAGGAAGAGTCCAAATCTTAAGCTTTTTCAAGTGCACATGAATTCCACCTTTTAAATCATGGGATCCCATCACCAAATCATCCATGTTTACTAAATGCAACAGTAGGAAGTGAAATTTTAATGAGACATAGTTATAGATAATTTTTCAGTCCTTATGCATCTCACTTGGGAGATAAATGTGTGTGAACACTTACCTTGTGTATGATCCCTATTTAACTAGAAATATTCCACCTAGATGCTTAGGAGGATGAATTTTTGTAGCATAAGGTTGATTTTATAATATGCACATCTGGTATTCCATCTATGAACAAAGGTCAGGCTATGGTTGATAAATTGAAGTGGTAAGATAGACTCTATCTTTAGTAATCTTTAAGCTATTATATCTGCATTTCTGAATGCAAGAAGGGAATAATTAAGACTGATATTTTATTTGAAAATGCATTGTTTTTTTTGTTAAGAATAAATCATAGTTACTACTAGAAATAAAAAAAGCTTCTTCATAGTAGGAAACTAGCAAAAAATACTTACTATTCCACAAAGAACTTGCCTTTCCTAGTTCTCACATTCAGTAGCTAAAAGCAGATCATTGCCATAAAGAAGTATTTACCAATTGTAAAAGGTCTTGGCCCATCATAGCTCATATTAGATTTGGAATATAGCTTTTGTTGCCAAGGTGACAAACACTTATAAATATAACACATCTTCTGATGTGCTTTTAACTTGGTATTTTTATGGCTTTTAAATCAGATACCATTAGCAAATATATTAGGTAATTTAGCTGAAAGACCATTTTCCTCTTACACTTTTTGTTACATTTCCCCAGGTATTTCAGTAAATGTCTGTTGTGACATTCTACTCTTGCCAGGCTTCCAAGGTAAGCGGATACATAAAGTACATCTGGTAGAGATTAACATACATTACCTTGCCTTTTTTGTATTGATCACTGAAAAAATGTATAAAAGAGAGTTAAATCTTTAGTCTCCTTGAAGAGTAGTAATTTTTGTTTCTATTGTTATTTGGGGATCTGCACTTCCTCCTCCCCACAAATAACAACCTGGCTTTAAGATTCACTACACAGAGGAAAGGGTTTGGGGGACAGCATAATAACTATATATTAACACTTCGCAAAACCTCCACACCTAAATGCTTTCCCTTAGACATCAAAAAAGAAGGCTATGGAGGAAATAATTACAATAGACCATCTGGAACCCTAGTATTTCCAGAGTCTTAGTTTATTGTTCCAAACAATAAGCCCAACAACCCAGGCAAGGAAAGAATTAGCTCTACATGCATTCACTGGATTTGTAGAAGAAGGCTTCTGAGGTAGCCATATTTGTCACAGCAAAGATAAAATCAAATGAGACGTATTTAGTTGAAGCCCAAATTTGAATTTACTTTTACCTTGTCAAAAATTCTTCTTCAAAGATTATCCTTTCATTCATTTCTTCTTTTTCTTTCATTCATTCAACCAACAGACATTTAAGCAACATCAATCATACTCCAAGCACCAGAAATACAGAGATGAGCAAGTCCCAGACCTCAAGAAGAATATCACATCAGGAAAAAGGCAGGTAAATAAATGAAGTATTACAACACACTGAAAAGTGCTAAGGTAGAGATGATAACTGTTTTTAGAGAATCATGATGAAAAAGAAGAACATATATTATATTTAAATAGCAAAGCACTTGACAGTTCATGTTTTCTGTACTGAATCCAGAATGGCTATATCTGTACTGTATGATCCTAAATGCCTCTCTGTGCCTCAGTTACTCTTATGTAATGTAGATAATTATGCTTGCCACCCGCATAGCTCATAGAAGACTGTTGATAAGAATAAAGGGATATGGGCAGTGAAGCTGTTTGAAATCCTTTGGAAAAGAAAGATGCTGTGTGTTTATTTTTATTCCAAGTGGTAGCTTTTTGGGTAATTACCATACAATGTTGTACTTTTGTGTGTGTGTGGTTTGTTTCTTTATAGAAAAGTAAGTGCTAATGTTGAGTTTTCTAATAAGTTTGGAAGCAATTTTAATCCAGCAGACAAAACATAATAATCTCTAGAGTAAGTTAAATTTCTTTGTATTTGAATAGTAGATTTTGTTATCAAGGTCTTAGGCAATTTTACCACAATTATGAAAAGCAGTGCCCAGCAAGCCCATCTCTCTCAGTGAGTATCTGAAAGACACTGTTGTGGACAGGCCCAAAACTTCCTTTCAACTGACACAGCTCTCTCTCTCTCTCTCTCTCTCTCTCTCTCTCCCTCTCCCTCTCCCTTCCTCTCTCTCTCTCTCCCTCTCTCTCTCTCTCTCTCTTGTATACACACTGGAGCCTGGGGCTTGCCAGAAAGAGCTGGGAACGAGCTGAGACTGGCCAGCATAGCTGAGGCAGCTGTTACACTGTGGCGCCTGAATTCTTCTCTCAGACTCCAGGCTGGCTCCCCTCCTCCTTCTCCTCCTCCCCCTCCTCCTCATCTTCCTCCTCCTTTTCATAGTCCCTCTACCTCAGAGTCTCTCACTGTCTTCCTTCCTCCTGAGACTCGTGGGAGATTTCCATGGCCTGAGACTGTGCCCTAGTCCTGCTGCCAGTCATTCTGGAACTGTCTGGCTGGGGGAAGAACCCACACTGGTTAGGACATGAAGTCTCAGAGAAAAAGGACCCTCAGCAGTCTTATCAGTTGAACCTTTCCTTTTACCCATTCACTCTCTCTCTCTCTTCCTCCTTTCCACTTTCTCTCCCTCACTTATTTTTTCCTTCTGCTCCTTCTCCTCCTCTTTCGCCTCTTCTCCGTATTCCTTCTTTCTGTCCCATTCTCTTTTTCTCTCTTTCTCATTGTCACCTTAGTTTTTGTGCTGGAGATTAGCTATGAATTGCATGGCAACCAGGGAAATTGACAGCTCAAGGCAGATCTGCTCCTAGGTCCTGAAACTAGCTTTGGGCTCTCTTAACAAGACATTATTTATCAACTTGATTTGGATTTGCCAAGGCAATCCAGACATTCATTAATAAAGGAGGCAGGGTGCATTAAGAAGCTTGTATTAAAATAGTGCTGCTCAAAAGGCTTCCTCCAGGAGATGCCAACGAACAGTGAGGTTACATATAAAATAGGTAAATAGCTGCAAAGATTTAAAAAATACTATTCAGAAAGCTTTACTTAGTTTCATATAGCCTCTCATGGTTTGAGGCTGTCACTGGAATTAGACAGAACTAGTAGAGCCAACCAGAATAAATTTTACTAGGGAAAAATGCCAATGCTAAATCATCTTGGGAAAGGCAAAGAACCCTAGACCCCTGGAGGCCCCAGGGCCCCTGACAAGGGTAAAAGGTATGTATCACCAATAGAAAGACCAATGATATTAATCCTAAGAGCTGGTCTCTGGTTACACGTTTCATGGACTTGGGACCCACTGACAGAAAAGAGCAATTACTTATAGTCATACTTTTTTTTAAAATTTGACAAAGAACCCAATCATGGTGGATTAGGTACATTTAATATCTCAATTAATAAGCCTTCTACAATAGTAGCATGTCAACTTTGGTTCAAGAAATCCACTCCAGTTGATAGTCATTCAGGAAACGTCTTTCATGCCCACATATTAAATTTAATCTGCCACCCCTGTTTTATAAGACTTTGTATTCATCTGCTGAAGAAAAGATGCTTATTTTATCATTCCCACTTAACAGCTTGCTTAGCAAAGCTGATAGGTAGGAGTTTAGAAGATATTCACTGAATGCCTATTTTGTATATTTACAAAAGGGGTAGCTTTAAGGGAGTTACCCAAAAGCAATGTGTTTTTTTGTCCCACCGTTATCCTGTTGGTCTTCCTTTCATTCAGCAGATTTATCTGTCATGAAGAATTTAAGTTTCATATTTTCCTCTGTCAGTTGTGAAAAGGCCTGTCAGCTGGGGCTTACGCTACAGTTTGCCAAAAGGCCTATAGCACACAAGGACAATACAATCTTATATTTGTGCTCCCAGTCTCTGGATAATCCCCCACTTTCCTCCTCTGCAGCCAGTTATGATCAGGCTTAAGTTGCATATTCCGTTTTTAGCCAGATTTTGCTGATAAATGCTATCAGCAAGCCTGAAATGAAATACAGCAGGTTTAGCTCTTATTACCAGTGTAGAACATGCCTTGGGAGCTGTGTGTGAGATATGGAGGCAGTAGTTGTATAGAAGTATTTAATTCACAGAAACTAAATAAAGGAATGTTAATGGCTTTTATCTGCTGAATGTTCTGAAATCCTTTATTCATGCATCTGAAAATACAGACATTTGATTAACATTCTAGGAGATGTACCAGAGATATCTGAACATTTCCCATATTGTTTCCGGTGGGGAGGTAACTTTTAGAGAAAACTGTGCAAAGTCTTAACATCATTTGATACCTTCAAATAAAAGATACTTTATTTCTACCATTTTTGTCCTGAGTTCACAAATACACCTAATGTAAGAAAGGTTTTTATTTCCTACATCCATATATAAGCTACCACATTCTCATTAAATGAAAATCGTATAAATGTTTGGAGGCCTGCAAATCATTCTTTTTATAACCAACTGGGTCTGCAGCTAAATGCAAAGGACTGCACATAAACAAAGGCATCATTGCCTCAGCCAAGGGGACACAAGGGTTAATCATCATTCCTAGAATTCTGGAGTGGAACAAAAGCTTGCAGCCTGACACCAAAATAACATAACAATGAAAAGTGACATTGCTTCTAAGGCTAAATTGCTTCATTTGAAAATTATAGTGATACAGAGAACAATTATGTCACTTAAACTTTCACAATTTTGTTTTTATAAATCAGTTATAAAACTATCATGTGGTTTAAATGCAATTATTTAATAAGGGCATTTGTAATAGTCCAATATAATCAATTATGCTTCAATCAGGTTCTTCTCTGTGACTGTATTTTTGTTAGCGGCTGAGTCATTCTTATTATGGTAATACACTCTCTGAAAAAGCCAAATAGAATCATTGTTTCCTAGAAAAGTTCTTTCCCACCCCTATTCTCCTTAGAGAGCATTTCTTCCTCTACAAACTGAGTCTCAGAATCCCCCCCCCCCCGTCTTAGAGACTAAATAGCTACTCAAAGCATAAGAAAGAAAAAGCACTGATAAAAGGGAAAGTGAGAGTTGGTTCTTCAAGAGTCATCATGGTTGTGTTGTCAAGTATGTTTTCTAAGCTGAGACAGGGGCCACATCCCGGGAGCAGAGAGTATTTACCCAGCAGCATCCATATAAGGTTGTTACCACAAGTCACAGATCATGACTTTGATATTGTAAGGAGGAGGAGAAATTAATGATGGGCTGAGTTTAGGGCTGTTCAGGCCTCCCAGAAGCTACAGGATGTTAGTTGCTGTGTGGTGCAATTTGTGGGCTATTTGGCTCACTTTAGATTGCCTCAAGAGCTATGTTTTCCTTCCAAGTTTCAAATAATGTCTCCACTAATGCCTTGTCCCTGTGTTTTGTTGGTTCAAACCTGATTTCTGTACCTACTGGTGGACCAAGGGGCTTCTCATGAAGCCCAGCTCCCCTTCCTCTGTCCCAATCCTTTTTCTCTTCTGTAGACAGATCCTCTCTTACCTTGACTCTTTTGTATTTTCTGTTTTCTAAAGACTCTTGCTGCTCTGTGAAAGATACCGACCCTTCTCATCTCTTGGCTGTGTATCCTGCCCTAAAAGAACAGTTCTTACCTAAGAGTGTCTCCTCATTTTAGGTCACTCTTTGAGAGTGACTGAGTCTCCAGTGACAAGATATTAGCTTCAGCCACCTGGGTTTAACAGAAACTGTAGGAAGGATCCCAACAGAGGCTCCGCCATATGGCAGAATTTATTACTTTAAAACCCAAGTCTGATAGTCACTTCCCAGCTTAAAGGCACTCCATAGTGTTCCCTTACCCTTGAATAGAAGCCAAAAGGTTCTGTGTGCTCAGGCCTACCTGGTTGTTCAGTCCTTCTCACACCTTTCCCTTCACTCTGGTCCACATAGTCCTGCTCCCTGAGTTGGACACTTTCTTTTCCAGCCTACAGTCTGTATACCTATTGCTCCCTCTGCTCAGTGTTTTCCTGCCTCCATAGTCCAAATCCCATGGTCCTTACCAGGTTAATTCTTCCTCCTTTCCCTTTCTGACCAAGCACCACCACTTCAGGAAAACCAACACGGAGAACCTGAACCAAGAACATGGCCTCTCTGTCCTATGCTTACAGGAGGATGAACTTACCCTTCAAATTATTTATTGCACTTGTAATGTTATAGTTACTTGCACTTTTCTTTGCATTATTGTCCTATTCCAATTGCCCTTCCTCAAGAACAGGGACTTCGTTTTCACTTTGACTGGCATCTTTGCACTCAGCAGACACTCAGTTTATTTTCGTTGAATGAATGAATTCTTTGGGATGCATAGAAATTTTGTACCAAAAAATAAGGAAAGCAAATTTTCTAAACCTGAGTCAAGCAGCAAGGATTTGAGAGCACCTTCACATGTGTTCATGGAGAAATGTACAATGACAAATTGAAAACAGCCTAAGCATCCGTGGAAGAACAGATACGTAAATCATGCTATGTTCATAAAACATAACACCACGCTGCAGTTAAAGTTAATGAATTAGTGCCATATGTGGCCACATGACTAAATCCTCAAAATACATTCATATGTAAAAAAAATGGGAGTAATAAAAGGTATGTCGGTTTATTTGCCTAGAGTCCGTGGAAGACTACTCAGAAACAGCCGTGACGGCACAAGTAAATACCGAGACTAGGGATGAAATCTGGGAAGTATGTTCTTTCTTTCCTTTCCGTGTCAGTCCCCAGACAGGTGAGAAGTAAGGGGACTGTAATCAATCCCTGCTCCTTTTCTGGCCATGCTGCTACTGTTTGCTTTCTGGGCTAGTCTTTAATTGCACTTGGGAACAAATGTATCTCTAAAGGATAAAGGTTGGAGAATCAAAATCATTTATTATAGGAAAAAATAAAATAAACTAGAAGGTAACAATATAGAAGAACATCAATAAAATACAAAAGATATTGAACTGCAATGCCTCTTTTTAAATATTGTATAGAGCTAAGTTTTAGAAATAACAGCAAATATAGAAGATTTCAGAGGCCCAATAAAAAGTTGAATGTTAAGTGAAATAAGTAAGAATTATCCAAGACAGTCCTTAATTCTAGACTGGAAGACATTAGACTCTGAAGTATCTAATGCATTATAGCCTTACTCATAGGTTAAACTCTCTCTCCTTTTCCTCAGATTTGGAAAGTTTTAGAAGCAGCTCTTTCCCAAAACACTATTCTTACTCATTTTGCTATTTTGCTACAATACCTTCAAATCCACTTTCTTTATGGATTTTGAGTCATTGCATTGAAGAATACTCAAACCCATAGGATTTTAGAATGACAGAAAGGTCTTAGTTTTTAGATTAGATGAAGAAACAGATGCTCCGAGAGTTAAGTAACTCTCCAAGGTCACATAGCTGTCATGTAGCATACTGGGAACCAGAATCCATGACTCCCCATTCCTGGCCCATTATTCTTTCCAACATATTACATTGCAATGCTGTATCTTGGGGCCATCATAGTAAACCTATATCTGTTGTTAGAGCTGTGGTTTGCGTTTGTTTGGCTAGACAGCTCACCCAACTGATACCCGAGGGGAAGACAGAGTGAAATCAGATGAGGAGGAAATACATACAACTGAACATTATTCTACCTTTAAAAGGAATGAAATTTTGACATATGATACAATATGAATGGACCTTGGAGAAATTATGCTAACTGGAATAAGCAAGAACAATGTTGTATGATTCCACTTTCATGAGCTGTCTAGAGTAGTCAAATTCATAGAAATAGAGACTTGTCAGGGGCTGGGGGGAAGGAGTAATGGGTAGTTATTGTTTAATCATTATGGAATTTCAGTGAGGAAGATGAAAAAGTTCCAGAGATAGATGGTGGCGATGACTGAACAACAATGTGAATGTACTTAATACTATTGGACTGTACACTTGAAAGTGGTTAAATGTATAAATTTGATATTCTGTATAATTTACTATAATTTTTCAAAATGAAAAAATTAGATGAGAAATAATGAGTTATAGGATTCCAACCGACGAACGCATGCTTGGTGCGAATTTTAGGCATCCAGAAGAAACGTTAAAATTACTATGTGCTTGAGCAGGGTGAAAAGTGGGAGAGGGAGAAAGGAAGAAAAGAGGAAGGCCTATTGGCTAGACCTGCACTGTCCAACAGAACTTCCTGTTGTGGTGGAAAGGTTCTATATCTGTGCTGTCATGTGTGGTAGCCAGTAGCCACCAGCTCCGTGTGGCAATTGTGCACTTAAAATGTGATGAGTGCAATTGAGAAACTGAATTTTAATTTAACTTGATTTTAAGTAATTTAAATTTAAATAGCACAGGTCTAGACCTTCTATTGTTGGTGGTTCACTTAAAAGTACTATATTTGTATTTCTGCTTCTTCTAGCTCATTTTCTATAAATTCAAGTATTATTTACTTTTTATTCAGTGACTGTTAGCAGATGTAGTACCTCTTCTGTGTGCCAGACTCTTGCTAGGAAATAGGGATAAAAGGGAGCAAGAGGAATTCTCTATACTTAGGAGCCTAAATAAGTATAATTACTGTGGCCAACAATGTGGCCATATGTCCTGAGGTGAAAGATGTTCATATCCTGTGACCCAGTACTTCTATACTCCAAAGAAACCATTATATGTCCTCAAGGAGACACAGATATTAAAAATAACAAAAAGCCTAAAGATCAATAAAAAACCAGATAAATTGGGCTATGCTCATTAAACAATTGTAGTTAAAATTAATGAAGGAGTACTACATCTAATTATGTGGCTAAATCCCCCAAATACAATAGTGGGTAAAAAGAAAAGGTACACACAGGATGATATCATTTTTAAAACTTTTAAAAAGGGTCTGCAAAGTTATTATTTATGAATTTATAAATATGTAGCAAACATGAAAACGTGTAGGCATGAGAGACAACACAATCAGGATGGTGGATACTTATAGCAAGATAGGGGAGGGGAGAAAGTACACAGAGGGCTTCAATATATTTGTAATATCTTATTTATTTGAAACAAACATGACAAAGCCAGAAGGTGAGCCCATGTGTATTTATGTATTATAAACTGTACTTTTGTGAATACTTATAATATTTCATAATAAAACAGATGCTAAGAAATGACCTTGCTGTTACAAAATGCTCAAAGTAAAGAGGCATCACAAGTATAAGATATACCAAATTTTACAATGCCTTAACAGCAATAATAGGGGCATGGATGAGGTAGGAAGGTGAACAAAGAGGAAGGTATACCTAACTCTGTCTTAAGGAGTCAAGGAAGAACCTCATTAGGTGATTGCACTTGAGTTCATTCTCTGAGGGTATGTAGATGTTTACTTAGGAAAATAATTAAAAGGGATATCTATTTGAGACTGAGAAGTTTGTATAAAGATCAAGGTGCAAAAGAATTTGATGCCTTTAATGAATTACAAGAAAAATTGGCTTTTCTGGAGCCTAGAACTTTCAGGATAGAGGTGGGTTGTCAGGTTGTCAAAAATAAAAAGAATAAAAAAATCATAAAAAACTACTATGGACAATTATTATACACCAACAAACTGGGTAACCTAGAAGAAATGGATAAATTCCTAGTAACAACTGATTGGGATCAACTCAGACGAGGCTCCATAATCCAAGCCAGGGCAGCAATGTTGGGAGATGGAGTTAGAGGATGATGGAATCGAGCAGGGAGATACTTTAACGAGAAAGACCCGTTAGAAAGCTCTGGCTGTTCAAGTGACAGGTAGTGAGAACCTGAACTGAGGCCATAGCAGTGAAGACATAGAAAAGGATGGCTAGGGGGATGACACAGGTAGAATCTATAAGACTTGATGACAGGCTGAATGAGTAAAGTGCATACAGAAGTTTCTCTAGGATAGATTACATGGTAGGTTACAAAATAAGTCTTAACAAATTTAAGAAGATTGAAATTTTACCAAGTGTCCTTTTCATATTTTTACTTCAGTGGAAACTCTAAATCAATAACAGAAGGAAAACTGAAAAATTCACAAATATGTAGAAATTAACCAACATACTTTTGAATAACCATGGGATCAAAGAAGAAATCAAAAAGAGAATGAGAAAATACGTAAGACAAAAACAAAATCACAATATGACAAAACTTATGGGATGCTGCAAAAGCAGTACTGAGGGAAATGTTTTGCAACAAACACCTACATTAAAAAAGAGATCTCAAATAAACAACCTTAAATTTATACCTCATGGAGCTAGAAAACAAACAAATTAAGCCCAAAGTTAGCAGAAGGATGGAAAGACCAAAGATTAGAGCAGAAGTAAATAAAATAGAAAATAAAAAATAACATAAAAAATCAATGAAACTATGAATTGGCTTTTCTAAAGAAACAGATTTGGCAACCCCTTAGCTAGACTAAGAAAAAAGAGAGAAGACTCAATAAAATCAGAAATGGAAGAAAAGACATTACAACTGATGCCACAGAAATTTTAAAAATATTATAAAATCTACTATGAACAATTATACACCAACAAACTGTGTAACCTAGAAGAGATAGATAAACTCCTAGTAGCATACAACATACCAAGACTAAATCATGAAGAAATAGAAAGTATGAAAGACCTGTAACTAGTATGCTAACTGAATCAGTAATCAAAAACTTCTGAAGAAAGAAAAGCCAAGGACCAGCTGACTTTACTGGAGAATTCTACTGCACACTTAAAAAAGAATTAATGACAGATTTCTTATACTCTTCCAAAAAACTGAAGTGGAGGGAATACTTCTAACTCACTTTGTGAGACCAGCATTATTCTGATAACAAAGCCAGAGATACCACAAGAAAACTACTAGGCAATACCCTTGATGAATAGAGATGCAAAAATTCTCAAAAAATACTGTACTAGCAAATAGCAAATTAAAAGAATTATACACCATAACCAAGTGAAATTTATCCTGGGGATGCAAGGATGGTTCAACAAATGAAAAAAAAAAAATATATATATATATATATATATATATATATATATATATATATATATATATATATATATAATGCACTACAGTAATAGGATAAAGCATAAAAATCATGTGATCATTTCAATAGATGCAGAAATAGCATTTGACAAAATTCAAAGTCCTTTCATAATTAAGAACTCTCAACAACTAGGGATAAAAGGAAGGTATCTTAACATGCTAAAGAACTTATATATAAAGCCTCAACTAACATCATACTCAATAGTAAAATACTAAAATCTTTCCTGTTAAGATTAGGAACAGCCAAGATGCCTACTTTTATCTTTTTGTTTAACATAGTTCTTAAAGTCCTAGCCAGAGCAGTTAGGCAAGAAAAATTAAATAAAAGTAATTTAAAGTGAAAATAATATTGTGCCTTTTTGCAAATGACATGATCTTACATACAGCAAATCCTAAAGACTACATTAAAAAAATATTAGAATTAATAAATGAATCAGTAAAGCCACAGGATACAAAATTAGCATACAAAAATATTTTGCATTTCTATACACTAACAACAAACTATCTGAAAAGGAAATTATGAAAACAATGCCATTTACAATAGGACCAAAATCAAAATAAGAATAAATTTATCATGAAAGATTTGTACACTAAAAACTATAAGACTTTGATGAAATAAATTAAAGATACAAATATATAGAAAGATATCTTGTGTCTTTGAATCATAGAATTAATATTGTTAAAATCATCATACTTATTAAAAAGCTTTGGTATATATATACTATGGAATACTACTCAGCCATAAGAAATGATGACATTGGATCATTTACAACAAAATGGATGGACCTTGATAACATTATACAGAGTGAAATAAGTAAAACAGAAAAAAAACTGAAAACAGCATGATTTCATACATAGGTGGGACATAAAAGTGAGACTATGAGACATGGACAAGAGTGTGGTGTTTACGGGGTGGGGGGAGGGGGGAGAAGGTGGGAGAGGGGGTCAAGGAGGGGCACAAAGAAAACCAGATAGAAGGTGACAGAGGACAATTTAACTTTGGGTGATGGGTATGCAACATAATTGAATGATAAGATAACCTGGAGATGTTTTCTTTGAACATATGTACCCTGATTTATTAATGTCACCCCATTTAAATTAATTTTAAAAAATCTAATTAAAAAAGAATCATACTACTACCCAGAGTCATCTATAGATTCATCACAATCCCTATCAAAATTGCATTTTTCACAGAAATAGAAAAAATAATTATAAAATTTATATGGAACTACAAAAGACCATTAATATCCAAAGCAATCTTGAGAAAAAAGAAGAAAGCTGGAGGCATTACACTTTCTGATTTTAAAGCATATTTCAAAGCTACAAAACAGTATGGTACTGGCATAAAGGTATACACATAGACTAATATAATACAATAGAGCGTCCAGAAATAAATCCATCAATATATAGTCAACTGATCTTCAACAAGGGAGCCAAAAATACATAATGAGAAAAGATAATCTTTTCAACAAGTAATGTTAGAAAAACTAAATATCTACATTCACAAGAATGATATTGGACCCTTATCCTAAACCATGCATAAAAATCAACTCAAAATGAATTAAACATTTAAATGTAAGGCCTAAACTGTATAACTCCCAGAAGAAATCATAAGGGAAAAACTTCATGACCTCAGATGCTGCTGAAGATATGGATAAATTGAAATTCTTGCACAGTGTTGTGGGAAATGCAAAAGAGTGCAGCTGCTATGAAAACAGTAGAGGTTCCTCTGAATATTAAAAATAGAACTACCATATACTTCATCACTTTCTTCTAGGTGTTTATTTAAAAGAAATAAAATTAGGATTTCAGAGAGATCCTAATACTCCCATGTTTATTGCAGCACTATTCACAATAGCTAAGATATGGAAACTTAAATATCCATGGACAATTAAATAAAGAAAATAAGGTATATACACGTTCAATAGAGTACTATTCAGCCTTTCAGAAGAAAGTAATTCTGCAATACGCAACAACATTCATGCATCTTGAGGACATTAGCTAAGTGAAATCAGCCAGTCACAGAAAGACGTATACTGCATTATTCAACTTGAATGGGGTACCTAAAAGAGCCAAATAATAAAATCAAAAAGTACACAGGAGGTTGCCAGGGGCTAGGGAAAAGGTAAATAATTCTAAAACTTATATAAAATGACAAAAGACCTCTAATAGCCAAAACAATATTGAAAAAGAACAAAGCTGAAGGCATCACCCTTCCTGATTTTAAAGTATATTTCAAAGCTACAACAGGCCTGAAGTTTTGGTTACGGAAAATGATTATCTTCTAGAGATTTGCTATACAACATTGTACCTATAGTCAACAATACTGTAAATGAAAATTTACTTAAAGCTTTAAGAAGCTAGATCTCATGTAAAGTGTTTTAACTATATTAAAATAAATAATTTTAAAGTATAATTTTTGTAAAGTAAATTTAGTATGCAGTATGTACTTAATAAATATTAGTTTCTTGGCCTTTCCTTTGCTCCTTTTCTAGACTTGCCTGAAACCATTTTATTTAAGTAAATTGCTTTTTGCCCAAAATAAGCAATGTACTCCTAACCACAGAAGCTCTAGGGTCCTTGAAAACAGAGACTCTATCTTATACTTTCATCAATCAAGTATATGTATATTGGACATTTACTATATGCCTAAGAAGCTATAGATTACTAACAGCATGTAGCACTATGCTAGTTCATAGTAGGTGTCCAATAAGTAAATAAATGCCTTCTGAATTGAAGTGTATTGCAGTACAACTAATAAAAATAAGCATAAAATGCTTTAGAATTTAGGCTGATATATAATCACTTGGTAACAACCTCGTTAAGTCTAACAGCATCCACAGGCAATAAGCTTATCATTTTACAAGGCAAAGAAAGAGTTATGACAGTGATTTGCTCAAGTTCACAGAAAGAACAAGTCATTTCAGAGCCGGAAATAGACAGCAGTTATTAATCTAACTGTCAGTAAATATGGGGAAATCTCCCAGTGGTATTTCAGTAATGGGCCCAGTGAGGCATGAACAGACTGTCCCTTAGGGTTTCTAATGCAAAAGAACCAACATAAAAATAGAAGACTACCTTTCACGTAGTTAGTCCCAACTTCTCTAATCCTATTCAAAGCAGCAACTAGAATAGGGAGCCTCATGTCGAGGAGAAAGTGTTCGGCTCAGAGAGAGCTTGTCTAGGTTCAAGGGAATGGACTAGACCAGTGGTTCTTAACCTGGGTTCTATCGAACCCTAGGGGGTCGATGAGTCCATCTCAGGGGTTTAGAGAAGCCTCTGCCACGGAGGCCAGAATAAAGTAATACCGTAATTTGTTGTGAGTTCATGCACTTTGTTGGTTTTGTTCTTTGAGCAAGGTGATGTTCATGCATGGCTCATTTTGTGCACCAGTAAAAAAACATATACCTATGTCTTGAATTTGGAAAAAAAAAATCATATTTTATTTATCACTAAAGAAGGGTTCGGTGAATGCGCATATGAAACTGGTGGGTTCGGTACCTCACAAAAGGTTAAGAACCACTGGACTAGACAAATTATGAAATGGGTCCAGGTGTTTGGGTCCTTTTTTATAATTGTGCTGGAAAATAAGCTGATAGCGTAAAGGGTCCCAAATAGGAAGGGGGATCTGGTTAACTTGTGTCTTTGGGACTTTCTGCTTATATTGCTTATGGAAAAAGCAGCGTTTATGACAGAGTCTAAGGTGGGCCAAAACTTCCCACCTTAGGGATTAATTAATTTTTCTAATAAGTACTCAGAAGTGAGGTTGGTAGATTGGTAAAACAACAACAACAAAACATGTTGATGTCCAACTGGCTAATCAGGATATGAGGGAGGAATGGGAAGATAATATAGTAAAGGAGAGGTTTAGGCTAAATGGGGCAGACCATAAGACAGAGATATTGGTACTATGCTCAGGTCAGAAGTTAATACAAGAGTAAAATTAGAGACTGCTCTCTGGAGTGGATAGATGGGAAGGGTTGAGCCCTGTCCTCTTAGGCTACCATATCCTCATATCCTCATTTGTAAAATACATACATTATAAATTCATATATAGAGAAGATATCCTCTGTAAAATTCCTACTTTTAAAAAATTGATTGCTTTGTTTCTCTGAGATATAGAGGTACCAGCTGGGACTGAGCGGTGACAGGCAATTACATAGTTAGTAAGCAGAAAAGCAAGAGGTTAGTTCGAGGCAGCACAAGGTATTTCTGCCAGGAAGCAGATTATACAAGTAATCCTTGTGTGTGGGTTGAATTGTGCCCTCCCCCCCCCAAAATATGTCTAAATCCTAATCTGGCTTGTGTTTCTGCGTAGAAGCCTAAATCATCCTCCCTCACTTCCAATTCATTCCCCAACAGCCACCAAAATGATCCTTTAAAATACCAGTGTCAATGTGTTACTACTTTCTTGCTTGAACCCATTAATAACTCCTTTTTGCCTACAGAGTCACTTCCGGGCTGGTTAGTGATAAACATGACCTTCCACAATCTGACCCTTGTCTCTTTCTGTTCATTGTCCTCTGCTACCACTTTTCCCTTGTCTTTTATTCCTCATTTATAGTTCACAGTGCTTTTCAGGCCTCGATCTATTCATACACTGTTGTTGCCTTTACTCAGAAAGTGCCTCCCTAAACTTACCTTTTGGCCACATGGAATACCAGTATTCCTTTTCCAGAAAATCTTCCTGATACCTACTTTCACTTATTTTTCTGTTATACTACTCTATGTATTATATGTTTTTATTATTGTCTCTACTGTATTGCTTAATATAGTTTTTAAAGGTCAGTACCACCTTCTAGAAGGTGAAATCCTTGAGATAACTTCTGAGTTTTGTCTCTGAAATCTTAGCCTCTGAACATTACATAGCTGATATGTAATGAGCCCTCAATAAATGTTGGGTGACTGGATAAAAAAAACTAAGAAATTAACAAATGCGTTTATCCACTGGAAGGATAACTATAAGTAACCCATGAACTCTATACCCCAAAGGATTGAGACACAGAGTGAGAGGTGTGCAAGTGAGAAAACACTTAGGAAAAGAATATTCTGCTTGGAGGGAAGGATAATATTGGTTTACACAATCTGGGCGGAGGAAGTAAAAGACAGTAGTTGTTCTATTGTCAAGAAATGTAAACCTGAACGGTATTAAGTGCAGTGTTCATTTATCTACTTGCTCTGGCAGTAATCAGTTGTGTTTGTTTGTTTCCAAATGGGTATATAAGCCAAGACTCTCCTCATTCCATCAGAATATTTGATTGCACCATCCTGTCATTCCAAGGGATAACCATTTTCATGGAAATGAAAGATGTTTTTATAAATATCCAAGTAACTATATAGTCACTTGAGATAAGGCTTAACATGGTAAGAAATAAATTATTTAGTGAATGCATTATAACCTGTCTAAACACCCCAAAATAAGTATCTTTGAAGTATCTATGTAAAGATAACTGAAAAGAAGACACTTTTATGATGAAATCTATGATAATAGGGTTTGTTGTCACTAGACATTTGACAGAGATTAAAGAAGGTTTGAATTCTCATAGACCCATATGCATTTTTTTCCTTTTTAGTGAATTTATTGTAGTAACATTGGCTAATAAAATTTTATAGGTTTTAGTTGTACAATTCTATAATAAATCATCTGTATATGTTACATATACCTTTTATTTGAAGCCTTTACCACAATTCTACATTTACATTTGTATTTGAGTGATACGTGTCTTCCCAACTCTATATGAAGGCAGGGATTCACATACAGTTTTGTTCATTCATCTATCTATATAGTATTTAATCTGGCACCTGTATATGATAAATACTCCATAACTGTTTATCAAATGAATATGTTGAATGAATAGTCTGGTCCTTTAAACATTGCTCTGAATTGATTTCACAATAAACATGTCCTCTGATTTTATGGGATCTGAAAAACCTAAAGCTGATCGAGGAAGCTCCTGGAATCTTTTCTCCATTCTCTGCCTAGCCCATGATACTCACATTGTCCCAGATAGTCAAGCTTATGAGAGGTCATAAAACTCTTGATTCTGAAAGCTTGAGACATACAAGATCTTAAAGGGAAATCAGGCAAAGTAGGGTGAGTAGTTTATTCAATACCTGCTAAATAAATTATCAAGCTGTTTATTATCTTCAGCCTAGTCGATGACAGGCTTTAAATATGATCTCAGTTGCCAAAAACATATTGTTCCATTTTATTCTTCTATTCTTCAAGGATAAAATAATGGGAGAGAATCTATATAAAAGATTGAAAGTGAGTTATATTCTGGGCTAAGACTGTTCATGCTGTAATGTTAGGACATTAACTTTTACTGAGAAGTGTTGCAGGTGGAGGTAGAAAAGGAGTGAGGTGGAGGCACATATTCTTCAAGTCTTCAAATGCAGTGGGGCTTGGGCTCCCAAGGAAAAGCATAATTCTTATGCTGAGGGGTGTAATCATTTGAAGAAGTAAGACAGAAACTGTTTTTGCATTAGTCAATGAAATCCAGGACTTGCCGGAGCATGTCAGACCTTAAGACCGAGGAGGGTAAGGACCTCGTGGGCTCTAACTGGATGCCCAGCAAGCTGATGTTTGTCTCAGAAATTGGACTTTTGTCTGGTTAAGTAAACTCCAGCTTATTTTGTAACTTGTGCTGCTGGAAGCTGACCCAAACCATTGAGATATGTACAATATACCAGACCAGGTCCTGTGAGTTTATCAAGATAATATCAAAGGGACCTTTTATAAACTGTTGGAGGAAGACCAGTTGATATTCCTAATGGCTTTCTACTCATAATGACCATACCAAGTTCACTCTCACTCTGGATTCAAACTAGCTTGTGCTTCCTCCAAAGGTCATTTGGTGTAGACAATTCATGGACATTGTTGGCCTACAAATTGGGAAGCATTAGACTAGGATGGTGTTGAGAGTCTGTCGTCCTACATAGGAAGAATCAGAACCCAGGGAGGGAAGAGGTAAGGGGATATGGGCCATCACTGTAAGTCTGCCTTTGTGAACTTCAGCAGATGCTTTTTTTTTTTTTTTCTGAAGTGAGAAGCAGGGAGGCAGAGAGACAGACTCCCACATGCGCCCGACTGGGATCCACCCAGCATGCTCACCAGGGGACAAAGCTCTGCCCATCTGGGCTGTTGCTCCATTGCAACCAGAGCAATTCTAGTGCCTGAGGTGGAGGCCATGGAGCCATCCTCAGCACCTGGATCAACTTTGCTCCAATGGAGCATTGGCTGCATGAGGGGAAGAGAGAGATAGAGAGAAAAGAGAGGGGAAAGGGTGGAGAAGCAGATGGGCACTTCTGTTCGATTCCTGGCCGGGAATTGAACCTGGGACTTCCACATGCCAGGCCGATGCTCTACTGCTAAGCCAACTGGCCAAGGCCTTCAGCAGATGCTTTAAATCTGGCTTTTTATTTTTCTGATTAACAGTTATTGGATGTTTTCCTATTTCAAGGCATTATGCTAAGCTCTTTGTATACATTTTCTCATTTAATCTTGACAACACGTCTTTGCAGAATGTGTCACTAGAGGCTTCATTATACAGGTGAGGAAACTTTGTAATTTGCTGGTCAGTCATAGGAGTCAGTTTCATAGAGGGTAGTCAAAATTTTCCAGGATCCATATCAATCTCAGTGCCATGGTTGTAGTGGGACACACCTAGAATTGGTGGTACATCTAGAATTAAACCCAGATCAGCTTTTGCATGTATAGGTTGGTCATAAATATACCAGGAGGAACACAGGCAATGTTAGTAAAAGCATGCAGACATTAAAGCCAGCCTCAGGAATGTCATAACCTGAGATTCAAATGACCAAGTTGGGATTTCAAATTTAAGAAAATCTAGGAAGAAAAAAGATT
The DNA here is from genome assembly GCA_037038555.1 of Rhynchonycteris naso. Classification (NCBI taxonomy): domain Eukaryota; kingdom Metazoa; phylum Chordata; class Mammalia; order Chiroptera; family Emballonuridae; genus Rhynchonycteris; species Rhynchonycteris naso. The sequence goes on from CM073002.1 coordinate 121,772,933, forward strand.
TGTGATACAGTCTCTCCTGTTGGTTCCTGACAATCATTGTTGGATTCTGATCTTAAAAGGATATCCAAATGAGGAGAATAATTTCTATAAGAAATCGAAGATTTAGGTATTAAAGTACAATCCAGGTCAACATAGTCAAAGTATAGTGTTTGGGCCCTGCCTCTGAATTTCCCCAGCTCAGATATCCCAAGTCAAAATTCCTGAAAGTATCTTGTGAAAATGTGAATAGGATAAAAGACAAGAGATGTGTTTATCCTATTAATATTCACAATCCTTACAAGCATCCAATCAACTATATATCCATTTAGAGTTTAAGGGCCAAAGGCATGTTTCTGAGGCTGTTTTATGATTCTGGGCAATGTGAGTAAGTGTCCTTGTGGGGAAACTCATCATTGGTCTACTTTGTACAGCTTCTAGCTCAGAAGTGATTGGCTGCCACTCCATTTTTTCCTCATTTACTCTATATATAAACTGAATAATTAATAAATGAGGCTAACTAATATAGGAAGGTGGCATGAGGTGGTTGAAAAAGGGGAACTGATCAGTGGAATTATTGAACCCGTTAAATCTCAATGACTTCTGCATTAGAACCCACTTTGAAACTCTCTTTATGAAGACATCAAATTCAGAGAGTGTAAGAAGCATGCATTTGTAATATATACTTAAGTTGTACATGAAACAACTTCAGGATATTTAATCAAATTATAATTTGCTTCAGTGGCTCCCTACTCAGTATTTCTTTGGAGTTGTTTAGATCACTGGTTGGAAGGAGTCATTCTGCTTCTTGGGCATTTTATTTTTTCTTAAATCAGAAGTAGTAGCCAAAGAGATGAGTTTGTCTATGCAGAATCACCACTTGCTGATGTATATTCAAAGGGACTTATATGAAAGCAGGAAGTAAATTTCAGAATGATATAAGCAATTAAGAAAAGATTAACGCCTGACCAGGCGGTGGCACAGTGGATAGAGCGTCAGACTGGGATGCGGAAGACCCAGGTTCAAGACCCCGAGCTTGAGCGCGGGCCCATCTGGCTTGAGCAAAAAGCTCGCCAGCTTGGACCCAAGGTCGCTGGCCCTGGCAAGGGGTGGCTTGGTCTGCTGAAGACCCACAGTCAAGGCACATGTGAGGAAGCAATCAATGAACAACTATGGTGTCACAAGGGCAACAAAAAACTAATGATTGATGCTTATCATCTCTCTCTGTTCCTGTCTGTCTGTCCCTATCTATCCCTCTCTCTGTCCCTGTAAAAAAAAAAAAAGAAAAGATTAACAATATTATCAGTCTGGGATTCATCTAAAATCCATTATAAACTTCTTTTAGATATCACATCTTTTCAAAGGAGCACTGGTTAAAAATGTACTGTGGGGTTTTCCATGATGGTTTTATATATAACAAATTGTTTCTTATTCTTGTTATGGACCATGTAGAGCACTGGTTCCCAAACTATTTTTCCTTGGAACATGCTGAACTTAGATTTTTTTTTTTTTTTTTTTTACAGGGACTGAGAGAGGGATAGATAGACAGGAACGGAGAGAGGTGAGAAGCATCAATCATTAGTTTTTTGTTGCCGTTGCAACACAATAGTTGTTCATTGATTGCTTTCTCACATGTGCCTTGACCACGGGCCTTCCCTTCAGCAGACCGAGCCACCCCTTGCTGGAGCCAGTGACCTTGGGTCCAAGCTGGCGAGCTTTTGCTCAAGCCAGATGGGCCCACGCTCAAGCTGGCAAGCTTGGGGTCTCGAACCTGGGTCTTCTGCATCCCAGTCCGACGCTCTATCCACTGCGCCATCGCCTGGTCAGGCTGAACTTAGATTTTTATATTTAGATTTTTTACTGTGAATGAAAAGAATTGCATTGTTCTTTATTAATATTGTTTATCTGTTCATGAATGCTAATAGTCAAGAAATAACACATTAACAGATGAATTAAAGAAAATATATATGCAGAAAAGAAGGAAATCCTGCCATTTGTGACATGAATGGACCCTGAGGCCATTATGCTAAGTGAAATAAGTCAGACAGAGACAAATACTATATCATACACTTATACATGGATTCTAAAAAAGTTAAATTCATAGGAGCAGAGTGTAGAATGGTGGTTACCAGGGGTTGGAGGGAATGGGGCGGGGATAGGGAGATATCAGTCAAAGGATACAAACTTTCAAGTTATAGGGTGAATAAGTTCAAGGGGTTTTGATGTACAGCATGGTAACTATAGTTAAAAATACAGTATTGTATTCTTGAAAGTTGCTAAGAGAGTAATTTTTAAATGTTCTCATTATATACACCAAAAATATGTAATATGTGAGATAATAGAGATGTTAACTAACTTTATTATTATAATTCCTTCACAATATGTATGTATATCAAATCATCACATCAGGCACCTCAAACATACACAATGCTATATGTCAATTATGGCTCAATAAACATGAATAAAAAGTAATAAATGAGCAAGTTGCAAAACATTAGAAACAAAAATTTTCAGAAATAGTTGGTCCTTGTGTGCCAGCTTGACATTTTTGACATGTGAAATCATATTGTGTTACCAGATCATCTCCATAAAATACTGTCATATAGTATAATAGAAAGAGTGCTCCTGTGATAGAATTATCTTCAACAATATATAGATTCTGGTCCTTTCCCTTATAGTTTTCAGAGTGTGAGAAAGAGGTAGACAGTTTAGGAACCTGGTACGTTTGGTGGACAAACTAGCGTGTGATGCCAGAATTGTTCTAGGAAGGCTCTGAGCAGCCCTAAAGTGTGGAAAGGCAGATTCTGGAAGGGCGCCTCAACAGTACACTCTGATAAAAGTAGAGAAGGAGCCTGTGTGCAAACTTCACAGAGGCGGGCTGGTGTCTGCTAGATTTCCAACACAAACCTGTAATGCTAAATTTAAAATATTACTAACATGTCAGTGGAGGAAGCCATACTTATTTTATCTCTGGATTTCTGTAGGAGGCTAGAATACCCACCACTCTTAAAACCCTTGTTTGCTCCTTTGCACAGAAGTGATTAAAACCATGATGGCGAACCTGTGACACGTGTGTCAGCAGTGACACACGTAGCCATTTTCGATGACACACGGCCGCATACCAGAGAAGTATGGGGCCGCATGCCGAGAAGGCTGTTTCATCCTGGGCTCCTGCACGGCCAGGTGCAGTAGCCGAGGATAAAACACTTGCTGTAGTGTAGACACTCTGTGCCGGAGGTCTGTAGGCCAAAACAACAGAACTCCGGCACAGAGCGTCTAGTTCTGGGACTTCCGGTTAGGCTGTTTTTCTTGAAGTGACACACCTCCCGAGTTACGCTCGGTATTTTGGTGAATTTTGACAGACCAAGCTCAAATGATAGCCTATCACTGGATTAAAATGTTGTCTAGGTAGTGCTGTCTCTTAGACAAAAACAATTATAAAGGCAAAGAAATGAAAGGGTTTTTTTTTTCATAGAGTAACTCTGTCATGGACAGAGTTAATTAATTGTTGTTGTTCAGAGACAATTGTGTTGAGGTGGTAGAATATAAATTTTGAGCTCTGGTGGGATAGCTTGGTTGGTTAGAGCATCGTCCTAATATACAAGAATTGTGGGTTAAGTTCCCAGTCAGGGCACATACAGGAACAGATCAATGTTTTGCTCTCTCTTTCTACCCCCATCCCCTCTCTTTAAAATAAATAAGTACATTAAAAATATTTTTTTGAGAATTTAGCTGAATATATGGAAACATTAAGGAATGTGCCATATGGGAAAAAGTATTTGTGTCTATATAAATGTAATGGAACCCTGTAGCTAACAAGAATAATTGTTGTAATAAGAAGGTTCCCCAAAGAGCACTGACACCTACAGGAACACCACCCACACCAAAGTTAGAGACTATGGATTTTCTTACGCACGTGCCCTCAGACCCAGGTTTTCCACTTCTAAGTATCAGTCCACTGCACAAAAATATTTAAACATGTGAATTATAACATGGTTTGTCATATTAAAAAATTAGAAACAACTCAAACATAGTAGAAGGTTTTCAAAAATTTTAGAACATCCACGCAGTAGTTTTACAAAACAAAACTATATTGATAGGAATGATCTTCAAGATATAAAAATAGCCTGACCTGTGGTGGCGCAGTGGATAAAGCGTCGACCTGGGAACACTGAGGTCGCCAGTTCAAAACCCTGCACTGGCCTGGTCAAGGCACATATGGGAATTGATGCTTCCAGCTCCTCCCCCCTTTCTCTCTCTCTCTCTCTCTCTCTCTCTCTCTCTCTCATTCTCACTCTGTGTCTCCTCTCTAAAATGAATGAAATAAAAAAAATTTTTTAAAGATATAAAGATAAATAAAAGCGAACTAAAGGATAATCCATATACAGTATATGTTTTCATTTATACATGAAGGAGGAGAGAGAGAAACAGATCTTAGAAAAAGGTCAGGAACGATACCCACCAGACTTTTAACAAAAGTTGCCTCCAGCCTGACCAGGCGGTGGCGCAGTGGATAGAGCATCAGACTGGGATGCGGAGGACCCAGGTTCAAAACCCCGAGGTCGCCAGCTTGAGCACGGGCTCATCTGGTTTGAGCAAAAAATAAGCTCATCAGCTTGGACCCAAGGTCTCTGGCTCATGCAAGGGATAGTTCAGTCTGCTGTAGCCCCCCGGTCAAGGCACATATGAGAAAGCAATCAATAAACAACTAAGGTGTTGCAACAAAAAACTGATGTTGATGTTTCTCATCTCTCTCCATTCCTGTCTGTCCCTATCTATCCCTCTCTCTGACTCTCTGTCCCTGTAAAAAAACAAAAAATAAGTTGCCTCCAGGTGGGAGAGTGAGCTCGACCTTCTTAATCTGCATACTTCTGTGTTGTTTGAATGCACTTATGAATAATTTTATGTGTAAAAAATAACTTTGAAAAGAGAAATGATGTGCTGAAAGGGAAGCACATGCAAAAAAATTCTTTCCTTTAGAATTTGGTGCCTGTGAAACTATGCCTTCAATAAAGAAATTTGTTTATAGGCTTCTTTATTTCTAACAATAATAATTCACGTTGCTTCACTTTGAATTACACCTTTCAGGAAACCAAGACCCGAAATTGACACTTAGTCAGAACAGCTATGCTAGCCTGTGAGGTTAGCCTATTTGCTATTGCCTCTTTTCATGGATCCTATTTCTAATTCCTGAGTTTATTTTATCAAACTTATATGTGATCTTGGTTATAAACCACTTCATTTGTTTTAAGAAAGAAATGAGAAATACATAAATAAATAACCTAATAATTATTTTTATTGAATTTGAAAGTCATTTCAGGTTTCAGAATTTTTGTTAGTGATAGTTTACTTGTACCCGAGTATAAATCAATTTTAGACATTCTTATTCTATAGCATGTAACTCACACCTTTAAAAAATAATCAGAGGGTTCCAGAATTTGCAGAAAAATATATATAGTATTTTTTCTTTTCCCCATATACTGTCTGAGGTAATTGTTTGGATCTAGTGAGCCATCCAAGTTAATTATACCCAAAGGAAGTCCATAAACCTCAGGGATTTGATGGCACTGTCTCTGCTGAAGTCCTCTGTGGGTGAAGTAAAATAGTTCTTTAAAAACTATTCAATGAAAGGACCCCTGTACAGATATATACAAGGAAAAGAAAATACAGTCTACTTCAACTAACTAGTAAAGTGATACACCACACCTTTCCCCACCCATTGCTACATAGCAACACACACACTCTACACCATCCTGTTTTACAAGTCTCCAGGTTGACTCAATCCCTAGTTAAGGAGAAAAAAAGGTCATTTTTGGTACTTTGTGTTCTTAATTTTGCATATCATCTGAAACACATCCTGCTGTGTTCTAGAAATAAACTGGCAGTTCCTTCTCTTGCTCTGTTGAAACTTCTCACCTATGCAAACACAGCTATGAGAAGAATATTTTGAGCAAGTCTTATCCCAACTAACAGCTTGAATGTGCTTTGGAAATACTAACATGATTTTTTAATTAACATTAATTCTGCTTAACTTCAACTATGAAAGAAAGGGGTTTTTTTCAAACACCAATTAACAAAGCAAACCCCAATAAAGGGAAAATACTCTTTCCCCACTTCCAGCGCCCAACAGGAAATTCCCTCCTGTTGCGATTTCCCCAAGGTCACCATAAAGTTTTTCTGATGAACTTGCTGGAGCCTTAATGAGAATGAATCAGCACAGACTTTCCATCATATAAACAGAAATATTTAATTTCATGAAAGAGGACAGCATGCTCTAGACTCTGCCCAGCCTACCACATAATGTCTTCAGTTTTCCTTCTTCCTGGTAATTTATTTCTCATAGAATTTTCATTAGAGTTATTCCACAGGGTTTCCCAAACCTGAGAACTATACCGAAACATCATAGGTGAAACAAAAAGACTTAAGCCTTTACTTCCTTGCTGACTCTGTTTTCTTACTAGAAGCAGAGGGGTAATATTTTCCCTCTTTGTGCTTGCTCAGAATAAATTTTCCTGCGTGGGCCACTCCCAGGACCCAGAGGAACAATCATACTTATAGACATGCCCGCCTGGGGGCAGAGAGACATATCTAGAGATCCCTCTAGGACAACATTCCTCACACCATGTTCAGAAAAAAACCAACACAAACACAAGATACTATTCTGTGTACTACCCAAAAGGGTTCTGTGGTCAAATAAATTTGGGAAATGCTACAAACCATATCCTTTCAGAGATTCATAAAACATGTTAGAATGTAAAAACCTCCGAAAAGTCTTTTAATTAAGTAACTTTGCTTAATCCTATTTATTTTTTCAACTAATTTGACCACAACACCCTTCTTCAGGGAGCACTAGCATTCTACAAATCAGTGAAAAAGTGGGAAGAAAATGAATATTTACTGTGTACCAACTATGCATTGATTATTCTAATCAGTCCTCCTAATAACCCTATAAGCATTACTATACCCATTTAACAGGTTAAAAATGCTTTAAGGTTCACAGTATTTTAAAAGCATACCCAGTTTTATGTATGTAATATATAATAAAGAAATATATAATAAACTATAGAGCTAGCAATCAAATCCAGATCAGTCTGTCAGACTTTTAAGTCCTGTGTTCTTTCTACTCTGTTACATTTTACTATTGAATCTCCAAGCTCGTGTGTGTGTGTGTGTGTGTGTGTGTGTGTGTGTGTGTGTGTGTGTGTGTGTGTGTGTTTTGACCAAAATTCAACTGACCTAATGCCCTATATTAACAGATTGATCACCTATAGGTGGCAGGCTCTGTGAAGGTAGAGACTGTATCCATTGTGTTTATCTGTGTCTACCCAGTGCTTAGCATAGTACCTGGAACACAGTGGACTCTCGACAGCTGTTGACTGAACAAAAGAATAAATGTGATATCAAAAACAAGTGAAGGCACTACAAAGTGTCCAGACTATGCTGTTCTAACATAAACTAGAGAACTTTCCAGGGACGGTAGCCTAGGTGGTTGAGGAGATTGGAAACTACATCACATGAGGAAAAGTCATTAATTTTAAAGGCTTAATCTGAGTTTGAGAAGTCTTTGGGGAGGGTGGCATAACATAGTGATGTCTTTTTTTTTTTTTTTGACAGAAACAGAGAGAAGGACAAATAGGGACAGACAAACTGGAAGGGAGAGAGATGAGAAGCATCAGTTCTTCATTGTGGCACCTTAGTTGTTCATTGATTACTTTCTCATATGTGCCTTGACCAGGGGCTACAGCAGAGCTAGTGACCCTTTGCTCAAGCCAGAGACCTTGGGCTTTAAACCAGTGACCTTTAGGCTCAAGCCTGTGGCAATGGGGTATGTATGATCTCACATTCAAGCCAGTGACCCTATGCTCAAGCTGGTGAGCTCTCACTCAAGCCAAATGTGCCTGTGCTCAAGCCAGTGACCTTGGGGTTTCGAACCTGGGTCCTCTGCATCCCAGTCCAACGCTCTATCCACTGCGCCACTGCCTGATCAGGCTGATGATGTCTTTAAATACTTGAAAGATGGGACTGACATGTGAAAATTGGATCATTCAAGCATTAGACAGACTTTCAAGATTCCTTTCAGGCCTGGTGCTGTGTGTATGAGATTTGAGGCTATAAAGATGCACAAAAGAATGGTGTAGTTCACAGCCACTGGTGATCGGTTTACTTCCCATAGGCTCAAATATAGAATCATATAGTTTGAAATTCCTGTATTAGTCAAAGCTGCCCAGAGAAACAGAATGAATAGAACATATATGATATATAAAAGGGGGTTTATTGTAAGAATTGGGCTCGGAGGATTATGGAGGCTGAGATATGCCATGATATATTATATACCATCTATAAGCTGAAGACCTAGGAAAGCTGATGGTATAATTCAGTTCGAGTCTCTGAGTCTGAAGGCCTGAGAACCAGGGGAACTGATAGTATGACTGCCAAACCAATTACAAAGGCCCGTGGAGGCAGGGGTGGTGCTGGTACAAGTTCTAAAGCCCAAAGGCCCAAGAACCAGGAGCTGTGATATCTGAGGGCAGAAGAAGATGGACATTCTACCTCAGGAAGAGAGACAGAGAATTTACCTTTCCCCTGCCTCTTGCTCTGATTGGACTCTCAGCAATTCAGATGATGCCAGCCTACATTGGCAAGGGTGACCTTCTTCACTCAGTCTATGCTTTAAAATACTAATTTCTTCCAGAAGAACTCTCACAGACAGACATGTCTAGGAGTAATGTTTTGCCAGCTATCTGGGCATCCCTTAGTCAATCAAGTAGACACAAAATTTATCATCACAATTCCATTGGTTGTCCTTACAAATTATAAATGTTGCTGAGGAAAAATAGTTTCAAGGCCACCAACACAATGAGGTTCCAGTCATACAAAAAGAATAACAAAGGGTTTGTGATGGGAAAACCAAGCTTCACTGCATCATAGTTTGTCATAAAATGAAATCTGGTACAATATGGTAGCATCTTTATAGGGACCCATTCAATAGACTTTATAAGAAGTGCTGGAAAGCAATATATTATAGTATGTGTCCCTACAAAGATATTAAGGCAGAAGAGGAGTAGCCAAAATTTTCAAATAGTAACATCTAGGAAATTTTCTTATACATAAATCAATTAGTTGCAATATTTTTAGAAAACCTCTAAATATTAGGAGTTTGGATTTTGGTGGGAGGACTGCTAAGAAAGTTTAATATATAGAGATAGCGATATATTCTGACCCAGAAGAGAAAAGAAAAACATGAAGGAATTATATTAAATACAAGCACATTACATTTTTATTATGAGTACACATATACAAACACCAGTAATATATTAGCAAAGAATTTGAGTAAACCACCACAATCATAAAGTGTGGCTGTGCGAACTATGCATACCTGTTTGTGATTTTTTTTTTTAAAGGCCAATATGGAAATGTAAAATGTATTGACAAAAGCAGCTCCATCAGTTAGGTTCCTGTATAATTCATGTAAACTGTTCTCCGCTCTGCTGTCAAAACTAATAATGTCTAATTATTTACTAAGGTTTCCCCCTTGTTCCTAATCCAATTAACTAAGGTAGTGGCGGCAAGCTCATTAGTCAACAGAGCCAAATATCAACAGTAGAACGGTTGATATTTCTTTTGAGAGCCAAGTTTCTTAAACTTAAGCTATATAGGTAGGTAGGTTTTATTAACTTAATTAGGGTACTTCTAAGCTGCCCAAAGAGCCGCATGTGGCTCGCGAGCCGCGGTTGGCCGACCACTGAACTAGGGCGACAAACAGTGTTTTAATACATCAGGTAGGGAAATTATTGGAAAATGCTCATTTTAAAAACTATTTGTGTTAATTTTTTAAAAAGCAAAATGGAGTATGTTTTTAATCACTCAGGAGTCATTTATTTAGCAAAAATGTGCTGAGAGCCAACTACACGCAGTGCACTGGGGGGGGGGGGGATCCAGCAAAGATGCAACATGAGTCTGTATAAAAGGGCTCTCTCTCCCGAAAGGGAGAGAGAACATGTGACAACAACAAGACTACAAATTGGAAAGTAACAATCACTGCGAGAGAAGGAAAGATGGAGAGCGCGGATTTCAGAAGACACGGAGTACACGTGTCGGATATAGAATCAACAGACTATCATGGTTTCAGCTTCTATGACATTCGCTTTTACACAGAAGTTCTGACCAAATGTGCGGGGTACCCATAAAGTCTAGAGACATAGATAATAAATAGTATTGTAATTTTTGTACAGATTGGAAATATCATTGATGACGTTATGATTGTCTATGTTTCCATATGGTGTGGATATACTGTAGATACAAAAGCAAGTTAACTTTTTATGTAATCAATTCAAAATTATATGGGATAAGTGAGTTTTAGAATGCTGGATAATTCCCATTATTCAAAATGTAAATATTCCCTTAATTTTTTGTTAGCAATAGAAAAAATTATAGAATGATTATGGAAGGAAACAAATGCCCTTTAGTTTTATTGTATATAATAAGCAGGCATAAGAGGGTAGACCTTAATTTTATTCTAGATTCTATATGGTTTTCTAAATATGTTCATAAGAAGAAACTAAAGATAAATTACCTTAAAATGGATAGCGTGTATATTGTTTAATTGCCAGGAACTAATAAGCATTTTGAATCAGTTAAGACAGAAGGGTTTTTTAACTCTGTAGTTTAAACTTAATATATACTTTCATTTAAAAAACAAAATTTTTCTTCAAAGAATAATATCATGCCCAGAATTGCCAAAAGCAAGTATCATAGAATGACTCTAACTTTTCCTATTGTCATCTTTTTTTTTCTCCTTTATTTCCTAAGACATAAGGTGACATATCCAAGTGCTTGTCCTTTATCAGATGAGCAACAGAGCAGAAAGCACTAATATCTATTCATTCGTAATGTGTCATTTGATTATTAAGGACAATTGACTTCACATGCCATGGGTAATTAGGAAAGTCACTGTTAGTTCTGGGTTTTTAAAGTACCATATATTTTAATGAGTACATGTATTGATGTCTTTCAACATGTCTAAATATCTTTCCATCTCTCACTTTTATGGTCGGTAAATTATCACCATGGCCATTTAATTTAAAAGATTAATCAAAATATATTTTTTCTTATTTTCATTCTTTATCTGGGATTGTACAATAGAATTTTACTATGATTTTTCTTATAAACAGGAGAATTTATTTGTCCTGACATTCAGCAACCCAGAATGTTCTGTCCCTAACAGTAATTTTTAGAGGCTTACCTGAGAAAACAGGAGAGTTGAATAAGGTGTAGGTGAGAAGTGCTAAGTTAGATGTCATGCTCAGAGTACAGGGACTAGTAGGATTGGGGATGTTGTGCCTTTCAGGAAGGGCACACTTAGTTCAGGTGGGAATGGCCAACTGGGTTCTCTAGGTTTATTAACAGAGGTTTGAAGAACTTGCCTGCTGATGACACCGTGTGGGCTGACCTGTCAGCATCCAGATGTTCAGGCCTAGGAACACATGTGGATCGGCACTTCAGGACAGACCTGTGCTTTTGCTGTAGTTCAAGGGCACAGATGGGCAGCTCAAAACTTTTCACAGACTTGACATTCCTTTTAGCAGAAGATTGACATTAAGGACAGCACTTTCCAGATACGTTGTGTTTATCAGGGGAGAACTTTCTAATACTTCTCTTGTGGAATCCTGCCTCCAGAGACATCTTTGCACCAACCAATCAAGTGCCTGTTAGACTGTAGGCCTCCTTCAAACTAAACCTCTCAGCAGTATGAAATATGACTGATCATTGTGGCTTGTTTCTGTTTTCTTTTTCTTTTTTTCTTTCTTTCTTTTGCCATTCAAAAACAAAGGAAGGAATTAGATTTAAATAGTGCTCAAAGTTTCTCTGATACAAAACATTTGGTCACATATTTATAATTTGTGTTACTACAGTAGCAAAAAAACTTCTTACAAAAGAAGAGAAAAACATGGAAGTCTGGGGCTTCTGTTGGAACAAGATTCTTCTGTTTTGGTTTTATACATTTAGTCATTTAGTGTCTGATCGAGTGTCTGATGTAAGCCCATGTTCTCTTCTTTGGCCTGGGCAAGTTTTACTTCCAGGTCACTAAGTCTCTTTTCCAGTTTTGTAATCATTCTCTCTGCAAATTCAGCACAGGTCTCATCCTCTCTCAGTTTGTCAGACAAAAGTTTCTTGAAGCACTGTTCTCCCTCGGCTTTTTTGATGCCACACTGTCCTCGTTTTACTCCAAACGGTCTGGCCTCTCTTCTGAGACTTTTCTGCGTGCACATCTTTCTCTGAGCAGCCTTTAAAAACATGCTATGGATGTGTGGTCAGCTACAAATGATAGACTGGGAAGAAAATAGACAATACACCCACATTGCTGGGGCCAAACCTGCACATCCCAAAAATGTACTGTGGCTTGACTATAATAAAGGTTTATTTCTTGCTCACCTAACAGTTCAGAGTAGGGGTTTGTGTTATCCCGCATGATGATTCAGGGACCCAAATTTCTTCTATCTCTTGGCTCTACCCTACCCATTGTTGTCTGCATGCACACAACAGCAGATAAAAATGCAAATAGGAGGCATAACACAGACGTTTTGGCTCATAACCTGCTGCCTAAAACGTAGTCACGTAATCACACAACTGCAAAGGAGACTGACTAGACGATGTGTTATAGTGATGTGCTCAGGCAAAGAAGGGAAAACAGGCTTTAAGAAAGGGCCAGCAGTCTACACCATAGCACGCCACAGTGGACGATCCTCATTTATGTAAAAGAGCTTCTACAAATTGAATAGAAAGAAACAGCCCTGGCTGGTTGGCTCAGTGGCAGAGCATTGGCCTGGTGTGTGGATGTCCCGGGTTCAATTCCCAGTCAGGGCACACAGGAGAAGCACCCATCTGCTTTCTCCCCCTCCCCCTCTCTCTTCGCCTCCCCTTCTACAGCCATGGCTAAATTGGAGCAAGTTGGTCCCAGACACCGAGGATGGCTCCATGGCCTCTGCTGCAGGCACAAAAAAATGGCTCCAGTTGCAACACAAGGGCCCCAGATGGGTGGAGCATCGCCCCCTAGTGGGCTTGCCAGATGGATCCCAGTCAGTTTGCCTGCAGAAGCCTGTCACTGCCTTCCCTCCTCTCACTTAAAAATAAAAAAACAACAAAAACACTAGACTTACTGGGGTGATTACTTCATAAGCTATATAAATGTTTAATCACTGTTATATACCTGACACTGCTATATTTATTACTTGTCAACTGAAATGGAAAAAAGTTTTTAATGAAAGAAAACAAACATAACAAAAATAAGTAAGTGGCTTACACATACATATACAAAAGTATCACAGAGCACCAAAAAAGAGATGTCCAACCTCAGTAACTACCAGGGAAATAACAATGATATGACATTGTCAAATATTTGAAAAAGTAATAATACCAAGTGTTGTATTCTGAGAAATAAACATTTTCATATATTGCTGTTGGATGTGAAAATTTTTTTGATTTTTAAGGAAAATAATTTGCCAACATATATTGAAACACAAACCCATGCCCCCAATCAGTAATCCAGCTTTGGGGATCCTACCTAGTGTGGAAGGCCCTCCGATCCCTCCTAGGGCCGGAGCATGCGTGTATCCAACCACCAGCACCGCTGCTGCCTGCTGATGGCTCACAGCTGAGCTCCTCCTCAGGCATTTTCCTTTGCAGAAGGAAGCTGCCTTATCCTAGACCACGTCCCCTCCCTGGGAGAAGTCCACCTGTGGCGACTGATCACCACAGAGGGTATAAAGGCTGGCCTCCTTAGTTCAATTGGAGACATCTCTCAAGGACTGGCTCAGTGACTTAAACATACGTGATTTCTCACACAGGTATTTGCAAGAGTCATTACATATCAGAATTGCAAAAGTCAGAGATAAAGTTGTTTTATTAGAGTTAGTAACTCACAGAAAAATATATTTAGGCTTTATCTGTTTAAACATGAGCATTAGATGAATAACCTAGTTTGCCTAGGAAGATTTTATTTACTAATCACACGGTACGAAGTTTTCTTTCTTGTAATTGCTTATATATGTTCAAGGCTTTGTTTATTTGCAGCAGAGGAAAATGTCAGTTTTGCTTTTTGGATAATTTTCATCTGTTACTAAGGTACACCTAGGCACAGACAACTGGTTTGTACTTCAACCTGCATAGTTTATAAACTAATATTTTACTTTCATGTACCTTATATAGCAGTTGTGATGGTTAATTTTATGTTAACTTGACTACACCATGGGGTGCCCAGATTAAACATGATTTTCATTTCTGTCTGTGAGGGTGTTTGAATTGGTGGGCTCAGTAAACTAAATTGCCTCCCCAGTGTAGGTGGGCAATATCCAATCTGTTGAGGGCCTAAATAGGACAAGAGGCAGAGGAAAGAGGAATTTGTTCCCTTTCCTTCTTGTCTGACTACTTGATGTGGGACACGGGTCCTCTCCTGCTCATGGACGGGATTTATACAATTGGCTTCCCAGGTTTTCCAGACTTTAGATTAAGACTGGGTTACAACACTGGCTTTCCTGAAGCTACAATTTGTAGATAGCAGATCATGTGACTTGTCAGGTTTCATAATCACATGAGCCAATTTCTCATCTAATAAATGTGAGTGTGTATGTGTAACTATCTATCTATCTATCTATCTATCTATCTATCTATCTATCTATCTATCTACACACATATATGTGTATATATGTCCTATATATTTTTATTCTATTAATCCTAATAATCCTAATAATATCCTATTATTTCTGTTTCTCTGAAGAACCTTGACTAATTCAGGAGTCTGCATGTGGCCTTCATGACAACTTTGGGCAGTAGCTAAATGGTTATTGATGCACCCATTTTATATATAAGGAAATAGTTTAAGGAGGATTTAAAAAAAAAACATTTATAGCCAGTTCGTTGTATAACTGGAACTTAAACTGAAGTCTCTTCTGTCTGGAGTAGGTATGTCCTTTGTTTTGTCAAGACCCACATTGAAAGCTCGAGGTTGCTTTTGTTTTGTAGTATTTCTTCCATTTTCTGATAAGCAGTAGCTATTCCAAGCAGGAACTTGCATGCAAGTCATACCATTTTAAGGACCCTTGTATGTACTTATCTTCATCAGAGAATAAAAGTAACAGATGCTTCTTGAGCAGGGGCTACATCATCTTACAAGTTTTGTAATGGGTACAGAACATTTTGGCTATGTCTATGTAATAAAAACAGAAAGCTTTTCCCATTAAAAGCAGGTAGAGGTTGTGTGTGTGTGTGTGTGTGTGTGTGTGTGTGTGTGAACAAAATGGCTAAACCCCTTACCTTCTTTCCTATTGCTGAAACTAAAAAGCTCTATCTCACAACTCTCAGGGTCTACAGGCTGCGGGGCACAGGCCCCAAGTGTGAGGCATGCACAAAGGTCTGTGCCAGGTCTGCGTGAGGCATGCTGCCTCGGGGCCCAGCCCCTGTGGAATCCAAGCCTAGCACACACTGGGTATCTTTCCTCCTCCTAAACGTGCATCTGACAATGATCTTTCATTGTAGTAATTGCTGAGGAAGTAACTAAGGTGTGGCATTAGAACAATCAGCTCTTTTCAGAATTGTAAAACTAAGGAAGCTTTAATTTTGGGCCCTAGAATTAAATTTAAAAAAAAGAAAAAACAAAACCCTGTGGTTTCAAAAAGACCTTTGTTCTGAATGCACTCTGCTCCTCTCCTCTCCTGTTAGCCTGCCAACAACTGCATCCAGACCCATGACGTCGGCATTCCAGTGCCGCTGGTGATACTGTCACTTTTCATTACTACACCATCCCACTCCTGATCAGTTGATGCTGCATCTCATTTTGTTCAGGCATTTGTAATGTAGCTGAGCACAGATTTAACTTTTAACTATTAAATTTCCTGGCAACATAGGCAAGTAAAAACCAAATTATCCCAAATCTTTCATTTTGAATCTTAGGTTGAAGATACAACTATACCTGCATCAAAGCACCCAATGTCTGTAGGTACATGAAAGGTCAGTCCCGGTGCACAAAGGACGCCCTGGATAGTGTAAAAGCTCCTGTAGGTTTACTATTTTGTTCGTTCTAGGTTGGCCTCAGACAGGCTCACAGGTGCCCCATGTTCCCTGGTCTTCTTCCCTCTTCTCTTTCCTACCTCTCGGCCTTGGTCCATTATTGGTCCATCCATTTTGTCTCCTTCCTGCAGCTACCTCACATGCTCAGGACCGTGGAGGTCAGTGTTTCTGATTCCCTCCTGGAGGGCATTGATGATTCCACATAATGTTGAGAGCAGGAGTTTTGAGAACTTAGTTACTCAGAGTGAAGGGTTTATAAAATGAATCATTCTACTAAAACCAATGGGCTGTCATAGGGATCACATCCATGTATAGATAATTTTACTACTGTGTCAAATATTATTCAGGATCTTGTCATCTAAATATGTTTAAATTATTAAACTGGTTGTTAACTTCAACTTTTTGAGTTTGTAGAGACCGGCTCCTAGGTATCCAGCAGACCCTCCCTTGCTGATGCTTTGGGACTGCCCCCTCTTGCATCCCTGTTTGAAGAGGTATACAGTATCAACTTTCCTCCAGGTATGGTTAGGGATGAACTCTCTCTAACACACATATGACTCTTTGAAATAGGTGTATTTTGACTGGGCAGAAGCATGTTCGGAGCTGACTACATGACTCCTCCTGTCAGAGGTGAGGGTAGGGAATGGGTGAAGGATATAAAGAAGACATCCTATTGCATTCTTTACCTCTCTCTGTTTTTGAGTAACTGAGACTAAAACCTGTTGACAACTGTGTTGGAGGGAGTCCAAGGTGGCAACAGAGTAGGCGGACGTTCCAACTGCCACCTCCCAGAACCAAATTGAATTACAACTTAATTTAAGAACAATTATCTTGGAAGACCAACTTTGGACTAAAGCAGTGGTTCTTAACCTTTTTTGAGGTACCGAACCCACCAGTTTCGTATGCGCATTCACCGAACCCTTCTTTAGTGATAAATAAAATATGATTTTTTTTCCAAATTCAAGACATAGGTATATGTTTTTTTACTGGTGCACAAAATGAGCCATGCATGAACATCACCTTGCTCAAAGAACAAAACCAACAAAGTGCATGAACTCACAACAAATTACGGTATTACTTTATTCTGGCCTCTGTGGCAGAAGCTTCTCCGAACCCCTGAGGCCGACTCATCGAAGCCCTAGGGTTCAATAGAACCCAGGTTAAGAACCACTGGACTAAAGGAAAGGAGTCTATAACCAAGGATCACAGAAGAAACCACACCAAGACTAGTAGGAAAGGCAGAGATGTGGACAGAGCTGCCCCACTCCCAGGAGCAAATGGCAGCTGAGGGTCTGAAGGGACTCTTATAATGGGGAGGGGTGCCCTGAGAGGTGTGGGTGCTCAGCCCCAGGCCCAGAGCCCCAGCCTAGAGCCCCAGAGCTTAGAAGAGGTGCCCAGACAGCATTTGGTGGTGAAATGAGCCAGCTTTCTGTCTGCAAGAAAGAAACTGAGCTTTCAGAGATGCAGACTCTATCTTTAAGGGCCCAGGCAGAAAATCTTGTTCACAGCCACTTACCTGAACTGCTCCACCCTCGGGAGTCTTTCCTACCAGTCATGATGATGGGTTGTTCTGAGAGGCCATGAAGCAGGGGGTCTGTCAGTGACTTGTTTTTCTGGTGTTGAGATCAGAGCTTTCTCGACTCTAAGACTGGGTGCTCCCACCCCATGGGAGACTCAGTTGAAACTGTCCAGTGGGCAGGCAGACCACATCTCTGGATCTCAGAGGCCACATCCACCAGACTTCTGGGGCCACACCCTACTGAGGTCTGTGAAAAAAGTCTGGATAGACTGACTCCTCCGGCTGAGGGTTGGAGCCACACCACCACCCTTCCTAATCCCTAAATTGCCGCATGTTCCAGGCTCTCACAGAGGTTTTTTCAGTGGCCGAGCCCAGCAAGCAGACAGAGGATGGAGGAGGTGGGCCTCAGGAAATCTTCCCCCAGGACCAGTGTGGGTAAAAGCCAGCCTAGAAGTATAGCTTGGTATTTCCATGTGCACCTGGGCCCAGCAGAGGAAACCACAAACTCTGGATTGCTTGTAGCTACAAGAAGATTGCTAAGGGCCAGTCACAGGCAGTGTCTCCCACTAGTCTGCACTGGGTTCCTGCCAGGGAGGCCCAGGGCTGGCACATCCAGGGGCCAGCTGTAGAAAGCATTGGTTCA
Source organism: Rhynchonycteris naso (assembly GCA_037038555.1). NCBI lineage: Eukaryota > Metazoa > Chordata > Mammalia > Chiroptera > Emballonuridae > Rhynchonycteris > Rhynchonycteris naso. Next base: position 121,791,133 of record CM073002.1, read on the forward strand.
GTACCTAATAACCCTTGCTAAAAGTGGTATCCTAAGGAAAAGCTCCTCACACCTGGACAAGCTGAGGCAAGTTCTACTCTTTGTGATAAGCACTGACACAGTGACTCATGTGCATTGGAGAGGGTGGAGCTTCATAGTCAGCCAGCCTGGGCACTGGATATTCTGCACTGAGGGGCTAGATTCTACAGGGGGAATGGAGAGAGAGGCTTGGGGCATGGACATTTAACGTGTGGGTCCCTGTGAGTCTATTGTTGCATCTGGTTGAGGGGCTTAGCCACATTTTGTGGCTGCACAGTCAGCCCCAGGAGAGAACCTTCTCAGTCTTCCTCCCAGAGACCAGGGTCTCACCAGCTGAAAGAACTTCTGCAGAGGGGACTGTCGGCCACACTCAGTTTGAACCTGCTGCTCACCTTGTTGGGGAAAAGTAAAATTTGAGTATCCAGCAGTGGCTGAGGGATTGAGCTCTGTAGTAGGGGCCATATTCCCTATACTAAGCTCCTGGCCAAGAGACCCCTGATATAGGGGGTCCCACTAATGTTGTACTCACAACCTCAGCTGCCCTAACCCACCAAGCGTACAACCTATAGAGGGGTTGGTTGGGAAAGGGCAGTCTGAGCCCACATTACAGTCTTACTACAGAAGACTCTGTGGGAAAAACAGGCAGCTGAAAGAGGAGGAGAAGCACTTGAAAAGTGGAGACAAATCTTACAGAGCTTGGGGCTTTTATGGAGCTGCTGTCATCTCTAAACAGGAGGAAGCTGATCCTTATACAAAGGTTGGCCCCTGCCACAATACCCAGGCACAGAAAATGCAGACACAAACAGAAAAAAGTGCAGTAGCTGCAGACAGGTAGTTCACAACAGGTTACAAACAACAGCTGGCTCCAATTCAAGAAGATCTAAAGCCAACACAGCACAACTGGTATTGGTGACAGACAGCACCAACCCTAGACCCAGCTACCTACACAAGCAGCACGCCCAAAGGTGGAGTCTAGCAGGCACCAAACACCATGGAGAATAAATACACCCAAGAGGACAGACATTGCAATGTGTGTAATACATATATATTATCAAGGTTGACCCTTAGAGCCAGCCAGCCTGAAAGGATAATCATACCCATGAAAGGATCAACTGCATATAACACTCACATACAACAAGAAAAAAATAGTACCCTCAAGAACCGTTCTAGAACAAGAAAACAGGTGACCTGGAGATCAATTCCACCGAGCCCATCTTTTTCATAAAGACACCACAAAAATTCCAAAGTCAGACAGTACTACCTAATGCACAGACAAAATGGGAAGACAGAGAAATGTGACCCAAATGAAACAAGAGAAATCCCCGGAAAAAGAACTGAATGAGATGGAAGTAGCCAAATTACCAAATGCAGAGTTTAAAATAATGATTTTTAAGATACTCAAGGATCTTAGAGCAACAATAGATGGACATAATGAGCACCTAAATAAAGAGATATGAAACATCAAAAAGGACATTGAAATAATAAAAAAAAAAGTTATAAATGACAGATACAATATCAGAAATGAAGACTGCACTAGAAGGAATCAACAGCAGGCTGGATGAAGCAGAGAATCGAATCAGCAATTTAGAAGACAAGATAAACAAAAGCACAGAAGCAGAGCAGTAAAAAGAAAAGAGGCTCAGAAAGACTAAGGAAATTCTAAGAGAGCTCTGTGATAACATGAAGAGAAATAACATCCACATTATAGGGGTTCCTGAGGAAGAATAGAACAAACAAGAAATAGAGAATTTGTCTGAAAATCATAGCTGAAAACTTCCTTAAATTGATGAAGGAAAAAGTCACACAAGTTTAAGAAGCACAGAGAGTTCTATTACAGAGGAACCCACGGAGGCCTACACCAAGACACGTCATAATTAAAGTGCCAAATTTAAGAGACAAAAATGAATACTAAAAGCTGCAAGAGAAAAGCGGTTAATTACCTACAGAGGAGCCCTCATTAGGATGACATCTGACTTCTCAACAGAAACACTTGAGGCTAGAAAGGATTGGCAAGAAATATTCAAAGTGATGCAAAACAAGAACCTACAACCAAGCCTACTTTATTCAGCAAGGCTATCATTTAAAATTGAAGGAGAAATAAAAAGCTTCCCAGACCAAAAGAAACTCAAGGAATTTATTATAACCAAACCAGTACTGCAAGAAATATTAAGGGGCCTGCTGTAAAAAGAGCAAAGGGAAATAAATCTAGAAAAAGAGGATTGTAAATTGAAAGAATAAAATGACAATAAATAAATACATGTCAATAATAACCTTAAATGTCAAATGGCAAAGAGTAGCAGCATGGATAAGAAAACAGGAACCATACATATGCTGTCTACAAGAGACCCACTTCAGAACAAAAGATACACATAGACTGAAAGTGAAGAGATGGAAAAAAGTATTTAATGCAAATGGAAATGAAATAAAAGCTGGGGTGGCAATACTTATATCTGACAAAACAGACTTTAAAACAAAGACTATATAGTAAGGGATAAAGTAGGTCACTACATAATGATAAAGGGAGCAATCCTACAGGAGGATATAACCATTGTAAATATGTATGTGCCTAATAGAGGAGCACCTAAATATATAAAGCAGACTTTGATGGACATAAAGGGTGAGAGCGACAGCAACATTATAATAGTAGGGGATTTTAATACCCCACTAACATCAATGGCTAGATCCTCCAGACAGAAAATTAACAAAGAAACAGCAGCCTTAAATGACACACTAGATGAACTGGATTTAATACATATCTTCAGAACCTTTCACCCCAAAGCAGCAGAATATACATTTTTTTCAAGTGCTCACGCTACATTCTCTAGGATAGAGCACATGTTAAGACACAAAATGAGTCTCAATAAATTTAAGAAGATTGAAATCATATCAAGCATCTTCTCTGATCACAATGGCATAAAACTAGAAATCAACTACAATAGAAAAACTGAAAAACATTCAAACTCTTAGAGGCTAAATAGCATGTTATTAAATAATGAATGGGTTAACAACAAGATCAAGGAAGAAATAAAAAATTTTCTTGAAACAAATGAAAATGAACATACAACAACTCAAAATTTATAGGACACAGCAAAAGCAGTCTTGAGAGGGAATTTCATAGCATTACAGGCATACCTTAAGAAGCAAGAGAAAGCTCAAATAAACAACTTAACCCTGCATCTAAAAGAACTAGAAAAAGAACAACAAATAAAGCCCAGAGGAAGTAGAAGGAAGGAAATAAAGATCCAAGTGGAAATAAAGGGCATAAAAGCTAAAAAAAACAATTCAAAAGATCAATGAAACCAAGTGCTGGTTCTTTGAAAATGTAAACAAAATTAATGAACCAGACTCATCAAGAAAAAAAGAGAGAGGACTCAAATAAATAAAATAAAAATGAAAGTGGAGAAGTAACAACTGACACTGCAGAAATACAAAGGATTATAAGAAAATACTATGAAGATCTGTATGCCAAAAAATTGGACAACCTAAGTGAAATGGATAAATTCCTAGAAACATACAATTCTCCAAGACTCAATTTGGAAGAATCAGAAAACCTAAACAGACCGATAACAACAAATGAAATTGAAATAGTTATCAAAAAACTCCCAACAAACAGTCCTGAACAAAAGTCCTGACCAGATGGCTTAATAAGCAAATTTTACCAAATATTCAAAGAAGAACTAATATCTATTTTTCTCAAGCTATTTC